>CM077088.1:176376249-176976249 GCA_039513925.1 Platanthera zijinensis
TTGCGAATTTAGTTTTCCATCATATATGGTTGCTAACTCTCTTTTTGTAGAGATTAGGCTGACATTAGCAAGAAAAAAATTCCCTCAGGTACTTGCGATTTAGTTTTCTATCATATATGTTTGCTAACTCTCCTACAATGATTGACAGACATTAGCAAGTTCCTCTCAGGTACTTACAGCTTATTCTCTTTTCCTATCTGCTTGCTCACCCTACTTTTGCAGAGCCTAACATATATTAGTAAGTCCCCTTCAGGTACTTGTAGCTTAATTTTCCTTCATATCCGGTTGCTCACTCTACTTTTGCAGATGCTAGCAGATACTAGCAAGTTCCTTTGTGGGGAAAGATCACGATTTTCGTGGGTCTCCTACTTTTTCAAAGTTTCCTTCGGGACTTAAAAAAGTGCGGGGATTATGTTAACCCCAAAATCGGCGATCCCTCCGAAGGTCTCTAGCTCGCAAGTCGTGGCCTACTCTGGGGTACCCCCTCCCCCCCTGAGGGTCACGATCTGCCTCAGCCTTCCTTTTTTGGGCCAAGCGGAATCCCTTCTCCTATTCGCTCAGGCTGTGCGGTAAGGATGGCTTCCCCGGTCTAACCATCCCAGTCGCATAGCTACTTCGTGCCCTGCGGGACAGCGGGCTGCTCCCATAGCTCACCCTCGCAGGCCAACTGTTAGGCCAGCTAACTATGCAGCATTCTTCCTTGCAGGAGGCAACCACATCAGTCCACTGGGTCGTTTCGCCGGAGTCAACCCTCGGCCAGCGCCACCGTCGCAGGCTCGGTATGCTCCTCTAGCACATGTGTCTGTCGACCCCAAGAGGGCGGCCTGCTCCTCAGGCCGCCTCCTCTATTCGCCCAAGGGGCGCGACCTCCTACCGCTACCCGCCGAAGCCGCCTCTAGCTCGCCAGGGGTGCGGCCTCCTACAGCCGCCAGCTTGGGTGGCCTCCTGTGCCCAGGCCGACACCTTGGGCTGTCTCCAGTTCCGGGGCGGCCTTCCCTCTTTAGTCCGGCCAGGTGCGGTAAGCCTTGTTTTAGCTGCCCGGAAGTTTGCTCCAACAGAGAAAACCCCAGT
Organism: Platanthera zijinensis; assembly: GCA_039513925.1. Taxonomy (NCBI): domain Eukaryota; kingdom Viridiplantae; phylum Streptophyta; class Magnoliopsida; order Asparagales; family Orchidaceae; genus Platanthera; species Platanthera zijinensis. Next base: position 176,377,321 of record CM077088.1, read on the forward strand.
CTGCGGAGTCCGCTCAGGTCGTTAACCAGCTCCTCCAGCTAGCCGGGCGGACTGATTTTCTCAGTCCGCCGATTCCGCGCAGTCCTCCATAATGACGTCACTATCTTCTAGAATATTCTCCCCGAGCCTATAAATAGCCCCCAAGGCCTCTCATTCTGGACGCGCGGGAGGAGAACTGCCAGCTGATCAAGGCTTGCAGACTCAGTTTTCATGTCTGCCAAAGTTGATCAAGCAAGGTCTGCGGCCTCCGATTTCTAGTTCTCCCAGGTAGTCAAGAGCTGTGGACTTAGTTTTTTCTGCCCTCAGCAGGCAGTTTGAGCAGAAGCTGTAGCCTCCGATTTCTAGTTCTCCAAAGTCATCAAGAGCTGTGGACTTAGTTTTTCTGCCCTCAACAGGCATTTTGAGCACCATTTGCAGCCTCAGTTCTCCAGTCCTCTGCAACCTCTTTTACTTAGTTTTTGGCACCTCCTTCCTTAGCCGCCAGCTTCCCCTATTGTACCGTTTGCTGCTTTTTCATGTAATGGTGCAATATCAAGCTATAACTCTACTTGATTAAAGGAAAAGCTCGTCGCAAGAGTAGTATTTAAGCTGCGGCGGGTGAAGTCAGGTGTTGCCGCCACAAGAGGCCCCCTTCTTCTCCTTTCCCTCTCTTTTTCCATCTCCCGGTCTCAACCAGCAATCCTAGCTGCTAGTAACCGACTATTCGACAGTTTCCTCCCCCCTCTTTTCTCTTCGCAAAACCCGGAAGCGCATTTCTTGCATCAATAATAGGGTAAGGATTTGCTAGAGGAACTCAGAAGATAACTTCTAAACTTGCTGCTAAAGGCAAAGATCTTTTGATCTTTAGTCTTCAAACAGCTTACTAAACATGCCAAAGGATGAAGGTTCTTCTTTCTTCAGAACTGATTCTGAATCTGCTGTGGCAGATGGAGACTTCCAAAACTAACTGAACTTTTCTTGCTGGAGAGATTCATGCTTTTCACATGCAACAATGGCGAAGAAGTTGAAGATGGCTGCTCTCCTTTTTGAATATTACATGCCCTAAAAGTTATCTTTGTCTTGTCCCTATCTCTTCCTTTTGTAGTTTGCCGATAAACGGCTCTTAGAGATCGTTTGGCGTCACCTGCAGCTTCCAGCTTCGTCTTGCTTTAACAGAAGAAGACGTAAAGTAGCTTCACGGTAAGTTTTGTCGTGTAGTGTAGCTTCCCCGTGTCTGAATTGACCTTAGTTTACCTTGACGATTATTCTGACGTAAACACCTATGGACTTAGCCAAAATCGAGCATCAGAGAATAGGCATTTAGTGAGTAGGCATCACTCAACGCCAAACCACTTAGATAGTTTTACTGTCTCTTTGCGTTGAGTGAGTAAACTTCACTCAACGCCAAACTACTTAAATATAAAGTCTGTTTCTAGGCGTTGAGAGATTCAGCTTCACTCAATGCCAACTTGCTTTATCAGCTTTCTGCTGCTTTGCATTGAGTGAGTAAGCATCACTCAACACCAAACCCTTTAGACAAAATTTTGTTTTCACTAGGCATTGATAGTGTTGAGTCAATAACCTCCACTCAACGCTTTTTGCCTTAACCAAATTTCTGCTTCTTCAGCAGTATTACCGTTGAGAGCGTTGAGTGAGCACGCCTCACTAAATGCTTTCTGCCTTAGCCAATTTTCTGTATTTAATAAGAACTGGGCATAGACTATCTTTCTGAGTTTGACGAATGGTGAATTATGAGCTCGATGAACTTTGATCTCAGTTCGACGTACTCTCAACTACACTCGACGAACGCAAAATCTCAAGCTTTGAACTTTGCTCGACTTACAGCCTTTTGTTGTATGGCGTTGAGTGTGTATTCATCACTCAATGCAAAAACACCTAGCCAACTTTCTCTTTAGTAGCATGGCGTTGAGTGAGTTGACTTCACTCAACTCATGTGGACTTAGCCATATTTTAGGTCATTCCAACTTAGGCTATGACAGTATAGGCTACACTCAGTGCTATAAGTCATCTGGCGTTGAGTGATGTTCCTTCACTCAACACCTGTGGGCTTAGACAGATTTCTGTCATCCCACACCTTAGGAAAGTATTTACCTGACTTAGCCACTTAGGCTACCTGACCTATCATAGTCATCTACAAACATGTGTATATCATTGATAAGATTGACTTCACTAAAATCCAGGATATTGTGGGCAATGGACCCAACAATCTCCCCCTATTTTAGGAAGTCAAAACTCTTAAGCAAAGTCAATGATATACACAGAACCATGAAGCACAAGGCATAATAAAAGAAAACTAAATAATTGAGATGTGATCTATAGTTACAACATTTCCCTGCTTGCAGAATGGAACATTACTGCATTTTCCATCTGCTTCCCTTGAATTATTGCTGCCTTACATATCTGATCATCTTATCATCTTATCCTCTCCCCCTATTAGACTGCAGCAAATAGATGGTAGGGTGCACCTGATCAACTGATAATCTTATCACCTTCTCCACCTCAAGTAAGCAGCAGTGAAATGTTAGAATTGTGCGGGACTTGCTCCCCCTAAATTTGATAATCTTCATTTCTTTAAAGGACCATCCTATCTGCATAATGCCAAATATTTTGAAACTAGATGAGGAGAAACTAAAGCTATACTAAGTTTAACACACCCAACTCAAATTTGAAGGTGTTAAACATGGCTTCATCTATGGGCTTAGTGAAGATGTCAGCCACTTGCTTGTCTATTGGGATGAATACAAGGGTGATATCTTCACATTCCACATGCTCCCTAATGAAATGAAATCTAATCTCTTTGTGCTTAGTCCTATTATGAGAGACCGGATTCCTAGCAATAGATATTATACTAGTAGAATCACAGAATAAAGGAGTTCTACTAATTTGAAGGTTGTAGTCTTGAAGCTGGTGCTAGATCTATAGTAACTGAGCACAATAGCTTTTTCCTGAGATGTACTCTGACTCTACAGTTGATATTGCCACACTGGTTTGTTTCTTGTGGCTCCAAGATACTAGTATCCCTCCCAAGAATTGATAGGTGCCAGATGTGCTCTTCTTTTCCTCTTTGCAGCCTGCAAAATCTGCATCTGAATAGCTAGTTAGTTAAAACTCCCCATTCCTAGAGTACCAAAGGCCAAGATCTGGAGTGCGCTTAAGATACCTCAAGATTCTCTTAGCTGTAGAGTAGTGAGATTCTTTAGGGCAAGCCTGAAACCTAGCACAAACACATGTAGCATACATGATGTCTGGCTTACTTGCAGTCAGATATAGAAGGTAGCCAATTATCCCGCTATACAAAGTTTAATCAACAGGTTTCCCTTCTTCATCTTTGCCTACAAGCATACTTGACCCCATGGGAGTTCTCATGGTGGAGGAATTCTCCATGCCAAATTGCTTGATTAACTCTCTAGTGAACTTAGACTTGGATATGGACAAGCCATCATCAGTCTGTCTTACTTGGAGGCCCAAGAAGAACTTAAGTTCACCCATACTGCTCATCTCAAACTTCCCCTGCATGAGTTTAGCAAACGTTTTGCAGAGGTTGTCATCAGTAGATCCAAAGATGGAGTCATCTACAAAGATCTAGACTAGGAAGATCTTACCCTTAGATTCCCTTAGGAATAGGGTCTTGTATTTTTCCCCCATGAGAATTTGTTCTCAATGAGGAAATTAGACAATGTCTCATACCATGCTCTAGGGGCGTACTTCAGCCCCCATATATAGCTTTTCTAAGTCTATAAACAAAATCAGGGAGTTTAGGAAACTACAGAAACCTGAGGCTGGCTCAACATAGACTTTTTTTTTAAGCAACCATTTAGGAAGCTAGGACTTAACATCCATTTCGTAGACTTTGAATCCCTTGTGTGCTGCATATGCAAGGAATAATCTGATGGCCTTCAATCTTGCTACAGAGTCAAAGGTTTGATCAAAATCAATCACTTCTTCTTGTCTGTACCCCTTAGCTACTACTCTAGCCTTATTCTTAATTATAATGCCATTTTCATCAAGCTTGTTTCTGTAAGTCCACTTGACTCCAATGACATTATGACCATGAGGTCTGGGAACCTGCTTCCAGACCCTACACCTCTTGAACTGGTTTAGTTCCTCCTAAATAGCTCCAATCCAATGCTTGTCTATATTGGCCTCTTAAAACTTCTTGGGCTCCACCTAGGATAGAAAGCTTGAATACATTGTTGTGTTCTGACTTCTGCTCCTTGTCCTTACTCCAAGACTTGCCTCACCAATGATCTGGTGTGCTGGATGATCTCTTATATGTCTGATTGCCGGTGGCAGTCTTCTTTCAGTAATAGGGGCATCTTCTTGTTGATCTTCATCCACTCCCAGTGTGCCAGGTAGATCTTCTAGAGTATCCATACCATCTTGGATGACTAGTGATGCTTCCTTGATGGCCAGCTTGTCCATCATCTATTCTGTACCTGCAATACTATAAGAGGAACTAGGCAGTCCATTGTAATCATGGTAGACTCATCAAAGACTACATGAACTGATTCTTCTATAACTTGGCTTTTCAAGTTGTAGATCCTATAGGCTTTGTTATGATTGCTGTACCCAACAAATATTCCATCATAAGATTTGGCAGCAAACTTAGTCACATAGGACTTGTCATTGTAAAGCACAAAGCATTTACTACCAAAGATTCTGAGATAGCCCAGATTTGGTTTTCTGCCCTTCAAGATCTCATAGGGAGTCTTCTTGTGGCCTTTGGTGATAGAGGTTCTATTGAGGACATGACATGCAATATTTACTACCTCAGCTCAGAAATATTCTAGGAGAGATGTGTCACTCAATAATGTTCTAGCAGCCTCTATGAGAGTCCTATTTCTTCTCTCAACTATCCCATTTTGCTGGGGTGTTCTAGGAGAAGAGAATTCTTGATGAATCACATGCTCTTCAAAGAACTTTGTCATGCTATTAGACTGGAATTTTGTCTCATGGTCACTTCTGATTTTGACCATAGAATAGCATAGCTCATTCTGAATTTGCCTGACAAACCTCATGAAGACATCAAGGTTTTCATCCTTATTCTTAAGAAAGAACACCCAAGTAACCTTGGAATAGTCATCAACTACCACAAGAATATAGACTTTCCTATCAAGACTGTGAACTTGTATTGGTCCAAATAGGTCCAAGTGCAAGAGGTATAAGCACTTCACATAGACTTTGGTCCCAATACCCTTAAAGGAGACTTTTGTCTGCTTACACTTTTGGCAAGCTGAGTAAATGCCCTCCTTAGAGCACTTCACATTGGGGCCATTTCTAACTAGCTCTTGACTAAAGAGCTTCCCAATAGTCTTGAAATTCAAATGGGCTAGTCTCTTGTGCCACTGGACACAGTAGGAGACTTTCTCATTTGCCACTAAACAGATAGGAGCATCTGTGTCTAGACATAGAAAGTTCAAGCAATAGACATTTCCACTCCTAGTGTTAGTCAAGATGACTTCTTGGTCACTTGACCTCCTAATTAGGCACTCATCATTGTGGAAGATAATTACATAGCCAAGATCAGAAAGCTGGCTTATGCTTATAAGGTTGTGCTGCAACCCTTCAACATAAGCCACCTTGGTGATGATGACTATGCCATTAGTGATCTTACCATATCCTTTGGTTATACCTCTATCTGAACCTCCAAAGATGACTTTGGGTCCATATTTTATTGGAGTAAACTCCTTCAAGTTGCTCCTTATTCTAGTCATGTTCCTGGATTCGCCACGGTCCAAGTACCATATAGGGGTATGGCACATTGAACTATCCTGTAATATACAAATTACTTAACCTTAGACCCCAATATCTATTGGGTCTTAGGTGCATGTTAGCATGAAACTGAACATGTCCACCAGCAGAATTTCTAACTAGTGGACTGACCCTAGCTCTGGCCACATTAGGATTGTGCCAGTAGTCAATGGAAAAATTCCATATCTTACCACAGCACCAACAATCATGTATGTTATATTTTATTTTCTGTGAAGGCCCTGCAGCTTGATGAGCAGTAACCTTGATAGGAGGATGATGTGCTGCATCATTTTTCTGATTTCTTTTAGCTAGAATTTTACTGAAGGTAAGTATTATAGCTGGCTGATTTGGTCTACCCTGAGTGCCAGCAATAGCTAGCTTCTTTTCAAAAAGCATGCTTCTAATGGCTTCATATATTCCTAGATCAGCCAGATTCTTAGACTTGCCCTTAGTCAGAACCTTTGCTGTCAGATTGTGAGCCTTGACACCAGCAACATTCTTGAGAAAAAGTTTCTAATGGGTTTGTCTGTCTGTTTAATTATTTGTCTGTCTGTTTAGCTCCACTACAATTTCTAATGGGTTTGGGGTTGAGTGTGTTTCTGGATTGCCCTCTCCATCGGTCTCCAATGGAGGTACGCTTAATGTTGATGAAAAAGTTTTTCCTCCTTTATTGCCTAATGCTTTCCCCAGGTTTCCCAGGACAAACTTTTTGCTCGACAGGATTCTCAAGGATGAAGTATTTCCCTCTCCAGATTGTGATGTGCTCCACTACTTGATTCGTTGGCGCGATCGTCCGGCCTCTGATGACTCTTGGCTTTCGGAATCCGAGGTGGCTCTTTTGGATGATGTTCTTCTACGCTGGTACCGTGGGAAAACTCATCGGTGATGAGTACTTTCGAGCAGGGGAGGATTGATTGGAGACGACGACCCCCAACTTGTTCAAGAAGATGACAACACGCTCGCGGAAGAACCTCCTTCGTCTCCAACAAAAGAATTGTGTCGTCATGGTGATCGTGTGGAGCATCGCTACAACCTCCGCCCGCGGCGCAAGACCACTTAATATTATTTAGTTGATTACTTTTAATGTTATTTGAATTTATGATGTTATTTGTTTGGTGCATTTTATTATTTCATGTTTGGTTTGAAAAACATTAGAATTATTGTGATGTTGGGCTGTATGTAGCCAAAGCATGATGTGTAAGCCTATATATAGGCATGGATGTTTTCATTATGAAGGAAGTTGAATGAAAATTTGAAAAACCTAATTTTCCCTCAAAGAATTCTCTCCCACCTCCTTTCTAAAATTCGGCCAAGCCCTAGACTTTCCCTCCTCCTTCTAGCCGCCAACAACACCTCCCCTCTCAACCCTCTCTCTCGGCCAAACCTCTCCTTCCGCTCTAAGCTGCCTCCTACCACAACCCTCCCTTCACCCTCTCACGGACAACAACTCCACACCAACCAAAAACCGCCACCCTAAGCCTCCCCCATAATCCTAGTCGTCTCCCCCCACAAAGCTGACCCCCCAAACAACTCCTACCCGGCCACCTTCTTCAAACCCATACCCGACCACCCTCTCCATCATTGCCCGGATTTTTCGTCCAAGGCGTGAAGCGACAAAGTCGGGTGAACTTTCTCTCCATTCGTCGAACTCCGGCGGAGCCGTCGTGGGGCGATCCAAGTTAGATAATCGGAATCATCCATTCCGATTTGGGTAATGAAAATTTCTACTCACGTGTGCTTCTTTCTTAGATATTCTTGTGGCGGAAAATTTTAGCGTTGAATTTGAATCGTTGAATAATTGTGGTTTTCATCCAATTTGATATGTGTTTATCTTTTTTGATTTATTATTCGAAAAAGGTTTGGCGAACCTTGTAACTTTTTGTTGGGAGAGATCTACCATTTTCCGGATCGTAATTTATGGTAGATCTCTTTTGGTACAACCTTCGCTCGATCAGACCGGGTGGGTCCTTTTAGCCGGAAAGAAGCCTATAGCCTTTATTCGATCCCAAACGGTTTGGTTACCCGCGCGTTAGCATAATCGTGATATAATTGCTTGGAGTGTGCGCTGCATGAGATTTATGTGAGTGTCAAATTAGAATCTTAGAAAGGCAATCGTGATTAATCCGTAAATCTTTTGGTGTCAACGCATAGGCCTACATCAGATATTTTTCTCATTATCTCATTCTCTCATTCTCTCTCTCTTTCTTGGATCTTGAGGAAGAAGAAGGGAAAAGCCAGGAGGCAAAGGGAAAAGTTTATCCAAGGCATTCTTGTGATCAGATTCGCGAGTTAAAGCCAGACCAACAGAGACAAAGATGTGGTGACCAGTTCCATCTGGATCAAGTGCAAGATCATGACTCCTAAGCGATTGACAAGGGTAACGACATTTCTCCTTGGACAAGTGAAGTACTTAATTTGCATAAGTGCATGGAACCACTCACCAAAAGGTTAAAAAAGGTGATTTCAAGCAGGTAGATCGTGGTGATCCACGGTTAAAATTGCATATAGAATCTGGAATCAAAGTACGGAATAGGCATATTGTGTGAAACCCATTTGGACAGGTTGGTTTAGATTGGCAATGTTTGATTTGTGTGTCAGAGAAGACTCCATGGATAAACATATAGTCTCCGGGGTCAGGGTGTGTGCAGGTTCCTATAGTGATAGTACTGGAGGTTGTCTCTGGGAAAACACCCAGAATTGGGGATGAAAGGAGATTATGTCCCCTACCGCAAGGCGGTAGTGCTACCATCGACAATAACTCTCAGTCAGCTATGTTTGTGAGTCCTGTCTTTTGGAGACGTGGGGGCCATTGTTTGAAGCTGTTGAGCCTTAAGATCCCAGCTAAGGTGGTCGTGAGAGACAGTCTGATTGTGGTTGTTAAGCCTGTGTATGCGAGACAAGGTGGGTAGCATGAAAATTTGTTGAGCCTGGAGAACCCAGTTATTATGGTCGTGAGAGCCATATATGTGATCATTGCAAGCCCAGGTCTTGGGGACAAGGTGGGTGGCAATTAAAGTAGAGAGGTGAAGTTCCCAGCAAAAGGCCAGAGAGTCGAACAGGCAAGGGAAGGCTGACCCGCGTCTTGTCGTTCAACATGATTACTTTGGCTGTCGGCATTGGCATGGCAGTTTGAGCAACAGGAAAGAGCTGAACCATACTCTCATTATGCCATTTGGACTAGTGTGCCTAAAGTAACATGCTTTCATCATTGGCATGATGAGATTCTTGGGCTACGAGCCAAAAAGACTAGAATGCTCAAGTGTGAACTATCAAGTTTGGGATTATGGATAGTGGTGTGACCCTAGGAAACTCGGTATACCGAGAATGTGCCCTTAGTGCATGGGATGTGTGGTTGACTGTGCCTACGTCTGTTGCGAATGTAGCTTAAATGAACATTTTGTTGCCAAAAGATATATATACTGTTGTTTGCAGGGAAGGAGAACCGCTGCCCCAAGTGAGGGGCCGGGTCGTTATAATTTGGTCGACATTAGTTGATCGTTGCTATGTTTTGCCACTTTTTGGTTGGTCGTGCTTATGCAGGTGTTGAAGAGCCAAGTGTAAAGTAGTGGGTTGATGTTCCTTTTGTTGCGAATCATTAGCCCTCGAAGGCCCAAAGCGAACGTTTACTATTTTCATGTGTGGCTGGCTTATATGCCGATGTTTGGAAGATACATTTGTAAAGAAAATAGTTGTAAGGACTTAAGGCTAGAACTTGTTGTGTATTAAAGGTCATTCCTATGTTTTGTAGTGGACATTCCTAGCATTTGGGTTATAAAACTAATATAACTGTTTGGTTTCTACTAATCGTGAAGAGAATAAAACCGAACTAGCAATCCAATTAGGCAAGTATACCTACCGAATTATAGCTAGGGTCACAAGTGTCGTATTAAAATCCGAGAATCGTTGAGTAATCTTACTCACACGAAGACTATTATCTTATCGAAGAAACTTTAAGGGTTGTTAACTAAATTAAAAGTTGAGACTACTTGCATAAAGAAAAGCACTTGCACTTAATCAGAGAGACCATAACTAGCAATTAAAACGAGGGGTTAAACAATGATAAAGAAAAAGCACTCGATCGAGAATCACCTCGGCCTAAGTTGATAAAAAATGCGATAATCAACTCTAACTCAATAGGGTAAAGGTCCTTGATGGTGGATGTTCCAAAAGCTTGAACACTCTTCTCCTGAAGTCGTGCCCAACTGAGTTTAGGAAGGTCTGGCCGAACTCTCGTCCAAATCGGAGACCTAAAGCTCGCTTTACGCGGTGAACCCCACTATTGGATTTCACTCCAATCCGGGAGATTTAACGTCTGCCACTCTCGAGGGGTGCGTGCAACTCTCTCTACTCCTGAGTGTTCACTTCAAACTACGAGCCTCTCGGCTAGCTAAGAGTGAAAACAAAGATGGAAATTATATATCGATGATATAACTCCAAACATGAAGACTCGTAGTTTGAAGTGAACACTCAAGAGTTAATCATGGAGAAGTGGAGGAAGAGAGATGGGTAGAAGAACATATGAAAACAAAGTAAAAAAGGCACTTTATATTAATGCTAAAAGAGAGCTACAACTTGAAATAAAGGATTACAAGTACATGGAAATTTAAAACCTAAGCTAGCATTAACAACTAAGCTACTAAATAAGTTACAAAAACTATAACAAAAGGAGTACACTATAGCAAATATTATGGCGACGCTAAACACTCCGTGACCTCAATTCTCCAGATTTGGTTGAGGAATCCGTAGGTAACACTTTTTTTCTTCTTCATCTTCGCCTTCTTCTTCTTCTTCTACTTCCCCTTCTTCTCAATTTTCTTCTATTTTGGGTCACCAAAATCAAAATATGGTCGAAGAACGGACTATGTCCTATTATGCCCGACCAAATTTGGATGAGGCGCAATCAAGTATTGTTTGAACCGCTATTGCAAACAATAACTTTGAATCGAAGCCAAACATCATTCAAATGGTACAACAATCAGTACAATTTGATGGGCTTCAAGATGAGGACCCAAATGCGCATATTTCTAACTTTTCAAAAATATGCGATACTTTTAAAATTAATGGGGTTTCTGATGATGCCATTCAGCTAAGGTAATTTCCTTTTTTTTTGCGCACCAAGGCTAAGCAGTGGTTGGGTTCTCTACCAAGAGGCTCCATCACTACTTGGGCCGAGATTACGGAAAAAATTCTCACGAAATATTTTCCGCCCGCTAAGACGGCCAAGTTGCGCAATGATATTACATATTTCTCCAAAGTTGATACGGAAACGTTATATGATACTTGTGAGCGATTTAAGGAATTGCTTCTCCATTGTCCGCATCATGCAATCCCTGATTGTTTGCAAGTGCAAACCTTCTATAATGGCCTCAATCAACAAATGAGGCAACATATTGATGCCGCCGCCGGTGGAACGTTAAATAACAAGACACCGACGGCCGCCCAAGAACTTATAGAAGGTATGGCCATGAATACGTATCAGTGGAGTACACCCTGGTCCCGTCGACCTAAATCGGCCGGGATGTATGAAATAGATATGGTTTCTAGTTTATCTCTCCAGGTTGAGATACTACAAAAATAGATGAACGAGATGTCTGCTTCCTCGTCTACACCTACCTGTGAGCCCCAATATTGGGAGCCTTCCACTATTGCCGAACATGTCGATTACATGGATAATCCGAATCAGCCACCTTATAATTCGGGTAATAATTATGGTAATACTTATCACCCGGGTATAAGGAATCACCCCAACTTCTCTTGGAGTAATCTGGGGAACGCGGCGCACCCACCAAACACAATTCCTCCCGATTATTTTCCACAGCAAGCTCCAAAAGCTCCCAATGTCGAGGAGTTGTTTACCAAATATACGACTACAAATGATGCAAATATCCGGAATCTCACCGGTTCTCTTCGTAATTTGGAGAACCAAATTGGGCAAATCGCTAAAATGCTCTCCGATCGCCAACAAGGAGCGCTACCGGGCAATACGGAGCCCAACCCAAAGGAGCAAGCCAAAGCCATCACTCTACGGAGCGGGAAGGAGGTAACCACTTCTCCAATTCCAGTTGATACTTCTCCAATTCTGGTTGATACAGAGGTAAAAATTTCTTCATCTTCCTCCACTTAAGACTTCTAATTCTAATAAACCAAAAGCTTATCAACCACCTCTTCCCTATCCTTCTAGAATGCAAAAAGACCGGGTGGATGAGCACCACGGTAAATTTTTAGATATGTTTAAACAAATTCAAATAAATTTACCATTTTGCGAAATAATAACACAAATGCCAAAATATGCCAAGTACCTCAAGGATCTTTTATCCAATAAAAAGAAACTTGAGGATATCTCTACGGTTCAGTTGAACATGGAGTGTTCAACAGTTTTACTTAATAAATTACCTAAGAAATTACCTGATCCAGTAGTTTCTCTATTCCTTGTTTATTTGGTGATTTATTGATAAAACGTGTGTTAGCCGATCTAGGCGCCTCAATTAATTTAATGCCTTATTCTTTAGTGAAGAAATTGGGATTAGGAGAGCCTAAACCCATAAGAATGAGCATTCGATTGGTGGATCGGTCTGTCAAGCTCCGTATGGGGATAATTGAGGATGTGCTTGTCAAAGTTGACAAATTTATCGTTCCGGTAGATTTCGTCATCTTTGACATTGAAGAGGACACCGAGGTACCACTTATTCTCGGTCGCCCTTTTCTTTCAAACTAACGTGCAGTTATAGACATTAGTAACGGTAAACTTCTCCTTAGAGTCGGAGATGAAGAAGTTACATTTACTATTGACTCGTCTATGAAAAATTCGCTCGCAAATGACGACTCATGTTATTATTTGGAGGCTTCACCCGAAGAAGACTCCTTTCCTTTTTCTGAACAATCTTTATCATCTATTGATCATGATGTCGATTTTGAAAATTTAAATTTAATTGCATATGAAAATAGTGATAATGTTTCGATCTCTCGCGCGCCTATTTTCGAAATTTTGGAAGTCGGTAGTGATCGTTTGAAAACTTCTTATGATAAACCTCTCACGCTAGAATTAAAACAATTGCCTGATCATTTAGAGTATTTATTTATAGCGGTGGATTCTGTTAACCCCCAAATCGGTGATCCTCTCCAAGGTGCCCATTTTTCTGATTTTCTTCTACAGGTTGCTCGGCTCAGGTTTTCTCCGCCCATGTAAGTGCAGCCTACTTCCAGGATCACACACGCAGGAGGCGGGCTATCTCTAATGTCCACCGAGTCCGCGCAAGGCGGACTGCCAGGTTCATAACCGCCGAGGGGTGGCCTCCGCTCCGCAGCCCGTGGACGGACTCCCCCAAGAGTCCGCCCAGGCCACCCGCCGAGGGGCGGCCTCCGCTCCGCCAGCAGGTGGGCGGACTCCCCCAGGAGTCTGCCCAAGCCGCCCGCCGAGGGGCATCCTCCTCTCCGTAGCAGAGGGCAGACTCCCCCAGGAGTCTGCCCAGGCCGCCTGCAGAGGGGCGGCCTCCGCTCCGCAGCCAGCAGGGGCGGACTCCCCCTAGAGTCCGCCCAGGCCGCCTGCCGACGGGCCGCCTCCGTCCCAGCAGGGGTGGACTCCACCTGGAGTCCGTCCAGTTCGCCCAGAGATGCCTGCCTGCTCCTCAGGCTGCCCCCACTTCTTGTCTCAGGTAGCCTGCCTCTTCTAGCTGCCAACCAGAAGTCTGCTCCAACAGAGAAAATGCCAGTCCGTCGAGTCCGCCCAGGTCGGCGACAAGCTCTTCCAGCCGGGCAGATTGATTTTCTCAGTCCTCCCAGTCCTCCACAGTTGACCCAGCGAAGCCTGCAGTCTGCCTGCCGCCAGTTTGCCGAGTCCACCCAGGTCGGCGACCAGCTCTTTCAGCCGGGCATACTAATTTTCTCCGTCAGCTGAGTCCACGCAGTCCTCCATGATGACGTCACTGTTCCCCGCTTCTAGAAGATTCTCCCCGGGCCTATAAATAGCCCCCAAGGCCTCTCATTCTGCAGGCGTGAGAGGATAACTGCCAGCTTGATCGAGGTCTGCGGCCTCAATTTTCAAGTACGTTAAAGCTTGATCAAGCAAGGTCGGCAGACTCAAATCTCCAGTCCACCCAGGACGTCGAGAGTGGTGAACTTAGTTTTTTCTGCCCTCAGCCGGCAGTTCGAGCAGCCTCTACAGCCTCCGATTTCCAGTTCTCCCAGGTCGTCGAGGACTGTGGACTTAGTTTTTTCTGCCCTTAGCAGGAAGCTTGAGCAAGATCTGCAGCCTCAGTTCTCCAGTCCTCTGCAGTCTCTTTTACTTAGTCTCTGGCACCTCTTTTTCTTAGCCGCCAGCTTCCCCTTGTACCCTTTACTGCTTTTATACGTAATGGTGCAATAGAGTACTGTAATCTTGCTTCTTGATTAAAGGAAAAGCCTGTCGTAAGAGTGGCATTCAAGCCACGGCGGGCGAAGTCTGTTGTTGCTGCAAGCTTCTCCCTTGCTCAAGCAGGCTTCCCAACTGCTCTCGAGCAAGCCTCTCCTCTATCCCCGCAATCCTTTTTCCTTCACCCTTAGCTTTGTGAGATCGAACACCCCATTAACTGGAAGGCGCAATTCTTGCATCAACAATTAACACGCGTCCTTCAGAACTCGATCAGATAGTGAAATCAGCGGTTACTCATGACAGACCATCAACCAGCCGAGAGCCTTGCTCCATGTCCCAGTGATGATTCTCTTTGGGAGGCCTTGGAGCAATCTCGCAGAGATACTGCACAACAGTTTCAAGCGATCAACCATACTCTAGCTGCTATCACCCAACGATTGGAAGCTCAATCTTCAGCAGCGCCAGCTCCTCCAATCAATCCAACACCAGCATTCGAGACTCCCCAAGTTTATCCACTGACCTATCTCCTCTTTACACTCCAACCTTTCCGCAAGGGCCTGCATCTCCTTTGCAATCTCAGGATGATGAGTTTGCAGCTCATCAAAATTTCTTCCAGGAAGCTGCCCGGGGAACTCCAGCTAGATTTCAGAACTTTCAGGGAAGTCATCCCTTCTCTTTAGCTCCTACCTTTGCTCCTCCCGCAACAACTTTTTTCTTCTATCCTCCTGCCCCTTCTACAGCTACAACTCATGCTCCTTATCTTCCTTATGCAGCAGAACAAGAAGAGTCATCGTCATTTATAGAGAATGTTTGGCATGAACCAACTCCAGTCAATTTCAGAGAGCCTCGGTTACCCGTCTATACTGGGGAGACTGATCCAGTCAAACATCTTCAAGCTTTTGAATATGCCGTTGCTCTCAAGACTCTCTCAGATGCGATTAAATGCAAACTCCTTGTGATGACCTTTGATGTTCAAGTGAGGGATTGGTTCTATGGACTGCGTCCTCAGTCCATTTCTTCTTTTGCTGATTTGCGAAGGGAGTTCTTGCTCAGATTCTCTACTTCAACAAAGAGAAAGGGCTGCCCCGAAGCCCTCTTTGAGATCAGGCAGCGAGAGAATGAGACTTGGTCTCATTTTGTGGATCATTTTCAGTGGGAAATATTGGACATTGAGATCGTTGACCAGGAGATGTATTGAGTGGCTCTCATTAATGGTTTGCAAGAGGGACCACTCAAGTTTGAGGCCAATGTTCGTGCACCAAAGACATATCAAGAGCTGATTGCCTTAGCCAACTCATACATCCGCGGTGAGAAGAGCAACCCTAGCTTTGTCTCCAGGCTTGTGTCAGAGAAAAATCCTTCTTCTTACAAGCAGCCTCCGAGATCTCCTCGGAAAGACTTTTCATCTCACTCAAGAAAAACAAAAAGATTCCAACACCATCATCAACACCTCTTCCCGGGAAAGGATCGTGCCCAAGAGCGATTGCTACCATCAGCCCCACCTCCGCAAACAGCTTCAGTTCATCATCCACAAGACGATGACTTGCCATATTCTGGACTTGATGAGGCCATGCTAGAAGTATGCCAAATCATGAAGGATAGGGCAAATTCAAAAAGGCCTTACCAGCCAGTAAGTCAAAAAATCAAAGGATTCAGATCCGTTCTGCGAGTTCCATAAAGAAAGCGGACATTTGACTGAAAACTGTCAAGCGCTTCGTCAACTGGTGCAAAAATTATTGAGGCAGGGTAAGATGCGCGGTCTATTCCAGAAGGATGACAACTCCGATCCGTCAACCTCAAAAGGAAAAGAAGTAGCGGACATTCCTTGCAGCTCAAAGGGAGTGAATCAAATCAACACGTATCATGGCCTCACTATAGGTGAGACCCTCGATGCTGATGATGTGGGCACCCTTGGAGACCTATTCTAAAGCAAGAAGGACATGACAGTCCTCAAAGCTCCTCGCAACCAATAACAATTACTCTTACTATGTTTTTGCATATTTTCAAACATTCTCTTTTGTTTCATTCAATAAAGCTTACGTCAGAGATCCCATACTGACGCTTTCCCCTTTGTGGAGTGCTTCCTCCTCTATTTTTTCTCTTTACCAAAGAGATCACTGAACCACTGAGATATCGCCAAGTCTTGATTAGGGCCCCCTCGAGATTGTTCTCTGGCATAAGACAACAACGACCACATATCGCGGGGAGTTTTTGCATATGTGCAGTGGGGGCCGTTCAACTCTCGTGCGGAGGATGATGGGACTTCGGATCCTGGCCAGCATCTAACACAGAGTGCGATTCCAGGGAGGACCCATGTGTTAGCTCTGCTGTGCTTCGCTACAGGATACGTTACAGTTACGATGATCTTCGCTGGACAAGAAATGGCGATAAGGTGAAATCTTGTCTCTTCGATCATCTCACAACTATAACGGACGAACACTCGTTGGTACTCTCAATCCGTGCTTTCGCAGGACCCACAACGTTGTTGATCCCTTCAAAAACGAGAAATGTTGTAGACCATTTGGCGCACCTGGTAGAACAGATCAACAATGTTTGTAACCCGAGGCAAGAGAGCAGTGTATCTATCGCTTCCTTCTTAGGATTTTGCGCATGTTTCCCTTTTGTGCTCTGTCAAGGGAATGCGGCCAGCCCGCTTTAGGTAGGACTACGCCCTGGATGAATTTTTGGCAAGTGATGCATAAGGCCCACGGGTGCTCTCCTGTGGCAGCATTCAACCTTTTTTAGCTCATCCTCGGGGTATATCCCTCCTTTGTGCTTTTGTCTTCTTATAGGTTAACAGGTTAAATCAGACCTATCTAAGGGACCCCCTATATCTTTTGGCTTATGCTCATCTTATGTGCATTGCTTACATGAAGCTCTATCAGATGATGATATACAAATTCTCTACTACTCTTATCAGATATTTCTGGAGCAAATCACTGATCTGAATATATGGTCCTTTTAACTAACAAGCCGTGCAATTACGATTCTAAATTGAGATAGTTTCATCTTGCTGATCTGGATTTCATGTCAACATTATATCTGATCACGCGAGACGGTCGTTACCACACTTTGATCTCTATTCAGTTAATAGCAAAGTTTGTTGGATATGTCTTCTATCATATCTTATCCTATCAACAATCGACATTTGCAGGTTCCCTCCAGCTACTTGCGATCTAGTTTTCTATCATATCGGTTTGCTAACTCTTCTTTTGCAGATATTAGCAGACATTCACAGGTTCCCTCCAGATACTTGCGATCTAGTTTTCTATCATATCAGTTTGCTAACTCTTCTTTTGCAGAAATTAGCAGACATTCGCAGGTTCCCTCCAGGTACTTGCAATTTCATATCTATTTGCTAACTCTTCTTTTGCAGAGATTAACAGACATTCTCAGGTTCCCTCAAGGTACTTGCAATCTAGTTTTCTATCATATCTGTTTGCTAACTCTTCTTTTGTAGAGATTAGCAGACATTCGCAAGTTCCCTCCAAGTACTTGCGACTTCAAATCTATTTGCTAACTCTTCTTTTGCAGAGATTAGTAGACATTCGCAGGTTCCCCCAGGTACTTGCGATCTAGTTTTCTAACATATCTGTTTGCTAACTCTTCTTTTGCAGAGATTAGCAGACATTCGTAGGTTCCCTCCAGGTACTTGCGATTTCATATCTATTTGCTAACTCTTCTTTTGCAGAGATTAGCAGACATTCGCAGGTTCCCTCCAGGTACTTGCGATTTGGCTTTCTATCATATCTGTTTGCTAACTCTTCTTTTGCAGAGATTAGCAGACATTTGCAGATTCCATCCAGGTACTTGCGATCTAGTATTCTATCATATCTGTTTGCTAACCCCTCTTTTGCAGAGATTAGCAGACATTCGCAGGTTCCCTCCAGGTACTTGCGATTTCTCTCCTGATTTCTGAGGGGAGGATCACGATTTTTGTGGGTGTCCTACTTTTTTGAAGTTCCCTTCGGAACTTAAAAAACTGTGGGGATTATGTTAACCAAAAAATCGGCGATCCTCTCTAAGGTGCCCATTTTTCTGCTTTTCTTCTACAGGTTGCTCGGCTCAGGTTTTCTCCGCCAATGTAAGGGCAGCCTACTTCCATGATCACACCCGTAGGAGGCGGGCTATCTCTGATGTCCATCGAGTATGCGCAAGGCGGACTGCCAGGTTCAAAACCGCCGAGGGGCGGCCTCCGCTCCGCAACCCGAAGGCGGACTCCCCCAGGAGTCCGCCTAGGCCGCCCGCCGAGGGGCGGCCTCCGCTCCGCCAGCAGGCGGGCGGACTCCCCCAGGAGTCCGCCCAGGTCGCCCGTCGAGGGGCGGCCTCCTCTCCGTAGCTAGAGGGAGGACTCCCCCAGGAGTCCGCCCAGGCCGCCCGCAGAGGGTCAGCCTCCGCTCCGCAGCCAGCAGGGGAAGACTCCCCCTGGAGTCCGCCCAGGCCGCCCGCCGAAGGGCAGCCTCCGTCCCAGCAGGGGTGGACTCCCCCTAGAGTCCGCCCAGTTCGCCCAGAGAAGCATGCCTGCTCCTCAGACCGCCCCCTCTACTTGTCTCAGGTAGCCTGCCTCTTCTAGCTGCCAACCAGAAGTCTGCTCCAGCAGAGAAAACGCCAGTCCGCCGAGTCCGCTCAGGTCGGCGACCAGCTCTTCCAACCGGGTGGACTGATTTTATCAGTCCTCCACAGTTGACCCAACGAAGCCTGCAGTCTGCCTGCCGCCAGTCTGCCGAGTCCACCCAGGTCGGCGACCAGCTCTTCCAGCCGGGCAGACTGATTTTCTCAGTTCGCCGAGTCCGCGTAGTCCTCCATGATGACGTCATTGGGCGTCGCTTCTAGAAGATTCTCCCCGGGCCTATAAATAGCCCCCAAGGCCTCTCATTCTGCAGGCGCGGGAGGATAACTGTCAGCTTAATCAAGGTCTGCGGCCTCAATTTTCCAGTCCGTCAAAGCTTGATCAAGCAAGGTCGGCGAGCTCAAATCTCCAGTCCGCCCAGGTCATCGAGGGTGGTGAACTTAGTTTTTTCTTCCCTCAGCCGGCAGTTCAAGGAGCCTCTACAGCCTCCAATTTCCAGTTCTCCCAGGTCGTCGAGGACTGTGGACTTAGTTTTTTCTGCCCTTAGCAGGCAACTTGAGCAAGATCTGCAGCCTCAGTTCTCCAGTCCTCTGCAGCCTCTTTTACTTAGTCTCTAGCACCTCTTTTCCTAAGCCGCCAGCTTCCCCTTGTACCCTTTACTGCTTTTATACGTTATGGTGCAATAGTGTGCTGTAATCTTGCTTCTTGATTAAAGGAAAAGCCCGTCGTAAGAGTGGCATTCAAGCCGCGGCGGGCGAAGTCTACTATTGCCGCTGTAAGCGGCCCCGTCTCTTCTTTCCCTCTCTCGGTCTAACCATCAGAGCTCAACCGCCAAAGTAATGTCTGCTCGACAGTTCCTGATCCAGCTTCTCGCTTGCTCAAGCAAGCTTCTCCCTTGCTCAAGCAGGCTTCCCGGCTGCTCTCAAGCAAGCCTCTCCTCTATCCCCGCAATCCATTTTTCCTTCACCCTTAGCTTGTGAGATCGAACGCCCCGTGAACTGGAAGGCGCAATTCTTGCATCAACAGATTCCAAACTTCCTGTTATTGTGTCGGCTTACTTGACCGATGAAGATAAAATTAAATTATCTAGTATTTTAAAATATCATCGCCGCGCAATTGCGTGGAAGATCATGGATTTGAGAGGGATTAATCCCTCCTTTTGCACCCACAAAATTTTATTAGTGGAACACGCTCATAAAACTATTCAACCTCAACGCCGGTTAAATCCTAACATGAAGGAGGTAGTCAAGGCGGAGGTAATAAATTTATTAGATGCGGGCATCATCTACCTGATTTCGGATAGCACTTAGGTGAGTCCGGTCCAAGTGGTGCCCAAGAAAGGAGGGTTAACGGTAGTGCCTAACGATAAGAATGAATTAATCCCTACTCGAACCGTTGCCGGATGGCGGGTGTGCATCGACTACTATAAATTAAATGAAGCAACCCGTAAGGATCATTTTCCTTTGTCGTTCATTGACCAAATCCTTGAATGGTTATCCGGGCACTCTTTTTATTGTTTTCTTGACGGTCTTTCGGGATATTTCCAAATCCCAATCGCGCCCGAAGACCAAGAGAAAACAACCTTCACTTGTCTATTAGGCACCTTCACCTATCGAAAAATGCATTTTGGTTTATGCAATGCGCCGGCAACCTTCCAAAGGTGTATGCTAACGATCTTTGACAAATTAGTGCAGGATATCATGGAGGTCTTCATGGATGATTTCTCTATTTTTGGAGATTCATTTGATTTATGTTTGGCAAACTTTTACCGTGTACTCCAAAGATGTTAGGACACGAACCTAGTTTTAAACTGGGAGAAGTGCCATTTTACGGTACGTGAAGGTTTGGTTTTAGGCCATAAAATTTCTAGTAAGGGCATAGAGGTAGATAAAGTTAAAATTGAAACTATAGAAAAGCTACCTCCCTCTTCAAATATCAAGGTCATTCGTAGTTTTTTGGGGCATGCCGGTTTCTATCGCCGGTTTATTAAAGATTTTTCTAAAATAACTAAGCCTCTTACTTACTTATTAGAAAAAGATGCGCCGTTTCTTTTTGATGGAAATTGTTTGCATGCTTTTTCTCTTGTTAAAGAAAAATTGATTAACGCTCCTATCATGATCGTTCCCAATTGGGAACTTCCGTTTGAGATCATGTGCGATGCTAGTAGTTTTGTCGTAGGTGCGGTTTTAGGACACTGCATAAATAAAAATTTTCATTTTATATACTATGCGAGTAAAACACTAACCGCCGCGCAGGAAAATTACGCGACCACCGAAAAAAAATAATTAGCTGTTATTTTTGCATTTGATAAATTCCGCTCATATCTAACCTTATCCAAGATTATTGTTTTTACCGATCATTCGGCTTTGAGATATTTACTAACAAAAACATATGCAAAGCCGCGATTGATTAGGTGGATCTTACTCCTCCAAGAATTTGACTTGGAGATTCGTGACAAGAAAGGAGCGGAAAACATGACAGCTGATCATCTTTCTCGGTTGGAGAATCCCAATTCAGAGGAGCTTATAGAGGATGACATTGATGACACTTTCCCCGAGGAGCTCCTTCTCACTATTCATAAGGTAATTACACTCCCCACTCCTTGGTTCGCCGATTTCACAGACAATCATGTTGCGAGATTCCTCCCGAATGGTTTTTCTTATCAAGAAAAGAATAAATTCTTTTCCGATTTGAAAAAATATTTTTGGGAGGATCCCTTTCTCTTTCATGCTTGCACGGACAAAGTAGTGCGGAGGTGTGTTTCTCATGAGGAAGGCGCCCAAATTCTAAAACATTGCCACGAGGGGCCCGCCGGTGGGCACTATAAAGCTTATCGGACGGCTCAGAAAGTACTTGAAGCAGGCTTCTATTTGCCAAGCATCTTCAAGGATGCTCACGCCCATCTAAGTCGTTGTGAACAATGCCAACGCTCAGGGAATATTTCCCGTCGTGATGAAGTGACATTAAATTCATTTTTAGAAATAGAAGTTTTTGATTTATGGGGGATCAACTTTGTTGGACCGCTACCAATGTCCTATGGAAATAAGTATATTTTTGTAGCGGTCGACTACGTGTCACGGTGGGCGGAAGTGCAAGCCCTTCCCACTAATGACGCCCTAGTCGTGACTCAATTTCTTAAAAAACTATTTTCACGATTTGGAGCACCGCGGGCAATAGTTAGTGATAGGAGCACCCACTTTTGTAACGCACAATTCGCTAAGGTTTTATCTAAATACGGCGTTACACATAGGTTAGCCACCCCCTATCACCCTAAAACAAGTGGTTAGATAGAAGTAGTTAACCGTGAAATCAAATGTATATTAGAGAAAAAGATTTCCACTAGTAGAAAGGATTGGTAGGTCAAGATTGATAATGCTCTATGGGCTTATCGAACCGCATACAAGACCGTTATCGGTTGTACACCGTATCGATTGGTCTATGGGAAAACATGTTATTTACCGGTTGAGCTTGAATATCGTGCCTTTTGGGCACTTAAATTTTTACATCTTGATGAAAATTTGTCCTCCGAGCTCCGTAAATTCCAACTTAACGAGCTCGATGAGTGGCGCTCCCTCGCTTATGAGAATAATAAACTCTATAAGGAGAGCACCAAATTTTATCATGATAGAAAAATTAACCACCCAAAGGACTTCCCACCGGGAGACAAAGTAGCTTTATAACTCGCGCTTACGCTTATTTTGGTGTAAAATTAAGTCTCGTTGGTTCGGCCCCTTTGTCGTAAAGGAGGTTTGGCCTTACGGGACGGTGCTTATTTCGCACCTGGAAGGAGGCAAATTTAAAGTGAATGGGCACCGACTGAAATTATTTCTTTCCGGTGATAATATTAACGAACAATTAGATACCATAATGTTGTCAAACCCATAACGTAGCGCGAACCACTAAGGTCGAGCTCAATGACCATAAACAAAGTACTTATGAGAGGCACCCTATGGTTATTTTTTACCTTATATTTTCTAGTGTTTAGTTTTTTTTAAGTTTTGCAGGTTTGAAGAACATCGATGCATGACGATCGATCGGGGTCGAACGTCAAGTCTACGTGATTCTTCAAGTCAGTAACTTTTATTTTATTCTCGTTTATTTGAAAAAAATATTTAAAAAAAAACAAACGTAAAAAAAATTCTGTTTTCTCGTATACGCCCTTGTCACAGACGTGATCTGATGGTCACGGGCGTGGCAGAGGCGTGTTTAGCCTGTTTTGTGAAACCCACAGATGGTTTGTCCGCACTCTTTTTCCCGTCCTCCTTTCAGACATGACATGGGCGTGATCATCATGGTCACATGCCTGTCATGGCCGTGTCGCGTGTTTCCGAGGCATTGACCAGGTCGCGCCTCGGATTCCCGCAGCATGTTTAATTAGGACGACATGCCCCAGGGTCACGGGCGTGACCCTGGGGCATAACCGTAGAATTTGAGGCCAGTGCCTCGGATTCCTGCGCAACCCCCTAGGATACCCCTTACACGCCCAGAGTCACGAGCGTGACTCTATGGCGTGAGCTGCGAATCTGAGGCTGTGCGCTTCAGATTCCTTCCCACAGTCAGCCCGTGCTTGACACGCCCCCTGTCCTGGGCGTGACAGGGGGCATGTCAGACCCAAGAAATCCTATAAATAGGACTTCTCCATTTCTCTTTTCTCCACACCTTACAACCTTCACCTTCTATTTCCTTCCTTCTTTGGCCGAACTTCTTCCTTGTTCTAACCATGCCTCACCACCACCCTTGTTCCACAACTTCTTCATCCGAGCACCCCGCAGATCCCGCTTCTGTGGAAGCCATGCTCCTATTTGAAAACTCCACCCAGTAGTAATGGAGCAAGCGTCTGCGCGCCAAACCCTTTGGCATTTTTCAGATCTTGGACTGGGCGATCCTCGCCATCTTTGGAGCGGCAGAGCTGGTTCGGGAATTTCTCTCCACCCCGGGATGGACTCCCCTCTTCTCCATTTCGGAGCCAGCTTTCTTTGAGCTCACCATTGAGTTCTTGGCATCTTTTGAGTTCCGTTGGGCAGCGAGTGACGATTTCATCGTCTTTCGCATGGGCGGGATGATGCACCAACTCACCATCCGCCAACTCAATGTCGTCATGAGCTTTTGCTTGGAGGCATTTTAACATTCTCCCTCCTATCTCGACCTCAAAACTGATTTTCCTCCCGATTTAAACCTCCTCACCTTTTGGTCAGAAATCAGTAATGACGCCGCCCCCTACACCCCAAAGAAATCGAAGAGTAGCCACCTCATTTCCCCCACTTTGCGCATTCTCCATAACCTCATCACCTTTACTCTTACCGGTCGCGGCGATAGCCATGGAGTGGTGTCTCGGGCAGATTTATTATATTTATATAGTATGTTTTACCGGGTCCCACTCAACCTTGGTTATATGCTCACAATTTTATTCTGTCATCAGGCTGAAAATGTGAGGTTGGGAGCGGTTCATGGAGGCAATTATATTACTTTTCTCGCCAAGCAGACCGGAGTTTGGGATGCCCATCTGCGGCTGACCTGCATGCAGACGCTGCAGGCCCTCTAGTTCCCAACCCTTCATGCCCTTAGCCTAGCGCCAATGTGAGGGCGAGTTTGAGGCTATTCCCCCATCATTCGGTGGCGGGGATCTTGATCATGGTGCCAATCCCAGCGGTACTGATCACTCTCCCCAGATTCTGCCACCACTGCTACACTCTGCCCCATCGCTCGATCTTCCAAATTATTGGGATCATCAATTTGGGTTGATTCATACTCTCATAGACCAGATGCAGACCCATTTTGACTGTCGTTTCACTCATTTTGATGAGCGCTTTGCCAAGATGGTGCAGAGTCACGCTTCTTCTGTGGAGCAAATTACCCGTGAGTTCACGGCCATGAGGTCTTTCTTTCAGCAGCCCGAGGACGCTCCCGACCAGGAGTAACTTTCTTTTCTTTTCTTTTCTTTGGACTTGTAGTGGGTCGCCTATCTTTGTATCTGTATCTTTGCTTTTTATTTTTCATGTATTTGTTTTTATTATTATAAAAAATCTATAAAATATTATGTTTTGCTTTGCTCATGTCCTACAGGTACCTTTTGATGCTGCTTTGACATCTTCAGGGAAGTCTCCTTTTCTTTCTTTTCTTCAATTATACATTGGGGACAATGTATTTCTTCAGTATGGGGGAGGGATATTTCTCAAGTAAAACATACTAAAAAAAGTTATTTTTTTTCAAAAATTAAAAATTTAATATATATATATATATATATATATATACGAGTGACAGGCACGGGCCTCCGGCCCGATGGCCACGCGCCACAGTACCCGGCCGGCAACGGCGGGCTTCGCCCGCCCCGGGCTGCCTCCGGCCCTCGTGCCCTGCGCGACAGTACCCTGCTGGCGACGACGGGCTTCTCTCACCCCCGACGGGCCTCTGCCCCTACGTGCAAGCACGACAGTACCCGATCGGCGACGACGGGCTTCAGCTGCCCCCGTCGGGCTTCTAATATAAGTAAATAATTATTTAAAAACATTTAATATTCAAATTTAAAAACATTTAATATTCAAATATAAGTAAATAATTATATTTAAAAACACACCGTGGAATATAAGTAAATAATATATTTAAAAACACACACACTCTTTATAAGTAAATAATTATTTAAACATTCAAATATTATTTAATACGCGCTAAAACACAGCTGGTCACGCCCTCCCATATCTAAAAAAATAAAAATATAAATAACTTTTTTAAAAAGACCGAATACAAAACTATGCTACGCGCTATTGGTTATGTTTTTTAAAAATTTGTGCTTCGTTTAGTCCCACATCGTGAAATGCTGAATACATTTTGAATATAAATACTATAATGAGCCTTTGGTATTTGAAATCGGAAAGTGCACGCTGGCCATGCAAAGTCGGTTTTAGTATAGCAGGCGGGCTACCCGAGCTTGCTGTTGTCTGGGCTATTTTCAAAATTTTAATATAGCTTTAGGACGCTCCTAGTAGGTTTAGGAGACCTACGAAAAATTGAAGAGAGGGAGTGATTAAGATCAAATGGCTGATGATTTATGTACTGAAATCGGACGGTCCTGATCATCTCAATGAATTTATATTTCATGTCCTACCATATTTCTTTATATATGGTAGATATATATATATATATATATATATATATATATATATATATATATATATATATATATATATATATATCAAAAATTTTAAAAATTATATTTTGTTTTTCAAAAATAAAAAACAAAAAAATATGAAAAACTTAACTAAAAAAAATTAGAAAATCAAAAATTAAATTTCTTAGAAAGGCACGTTTGGGATATCACCCCATCTTACCTCATAGTATCGGTGAGAGCCCTTCATAAGGTATACCTCGGGATGTTTAAGAAGTGCACGTGTTAGTAGAATTTTATATAGATCTAAATATTCAGCATATAATTAGATTTTCATTTTTCTAAATGCGTTTAAATGTTTTATTTTACTTTCATTTTGAAAATCGATAAAATCTAAAATAATTTCGGTGAGTAAGTAGAAGTTTATTAGAGCGATATTTCACGGATCAAGAAAGAGGTATTCTTTATCGATGTCTAGAACTTGCCCTCTAGCTATTCTCAAGACTTTGCATAAGTTAAACTCATTAGCATAAATATGATTTAGGCAATTCTTTTGGCCAGTTTTAGACTTTGCACCCGTACTTTAAATTTTACCTTTGTTAAGCCATTTTGAGCCTATTACCCTATCTTTTTATTTTAGCTCCACCAAACATTTTACCAAAGCCTAAAAAGTGACCTAATTGAACACCTAAGACCAAGCTTGAACATTGATATACAAACATGATTTATGAGTGATTAGGAGCCTTTTTATTTTTGGTGGCACTTTCCTTATAAAAAAAGGTTGATTTTTTCTTCTTTCCTCTTCAAAATAAAGATAAAAAAATATAATGGAAAAAATGAATAAATAGAAGAAAATTTTCAACATTATGAGAGAGTTGGAAAAAATAAGAAATACAAAAGGATTAGAAATTTGGCTGCGTTCTTAAAAGCCATAGTTAATTATTGTGTGCAAGTTCTCTCTATGTTTTGGTGTGACTAGCAATCGCTTTTATCTTTGACCACCCTCACCAAAAACCAAAGCATACGTTTCAACCTAATTAAGTCCTATTGATTTATGTTTATAAGTTGAACAAGTGTCGTGGCGAGAGTGTGAAAGGGCAAGCCTATGGCCATCGACATTGATGGATTTCTTTGGAGGGTATCTCGATCTTCGTTCATGTAATGTAATCTTAGTACACACGCTACATTCTCCCTAAATATAATTTTAAGATTTACCAGATTTTCATTTTAAAAATAAAAATAATAGTGGAAACACATTTTAAGAAAAATAAAAACCTAATTTGTATGCTGAGTAAGTTTTTCTACCAAAATAACTACAAGCATAGGCATAAGACTTCGCATTTTACTCCTTAGGTTCAATTTTCTTTTCTAGCATTTAAAATTTTTCTACTCCCTATTGGAAGTTTTTTGCTCGGGACTAGAAAACAGATAAGTATGGGGGTATTTGATAACTCTAATTATTTCTTTTTTTGTATTTACTATTTTCTATTAATAGTTTGATATTATATATCAATTTTATAATCTAAAGTTTATAATTAACTAATTTTTGGTATTTTATATTTATTTGTTCTAATAAAATTATTTTCAATCTTGCAGGGCTAATCTGAAGATTATTTGGAGCAAAACTGGAATTTTCCACCTCTCTGCCCAGACACGCCCCGTAACACGCCCTCCTTGGGCATGTCTAAGGGCACACAAAGGAGCAAAGAACGTAGACCTCGAATCGTCGACCTGCGAACTAAGAGATCTGACACACCCTTGCCATGCCATCCTTGGGCTTGTCCAATAGGCGTGACACCAAGAACCATCATAGCCGATCGAAGAACGTCGATCGGCCTCATACATGCCCGTGTCACCCTAGCACGGGGCGTGTTAGCCATTGGAAGAATTGTTAGAGCCATGCCACGTCGGATTAAAATGACACGCCCAGGTCACGGGCGTGACCTAGGGCGTGTCGGGAGCGTTTTCTAGCCAATAACTCAGTCGTTCCTGTCGTTACCGCCAGTTGCCATTTCCAGCTTGACACGCCCCTTGTCACGGGCATCACCAGGGGGCGTGATCCTTCCATCAACAGCAATTTATTCCTGCCATTTTCAACTTCCCGCCATTTTCCAGAAACAGATTTGACGGAGGTCACAGGCGTGACCCGTCATTTAACAGATTTTGGTAGTTTCACCTCCAACATTCCTGGGGTTTCAAGACGATGGTTCTGAGCCTGACATGCCTTAGGTCACAGGCGTGACCTAGGGGCGTGACCGACCAGTAATATTTCCTATAAATTCCAGACAGCTTCAGATGCTCAGGGTCGATTTTTGGGAGTTGGAGTCTTGTAGTTTGCTGTATTTTCCATTTCTTAGTCTTGCTTTGCATTGTGAAAGTTTCAATTCAAGTTTGCCTTTTATTTTAATCATGTCTTTCCCTACCTTATCTTGTATTTCCCTAATGATGATGAGTAGCTAACTTTCATTTAGCACTTGATCATGATGAACCTTGGAATAAAATAAACTTTTCTTTTTTTTTTATCAAAAGTGTCTTGTTCTTATTCTTGCTCACTAATGATTTATCTTTGAATTATATTTTGTCGAATTCATATTTCGCGGATATGGTTTCCGATCTAAGATCCATATCCTAAATGATCGAGAGGTTGCGGATATGAGATCACTCAATGATAAAAGGAATTACATGCACTCCTCGAGAGAGGACGTCATAAATCTTCTGGATTGGAGTCAAATCTAATAGTGGGGTTCGCCGCCTAAAGCAAGTTTAGGGGTTTCGACTGGCCGAGAGGTCTTAATCAATCAACCTAGGTTGGTCAAAAGCATGAGCTCGAGAGAGACGCTTTTGTACTTTAGGAACCTCCACGGTCGAGTGAGTAAATTTAAGAACTCGCATTACTTTAATTTTCAATAAGGTTTATTGTAGCCCAAGGGGATTCTAGATCAAGTGCTAGCTTCCCCAACATCAAATTTCTCTTTCTTAGTATAACGCTTCCTTTTCCGTTCAAACAAAAACCAACTTTTCGTCCGATAAGATAATAGCTCTTTCTTGTGAGTACAAGTAGTCGACAAGCCCCGAGTCGAAATACGACACTTGATTCTATACTCCGAACGATAGGTATACTTGCCTCATTGATTGGAAACACGTGTTAGCGTGGAGAAAATATCCATCAAAATCGGCCAAACAAAAGTAAACACTTCTTTTGAGCTTACTTTTTTCAAAAAGTTCTCCAAACATATCACAAAAACAACCCTATCATAATCATGAAAATTTTTAATGAAACTCAAAAGGTTAGTGTGATTATATAGGTTGGAAAATTTAGCTTTGGTGAAAATGAAATGATAAGTGGAGCTATCAATTGAAATCGGAAAAAGGCTCAAAAGCGTCTAACTAGGGATAAAATTTTTTAGGTTGACAAGAAGGCTCAAACGAAAACAAAAACGGATTAAATCATTTTCATGTTTAAAAATTTATCTAAAGCATAAGCTTTGAAAATTTTCAAAAAGCAAATTCTAGATAATAAATAAAGACTAATAAAATTATCTTGAAAATAAAAATAATAAGCGACTTCGACCGTTCACATCTACTACGCTAATCAAAAGTTAACATTACAAAAAATATTCAAAAACGAGAAAAAAATAGTGGATGAAAGATTTTTAAGAAAGTAAAAAAAAATAAAGAACGAAAAGCATAATAAAAATGCGAGTTTTAGAAAAAAAAACGTTTCACGTTAACGTGCTACCGTGAATTAGGAACACAGCAATACCAACATTTTACTTGTGAAACATAATTAAAAAGAATGATTAGAAAGATTATAATTGCCTAAGTCGTTGTATGGAATTTTGAGAAAAACAAAATAAAAATAAGAGGTACTATTGAAATACCAAAATTAGTTTAACCTATTAAAGTAAAAACAAATAACATAAATTTTTTTTTGAAATATTCTCATTTTTTGGATTTTTAAAGATATTAATTTTTTGTTTGATTTTTAAGGTATATAAAAAAAATTATTTTGATTTTTTTAAAAGGAAACAAAATAAAGATCAGAGAAGGAGGAAATCCTCCCCCAAGCTTAAAATGGGCATTGTCTTCAATGGAGAAAGGAGGGGAAGGAGAGAGAGAAATTAAAATAGAAATGAAAGTACAGAATTGAAAAACAGGTATTTCCCCGGATTTATGCGTCTTGAAAGTTGAGTGATGTCGCTCCCCCATGCTTGCACTTTGGAACTTCTTGAAATGTCTTCTTTGGACTTTGTGATGGATTCAGCAGCATTGGAGCAGGCGATCGTAGAAGCTTCAGCTTATCGAAGCCATCCAGAGAAAAAGTGTAAATTAAAGAAAACAGAAAAATAACTTGGGTTGCTTCCCAAGAGCGCCCTTTGTTTAAAATGTCGTTTGAGCTCGACGCAACAAAATAATATTGTCCAAAAATAATATTGTCCAAAATAATAAATAAAGTTTTTAAAAAAATAGAGTCTAAAGCTAGTTAAAGTTCGGATCATGCAGAATAAAATTAATACAGTTTGGACTGACATCACCACAGAAATAAAGTTTAAGACGCTACTCATTGTTGAAGCCGAGAAAATCCCGACCTCAGAATCGGACTAGGCAGCCTAAGGCTACCGGTCTCGCAGTGAAATCGGATGGCCCGGGATGGGCAAAGGAATCAAGACCCCAGACGCTGCGGCAGGAAGGTCCCACCACGTACCCGGTTGCTTAGATGAAGCAACCGCTTCTCAACCAGAATGGCCGAGCTAGATACGAGGGAGAAGCGCGAGCTGGAATTCACGAGTAACTATCCGAGAGTTTCCCGTCCTCTCCTTCGTACCCATGGGGTCCTATTTATAGGGAAATCCAAAGAGAGGGGGGGTCTTACTTATACCCCCACCCCGGCGATCGGGCGACTTTCCGGGGAGCTCGCACGGGACGAGCGAGTATCTCGCCTTAGTTGCCACTTGGCGAGTATGCATGGGGAGCTCGCCATGCTCGCCCATACCTCTTGCTAGCCTGCGGCTTGATCTTGACTTCACCCTTGGATCGTTTACTTTGACTTCCGGTGACCTGGCTGCGGTGGGGCCTCCCCTCGTTGAATACGGGTTGTACAGAATCCCCGCTCTTTTTCGGCGACGAAGGAGCCCTGAAAGAAACAACCAACGCTTATTCGGCGAGTTGTTATGCCGAGTATCTATTTGCTCGCTTTGCCCACTGCTCGACGAAGTCTATAAATAGGGGGGCCTGGTTGTTGGGGCAGATCCTTGAAACTCGCCCACCATGTCGGATGCCAACGCGAAGCTTCTCGAAGACAGCCCAGCCGCCTTGTCTGGCCTCCTCGGCATCGTCCGACCAAAAAGGCCGCGCGAGGAAGATGCCGCGGCCGACCTGTTGTCGCCGAAAAAGAAGAAGGCCAAGAAGCTCAAGAAACCCGTCTCCGCGCCGATCGACTCGCCTCCACCTTCTGAGCCAATTGCGGCGGCGGCGGCCAAACCCGCGCCTTCAACCAGTACCCAACAACTCCTCGACGACCTTGGCTTGGGTGACGTTCCGGACTCGGCCTCCCTTGGCACCGACGCGAACCCTGAAGTCGCCAAGGGGTCGGCTACATCCCAAGTCGAAGTCGTCACCGTAATAGGTCGCCGCTTCGACCCCTTCTCTCGCTCATCGTTTAATCGCTGTGCTTCTCGCTGATCAGGTGGTCTTAATGCATACTCCCCTTCAGGCGATGCCGATGCGCCACTGGATGTCACTCCCATGAGCTCCGCGCCGCTACTCGCCCTTGCTGCCGGCAAACCTCTCCGGACCGCTCATGCGGTCCGAATTAACGTTGTTGCGCAGAAGATGACGGGAACCTCCCTGGTGAAAGGAAACCCTCCGGCGAATAAGGGTCTCCCGGCGAGCAAGGATCTTCTGGCCTCCGTGCCAGACTTATCACGGCCACCGGCGGGCACTTCCTTTCCGCCGCCGCCACCTCCGGATGTGGTTGAAAAGGCGAGGGGCACCGTCTTACCACCTCCGCCGCCCTTGTCCGCCCAGCAGAAGGCGGGCTTGCCGCGACATCCGCCGTCCCAGCCGAAAAGTTCACAACAGCCGGCGAGTTCGTCTAAGGTTTCGTCTCTGTCGAAGAAATCAGATAAGCCACGGCCGAGTTACTTTCCGCCGCGTGTTGCGGACCTCGAGCATGGAGGGCGTGGGCAGGGAGGTCGCGGTCAGGGTAGGCCTGCCGACAACCTTGGGGGTTCGTCTTCGGGTAGGCGAGATACCTCCGGTCGCGTTTCTCCACCGCGTCGGTCTCGATCTCCTCGCCGTGGTGAGCTCTTCTATATCTAGCTACCCTTGATTTTACTTGGTCGTTGATTTCTGATTGCGACTTGCCTTCCTTAATGACAGATCGCCCGGCGACTCCGGGGTCGGCCTTCATCGACGCCATCGGATTGTCGGGGAGCGAGTACCGTCACACTGCCGCTCGCGCCTACATGGAGTTGGAGACTAAGTTCGACCAGCTCGCCATCTGTGAGCCTCACCGCCGAATCTCGGCTCTGGAGGTGCGCATGGAGAGGGTAGAGGAGCTCTAGACCACCTTGGAGAGTTACGAAGCTCGCTTTCACATGGCGAAGGAGAATGACCGCCAGCTGGCGCTTAACAATCACCGCCTCCAGCTTGTCTTGGACGAGTTGGCTGGTATTCGGGCGAGCATGGGCTCGGTGGGGCGGCTGACGAGGATGGAAGAGCAGTTGTGGCTTGGCGACGAAGCGATGGCGCTGGCGACGGAGCACTTCCGGAGGGCGCGCGAGATGGGCTGGGCCGGGCGACATCCTCACCCTCCGGAGCGGCCGCCTAGGACGTAGTTTTTTTTTGTTCTAGATTCCCTCGCCATTTGGCGTTGTTGTAATGAACAGTATTATTTCAAATAAACCGGGCGACTATTCCTCTTGCGGCCGATTATTTCGCGATTTTATTTACTCATGGTATCCGAGTTTACTCGTGCAGGTTTTTGGCGAGCGCCACAGCGTCCTTGTTTCGTTGCGCGAGATGGGCCTGATGTCGCTGGTGCGTAGCCCTTCCTTTGCGCGACGTCGATCGATGCTCGTGGAAACGAATACCCCCCCCCCCCCCCGTTTTGCCTTAGGCCTATAAATAGGAGGGGTAGGTAGAACATAAGTACGCTGCTGCGAACTTCTCAATCTGCCTCGCGAGTATCCATACTGCTCGCTTCTTCCTCTTTTCTTCCTCTGCTCGCCCCCTTTCTTATTCGTGGCTCGTGAAGATGGTTGGTGATGACGCTAGTGCTCGCCGACAGGCTCATGCCATCAATTTCGCTGACGCGGCTTTCAAGAAATCGATAACTTCAGACAGAGATTTGGAGGGTTTCAAGGAGCGTCTTCTGCCGGAAGGATACTCGGCGAGGCTCCCAACTCGCAGCGAGCGACTCAATACCCATATTGAGGGCGGGCTCGTGTTGTCGCTGCGCCACTTCGACGCTGGCCTGCGACTTCCTTTTTGGCCCAAGCTCTGCGAGATCATGCGATATTTCGGTATCGTTCCCGCGCAGATTAATCCCAACGGAATGGCGATTATTATGGGGTTCCTCTGCTACCTTCGGGAGGAGAGGATCGCCTTTGACCTCTCCGTTTTTCGCCGAGTGTTCGCCTTCGCCGTGACATCGGAGGGGGTCGTCTTCTTCAGCAGCCACGTTTGCACCCTGGTGGGGACTGCGAACAAAGTCCATCACTGGAGCGAGCTTCTGGTGGTCGTGCATGGTGACTTCGGGGATCTTCAGGGAAGGCCGCACCAACCTGCCGACGTCGTCTTCCTCTTGCTGATCTTGGAAGGCGCTCGCGAGCAACTGTTCGAATCCTTCCGAGGTCGCCGGTTCGACGTCATCTACTGGCGGCTCAATGTCAACTCACTGGAGGCGGTTTATCCCAACGAGGGTAAGGGCGGTCGAGATGTCGTATGCTCGCCGACTCGCTACCTTTTGCCGCAGCTCGTATTTAACCATATCATGTGCTTTTGCAGTAGCCAACGAGCTTTCGGAGAAACCGCTCCCTCCGGCGAAGGAAGTGGTCACCCCCCTTTCTGAAGCTCACCCTCCGCCCGATGTCGGGGAGAAAAGGAAAGTCGCCAAAGCAAAAGCGAGGGCGAGGTCGCTGGGGCCGGCGAATAAGAAGGCGAAGGTGTCATCGCCTCAATCCGACGATCATGAGTCGCCGCTGGAGGCTCGGTCACCTCGCTTCCACCCCAACTACAACCTCGGGCGAGGGGTGGTGGACGCTCATGGTCGCCCGCTGGTGACTTGGTCGGCGAAGGAGCATGTGGTGTCGCTGAGTACCAACCTCCCGTCCTGGTCAACGGATTGGGAGGACAAGGGGGAGGCCTTCGCCGTCCTCCACGCCTTGTATGGGCGTGTTGACGCCGAGTCGATGCTGGAGCTTGCCCCGCCGGAGCTTGCACATCAATCCTCCTGCTCGCTTGCGCGAGCTGCCGAGCTGGGGCATTTCACGGCGAGAAAATTGCTGGAGACAACGGAAGCTTTAAAAACTGTTTCCAAGAAAGCCATAGAGCTCGGCATGCAGTCGGTCCGCTGGAAGGACTTTGAGGTAGATGACCTTCGGGTGGAGATATGTGATTCATATCGCCTGGATATTTACTAACGTTCGATGCCTCGTAGGCTGCTAAAATTGAGGCCGCGAAGAGGTTGTCTGAGTGCGAGGAGAAGCTCGCCGTGTCGCAAGCAGAGCTGGAGGCTGCCCAGGTTCGCGTAGCCGAGATGGAGACTCGGCTAGTCGCCGCCGAAGGACGCGCGAGTTCCTCTGCCCCGTTGCCGGAGGCGCCGCGACCCGAGGACAATCCGATGTGGGCCGTCAAACGGTCCTGGGTTCTGTGGGAGGAGAGGTCCTCTGTCCGCCGCGAGATAGTGCGGACGGCTGGCAACATCATACTCGCACGTCTAAGAATCAACGGGCAGGTTGTCGAGGGGGATAAGCAGCTCACTGTTGACGAGCTTATCCCTAAGCTGCTCGTTGAGGGGACGATCTCTCCAGACCGCATCCCTTCTTCGTCAGGCTCCAGCGACTCCGACAGCAGTGGCAGCGACAGCAGCAGCGGCGAGAGCCATGACGAAGATGGCGAGGAGGGAGACATGGACGTCGGAGATGAGGAATACCGGCCGAATACTGGCGATGACGAGTCGTAGTAGCTCGCCGATCTCCGCCATGCTCGGGTGCAGGGGGACCTTTTGGAACTTTTGTAACTTGTAAAGTTTACACATTTATACAAGTTATTTATTCTTTGCAATTCTTTACTCGCATAACGGTTGATATCGCTCGCTAGGCTCATAGGCCCGGTGAGGAGTGCTCGCTAGGTGGAGGCTTATCTCGCGTATGTGCCGCTTCGAACATCGATCACCCGCTCGTCATGACGCATTCGCCCGTACGCCTAAGGGACGTTCGCCCGCCTGCCCGGGAGCAACTCCCCTACCCGCTCGGGATTTACTCGCATACTTGCACGAGGCATACTCGCCTACTCGCACGGGGCATACTCGCCTACTCGCGCGGGGCATACTCGATACGAGTCCGGGCTTAGCAGGCGTCGAGTAGAGGAGATCGGCCGATTCCCGAGGAGAGGAGCTCGTGGGGATACCGGTCTTACGACGCTGCTCCAAATGAAGTCTTGGTTTCAATCGAGGAGATCGGCCGATTCCCAAGGAGAGGAGCTCGTGGGGATACCAGTCTTACGACGCTGCTCCACTCGAAGTCTTGATTTCAATCGAGGAGATCGGCCGATTCCCGAGGAGAGGAGCTCGTGGGGATACCGGTCATACGACGCTGCTCCACTCGAAGTCTTGATTTCAATCGAGGAGATCGGCCGATTCCCGAGGAGAGGAGCTCGTGGGGATACCGGTCTTACGACGCTGCTCCACTCGAAGTCTTGATTTCAATCGAGGAGATCGGCCGATTCCCGAGGAGAGGAGCTCGTGGGGATACCGGTCTTACGACGCTGCTCCACTCGAAGTCTTGATTTCAATCGGAGAGATCGGCCGATTCCCGAGGAGAGGAGCTCGTGGGGATACCGGTCTTACGACGCTGCTCCACTCGAAGTCTTGATTTCAATCGAGGAGATTGGCCGATTCCCGAGGAGATGAGCTTGTGGGGATACCGGTCTTACGACGCTGCTCCACTCGAAGTCTTGATTTCAATCGAGGAGATCGGCCGATTCCCGAGGAGAGGAGCTCGTGGGGATACCGGTCTTACGATGCTGCTCCACTCGAAGTCTTGATTTCAATCGAGGAGATCGGCCGATTCCCGAGGAGAGGAGCTCGTGGGGATACCAGTCTTACGACGCTGCTCCACTCGAAATCTTGATTTCAATCGAGGAGATCGGCCGATTCCCGAGGAGAGGAGCTCGTGGGGATACCGGTCTTACGACGCTGCTCCACTCGAAGTCTTGATTTCAATCGAGGAGATTGGCCGATTCCCGAGGAGAGGAGCTCGTGGGGATACCGGTCTTACGACGCTGCTCCACTCGAAGTCTTGATTTCAATCGAGGAGATCGGCCGATTCCCGAGGAGAGGAGCTCGTGGGGATACCGGTCTTACAATGCTACTCCACTCGAAGTCTTGATTTCAATCGAGGAGATCGGCCGATTCCCGGGGAGAGGAGCTCGTGGGGATACCGATCTTATGACGCTGCTCAACTCGAAGTCTTGATTTCAATCGAGGAGATCGGCCGATTCCCCAGGAGAGGAGCTCGTGGGGATACCGGTCTTACGACGCTGCTCAACTCGAAGTCTTGATTTCAATCGAGGAGATCGGCCAATTCCCGAGGAGAGGAGCCCGTGGGGATACTGGTCTTACGACGCTGCTCCACTCGAAGTCTTGATTTCAATCGAGGAGATCGGCCGATTCCCGAGGAGAGGAGCTCGTGGGGATACCGGTCTTACGACGCTGCTCCACTCGAAGTCTTGATTTCAATCGAGGAGATCGGCCAATTCCCGAGGAGAGGAGCTCGTGGGGATACCGGTCTTACGACGCTGCTCCACTCGAAGTCTTGATTTCAATCGAGGAGATCCTGACACTTGGGAGACGTTTTAGAATTTATAGCACGAACATCTCGGTAACAATGCAATCTTCTCCTTTCGGAGATGCTCTTGAACCTGCCAAATCAGGAAGTCGGCGTCCAGACTTGTTCCTAATAATTTCTCCAGTCGGAAGAGAGATGCACTCGGGGAGACATAGGCCGACATGCAAGGGGGGAGTTGATCTCGACCGACAATGCAAAGGCTCGGTCTTACAAGAGCGCTAAAGTCTCGAAGCATCGTCCTATCATCCGTACTGGGTTATTTAGAAGGAACAGGCTGAAGGCACGTATCCCGATCTGATAGTGAAGATTGCTTCCAACTACGCTCAATGGACGCGAGAGCCAGCGTCCGGACGGGGGGGGGGGGGGGGGGTGATGTTCATCGAGGGTCCTTTTCGAATGCACTCGGAACCAACACACCGCCCCGGGCTCGTCCCTGCCCTTTCTTCGGCAGGTTATCAAGCCTTGCCGATCACTTGAGATCCTCTTCTGGGTGCTTGACGGAGTCGGCCTCCCCTCGAGTCCGGGTGATTTGGGGCGCACATTTGTTCCTCGTAGTTCCTCCAGTTGGAAGAGAGATGCACTCGGGGAGACATAGGCCGACATGCAAGGGGGGAGCCGATCTCGGCCGACGATGCAGAGGCTCGGTCTTACAAGAGTGCTTAAAATCCCGAAGCATCGTCCTATCCTCCATACTGGGTTACGTACAAGGAACAAATCGACCGCTGGTTCCCGGAGTCGACGGCGAGGCGGATCTTGGAAGCACTCAGGAGCCTCGAGGCCTTTTTAACACTGACACAAAAAAGGAGAACAATTCAGCCATCACTGTATATGAGAATCACATCTTTACAAAAATAGGTACAAGCGTTACAACTAGGGGTAGAATCTTTTCAGATCATCCCCACTCCAGGTTCCGTTCAGCTGCTCCCCTGCTTGATCTTGCAGGTAATAGCCCCCCGCGGCCAGGGCTTCTTGGACGATGAAGGGGCCTTCCCAATTGGGATGCAGCTTGCCCACGGCGGCTCCCCGCCCAGCGGCGTCTACCTTTTTCATGTCCAGATATCCTGCGAGGAAGTTTTTTAGGCGGACATTTTTGTCGAAGTGCCTCGCCATGCGCCTCTTGACTTCCTCTTGGCGTACGGAGGCCAAGTCTCGAAGCTCTTCCACGTAATCCAGGGAGAGCCTCTCGGCACCCTCGTTCTCCAGTCGCCATTCCTCGCTCCCGCCTTCGGCTGCAACCACTCTCGGACTTCGCACCTCGAACTCCACTGGGATGAGTGCCTCATACCCGTGGGATATCTTGAAAGGTGTTTCCCCCATGGCCGAGTTCGGGGTCGTCCTCAGAGCCCATAGGACTGAGGGGAGTTGTTCGGCCCAGTTTCCTTTTAAGTTGGTGACCTTCTTCTTCAGTAGGTTGACGATGAGCTTGTTGGCAGCTTCTACTTGTCCGTTGCTCCGAGGATGGTGCACTGAGGCGAACCGAAGATCTTTGCCCAATTGCTTGCAGAATTCCTCCAGCTCTAAGCTGGCGAACTGCGGCCCATTATTGGTGACGATGGCCAGCGGGATCCCAAACCTGCACGCGATTTCCCCCCAGATAAAATTCTTGACGATCTGGGAGGTGGTCTTGGCCAAGGCTTTGGCCTCGATCCACTTGGAGAAGTAGTCGATCATCACCAGTATGAATTTCCTTTGTCCACTTGCTTGAGGGAACGGGCCGACTAGATCCATCCCCCAGATGGCGAAGGGCCACGGAGCGGTGATCGAGCGGAGGTGTTGAGCCGGTTGAAGCTGGAGGGGCGCGAAGAGCTGGCACTGGGAGCATTTTTTGGAGTAAGCTTCCGCGTCCTTTCGGATGGTAGGCCAGAAGTAGCCATGCCTCGGGATTCTCTGCTCTAGAGTGCGGGTCCCGGAATGGCTGCCGCATTCCCTTGAGTGAATTTCCTCGAGAACTCGGGGGACCTCGATTTCCGACAAGCATCGGGCCTATGGGCCCGAGATGGTCTTGCGATAAAACTCGGCGTCGAGTAGCAGGTAGTACGGGGCCTTGTATCAGAATTTCCTTTGGTCCTGCCCGTCGGGGGGAAGCTGACCCGTCGTTAAGAACACAACGAACGGATCCTTCCATGAGGACTGTTGCTCGATCTCCATCATCTCTCCTTATTCGATGGATGGTCGAAACAGCTTGGTGACCGTCCCCCCGGCCCGGGGACCGTATTTTGCAAGGTAGTCAGCTTCGGCATTGTCTTCTCGAGGCACATGCTCGACGAAGAAGGAGTGGAACCCCCAGATCAGACCCTTAACCTTGACCAAGTATTGCTGCAGGGTGGGGTCATATACCTCGAACTCTCCCCGAATTTGGGAAGCGACTACCATTGAATCGGTGAAAGCTCGGATGTCCTTAATTGACAGCTCCTTGGCGAGACGCAAGCCAGCCACCATGGCTTCGTACTCTGCCTGGTTATTCGCAACGGGGAAGAGGATCTCGACGGCTTGTTCGATCCTGGTTCCCTGGGGGCTAACTAACACGACTCCGGCTCCCACGGAAAACTTGTCGGATGCTTCGTCTACAAACATCTTCCAAGAGACTGGTCGGGAAGCGCCCACGTCTACCTCTACCTCGGCCGAGAAGTCGGCCAGGAAATCTGCTACCGCCTGGGCCTTGATGGCTACCCTTGGGGAATACGAGATGTCGAACTCGCTGAGCTCCACCGCCCACTTGGCCAGCCTGCCAGAATGCTCTACCCCATCCAAGATACTCCTTAAGGGATGATCGGAGACCACCTTGATGGAATGAGCTTGAAAGTATGGGCGGAGCTGCCGAGCCGAAACCACCAAAGCGAAAACTAGCTTCTCCAAGATAGGATACCTTATCTCCGCTTGCCGCAACACCCGGCTTACATAGTAGATGGGTAGCTGCCTCCTTCCTTCTTCTCGAACCAACACCGAACTGACCGCCTCAGCTCCCACTCCCAGATAAAGTATGAGGTCTTCGCCGCCCTTTGGACCTTGGAGGAGAGGAGCTCGGGTTAGTTGTTGCTTGAGCTTCTCGAAAGCCTCCTCGCACTTTGTGGTCCACTCGAATTTCTGGTTTCCCCGAAGGGCTTTAAAAATTGGGGAGCACTTTTCTCCGGCCTTGGAGAGGAAACGACTAAGGCCCGCCAGCCTTCCAGTCAGCCTTTGGACCTCCTTGGAATCTCTTGGGGAGGTCATCTCCATGATGGCTTTCACCTTGTCGGGGTTAGACTCCACCCCCCGAGGAGTAAGGAGATGACCCAGAAACTTCCCCCTTCCCGTGCCGAAGACACATTTGGCCGGATTAAGCCGCATCTTGTACTTCCTCAGGGTAGCGAAGGTCTCCGTCAGATCCGCCACGTGCTCCGGGACGCTCTTGCTTTTAACGAGAAGGTCGTCCACATAGACCTCCAAATTCCGCCCCTTTTGCTCTTTGAATACCTGGTCCATCATTCTTTGATACGTCGCGCCGGCGTTTTTGAGCCCGAAGGGCATCATCTTGTAGCTATAACACCCATCGCCGGTGATGAAGGAGACATCACGACAATCGGGGGGATGCATCCGGATCTGATGATACCCTGAAAAAGCATCAAGGAAACTCATCACAGGAAACCCGACGGCGGAATCAACCAGCGCGTCGATCTGAGGCAGGGGATAACAATCCTTCGGGAGAGCTTTATTTAACATTGAAAAGTCGATACATAACCTCCAGCCCCCTCCGGACTTCTTTACCATTACAACATTGGAGACCCAGCCTGGATACTGGATCTCCGAGACGAACCCCGCCTCTAGCAGCTTTCGCACCTCCTCCCTGATTGTCTCGGCCAGTGCGGTGGCGCACTTCCTCTGCCTTTGACAAACTAGAGCTACCGCAGGATCCAAGTTGAGGCGATGTAAGGCAACATTGGCATCTATCCCTGGCATCTCGGTGACACTCCACGCGAAGATGTCGGCGTTCTCCTGTAGGCAAGCAGCTATCTCCGCCTTCCCTCCCTGGGGAAAGGCTCCTCCGACCTTCAGCAGTTCAGGCTCTCCTTTCGGGGAGATCACCTCCACCTCCTCTAGTTCTTCGGCAGCTTGCAGGCCCTCCTCATGCTCCATCATCTTCTCCAGCCTCTCCGCGTCACCCATCTAGCTGATGGTGCTGACAGCGTTCAGGTAACACTCCCGAGAGGCCTTCGGATCCCCTCTGATCCGGACTTGGGCGTCATCCCGACAGTACTTCAGGCATTGATGGTACGACGACGGGATGGCCTTGAAGTAATTGATGAGAGGCCGCCCGAAAATGGCGTTGTAGCCATTGGGCGCGTCGACGATGACAAACTGGCACCGGATTGAAGTATCCCCCGAGGGTGACCAGCAGCTCCACTCCTCCTTCCACCTCATTCTTCTTTCCCGAGAAGCCAAAGAGAGGCCCATCCACGGCCTGGACCCTGGACGCTTCCACCTGCAGCCCCACAAAGGTTCTTTTGAAGATGACATTCACCGAGCTCCCGTTGTCCGCGAGGATTCGGTCGACGGTGAAGTCTTCGATGGCTGCTTGAATCACCAACGGGTCATGGAAGGGGTTTTCGTTCCACAGCATGTCCTCCTCCGAGAAGGTTATCTCGTTCAGAAGCGGAGGAGTCTGCGACGTCGAGGCGATGCTCCTCTTGTAGATCTGGTGGAGGATACCCTTGCGGGAAGCTCCAAGCCCTGCGCCCCCATTGATCACCCCGACGTGTCCGCCTCCCGGACCGGGAATAACGTTTCCTTGGCCCCCTGGTCAACCCTGTCCTCATTCCTTCTCCTCTGCGGCGCTTGGAAGGCTACCTGCCCGACTGGGGCCTCCCGCCTTGGCTGCTCTCTTTCTGCCTCCGTCGCCTCTAACCTCCTCCTTGCCTCCCAAAACTCGGGGCAGGCCAAGGTCCCATGCCCCTCTACTCGATGGATATCGCAGTAGAGGGGAATTGCCGCTTCCTGCTGCCTTTCCTGTCGCTTCTCCTTTCGCCGGCGCTTTGCGGCCCGTTGCGTTACGGTCATCGCCTCCCTTCCTCCTCCTTGCTCCCTGAGGTTGTTGTTTCTCCTCTCTTCCTGGCGGATCGGTCACCTCCACTGGGGACGATCCCTTGGATACTGGAACCTTCTTTCCTCCCTCCTTCCTTCCGGGGCTTCGACGAGCCTCCTTTCTTCCTGCCTCTGAGGCCTCTCCTGCCTCAACTCTTCCGCCCTCTTGGGCTCCTCTCTTCTCTTCCCCTTCGGCTCTTCCTGCCTTCTTCCATCGTTTTTATCCGGACGCCTTTCCCTCTCCAAAAGCCTTCCCATGTTCTCCCCTTGTGGCTTATCCCCATCCAGCCTTGCCAGGAACTCCTTGTTCCTCTCCTCCCCCTGAATGAAGACATCGGCCCTCTCCACCATCTCTTCGAACTACCTCGGCGGCCTGTGCCCCAGCTCCATGTTGAAGAATCCCTGCTTCAGGCCAAACTTGAGGGCAACCATCAAGGTAAACCCATCCACCTCTTCCACTTCCAAAACCTCTTCCTTGAACCAGTCGATGTAACGACCCAAACTCTCATGCTGCCCCTACACGATCTTAAAGAGGGTCGTCGCCTCCTTCTTCCTCTTCTTGGATGTCGCAAATCTCGCTATGAGACCCCGACGGAGGTCGGAGAAGCAGTAGATGGAACCTGCCGGCAGTTGGTGGAACCAGTCTCTTGCACTTCCCTTGAAGGTGATGGAGAAGAAGCGGCACTTGAAGGCACCGGACATGTTGCGGATCGAGATCACGTCCTCAAACCACTGAAGATGCCTTACTGGGTCATCTCTGCCGGAGTAGTAGGTGAGGGCGGGCTCTCGGAAATTGTCGGGGACAGGGGCCGTGAGGATCTCAGCGCAGAAGGGGCTCCTCCCTTCCTGGCGACGGCGATTATGCTCCTCACTCGAATACTCGTGCTCGCTCCATCGGCGAGTATTCCCATACCTCGCCGAGAGCTCAGGATCTCGGAACGGGATGCCCTGGCTGCTCGCTGGATGATGACGCGGCGGCATCGGTTGCTCCTCTCTCGCCCATGCGGGCTCCTTTCCTGCTCGCCAGGTTGGCTCCTCCTCGCCCGATGGGGTCAGGCGATGGGGAGAAGTCGTCGTGACCTCCGGTGGGTTGGCGAATCTGACGAGTATCGCCTTCTCCATCCTCTTCGCGAACTCCTCAAAAGCCGCTACCGTCACAAACCCTCCACCTCTCTCCGAAGTGCCTGCTCCTGCTGAGTTGCCCGCCATCTCGCCTTGATCGTCACCATTGACCATCTTTCGCCACTACAAAACTTCCTCCTTGGCTGTTATCCACGCTCACCGCACCAAGTGTTGAAGCCGAGAAAATCCCGACCTCAGAATCGGACTAGGCGGCCTAAGGCTACCGGTCTCGCAGTGAAATCGGATGGCCCGGGACGGGCAAAGGAAACAAGACCCCAGACGCTGCGGCAGGAAGGTCCCACCACGTAACCGGTTGCTTAAATGAAGCAATCCCTTCTCAACCAGAATGGCCGAGCAAGATACGAGGGAGACGCGCGAGCTGGAATTCGCGAGTAACTATCCGAGAGTTTCCCGTCCTCTCCTTCGTACCCCTGGGGTCCTATTTATAGGGAAATCCAAAGAGAGGGGGGGGTCTTACTTATACCCCCACCCCGGCGATCTGGCG
Organism: Platanthera zijinensis; assembly: GCA_039513925.1. Lineage (NCBI taxonomy): Eukaryota > Viridiplantae > Streptophyta > Magnoliopsida > Asparagales > Orchidaceae > Platanthera > Platanthera zijinensis. Next base: position 176,420,848 of record CM077088.1, read on the forward strand.
ACTTTCTGGGGAGCTCGCACGGGACGAGCGAGTATCTCGCCTTAGTCGCCACTTGGCGAGTATGCATGGGGAGCTCGCCATGCTCGCCCATACCTCTTGCTAGCCTGCGGCTTGATCTTGACTTCACCCTTGGATCGTTGACTTTGACTTCTGGTTACCTGGCTGCGGTGGGGCCTCCCCTCATCGAATACGGGTTGTACACTCATTCACTCTGAACTCACCCTTATCAAGGTGTGAAATTAAAATCGCTCTATACGAAAAAACTTATTTAACAGTGAATGGCCCAGACCATCGTGACTTTAACTTACCAGGAAATAAACGTAAACGTGAATTATATAAAAGAACTTGGTCGCCTGACTTAATGGTTTTTGGGTGCCTTAGGTGTTTGTCGTGAAAACGTTTTGTCCGCTCATTATAAAATTAGTTATTTTCGTATGCATAAGAGCGCCACTCGTCGAGTTCGTTAAGTTGAAATTTTCTAAGGTCGCCGACAGAGTGGGAATCAAAATTTAAAAACCTTAAGGCCCAAAATTCACTGTGTTCTAATTCTATGGGTAGATGGCACGATTTTCCATAAACCAACTGATACGGCATACATCCGATGGATGTTTTGTATGTTGTTTGGTAGGCCCAAAGAGCATCGTCTAATTTGGTTGACCAGTCTTTTTTAGAGATGGAAACAGTCTTTTCTAAAATTCTTTTTATCTCTCTGTTCACTACTTTGACTTGTCCATTAGTTTGGGGGTGATAGGCAGTTGAAAGCTTATGTGTAACGCCGTATTTTATAAGAGTTTTGGAAAAATGCGCATTACAAAAATGTTAACCCCTATCGCTAACGATGGCTCGTGGCGTACAGAATTGAGAAAATATTTTTTCAAAAATGTAATTATGAATCGGGCGTCGTTAGTAGGAAGAGCTTGGGCTTCGGCCCATCGTGAAACATAATTTACATCAACTAAAATAAACTTGTTCTCGAAGCTAGAAGGAAGAGTGCCAACAAAATCAATTCCCTAGAGGTCGAAAATTTAGCACTCAAGGAAATTATTTTGCGGCATTTCATTTTTATTGGAAATGTTGCCCTACCGTTGGCAACTATCACACCTACTCACAAAAGATTGTGTCTTTAAACATGCTAGGCCAGTAAAAACCCGTGCAAAGCACTTTGTGAGCGATGCGAGCAGCTTGATAGTGACCACCAGTCGGTCCTTCATGTAAGTGTTTTAAAATATCTAATTATTCTTCGAAAGAAACACATCTTCTTATCACCTGATCCGCACAAACTCGGAAAATATGCGGGTCCTCCCAAAAATAGTTCTTCAACTCAGAAAAAAATTTCTTCATTTGCTTAGAGGAAAACTCCTTCGGGAGGACACGAGCCAGTAAATAGTTGGCAATGTTTGCAAATCAGGGGGAAGGAGAAGTGTTAATTAAAAGCAGCTTCTCATCGGGGAAGAAATCATTAAAATATTTTTCATCTAATTTTTCTATATACAAATTATCTAATCGTGAGAGATGGTCGGCGGCCAAATTCTCGGCTCTTCGCTTATCATGGATTTCTAAGTCAAACTTCTGTAGGAGTAAGACCCAGCGAATCAGGCGCGGCTTGGCATCCGTCTTAGCAAGAAGATACTTGATAGTCGAGTGGTCCGTAAAAACGATAATTTTGGAAAGCGTAATATATGGATGAATTTTATCAAAAGAGAAAACAACAGCTAGGAGATCCTTTTCGGTTGTGGTATAATTCTCTTGTGCCGAGGCAAGTGTTTTACTTGCATAATAGATTGGGTGGAAGTTTTTAGATATTCGCTGTCCTATCACGGCTCCCACCGCGAAACTACTCAAATTGCACATAAATTCAAAGGGAAGGTCCCATACCGGATCTATCATAATAAGGGCATTAATTAGCTTTTCTTTTATTAATTCAAAGGCAGATAGGAAAGGTTCGTCAAAAATAAATGGGGCGTCTTTTTCCAAAAGATGAGTAAGGGGTTTTGAAGAAGTATTTAATGAAACGGCGATAGAAGCTAGCGTGACCAAGGAAACTTCTTATAGCTTTTACGTTTGTAGGTGGCGACAGTTTCTTGATAACTTTTATCTTAGCTTATCTACTTCAATTCCTCAAGCAGAAATCTTATGACCAAAAACAAACCCCTCCCTCACCATAAAATGGCATTTTTCCCAATTTAGGGCGAGGTTAGTTTCTTCGTATCTTTCTAAGACTTTTTCTAAGTTTTCTAAAAAACTATAAAAGGCATCGTCGAACACGGAGAAATCATCCATAAACACCTCCATTATTCTTTCTACGTACTTGTCGAAGATAGCAAGCATACATCGCTAGAATGTAGCTGGTGCATTGCATAATCCAAACGGCATTCTTCGGTAAGCGAAGGTGCCGAAGGGACAAGTAAATGTAGTTTTCTCCTGGTCCTCGGGAGAGATGGAGATTTGAAAGTACCCCGAGAGACCATCGAGAAAACAGTAAAAGCTATGGCCGAATAATTGCTCTAAAATTTGATCGATGAATGGCATGGAGAAGTGGTCCTTGCGGGTGGCATCATTTAACTTACGATAGTCAATACACATTCGCCACCCTGTCACCGTCTGTGTCAGGATTAAATCATTATTTTCATTACTAATTACAGTTATCCTCCCTTTTTTGGCACTACCTGGACTGGGCTAACCCACTTACAATCAGATATAGGATAGATAATTCCCGCGTCTAACAATTCATAACCTCGTCCTTTACGACTTCTTTCATATTTAGATTTATACGACACTGAGGTTGGATTGAATTACGCGAATTATCTTCTATTAGGATTTTGTGGGTGCAGAAAGATGGGCTTATGCCCTTGATATCAGATATCTGTCAGGCAATAGCTCGGCGATGTTTACGTAATACTAGTAGGAGCTTATTATTTTGCACTTCAGTCAGGTAGGCCGAAACTATTACTGGTAGTTTAGAATCCTTTTCTAAGAAGTCATACCTAAGATATTCGGGTAGTTCCTTTAATTCCAGGGTAGGGGGTTCTTCATACGACGTTTTGGAAATTCTTTCTTTTTCAAAAACAATGTCTTAGTGGACTTTTTCTTTATACGAAAAACTAAAAGGGGTGGAGCTAGTGGCCATGGTGGCTTCTTGTAGAGATTCAATTGGGAGAGTAGAGGAAGAACAAAAAATCAGAAAATTTATTTTCACTTTCAGAGAGGCAGTAGGAAGATTCTTCACCAAGGCATCTAATAAAAAACAAGAGTCATCATTCTCTAGGGTATTCTTCATTGAGGGAGTGATAGAGAAAGTTTCTTCATCGTTTCCTACTCGGAGGAAGAGCTTGTCATTGCTTACGTAAATGATAGCTCGGGAGGTGGCAAGGAAGGGTCGGCCAAGAATCAAGGGAACCTCGACGTCTTCTTCGATGTACAATATGACGAAATCAACCGGGAAGATGAATTTGTCGACTTTAACTAAGACATCCTCCACGATTCCTAACGGGTATTTAACTGATCTATCGGCGAGCTGGATTCTCATGTGTGTGGGGTTGAGGCTACCAATTCCTAACTTCTTGAATAATTAGAGGGGCATCGGGTTTATACTCGCACCTAAGTCATCCAATGCGTGCTTGACAAAAGATCACCAAACACACACAAAATAGAAAAACTAACTGGATCACTGATCTTCTTTGGCAAACCGTTTGTCAAGACCACAGAGCACTCGACATTTAGTATGACATGCGATAAGTTATCTAACCTCTTCTTATTAGTAAGGAGGTCCTTTAGGTACTTAGCGTACTTCGGCATCTGGGAAATCGCTTCATGGACGGATAGATTTATGTGGATTTGCTTAAACATTTCTAAGAAGCGGGTATACTAATCATCAAGATGTTGTTTGTTAAGTATGGAAGGTTATGGTGGAGTTGGATCATTTTTAAATATGCTTGGTGGAGTGAGATCTTTTTCTAAAGTAGAGAGCGGAGTGATAACTTCTTTTTCAGCAGGTGGTGGAATATTCAAAATGAGGGAGGTGCTTGCCTCGGGCTCTTCGCTAACAAGACAAGAAACATTCTTCCCACTCCGAAGAGTTATAGATTTCTCTTGCTCTCTCGGTTTGGGCTCGGTATTGGCAGGAAGAGACACGGCGGGTCGCTCAGAAATAATTTTTGCGAGGCTTCCTACTTGATTCTCTAAAATTTTAACGGTCCTGGCTAGGGTTCTTATAGTAGCGTCATTAACATTCATATATTTTGAAAACATTTCCTCCAAACTTGGAGGTTTTGGAAAATTTTGAGGAGGTGGTGGTGGTGCAAAAAAATCATTTTGTGGTGGTGGGCACATTGCGTTCGAGGGATTACTCCATGAAAAGTTCGGATGATTCCGTAAAGCAGGATTATAACTTTTCGGGAAAACGAAACCCGGAGAAGGAAAATTAGCAATAAAAAAATTATCAAAAGTGTTTCTATGCATATTATTAACATAATCCAATTGTTCGGGAGCAAGGGTTGCAGATTCCCATACCTGAGGGGCGGAGATAGCAGTCATCTTCGTTATCTTCTTACTTAATACTTCCACTTGCAGAGCTAGCTGAGAGACGTTATCTTCTTCAAAGATACCTATAGGTTTGTTTGGGCTGGACCTAGGAACATTCCACTAATATGTGTTCATTTCCATGTCCTTGAAAAGATCAAGTGCTGCTTTCGGGGATTTGTTGTTTAAGGTACCACCAGAAGCTGCGTCTATCATTTGCTTAGTACTTTGATTTAGCTCGTTATAAAATGTCTGCACTTACAACCATACAGGCAGTGCGTGATGGGGGCATCATCTTAAGAATTCTTTAAATCATTCCTAGGTTTCATACACGGTTTAAGAATCTATTTGTCCAAAGGCAGAAATATCGTTCTTAAGTTTTGCGGTTTTAGCTGACGGAAAATACTTCGCCAGAAATTTTTAAGTTAGTTGGTCCCAGGTGGTGATGCTTTTTTTTGGTAGAGTGTTCAACCATTACTTAGCCTTGGTTCTTAGGGAGAAAGGGAAGAGTCTTAGCCAACAACATCATTTGTAACACCATTAATTTTAAAGGTGTCACAAATCACAAGAAAGCTAACGATATGCGCGTTCGGATCTTCATCTTGAAGTCTGTCATATTGCACTTACTGCTCCACCATTTGAATTATGCTACGCTTAAGTTCAAAATTATTATTAGCTATAGCAGGGCGAACTATGCTTGATTCTGTACCCTCTAGATTCGACCGTGCATAATAGGACATAGGCCCATGTAGGGCTTCCTCTATGATGGGTTCTTCCATTCTTAAGGTAGAAAATGACTCGGAATCCACAACCGATATTTGGAGAGTAGGGCCTTGAAATTGCGATCTTCTCTGAAGAGTACGCTCAATTTCGTGGTCCAAGTCAAAAATAACTGACGGATTTCCGTGCACTAGAGGAAGAGAATATAAAGGAAGTGACAAGAAAAACTAGAAAAAAGTGTTAATTTTTTTTTTGAAATAGATTTTTTTAATGTTTTAACTCCTGAACTTCCCAAGGGCTACCCAATGAAGGGTTCCCAAGGTACTAGACAAGATAGTGGTATTTAAGCCATATTGCCCTTTTCGAGAGAGTTAGGTGGTGTAGCAAAATTTTGATGCGGGTTTCTATTAAGAGCGTTAATATTTTTTTGATTTTTTTAATTTTTAAGAAAGAGGGTGAGAAAGAGAAGTGATGAAAGTAGTAGGTTCGTGTTTTCGAATTATCAACAAAAGTTGTTCCCCGGCAACGGTGCCAAAAACTTGGTGTCTACTAATCGTGAAGAAAATAAAACTGAACGAGCAATCCAACTAGGCAAGTATACCTATCGAATTGTAGCTAGGGGACACAAGTGTCGTATTAAAATCCGGGAACCGTTGATTAATCTTACTCACAAAAAGACTATTATCTTATCGAAGAAACTTTTAGGGTTGTTAACTAAATTAAAATAAGAGACTACTTGCATAAAGAAAAGCACTTGCACTTAATCAAAGAGACCACAACTAGCGATTAAAACGAGGGGTTAAACAATCATAAAGAAAAAGCACTCGATCGAGAATCACCTCGGCCTAACTTGATCAAAAATGAGATAATAAACTCTAACTTAATAAGGTAAAGGTCCTTGACCATGGAGGTTCCCAAAGCTTGAACACGCTTCTCTCGAAGTCGTGCCCAACTGATTTTAGGAAGGTCCGACTGAACTCTCGTCCAAATCGGAGACCTAAAGCTCGCTTTACGTGGTGAACCCCACTATTGGATTTCACTCCAATCCGGGAGATGTAACGTCTTCCTCTCTCGATGGGTGCATGAAAGTCTCTCTACTCTTGAGTATTCACTTCAAACTACAAGCCTCTCAGCTAACTAAGAGTGAAAACAAAGATGGAAATTATATATCGATGATATTACTCCAAACATGAATAATCAAGAGTAAATCTAAGGCCTAAACCCTAAAAAAGAAAAAGTAAACTTAAATCATCATAACTTAATCAACTCGAACCTCGGATCATCAAGATCGAGTACAAGGAGGATTAGTTAATCATGGAGAAGTGGATGAAGAGAGTTGGGTAGAAAACATATGAAAACAAAGTAAAAAGGCACTTTATATTAATGGTAAAAGGGAGCTACAACTTGAAATAAAGGATTACAAGTACATGGAAATTTAAAACCTAAGCTAGCATTAACACTAAGCTACTAAATAAGTTATAAAAAGTATAACAAAAGGAGTCCACTAAGCTAGGATTAAGAAAAAACTTAAAATGAGAAAGAGAGAAAGAGGAAGATCATGAAAAAATCCAAGAAACAAAAGGGCAGCACCTCCCTCTCAACCTAAAAAACATACTGGACACAAGGGGGAGGCTTGAATTTATATACTTTTTTTGTTTGGTCACGCCCCATGTCACGCCTAGGGAGGGCATGTCAGGGGAGCGTGACGGGTATGGGATTGACCTCTGGCTCTGGATTCTGGCGGGAATGCTGACTGCTTCTGTATATTGGCGAACACGCCGTGGGACACGCCCGTATAGGGTGGCGTGTAAGGCAAGTCATGTCAAAATCATTGGTCAAAAATCCGTCAGTCATCAGAAAAGGTACTACACGCCCTAGGGCCACGCCCTTGTAGGGGGCGTGTCACGTACGGGTTAACATGCAGCAACGAAAAATCTTTAATGGTAGCAGCAGGCTTCAGGATGAGGGTGACACGCCCAAATACACGCCTAGGGAGGGCGTGTAAGGGGGCATCATGTAAGGTGTTTTTCTCGGAATCTGGCTTCTGGCATCAAACTTCCTCGGGATCGGGTTACACGCCCTGTGGCACGCCAAGGGAGGGCATGTCAGGTCATTTTTGGCCGAAAGCTGTGAAAGCCTGCAAAAAGAGAAGAAAACATTAGTGACAATAATATATACAAAAGGAGGTCAACATATAAGCTTACAAGACATGATTTGTGCATTAAAAACCTAAAAATACCCTAATAGTTTAGACTACAAAACGTACTATCACTATTTTCGCTAGAATGCACTATGAGTTAGGATGCTTAAATGTTATGGTTTTAATAAGTAACTTCGCTGATTGTCCGTGGAGTATGGCGTGGGGCCCCGACCGGACTTTCTATTATATTTTACGTGACTGATGGAGGATATACACATGCCACAAGTAATCCTCAATTCAAGATCATTTAACAATCTTGTATTAACATACACCCCAATGTAATTTCCACAATTCCACCATGCTTCTGAGTCCTTCATATCACAACTCAACCGTGCTCTCAAGCACACAAGGGATCCAAACCGAGTCCCTTACTTATCAACTTAGGATATAGACATAAAATATTCCCTATACCAAGCCCTCACTGCTACCCATTGGGAGTTAACATAACTCTGAAACAGTGGGAGGTGCAAGTCATGGGGTTACGCTCCATATGATACTACAGACTACTTGGGTTCCTCGTGGCATAATAACTCACTAGAAGGGTTGCCCCAAATGCCTTTAATAATTGAGAACAATGATTAAGAACACTATTTAATTAAGTGGTTATTTCACATCCAGCCCTCTAAATATAACTTAAGTAACATTTTAGTGATTTCCACCAAGTTTCATCTTGATGAGCTTTCAATGTGATTACTTATGTCACAACAAATTAATGTGATATGATTGACTAAATCTTAATACATACACATCCAAAAGTTATTAAACTTGGAAGGGGTGATCACAACACTCTCAGATAGTTAACTTCCAAATTTCATAAACATTTCCTTAGCAAAATGAGAGAAATCAGTAAAACATCAAAAATTTATCTTGCGCATTGCAGTTTACTATTATTCGATTTTGGGGTCTATCGTCCACCAAAATTAATGATCCGCCCCATTATGGAAAGGTATCACCAATTGCTATAACTTTCTTGTTAATTCCTTGGTCAAGATCTAAGTCTATCATGCCTAAAATCGAGTTTTAACTCGGTTGTGCAAACATGGACATAATATGTCCTGTACTTAAAACATAATTATTTAATAAATAACAAATTTTGATTTAACTTTTAGGGAGCTACAGAGATCTCCAAAAAATATACAACCATTTGTTGGATAGGACTTTCCAAGGGCTACAACTTTCATGTTGAGCCCGAGACCTTAATCTTACTAGATCATGCCTAAAAATAGTCTTGATGTCCGTCACACGTACAAAACAATTTTTTGTCTATTAAAATAAAAAAATTTCTACATGAATCTTTAAGACAGATGAACATCATTTGTTCATCTTCTTCCTCCAACTAATGTAAAAGATGCGTTCAACTTTTCTTCTCCTTTTCTCCCTCAATAAACCACCGTTCTTCACGGAATCATGTCTGTTATCTTCGCACTGAAGAGAGGAAATGATTGAAGATATTTTGTAGCGATCGAAGCCCTAAAACGGAAGTTCTAGCATGGTCTCTTCCTAAAAAGCTCCATTAAACTCACCAAAATCAAGCTCTCTTGAGTCTGGAATTTCTCCTAATTTCCGATCTAAAGATCTAGCAACAAGGGAGAAGGTAGGAAGCACGCCTGATTTAAAGCCATGGAATAGGTTTGTCTTCTTGATATCATGCTAGCGGTGTCCTCCAACGATCTTGCTCCAAGCTTGGTTCTTCCAAGGGAAAATGCTTGGCTCAATAGTTGAGAAGGAGAGGAGAAAACCTAACTCTCGGATGAGGGAATAAAGCTTAAGTTCAAAGGCTTGAGGTGAGAGAAAAAGGTGGCTGATTTGATTATGAATTAAAGGCTGACATGCTTTCCATGTTTTGCAATTACAACCCAAACCAAGTGTCACCCTCCTATAAGACCAAACTTAGTTATAACATAAAATAATATTTGGAAGTGACAAGAGGCAATTAATGCGTCATTCATGTGAGTCCTAAAAATATTTCCTATTTCGGGTCAGTCTACTCTGCTTCCCAGACAGCACCAGCAAAACAACACACCTAAACTGGGCATCGAGACTAGGCGTCGAGTCCACTTGATGCCACTCGAGGCTGGCTTCGAATGCACTCGACGCAACTCGACGTTGGTGTCGAGTGCCATCGACTCAGGCATCGAGTGCACTCGACGCTTGCGTCGAGTCCACTCGACTCTGCAGACGTAAAGTTCACTCTTTCCCGGCTCAGGCGTCGTGTTAACACGAAGCCTGGCCATCAGGGCACCTCCCGAAGTTCTAAGGCTCACCGATCCCGAGTCAACTCGCTTGACACAAAAACACAATTTAATAGTGGACATTCCAGGTGTTGGGTTCTATTACCTAAAAGCTTCACTAGAATGTAACTCTAAGTTAGGACACGTGTATGGGTTTTTAATCAATGTGTAACTCCGCTGATTATTTGTGGAATATTGCACGAGGCCCTGGCCGGACCTCTTTAATATTCTATGATGACGGATGGGGGTGTTATAAATTTGGTATCAGCTTCTTGTGTCGGTCATTCTTATTCAAACTTGTGGTCAATTTATTTTAATGGGTGGTGAGCACGTGTTTGTGCGCTACCATTACAACATGAAAGAACTCATAAATGTCTACTTAGGAATGAAAATGCACATGTTTTTGGAACCTGCGTGTTTCTATTATTGCCTTTTGCATTATTATTCGTTTCTTAATTGTTTGTTTCACGATTATATAAAACTAGAAATGGTGCGGGGCAGTTTGAACCCCAAAGTTCCTACACCACCTCCATCTGCTGAAACAATATGATTGGTTGTTGAAGCCGTGTTCACACTAATCAATGTGCAATTAGGAGGGCAAGTACAACCTCCCACCCCTAGGGTGGTCTAGGAGCCGGTTGGCATAGTTGAGTCTATGGAAGTGAGACAAGTGGTCGTGTAGCCAGTGGCCACAAGGCGAGCAACAAAAAAGCAGCTAAAGCAGGTGATGAGTTTTAAACCTCTAGTGTTTGCGGGTATTGGAACCCCAATGCAAGCCGAAGATTTTCTCTCTTGCATTAAGAGAACAATGATGGCAATGGAGACTGAGGAGTGGCAGGAAGCCACTTTATCTACCTTCTTGTTAGATGGAGAGGCGAGGCTATGGTGGAATGAGTTGGAGCTGTACAAATTTGTTGGTAGGCCGTTGATTGAGATCTCGATGGAGGAGTTCTCGAGGCTTTTATAGCAATGTATATTCTATATGCATAGTGGATTCCAATGAATTTAGTTTTAGAGGTTATCTCAGGGTGAGAGTTCCAGGGATGACTACTTGCATGATTTTACAAGGTTGGGGCGGTATGTAGGCTTTATGTTTGCATACGAGGAGCTGAAGACCAATCGGTATTATGAAGGAACGTGCAATGATCTAAGGTTTCTTTCCTCAAGTATGATGACACATGGTTTTCTAACATTGGTCAATATAGCTCGATCCCTGGAGTAATATTTAAAGCGCGTACAACATAAGAATGACTTGGCGGTGAAGAAGCTAGAGTTTAAAGTGCCAAGTTTGGCAAATTCTGGTTAAGGATGATGGAGGAAGAAGGTTAGGTCTACAGGAGCAGCTTCTTTTGCTATTTCTGATGTGATGACAGGGCAAAGTCCGGTCGCTTGCTATATGTGTGGAGTCGGGTCCATTTCCCACAATGTTACCTAGATTGGATTTGAAGAGGCATCTCCATCAACACTAAGAACGTAGATGTATTTGATGTTGTTTAAGCTCATCATGTGCAGGATGTTCCAAGGAACAAGTCTAGACAGGTTGTCTAAGTGATGTGACTGGTGATCACAAAGTGAAGATGTTGAAAAGGCAAGAAGTAGCCTAAGTGACCAAGTCAGGATGTTCTAAGCAACAAGTTTAGATAGGTAGTCCATGATTGGATAGGTCAACAAGAAGAATATGTTGGAGAATTCAAATTTTGTCAAGCTCAGCTCAAAGTGTGTGTAAGACCCCCCTCCCGGAACACAAAACACGGCACGAGGGGAGTCTTATGCCCAGAACAGCCGCTTTGCGGTAGCGCTAGCACACGGGCTAACCTGTACCACAAGACGCATATTCTGCCGGCTATAACCAATATCAATCAATGCCAACCCAACCAAGAATATAAAACAGAAGAAGTCAAATCAACACATAAGTAAAAGGTCCAAAAGTACAACAAATAAAAGAAGCTACAACAAGCTTCTAAAATATCATAGTACAGGTAAAACTTGCCCAAAGGGCTACATCAAGAGTATCTCAAAGACGCACATCAGTCACTGAAGATAGTGACGACACCATCCCTTCAGGCCCTATCGTCCTTGCCTGGCTGTCCTGCTGCAAAACCTGCTGTTGTTCTATCTGCGGGGTTTCCTCCTATAAAGGAAGACGTAGAAATCGTTAGTCATAAAGACTAAGTGGCTATCACATCTGCTCCCCCGACGACTCCTCGGCACCGGGCGGAGAAAGGAACAAGGGTACAATATATTTAAGTAGCGCATAAGTACAAGCAGGTGGAGTAAGTATACATGTCATGAGTAGCAATATGAGTAATGTATAACAATATTAACAACATTCCATTCTAGAAATTCTACACAAGCTATATGAATCCATCCAAGCATATAAATCTACAACAGGAAAGTAACTTAACTTATAAGAATGCCTATACAAACTTATAAGTTAAGGATCGGCTTAACAGTAATGTAACTCATCGTATAAGAGTTCCCATACAAACTCATACGATGAGGATCTTGAGTATTCAATGTAATTAAATGATATGTATGCAATGCAAGACTCACCCATGATCACGCACATGCAATTGTCATGTCAACACAGACTTGTAGTTCCCACTTTTCGAGAAGGTAGCTAACCTCTCGGGCGTCAACCGTCGTGGCCAAGCGGTGATAGTGGAGCGGGCTTCTCCACTACTAGACAGGCATCCACACTACCAAGCCTAGGACTCTGTACGCCTCAATGCTAAGAACACAATAGCGGAGCTCACATGCATACTATGGCTCAGCGGGATTCTCGGGTAGATGTGCACCGAGAACCAAGCCCCGAACTGGCCGATGTTGTGACCCGGAAGGAGCCTCTGAAAAAGCACGAGGACCAAGCCCAACCGTTCACTTGGCATGGAAGGAGCCCCGGGAATGAACACCGAGGACCATGCCCAACAGCCCAAGGTCTAGCCGTCAACTCCCTTCGGTGTGACGACTGGCGAGCCCGTAGACCTGCCATACTATCCCGCACCTGGGATTACGACACCGCGTGTCGACTCACACCGCATGCAAGTTCACTTCAACGTGGCACGGAAGGAGCCTCGGGAATGTACACCGAGGACCAAGCCCAACCGTCCGCTTACGTCTCTTCTCATTATTACCATACCTGTGCGGTCAAACCCCACACTTACACCCTTTCACAATACTACCCGTAGGGAGACACCACTCTAAGCATTGGACTACTAAATACATTCCGTTAAACAACGATTCACATGGCCATAAATTAGCATCCTACAATTCATTCCCAAATGATATCCAACACATTTTTAATATGAAGCACATCCCTATCGGTCCACATAATTGAATCATTCTTACCATCAAAACTCATCAACCCATTCATTCACTAATTTCCACCAAATCATTTCTTTCAAGTACGTTTCACTACGCCATTTTTTTACGAAGGATATATCCAACACTCATCTCAATCCTTCACACTATTTTTCTACAATCTCTCCATCAAATCCTAACTTGGATTTACATAAACCTGAGAACAAAACGTGCAAGAAACCTGCTGGATAGCCACTTCGATTGGGCATTCCCGAGTCCATGAGACTCGTATGAAGACGTATAACCATTCTTTGGAAAGGTATTTCCAAGCAACACAACTTTTGTATTCGGTCCTTCACCCAGATCAGACCGTAACACACTTGAAATCGGCTTCTAAGACTGCTACGTTCATAATACAGTTTCAGCACGTTTAGATTGTCAGCCATCAAGTTCGATTGGACTTTCCAGTGGCTTCAAACTTTGAATGAAGAAGTGTAATCACTCGTTGGAAAGGTATTTCCATGGGCTACAACTTTTGTGTTTTATTGAAAGCCCAAATCTAGTCGTATCATATCTGAAAATGGCCACAAAGATTACAGCCCGCAGAAAACAGATTTCTGCACGCATCTTAAGGCGGAATGAACGGCATCGATTCGTATTCCTCCTCGAACTGATCTTCACAAATCACATCCAGAACTTCTCCTCCCTTATTCACCCTCATAAGGCCATATCTCTTCACGAAACCAGTCCACCTTCTACTCAAGAAGAGAGGAGAGGTTGAATACATCACTATCCATAGAGCACAAGCCCTAAAATGGCCTCTTCCTAGGAAATCATCATCTTGCAAGTCAAGACTCTTTTGAGTCGACATCTCACCTAGAAATAACAATAGATCTAGCACCAAGGGCTCGGGAGGAAGCTCACCTCATTTCCGGCGTTTCCACCATTTCCGACCAAGTATCTCCTAACCCTTTTTGGCGGCATCTTCCTCTCCTCGGCGGTTTTGGTTCTTCACGGGAAGAAGATTGGCTCCAGCACCTTCCTCTCTAGCAGTTTTCCTACAATAATGGCTTGGGAAGGAAGATTAGAAAATGACTAGGGTTTCCCCTTTTTATGTGGGAATGACACGGGTAGGGACACGCCTGTGTCACTACCCGTGTCCTACTCGGGTGGAGCAAGGGAGACAGTTCGACTGCTATTTGGACTCACACACACGGGTAGGGACACGCTCGTATCTCTACCCATATCCTGCTCGGGAAACCAGATCGACAACTCGACTACTTCCTGGATATATACGCACAGGTAGGGACATGCCCGTGTCTCTACCCATGTCCTGCTCGGGAAACACAGTCGACAACTCGAATGCTTCTTGGACACATACACACGGGTAGGGACACACCCGTGTCTCTACCCGTGTCCTGCTCGGGAAGCAAGGTCGACGATGTTAGTTACAAAAACCGGTTGGGAAATGCCCGTGCCACTACCCGTGTCAACACACATGGGTAAGGACACGCCCGTGTCACTACCCGTGTCCTTCTCTGGAAATTTCATGAAGAAGACACAAAAGCACCAAAGTACCACATGGGTATGGACACACCTGTGTCACTACCCGTGTCCTACTCTGGACCAACTTCACCTCCCTTATACAAGTGTAAGCCTAGCTGCCAGCATTCCCAGAGCCCAAGTAAGCTCTCCTGGCTTAAAAACACACATGAGGGGCCTAGCATGAAATGGGACGTTACAGTTTGGGTCTCAGATTTCGTCGAGCTCAGCTCACAGATCGCCGAGCTCAACTCACCGTTCCTTGAGCTAAAACTCAGAAGATTGAGGTTCAGAATTAGTCGAGCTCAGCTCGCTATTCATCGAGCTCAGCTCACAGATCGTCGAGCTCAGTTCACCATTGCTTGAGCTAAAACTCAGAAGCTTGAGGTTCAAAATTCGTCGAGCTAAACATGCAGTTCGTCGAGCTCAACACACAGTTCGTTGAGCTCAGCATACAGATTGTCGAGCTAAGCTTGACACTCATTGAGCTAAATTCAAAAGCTTGAGGTTCAGAATTCGTCGAGCTAAGCCCACCGATCGTCGAATGCACTTCAACATTCGTCGACTAAAGTCAAACAAATTGACTAAGGCAAAACCGCTAAGACAGGTTGAGACCACTGAGAAGAAACCATTGAGACAGAAGACTGTCATAGCTGAGAAGAAGAAAGCGTTGTTACCGCTGAGAAGAAAGCACTGAGACAGAAGCTTGTCTCAGCTGTTAAGAAGGAACCACTGAGACTGCTGAGAAAGAATCGCTGAGACAAAGCCAGCATAAATTTTCTAAATCAATAAAGTGGAGTTCGTCGAACTGAGCTCAGAGTTCGTCGATCTGAGCTCACCTTTTGTCGAGCTCAAGTTAAAGGTTGAAGATTCAGAGTTCGTCGAGCAGAGCTCACATTTCATCGAGCTAAATGTAAAGTTGAAGATTCTAAAGTTCGTCGAGCTCAACACAGAGTTCGTCAATCTCAGCTCGACGATCGTCGAGCTCAGTCCAAGTACTTCATGTCGTTGCGGGAAAGCTAAAATAGCGCCGAAGCAACTATTTGTCCTCTTCTGAGGAAGGTAGCGCTCACCATCCTTTGCTGGGCCCACACTCAAATTGTGTCGTTGATTCAAATCTACGGATATAAAAAGAAAAGAGAAAATGAGATTAGGGCAACAATGACAGCAAACAAAAAAGAAACGAGAATGAATGTAGAAAACGAAAGAGAGGCAGCTGGACTTCATCTTCTTCGACAAGCTTGAAAGCAAAGTCCAGCAGTGAAAGCCAGAAGGCAAAGATAGCTGAAGCTTCTTCTAGTTCAGCAAGATTGTTCCTTGAAGAACAAGTTGGCTGATTCAATCTATCAGCAAGAGAAGATAGCTGTGTGAAGGGATGTAAGCCTTCGACAGCAGTTGCTGCCTTCAGTACAGCAGAGAAATTGGTAGCTGTAGAAAAAGACTAATTCCTTCTACAGCAAGTGGGCTGGACTGATATCTGCTCAGTCCAACAAGATAAACTCTGATATTTATCTTTGAGTCAGTATTTCAATTTACTTGATTAATTCCTGTAGGATTCAGTTTGCATGAATCTGAGCCGTTGGGCACTTTATGCCAAAGTTGTAGGTGACTAAATAGTCACTGAGGTAGGTGCCCTACTAGGGTACTAAGGCAGGATGCAAGTGTGGATCTGAGAGTAGAGCTGTCCTCCCATCTTAAGTAGTAGGCCTTAGAAATAAGGCTGAGGTAGGTGACTGGTGATTCACTGAGCTGTACGTAACAAGTGTGACTGAGTTGTAGGTCTTGGAGGAGGCTGAGCTATAGGTGCCCTGCTGGGGTACTGAGGTAGGATCCAATTGTGGATCTTAGAGTAGGGTTGTCCTCCCAGCCTGAGTAGTAGGTCTTAGAAATAAGGCTGAGGTAGGTGACCGGTGAGTCACTGAGCTGTAGGTGACAAGTGTGTTACTGAGTTGTAGTCCTTAGAGGAGGCTGAGTTGTAGGTGCTCTGCTGGGGTACTGAGGTAGGTTCAAAGTGTGGATCAGAGAGTAGAGTTGTCCTCCCATCCTGAGTAGTAGGCCTTAGAAATAAGGTTGTGGTAGGTGACTGGTGAGTCACTAAGCTGTAGGTTACAAGTGTGTCACTAACTTATAGACCTTGGAGGAGGCTGAGATGTAGGTGCCTGGAAGGGCACTGAGGTAGGTACCTGGATAGGTACTGAGATGTAGGAGCGCTACAGCACTCTGAGAGTAGGGCCTTGTGCCTGAAGTTGTAGGGCACTTTGTGCCTGAGTTGTAGGCCTTAGAGATAAGGCTGAGGTAGGTGGTTTGAGGACCATTGAGTTGTAGGAGCATTGCATGGCTATGAGGTAGGAACCCTTGTGGTTCTGAGATAGGGTTCTAAAGAGAACCTGAGTGTAAGGCTGAGGGCCTGAGGTGTAAGCTCTGAGGATCATTTTGGTGGAGTTTGTATCTTGTCTAACATAAGTTAGAAAGGTGGGAGGGAAAGTTGATGTACCCAATTTGGGAACCACTATAAATACTTGTGTGTTGTGTTTTGTTCCTTGTTCTTTCTTTATATTACAGGTACTAAGGACAAGCTCTAGATCCCTTAGTTTGTAAATAGCAAAAAGGCTTAAGAAATTTAAAGGCCTATTCACCCCCCCCCCTCTAGGTGACTAGCTAACCTTGAAGTAAATACTTTCAAGTGGTATCATGGGGAGGTTGCTCAAAAAGGATTTAACAATCTGAGTACACCTCCAAGGTTAGCTATAAGATATAAGAATGGGGTCTGGTGTAAACTATAAGGAACTGGGGGCCATGAAATTACCAATATACAGAAAGAACGGGCATTGGAAGAACAGAAGGGCAACCTCTTCCTCACAGCACAGAAGGAAATCCTCTAAGGAGGAAAGGTTTGCTCCTAACTCTAGAAAACATACTTCCCCTAATGTTATTTGTTTCTGCTGCAGCAAACCTGGGCATGTAGTTGTTGACTGCCTAGTGAAGAGGAAAGGAGAAGGAGTGAAGAAGCACCACAAGGGAAAGAAGAAAGAGAAGTCCATTGTGGACAAGAAGGAAAAGACCTGGTCTGACTCTTTCTCAGGGTCAGACAGTGAAGAAGAAGAAGCTTACATTGGACTAATGGTTGTTGCTGAAGGAGAACCTGAAGAATACCATGCTGCTAGGATAGGGATTAGGGCCCCTCTATCACATTCAGATAGTAACTCAGAGGTGGATGAAGATGAAGAAGAAGATTCTCAATGTCATGGACTGTTGGCAATGACAGATGAAGAGAGCATCCAGGCTCAGCCTGGACAAGCTCAGGTTAGTGCTAAATCTCAACCTTCTATTTCAAGTCATGAGGCTAGCTTGGACTCTGAAGCTCAATCATCAAGAGATGAAGGGGATTCAGATTCTAAAGATGATGTCAACTCCATAATTTCCAAGTATGGACAACTTCTTGAAGCATTCAAGAGGTGCAAGCTCCTTTCCAAGAGACAGGCAAAAGAGCTTCTCAGTCTTAGGAGCAAGTGTGAGGGCCAAGAAAAGGATCTCAAATGAGAAACTTATCCAGAAACTTAAAGAAGATCTCTTAAATGAGAAATGCTTGATGGCCAAGTTTTTTAAGCAAAACACTGTGCTTCCCTTAATTGACACCCTCTTTACCCAAAAGGGTAAGAAAGGGTTAGGATTTAAGGGACCTGGTAGACCTCCCAATCCAAAAGAAAAGGGGAAGGCACAAGTTGTGCCTGTATCCTCATTGCCTCCAATCTCTTTTCAGAAAGTCCTATTGCATTCTAATAGGTATGACCATTAAAGCTATTATGGTCACTGGAAGAATGACAGATCCACTGGTATGGATAAATGTGCCCATAGCCAAGGTGGAAGATAAAACCACGTGAAGGCCTTTAAGGCTTCCCATGAGGAAATTAAAATGGCTCATTCTGGACCATTTGTTTTTGGTGCCCCAACCCCAAAACTCAAGGATATTGCTGCTGCAGGAAATCTGAGTCATCTAGCAAAAGTATTGACTTAAGGTGAGTCTTCTAGTAAGGCTGAAATTGTAGTTTCTGATGCAATCACATGCATGTTAGCTGAAAAGAGACATGCAGCAGGTGGATCTCAGAAAAGACCAAAACAGTCAGTTAAAAGACTTACCTTCAGTCAAATGGCTGCATGAAGAAATTAGAGACATACAACAACACATCTTCCCACTGTTCAAGGAGCAGTCCAGGCAAATGTTGGCCATAAACAGAAAAAGAGATATAATGTCCATGAGTGCTGGTAATGTGGCAAAGTGGGCCACTATGCTATAGATTGCTGGCACAATCTTTTTGTGTCTAGAGCAAGAGTATGCCTACCTGTCAGAAATGTTGTCGGTAGGCAAGTCAGATTTCAGTCTAACAGGAACCTAGGACCCAATACCTATTGGGGTCCTAAGGTAAGTTAATTCTGTTTTGCAGGTTAGTCTAAGTTCCCATTGATGAGTCCAAGTTATACACATATTTTTGGACTCATCTGGGCTAGTTTTCTCATTGATACACTACACTTTAGAGCCATATTTGTTCATTTTTGTTATTAAGTCCATTCCATGATAAGTGCACTTTTGGCCCGCTTTCAGTGTGATTTTCTAGTTATTTGTCTTGTGCTCTACTTGGTGTTTTGCTACGTTTGGATACTATAGTATGCCCGTCTTGGTGGCTCTACTGTTGTGGCTGCAGGTACAAAGGTTGTGAGCGTGTTCCAGGTTGTTTTGGAAAGTTTCCTGCCTAAGGGCCACTGGTCGTGCGTTTTTACACACACACGATCAGTGGACTCCTTAGCACACGACCACTAGTCGTGTGCAGCCTGCTCATCAAATTCCCAAACACTCCAGGAACACTGCGCACGTTCATTGGACCTATAGCGCACGACCACGGGTCGTGAGCCACTGATCGTGCACACTATTCTCCACTTTTCCAAGTTCTGTCTGGGGCATTTGCACGAGCATTGGACCTAGTGTGCACGAACACTGGTGGTGCGCCACTGCTTGTGCGCGCTATACTAGTTTTTCTTGAGTTTTGTCTTTTCTAATCGCACGATCATGGGATCCAGTGCGCACGACCACCGGTCGTGCGCCACTGATCGTGCGCATATATATTATTTTTTCTTTCTCTGCATGTTTCTCTAGAGCAGAGCGCACGATCATCAACCGTCAGTGCGCACGACCACTGGTCATGCACCACTGATCATGCGCTCTGATTATCTGCTACTGTATTTAAGCTTGTGCTCCCTCGATTTAGGTCAACGCCTTCCATTTTTCACTCCACTCCGCAAGCCACTTCCGCACCTCTGAGCGGGAAAACATCCCTCCAGCCACCATTTTCTCTCTCCTCTTTAGAGAGTTGATCCAACAACCATTCTTCCTCCAAGAGCTCGCAATAGCATCATCTCTGGCCACCATTGTCTTCTCCAAGCTCCATTTCAAGCTCTTAGGGTGTTGCATTCGTGGAGTTCTCAGGATAGATTTAGCCCAGCGATTATTCATAAAGAAGATGGGTTATTGGAAGGAGGTGACAGCCCTTCTGGACCCCGGACGTCGTCCATAGAAAAAGCTCGGACAAGGCCCGACAACCCTTGACTCCGGCCGCGAATCTAGAAAAGCCTTCGTGCATTTGGTTGTTTCCCTTCCCCTTCACTTGTAGTATTTTTCTTATGCTTATTTGGATGTTGGATTGATGTGTAAGAACACTATTTAGCTTAAGTATTTCAGCTTGTCAATGTGTTGTTATATTTTAGTTCTTGATTGTGTTGATGAGCTTCAGTTTATTATGTTAATGATGGGATAGTGCCTTTCTAGCGATTACTAGAAGTGTGCGTGGAGAAGAGGTGATTGCGACCCTCATTGGCTCATTCATCTTCCGTAATACTATCTTTAGTAATCCACCAAAGAGACGTGGTGACGGCGACCCGCAATAGGATGATTAGTGCTAAACTTAGGAAACACCAAACCAAAACCCCCTTTGTTCACGTTACCACTTGCAATCACTTTTTCAATAACGAATCACACTCCCTACTTGAACTCCTCGAGAGATCGATATCCGGGGATTCAACTCCTCAACTTTATTACTTGAATATGATTGGTACACATGCCGTGAGTGCATCATGTTTTTGGCGCCGTTGACGGGGAGTGCAACCGTTGTGTGTACTTTTCTACTGGAATTTTTTTGCAAGTGTTTTTAGTATTTTGATCGCTTTTTTAGTGTGTTGTATGACAGATCTGAACCCTGGTTATAGGGGTGAAGATTTGAGAGTTGATCCTGAAACCGCACGTGCGAGGTGAGCTCGCATGCGTGCTGCTGTTGTTGAAGAGAGGATGGAGGATCTTGGCCTTGGAGGAAATGGCCACGGTGAACAGGTTGTTGAGGGCCAAGAGGTGGTCTAACCATGTGTTAGGACAATGCGGGATTTCACAACCCTTACTACGGGAAGTGTTTACCCTAGCTTCGGACCGGCCATCGTAAACAACCACTTTGAGATTAAACCCGCTATCCTTAATATGATCCGGAATAATACTCAGGTCTCGGGCTTGCCGAGTGAAGATCCGCAGTTCCATCTTGCGGAGTTCTCAAAAATTTGCGGAACTTTCTGATATGCCGATATTTCTGATGACGTAGTAAAGCTGAGGCTGTTCCCATTTTCGTTGAGGGACAAGGCCAAAACCTGGCTCCATACTATTGTCCCAAGGACTGCTACTATATGGGAGGCCCTGACCTCTAAGTTCTTGGCTAAGTTCCACCCGGTGGATAAGATTGTGAATGCCCGTAGGGATATTGAAACCTTTCCGTAGCTGGACCAAGAAACGTTGTCTGAGGCATGGGAGAGATTCGCTGACCTGCAGCGTCGATGCCCCCAGCACGACTGTGAGCCGTGGAATTTAGTTGAAATATTCTATTTTTCTATTGAGCCTAATTTTAGGGCTATGATCGACGCAGCAACTGGAGGCACAATAATGAACCTACCTCCTAACGAGGCATTGAGCCTACTTCGCGACACTACCTCCCATAGCACGCACTGGACTACCGAAAGAAATACCCCTAGAGGGGCGAGGAATCTGTTTGAAGTAAATGTTGTGGTGCAACAAACTGAGGCAAGCCATCATACTTTGGATGGAAGGACGATGTTGACAAGATCGGCCCCTCCTCCAGCTCGGTTTATGGACAAATCAGGCCAGGGTTGTGGTAACCCTGACCATCATGCTTATGAGTGCACTGCTGGGGAGATCTTTGCTGAGAAGTCAGGTATAATTTTTGATGAGAGTGTAAATTTTATATATAGTCAAAACCACACTGCTCCTTATAATAATGTGTATAACCCCCCATTCGAGAAATCATCCTAATTTCTCGTGGAATCAAAATGCTCCCGGTCAAAGGTGGCAGGGAGGCCAACATCAATTTGATGCTCAGGCCTCTAATAGCTAGTTGCGACCTCCGTATACGGGTTATAATCTTAATGTGCAGGGGATTCGTAAGAGTGCGCTGGAGGAAATGATGGAGAAGTTTGTTGAGATGGCCCAATCTAATATGGCCACTCAAACCTCTTCCATGAGGAAATTGGAGACACAGCTTGGGCAACTGGCCTAAGTGTTCTCCGAGCGTACTCGCGGCACCCTCCCAAGTGATACGGAGAAAAATCCCCGTGACTAAGTGAAGAGTACGGGGATGTGGAGGAGTGTGATAAAAATGAAATGGCTGTTAAATATGAGATTAATGCAGTAGGGACGATAGCTTTAGGTGATTCTGGATCATCATGCAACATTCTTGCTTTGCAAGATGTTGAAAAACTGAATTTAAATGTCAAATTGAAGGTCCGAAGTCACTAGTGCTAGCCGATGGATCATTAGTTAAGACCGATGGAGAGATTAAAGAGGTGGAAGTGATTCTGAATGGGGCTATTGTAGTCACTGACTTTTAGGTGTTAGGACCCATTGGAAATATATCAAAACCCATCTTAGGGGTCCCATTCCTAAAAGCTAGTGAAGCTACACTGCAATTTAATGCAAGTGGTTTCACCTTGGTTTCCAAGGTCAATTTTCCTCTACCACTGTCACTTACCCCTATAATTTGAAATGAACCTGGAGAACATCTGAAATTGAATGTTTTGGTATCTAATGATTTATCTAGTGCTGCTGAGACAAGTGTTCTACTGAATTAGCAAGATTGGTTGAAGAAAGTGGCAGAACTGCTGACGTTAGATGAAGGAGAGACAGAGACGGAGTCACTTGATGTGAAACAAGATTCAATTAAGAAGAAACATGAGCTAAGCACGGCTGTAGAGAGCATGCGGAAGACTAACTTAAAAACATCTATTTATCTGAACAAAGTTTGTAAGACTGTTAAACAGGTGACTTGGGCTGATCTTTCACCCGCCACGGGTGAGGAAAGGATGCTCCCGGATGAGAAAGATATGCATGTTGCTGAATTGGTTGGTGTGGTTATACTACCCTTGTTATCCCTATCTGTGGATCTGAAAAGAAGAGAACTGCTCCTGCGCAAGGCGCAGAATTTTGCCCGCCGACGTGAGAAGGAAGAGGTTAGGGGCAGGAGGATTCGTCTTCCCTGGGCCCTAAAGCATTCTCCTTGTCCTCATCTTGCGTGACTGGGGGGGGGGTCTATCACAAGTCAGCATTCAGCTAAGGAGTGAAGGATCTCCAGGGCCCGTTTCTTCTTTTTCTAGTTTCATTTATCTCCTAATGTTGTGTTACTGTAGACTTTTTCATTACGTTTTGAAATTTTCTCTGAACAATAATTATATAACTGCTAATATATGTATTTGGTCAACCTTTAGGACAGTAAAGAAAAGTGGCTTATGGGAGACAACCCAATTTCTCTGCTTTCAGTTAAGCTGTTTGTGATTACAAGTTTATAGTTTTTGTGCTTGGAGATGTTCTCTTTTGCAGTTGGTGCTTGCTTGGGCCGTGGACTTTCTGCTGAATTTAACTCCAATCTTCTGGTATGCTCATTTGCTGAGCATGGGTAACCTCTCGCCCAACTCTTATTTATTTGATTTTATTGCAAATCTTGCTTAAGTTGCTTAGTTTAAGTCAGGTGGGGGGGGGGGAGGTATGAGAGTTACCTGTGCACATGCACTGCTATCGTTTTCATACCATAAGTATTTTTTTTCAACTTTCATGATTTCTTGTTCGCATAGCACACACTGAATCAGCCACTTGAGCGCGATCTTATCCACGCGCGCTACTCGAGTCAAATTTATTGCTCATGTGTAAACTTTTAAAATAGTGGTGCTGGCTTAGGATTTTAGAATAGAGTAGTGTGAAACTCATGAAGTGCTCCTAATTGAGTACTCATGGTCTTAGTAGAAATAGTATAATTTTTAAAAAAAATTTATGCTCGTAGATTTATACTATTTTCTGCAATTGTAAATATTGTTTGTACTACTCAAAATTTTGAATATTGTGAAATCGAACGGTAGTGTAGGGATGTGTGTAGCCGTCACTAGACTCGTTTTTCTTGAGTCGGGAGGAAGGATCATCATTCTCGGTGGCTAAGAACTTGTCCCAAGCTACCCTCGAAGCATTGGTGCATGGTTAGTCAAGCGTGAGGGTGACGTAGGCCATCAATTTGGTTAGTTTGAGCCGTGTTTACCTTGTCCTAAATGCTATCCATTGCAAGCCAAGTTTGTTCCTACCCCTCCCTTGATTCAACTCCACCTTCATTCACCAAAGCCTAAAGCAAATTGTTGGGTACATTGGAAAATGTGTACCTGATTTGGAGAAGCCTCACCTAACTCAATGATATACATCAATGTGTATTTGATGAAATGTTGAGTTTGAATGTGCAGGTTAAAGAAATGCAGGAAAATATTCTAAGTACAAGTGTCGACACTGGTGAAGGAAATATGTCGACACCAGAAGCCAGTTTGTGTCGACACACAGGACTTGTGTCGACACACAGAAATTCTATCAGCAATAGTTGTGTCGACACACAGGACTTGTGTCGACACACAGAAGTTCAGTCTACAGCATTTGTGTCAACACACAGGACTTGTGTCGAAACACACTCAAGAATTCTATCGACACCAACTATGTCAATACTAGAAGCAATTGTGTCAACACACAGGACTTGTGTCGACACATTCAACAGGAGCTGTGTCGAAAAGATGAAGAATAGCTGTGTCAACATTGTGGGAGCTGTGTCGACACCATCAAGACTTGTGTCGACACATAGTCTATTTGTGTTGACATATTTGGAGTATTGTCTCCACGCTTTTCTGTTGAGATAGAGTACATTGAGGCATCAGGTTTCAAGACTGAAGACTTGACAGCTGTCATAACTAACAAAGTTGTTGTATCTGTCAGAGCTGTCAGAAGGCCGTTATGAACCGGATCAACCGGTAACCCCAGATGGGTCTATATAAAGACCTATGCTATAAAAGCAACATATAATAAAGAAGGAAGGACTTGATATTCTTCTAACAGTTGAAATCTATTAGTCATTAAGTGAGGACAGATTTTGAACAAGTCTGCAAGAAGGATTCAGATCTATTTCTGAATTGAAGGAAGCTGGATTGAGGGTCATCTCCAACTTCAAAAGAAGATCAACCTTACTGTGTTCATATTCAAGAAACTTTGAAGAAAGCTAAGACAGGTTGGATCTTAAGAAATCAGTTCAATCAAGAACTGATCAAGATTCCTTCATCCCTTTCTCTCTCTACCCGGGTAAAGTATTTGTCACTTTTATAATTAATTTTTCTGTAAGATCTTTTGTAGATCTGAGTGTAGGAAAGTTATCTCTCTGAGTTGTAAGCCTAAATATATAAAGGCTGAGGTAGGGCTGAGTGCCTGAGGTAGGATCTTGGTGATCTGAGTTGTAGGCCTGGTGATTAAGGCTGAGGTAGGGCTGTTGCTTGAGATAGGATTCTTGGGAAGAATATGAGTTGTAGGACTTGAAGAAGTCTGAGCTGTAGGAACCAGTTGAGTTCTGAGTTGTAAGATCCGAGGATCTGAGTTAGTGGAGAAAGTTTTGCCGAATCCAGCACTCAACTGGATAGGTGAAGGGGGAGAGTGGACATACCCACGAATTGGGGAACCACTATAAACCATTGTGTGTTGTGTTGTGATTTTTCTGTGCTTGATTTACTCTATGTTGTGATAAATGTAGTTCAAATAACTATGCTGTAAATAACATTTTAATTGCCTAAGTTTTAAAAAGGATTTGAACCTATTCACCCCCCCCCCCCTCTAGGTGTTTAAGATCTATAAACCAAACCTTTCAAGTGGTATCAGAGGGAGGTTTTCTCAAATCTATACCTAACAGTCTGAATTGATCTCCAAGAAAATTATCTGTTAGCTAGAATGGGTTCAGGTGAAAATCAGAAGGAACTTGGATCCATGAAACTTCCTATCTGTAGGAAAGAAAATTTAGGCATATGGAAAGAGAGGGTCAGATTATTCATGAAAGCATCTGATCCAAGAATTTACATCACAGTTTTAGAAGGGCCATTCATTCCTATGAACATATCAGTTCTTGATGCAAATCTCAAGACTCCAAAAATTTATTCTGAATTGACTGAGGAAGAGATCATCCTAGCAACCTTAGACAAGAGGGCACATAACATAATTGTGAGTTCCATAGATGATTCTATATTCCAGAATCTGGTCCATTACAAAACCTCCAAGGAGATGTGGGACACTTTGATTGTCTATATGGAGGAAACAGAAGAAGTAAGAGAGGATATAAAGTCTATGCTAAATCAAGAATATGAGAGTTTTAGACAAGTCAAGATAGATAGCATAGCTGAATGTTATAAGAAATTCTTTAGAATTGTAAATGAGGTAATGAACTATGGAATAGTCTTTAGCACATATGGACTAAATGATAAGTTTCTCAGATCAATAACCAAGGACTGGGATACTAAAATATGTGTCATCAGAGAGGTGGCCAGGCTAGCTGATACACCTCCACCAACCTTATTTGGAAAATTGTTATCATATGAGATGCAGCTCACTGCCAGAAAGTAAGAGGAGAAAAGTAATAGGTCTGAATACAAAGAAAAGTCAGTTGCCTTCAAGGCTGAAGCCATAAGAAAGGGCAGGAAAAAGTCACCTTCTCCTCCCAGGAAAATTGAAAAAGTTAAACCAGAAAATACTGACATTAACACTTCAGACAGCCACAACTCTGATGAAGACTTTGCTGCGTTCACATGGCAGTTTCAAAGGTTCATGAAGAAGAAGAAATGGAGAACAAAGCCATCTTCATCTTTCTCCAAGGATGACTATTACAAGAAGAAGAAAACTTCTAAGGATGACAGGTATGGCTCTAATCCCAGTAAACAAACTTCTTCTAAAATTATTTGTTATTGTTGCAACAAGCCAGGACATGTCAAAGCTGATTGTCCTGATAAAAGAAAGGAATCTAAGGACAAGAAGAAGCATCAAAATAAGGGCAATAAGGAGAGATCCCTTGTTGCCTAGAAGCAAAAGAGTTGGACTGACTCTTCATCATCAGAATCTGGAGAAGAGGATGAAGAAGAAGCCTATATTGGATTGTTCAGTACAGAAGAGGATTCTGTAGAAACTGAATTCCTGCAAATGCTGGATTCTATAAATGGGAGTGAAGATCATTATTGTAAAGGGCTGATGGCTCTGTCCGAGCAAGATCAGTGTCAGGATCAGCCTGGTCCCAGTAAGGTATACAATCCATCTTCAGTTTCTAATTATTATACTAGATCAGAATCAGAAGCATATGCATCAAGAGATGTGGATGGTTCTGAATCTGAAGGTGATATTCATAAACTAATTGATGAGTATGGCGGTCTATTGCAAGCTCTTAAGAGAAGCAGAATCCTTGTCAAAAAGTAGGCTGAGGAGATTGCATCTCTCAAACTGGCTGCATCAGATTCAGCAAAAATGCTGGATCTGAAATTGAATGAACTTTTCAAACTGAAAAACATAACTGTTATTCAGATGGGTACAATCACTTTCAAAAATGATCATATCAAGAGTCTGGAGGTAAGACTTCAGAGAGAGAAGGATCTTGTGGCTAAATTCTCAAAGCCAAAGTCAGTCTTACCCTTAATAGATAACTTTATCTCCCAAAAGGGTAAGACAGGATTAAGCTTCATGGAATGAACTAGGGCAGCTAATTCCAAAAGAAAAGGCAAAGCCCCAGTTCAACCACTAACCTTCAAACCCCCTATTTCTTTCAGAAAAGTGATGCAGCCTACTAATAGGTATGACCATGACATCACTCATGGTCACTGTAAGTATGGTGATCTGAATGGCAAGGGAGCAAATGCTAATAAGGCAGCCCATGAGCAAACACACCATGTTCTTCAGGAATCATCAACATTTGATGCACCAGCTCCAACACTTAGAAAGACTGATGTTCCTACAGACTTGAGGACAGCTGACAGCATTGCTGTTAAGCCTGTACCTTAAAGAAGGTATAACAAATATGAGTACAGTGTTGTGGAAAAGTGGGCCACTATGCCATTGATTGTTGGCATAATGCTAGTGTCTAGAAAAATGTCATCTTACTTGTCAGAAAGGCTGCAGGCAAGCATGTCAAATTTCAAGATAACCTGAACTTAGGACCCAATAATAATTGGGGTTCTAAGGATAAGTGATTTTATTTGATGTAGGTGAGTCCAAGTGTCCATACCCTAATATGGTACTTGGATAGTGGATGTTTCAGGCACATGACTGGAATAAGAAGAATGCTAAAGGATTACTCTCCCATAGAAAATGGACCCAAAGTGATTTTTGGTGGATCTGAAAAGGGGGTCATCAGAGGGTTTGGTAACATTTCCAATAGATCTATTACTATCACCCAAGTGGCTTATGTGAAAGGTATGAAACATAACCTAATAAGCATAAGCCAACTAAGTGATCTTGGTTATGACACTTCTTTCCTCAAGAATGTGAGCCAAATAAGAAGGTCAAGTGATTAAGAGATCATTCTGACAGGCACTAGGAAAGGAAATGTCTACTGTCTTGATTTTGATTATGAGAATAAGAACTCGCCTATTTGTCTAGTTGCATATGAGAAAGCATCTCATTGTATCCAATGGCATAAGAGGCCAGCTCACCTGAACTATAAATCAATTGGCCAACTCTTTGGTATGGAGTTAGTGAGGAATGGTTCTCAGGTCAAGTGCAATAAAGAGAGTGTATATTCAGCTTGCCAAAAAGGCAAACAGACCAAGACCTCTTTTCTTGGCCATGATACCAAAGATTCTATGAGATGTTTATACCTTCTGTATATGGATCTATTTGGTCTTATGCCAGTTCATAGTCTTGGTAGGAAAGCTTACACATTTGTAGTTGTGGATGACTATTCTAGATTTACATGGGTTTTCTTCCTGAGGTAGAAATCTGAAACCCCTACTATCTTCCAGAATTTTGTTAGGCAAATTCAGAATGAACATAACAATTCAGTGGTCAAAATCAGAAGTGACCATGAGACTGAATTTCAGTCTGAATGCATGATAAGGTTCTGTGAAGAACTTGGGACTCATCAAGAGTTCTCCTAACCTAGAACTCCCCAGCAAAATGGGATTGCTGAAAGAAAGATTAGGACTCTTATTGAGGCTAGTAGAAAACATCCAACTGAAGATAATGAAGAATAGCAAGTTGAGAACAATGAAGAACAGCAAGCTGAAGCAAGATTACCTCCAGCTGGGAGACATCTGAGGGACCATCCAGCACACCAAATCTTTGGTGATGTAAGACATAGAGTCCAGACTAGAAGCAAGAGCATCAACATAGCTCTCTGTTCAAGCTTCCTATCTCAAGAAGAGCCCAAGAAACTTGAAGAAGCTATCAAAGACCCATTCTAGATTGGAGCAATGCAAGAAGAGCTGAACCAGTTCAAGAGATGTAGTGTCTGGAAGCTAGTTCCTAGAACTAAGGGACATAATTTCATAGGAAGTAAGTGGATATACAGGAACAAGTTAGATGAAAATGGCATTATTGTCAAGAATAAGGTTAGATTGGTGGCAAAAGAATACATGCAAGAAGAAGGAATAGACTTTGACCAGACCTTTGCCCCAGTAGCTAGACTGGAAGCAATAAGGCTATTCCTTGCATTTGCAGCCTATCAAGGATTCAAAATCTACCAGATGGATGTGAAGTCAGCATTCCTTAATGGGGACTTAAAAGAGGAAGTATATGTGGATCAGCCACCAGGTTTTGTAGACCCTCACCTTCCTGATTTTGTTTATAGGCTTAGGAAAGCTCTATATGGGTTGAAGCAAGCCCCTTGAGCATGGTATGAAACATTGTCTAGTTTCCTCATTGAGAACAAATTCTCAAGGGGGAAAATAGACAAGACCGTATTCTTAATCGAATCTAAGGGCAAGATCATCCTAGTCCAGATATATGTCGATGGCATTATCTTTGGATCTACTGAGGATAACCTTTGCAGGAAGTTTGCTAAACTTATGCAAGGTAAGTTTGAGATGAGCAACATGGGTGAGCTCAAATTCTTCTTGGGACTCCAATTAAGACAGACTGATGATGGCTTGTCCATATCCCATCAAAGTTCACAAGAGAGTTGATTAAGAAATATGGTATGGAGAATGCCTCCACCATGAGAACTCCCATGGGGTCAAGTATGGCTATAGGCAAAGACAAGGCAGGGAAACCTGTTGATGAGTCTTTGTATAGAGGGATAATTGGCTCCCTTCTATACTTGAGTGCTAGTAGGACTGACATCATGTTTGTTACATGTGTCTGTGCTAGGTATCAGGTCTGCTCTAAAGAATCTCATTATTCTGCTGCAAATAGAATTTTAAGGTATTTTAAGGGCACACCAGATCTTGGCCTATGGTACCCTAGGTATAGAGATTTTGATCTCACAAGATTTTCAGATGCAGATTTTGCAGGCTGTAAGGAAGACAGGAAAAGTACTACTAGCACATGTCAATTCCTAGGTGGAAGAATGGTGTCATGGAGCAGCAAAAAGCAAACCAGTGTGGCTATCTCAAATGCAGAGTCAGAGAACATTTCAACAGACAATTGTTGTGATCAATTATTATGGATTTTGCATTAGCTTGAAGATTATAACATTAAGATATGTAGAACTCTTCTTTATTGTGATTCTACTAGTGTCATTTCTATTGCTAGGAATCATGTCTCACACGGCAGGACTAAGCACATAGAAATTAAGTATCATTTTATTAGGTAGCATGTGGAGAAAGAAGACATTAGCCTAGAGTTTGTCTCCCCTAACAAGCAAGTGGCTGATATCTTCACTAAGCCACTAGATGAAGCCAAGTTCAACACCTTCAAGATTGAATTGGGTATGCTGAACTTAGAATAGCTTCAGATACTCCCTAAGGTATTTTTTTGGTACATGCTTATTCTTCTTGCAGGTGATGCAGACCTATTGGAAATCAAGAACAAGATGAGAGCAGATGCTCCTATTGAGGGGGAGCAAGTCCAACAGCTGTAGGATTAAAGTCAGCCCTGTATAAGGAGCAAGCTGGCAGTTGCACTACTGGCCTCATCTACATCAGCTAAGGAGAGAACACATGGGGAGAAAAATAACTAGTGCACCTTCCTGACTATCTGAAGAATTCAAAAAGGGGGACATAAGAGATTGATCAAGTTCAAGAAGTATCCAAGGGGGAGAGACAAGCTCAAGAAAGGATCAAGCCATAACATGGAAAAAAGATAGGGGAGAAAGTCATGGGGAGAAGAAATCGATCAAGAAAGGATCAAGCTGAGAGGTAAACCTCTATGTTAACACACACCCTGCAGCAATCCAGGGGAAGTAATTAAACCATCATCTCATTGAATTTAATAAATTTTTACTACCCATGTGATTGTGTATTTCATTGACTAAGGAAACGAATCAATGGTTTTGATATCTTCAAATACAGGGAGATTGTTGGGTACATTGACACCAATGGCCTTAATTTGATGATGTCAAATAGGTTAATAAGATACACACAGTTGTATTTGATGTGCGTGTAAGTCCATGTGTGCAGGATAGTCCTTGCGACAAAGATTAGGCAGGTGGACTCAAAGAAGTAGCTGGAAGGGCAGAAGATTTGTCTAAGTCCACAGGTATTGAGTGAATTCTATTCACTCAACACCAGGTAAGTAAAATCATTGAGTATAGTAAGCCAAACAATTGGCAAGCTGAAAATGTGGCTAAGTCCACAGGCGTTGACTGAATTCTACTCACTCAACGCCATACAGCTAAAAGTTGTGAGAGGCTAAGCCTAAGAAGAATAAGGCAGAAATGTGACTAAGTCCACAGGCATTGAGTGAAGTCCACCCACTCAATTCCACAACATCAAAATCGTCGAGTACTGCCCAGTCAGTCAACGCCAAAGGAAAACTGTGAATATTTACCAAGTCCACAGGCATTGAGTGAGGCAAGCTCACTCAACTCCATGTGATATTACGTTGACTAATTCTCAAAGGAAGTGTTCTTCTAGACCCGAAAATTTGGCTAAGTCCAAATGCGTTGATTGCTTTTACTTTCGTCGAGTTGAGCTCTGAGTTCGTCGAACTGAGCTTTGATTTCGTTGAACTGAGCTCTGAGTTCGTCGAACTGAGCTTTCACTTTTCGTCGAGCTGAGCTCTGAGTTCATCGAACTGAGTTCTGAGTTTTTCAAACTGAGGATTTCTGGAATACACCTTCTGAAAGTAAAATATGACCCTAGTGACATTCCAAAGTGGCATGCTCACTCAAAGCTCTCAATGTCATAAGGAAAAAATGTTTCTAAGTGTTTTGGCGTTGAGTGGAGCTTACTCACTCAACGCCTAACGGCTGACACGTTATTCTAAGTGTTTAGGCATTGAGTGAATATAACACTCTAAACGCCTAATGCAACAAAACTTTTCCAAGTATTTTGGCGTTGAGTGAAGGTTGCTCACTCAACACCTACTGGCGGTGATAATTTTCTAAGTGTTTTGGCATTGAGTGGTGCTTACTCACTCAATGCATAGTTACAATTTATGTCTAAGTCGTTGGGCGCTGAGTGATGGTCATTCACTCAACGTCTACGCTACGGATGCTTGATTTTGTCTAAGTCCATAGATGGTGACGTCAACAAAGTCAACAAAGTTAACGCAGGTTCAGAATATTACAGGAATGCTGCAAAATTGCGCTAATGGAATCGCCGCCAGCTGGTTGCCCTTTTGGGGAAAAGGAATGAAATTTTCCAACTTTAATTGCGGGGCCCACACATGGAATATAGTCGTTGATCAGTGTGATACAAAAAAGGATAGATTGGTTGATTCAAAAAAAAATTAATCAAAAATTGAGTAATCGAAAAAAATCGAGAAGAGAAGCAATTAGGGTTTTTTGTATTCGCAATCTTGCGGCTCGACGACGTCTTCTTCCTCGCTTTCTTGTCGAGGCAGAAGAACAAGTTCAGATCAGAGAACCTGGATGCTAAAAGAGTTAGCTGCTGCAATATTCATCTGTGACAGCAAGATCGGGATTGAGTCCTGAAAAAGAAGAAACAGAGTTTTCTGCAAGTTGCTTCCAGAACAAGTCGTGCTTCAATCGAAGATTTTTTTCCAACTTGTTGCTGTGAAGAAGCAGATAGGGTTGATATCTACTCATTCCCAGAAGACAGACATAGAGAACTTTCTCTAATTTCTGAGTGTTTCAACTCTGTATATTTCTCTATAAGATCCATTCTTGGATCTGAGTGTAGGATTCTTTAGGAAATCTGAGTGTAGGTGATGAATTGTAAATATTCATATTTTTCAGTACTTTATATATGTAGTTTTAGGTTATTTTTTTAGTTTTTTTATTATTTTCTCCAATAAATTATTCCTTTTTTGTAAATGCACTTCTAACTTCAGTTTATTTTGTATTCCAAATTTTTTGCAGAAAAGTCAAAAATTTCAAAGTACACACCCGTGTCAAATAGGTCAAGCCCGTGACCTGGGAGTGTTACTTAGATTCAAGTGAAAGAATCTGCTTCCTGCACAGAAATGACTGCATTCGTAGACCAGCGCTTGACGAATGTTATTTCGTCGAGCAGCGCTCGACGAATTTGATCTCGTCGATCAACGCTCGACGATTCGTTGAGCAGCGCTCGTCAAAATTATGTCGGACTCTACGCTCGATGAATTGATGCCAGAGCAACGCTCGACAAATTTATGCCGGACTTTGCGCTCGACGAATTGATGCCACATCAGCGCTCGATGAATTTCATAACATCACCACTCTACGAATTTCATAACAGGAGCAGCTCTTGACGAATTTGATGTCAGACTCTACGCTCGACGATTTATTAAACGCCAGCTAGTTCGTCGAATGCATATCAACACTCCATGCTCAACGTTCGTCGAACACAACTCAATGCCGCGCTCGACGAATTTCATGTCTGGCATAGTCAACAACGTTTGTCAAACTGGACTCAATTTCAATGTCATCCGTTCGACGTTCGTTGAGCAGTGCTCGATGAATCTGCCTCCACTTGACGCTTTTCTTTTTTTTAGTCGCTCGACGCTTCCAGTAACGTTGACCATGACGTGTCCCGCAACCGCTGCTTCTAGAACCTGGCCTGTCATCAAATTCTTGGATTCCCCTACACAACAACATGCCACCTCCTGTAAAATTTTTGCTTATAAATAGAACTTCTCTGTAAGGTCCAAGGGTTCAAATTTTTGAGCCATTTTGCTGTTGGACTGCTGCTTAGTTGCTTTTTGTGCTACGTAAAGATAAATTTCACCCATCCTCTTTGTGTTTGTCTTAGCTTTTGTAATCAAACTTTCTACTTAATAAAATATGTTAGCCTTTTCATCCTCATATTGTATTGGAATTCCTCTGAGTGCCTCTCTTTCAGCAATCTTAAGTATTTTAGTCTTTCTATTTAAAATGTGTGTGTGGGTGTATGAGTTTAACTTTATGTTGTTATATTTTTATGTTTTCATAGTTCTGATAGCTTTTATTTTTCTTTTCCCTTTGTTTAGGTTTAGGTTAAGATTTTTTAATACTTTACTTTCACTTTTATAAAATTATAAGAATGAAAAAGTTATCATTTTAATATTTTGAAACACTTTGATTTTTAGCTTTTATTTCTAAAAACTTTTGCTCTTTTTATTTTTATTTCATCTTTTTATTGATTTTTAGCAAGTTTTAGGAGTAGGAATGTATTTGTTTTAATTTTTCGATTACTTTGTTTTTCTTTTTAAATTGTGTGTGTGAGAGAGTGTATGAGATTAAGTTTCATTTTGATCTTTCAACTTCATGTAGAGTGTGTGCGTGTATGAGTTAATTTTTATTGCTTTCTTTTATTGCTTTCTTTATCGCTTTCTCAATTGCATGTAGAGAGTGTGTGTGTGTATGAGATAATTTTTATTGCTTTCTTTCAATTATGTAGAGTGTGTGTGTGTGTGTGTGTGTGCATTTATTTCCTGTCTACTCATTAGAGTAGGACTCGCTTTCATTTCCTGCCTACTCGTTTGAGTAGGACTTGTAATTTCTCCCCTACTCATTCGAGTAGGACTTGTAATTTCCCGCCTACTCGTTTGAGTAGGACTTGTCATTTCCCTCCTACTCGTTTGAGTAGGACTTATAATGTCAATTATGTTTTCCTTTTGTGTAACTTAGCTTTTCTTAATTATGGGTTCGATGTGCTCGTGATTTCTTTGTTAGCAATTAAAGTTTTTAGCCTTTTGTTCCCACATTACGTTATTTTTAAGTCCTCTTTTTATAACCATTTAGCATTTATTTTTGAACTCGCGCCTCATATAACTCATAAGTTGTCCCCATACCGATGAGTGGCTAATCATCCTTAGCCCTCGGCATCAAAGAGCATTGGGACATATAAAATCACTCTAAATAATTAAAGGATCTTTTTCTCACTTTATTAAAGGGATTAGGGTTTGCCTCGGGTTTACGACGCGTAGAACCACATATCGATGTGTGGGCTCTATTTCCGTTATCCATACGCTAGCTAGACAAGAGGTGGTGCGTATGGACTGATCACCCTTGGGTAAAAAGAGTTGCGTGCATACCCTCGAGAGAGGAAAAGCGTAATTCTACCAGATTGGGTTCCCCAACCAATAGCGGGGTTCTTATCGTAAAGCGGGCATTAAGAGGAATCCTTCGTTGGACGAGAGTTCGGTCAAATAGTCTTATTGTTCAGGTGAGCGATATTTCTAGAGATAGGTGAGCTCATGTTTGTGGAACCTCCACGGCCAAGTTGCCTTTAATTAATTTGAAAACTAAGTTCTATAATTATTAAGAGTCATTTTAGTTTCGATCTGATTCGATGTCGAGCGTTAACCCTTCATCGAATTTTTCTTAGTCCTTTTTTACAACTCCCTTTTATAACCGCTTTAGTTAACTAAAACCCGACAAGTTATTTTCGATAAAAAAATAGTCCCTCCGGAAGGAGTAGAAATAGTCAACCAGCCCCGGGAAATATACGACCTCGATATTCCCTACCGAAATATCATGTATTACTTGTGACAGGTGCACTTGCCTCCTTCGTGCCGTGCGAGATCCAAACCCAGCGCGCTCATCATCTGTATCGAGAGTGGGGCTCCACGTGCATCAGTAGGCATGTGCTATAAAGGCCGAGGCAGGATCTATTTTAGATCTGAGAGTAGTATTCTTGTTAGAATCTGAGTGGTAAGGCTTAGTGCCTGAGTGTAGGCCTGTGTTATAAAGGCCAAAGTAGGATCCAGTTGGGATCTTAGTGGTAGGGCTTAGTACCAGAGTTGTAGGTCTTGGATAAGACTTAGTGGTCCTGCGGGATCGTGTTGTAAAATCTTAAGGAGCCGAGGATTTGGTGAAGAGCCTCATCTAACACACTATTAGAAAGGAGGAAAGGGACAGTGGATGTACCTAAGATTGGGGAACCACTATAAAAATATATGTGTCGTCTGTGATTGTAATTGAAAGCATAAATCAACTAACCACTAAGCACAGGAATTCAGATATAGGTCTGAATAATTAAAAAGAAGGCCTAAAACCTATTCACCCCCCTCTAGGTATTTAGTTGACCTTGAAAATAAGACTTTCAGGTTCGCCACACCCTTGGAGATCAAATAGAAGCTATAAGCTAATATCCTCTCAAGCGAAAGGCATCTACCCGATCCATTCGAGCGTGTGTTGTACCCAAAGAGATCCACCAAAAAAATAACGATTCGAAAAAAGGCAGATCTCTCCCAACAAAAAGAAAACGAGTTCCACCAAGCCTCATGAATTTAAATTGATCAAGAGAAACAACAAAATCGATTGGATCTAAAACCACGATGAAATCAAAATTTCACAAATAACGCCAAAGTAATCCACCACAAGATTAATCTAGAGAGAGAATCTCACACAGGTAGAAATTTCTTTACCCAATCGGAAGATGTTCTGATGAAAGTTTCGCTCTTCTACGGATCCGCCGGTGTGGCGCCAAATGGAGATAAACTCGTTCGCCTTCCTTGCTTCACGTCGGAGATGGTTCTATGAAACCATAGAGGGCCTTGCACCTTGGCTGCAATACACCAAGACGGAACTCCTAGGTTGGCCGAAATCTTCAAGGGGAAGGGAGGTTGTGTAGCCTTCGTCGGGTAATATGTTTGAGAGGAGAAAGGGGAGTTGGAGTTGAGAAGAGAGGTGGGGGTCCGGTGAGGAGAGAGAGGTGGCCGAATTTTCTATGGAGAGGAGGGGGGTCGGTGGCAAGGAGGACGAGCAAAAGATGGGGAAAACTCAAATTTAAATTTTTAGGTTTCAATTCATAAATCAATTAAAATTCCTACAGCACATGGCCTTATATAAGGCCAACTAAAGTCGGGGCTCTATGCAGCCCAAATTAAAACATTATATGTTCAAACTAAAAAAAGGAATCTGGATAAATACAGCCTAGATTTCAAAACAAATAAACAACAATAAAAGTAACATAAGCAATAAAAAGGTCAAGAGGAAGTCTTACGCCGAGGGCGGAGGTTGTAGCGTCGATCAACAATATCTCTGCGGCACCGCAAATATTTGATTAGAGATAGTGAGGGATCTTCCGTAAGCATGTCGGCACCATCATCAACATTCCGTAGGTCTTCGTCTCCATCAATCCCCCCTCGCTCGAAAGTACTCATCACCGATGTGTTGCCATGAATGTACTGGCGTAGGAGAGCAGCATCCAAAAGAGCCACCTCTGATTCAAGTAGCTAAGAGTCATCGGAAGCCGGACAATCATGCCACTGGATCAAGTAGCGGTGAATGTCACCACTTAGTAATGTGCACTTCATCTTTGATTGTCCTGTCAGGCAAAAAGGAGGTCTTGGGGAACCTGGGAAAAGCATTAGCCAAAGAACGAGAAAACGTTTCTACATCAACATTCAACATACCTCCAGTGAAAATTGTAGGAGAGAGCGATCCAGAACCCAGCTCACCCCTCAACCCATTAGAAGACATAGTGGACGGAATAAATGGAGAGGCAGATTACTCAAGTGGTGGAGAAACATAAGGTGTTAAATCTGAAACATTGAAAATAGGGGATATACCCCAATCAGTGGGTATCTCCAAAAGATATGTGTTTTCTCCTAACCTCTTTAAAATTCGAAAAGGGCTTGCACGCCGATTCACCAACTTTTTTATGGAGCCCGAAGGCATCCATTCAAGGATGAGATGCACCAAGACTAAATCATTAACATTAAAGTGAGACGCTCTTTTATGCATGTTAGCATGAGATTGATAAGACGCATATTGGGTGGTTAACATTTCATGAATGTGCTTATGTAAATTGTGAACATGCAGAGCGAATTCTTGTGTAGAATTACTTGATTTATAAGATGGTGGTAACGTAATTAAATCAAGTGGCACCGGAGCCTTATAGTCGTGCACGATTTCATATGGGGATAAGCCAGTGGATCTATTTTTTGAATTATTGTATGCAAGATGAGCATGGGGAAGGATCAAGTCCCAGGTGCCCAAATGATCACACACAAGACAATGTAGTAAACTACCCAAAATTTGGTTTACTACTTATGTTTTCCCATCCATTTTCGGATGGTAGGTCGAAGAAAACAAAAGTTTGGTACCCATAAGCTTCCACATGGTCTTCCAAAAATAACTAGTAAATTTTACGTCCATATCTGTGACTATAGTCTTGGGAATGCCCCGATTCGCAATGACTTCCTTAAAATATAATTTAGCTATATGTGGAGCATCGTTAGTCTTGCTACAAGCAATAAAATAGGCCATTTTCGAAAACTGATCTACAACAACCAGGATGGAATCATGAGGTTAAAAAGTGACGGGTAGACCCAAAATGAAGTCCATACTAACGTCTTCTTAAGGAATGGAGGGAATCAGAAGAGGAGTGTAAAGACCGGCATTTGTCTTGTTACCCTTAGCTAATTGGCACACACAACAACTCCCCACAATTTTATTAACCATAGACTTTAACCCGGGCCAATGAAACTTTTCCTCAAATAACGTAATGGTCTTGTCACGACCAAAGTTACCCGGGCCAATGAAACTTTAACCCGGGCTAATGAAACTTTAACCCGGGCATCACTAACCATTCGTAAAGCCCATCTTTTGACTTGAAAGCGGTCTTCGACTCATCTCCCTCTCTATTCCGGATCTGGTGGTAGCCACTCCTAAGGTCCAATTTCGAAAAGATCGTGGCCCTGGCTAACATGTCCAATAATTCGTGCAATCGAGGGATTGGAAATCGATATTTAACAGTAATTTTGTAAATTACTCTACTATCCATGCACACCCTCCAAGTTCCATCTTTCTTAGGGGCAAGTAAGGCGGGTACGGCGCATGGACTTTTGCTATGGAGGATGAATACCTTACCTAACAAGTCAGAAATTTGGTTTTGCAACTCTAGGTGTGCGGAAGCGTTTAGCCGGTAGTGGGGAAAGTTGGGTAAAGAGGAACCCGAAATGAAATCTATTACATGTTGGATGTCCTGGATAGGGGATAACATGGGTGATAGCTTGTCCGGATACACATCCTTAAACTCTTCTAAAAGTTTCCTCAACGCTGGCGATAAATTGTCACATGTGGATACATCTTCCTTCACTTGCACGCAAACTAACGCTTGCATGACACCATCTAGAAAAGTATCACGCGCAAACTCCTTCTTACCTATCAGACATAGAGTTCTATTTTCTACCGGAATAAGCGTGTCTTTAGAAGGGAAAGTAGGATCCTTAGGCGGTGTGGGCTTCAAAATAATGGTCTTGCCATTAAATTTGAATTCGTAGGTGTTAGCTCGGCCCAGATGAGCAACATCTTGGTCATAAAGCCACAGACATCCTAACAGAACATGATATGCGTCCATGGGGATGACATCACGCCAAATTTTCTCTGAATAAGCTTTGATGGTAAGGGGAACCAAATAATGCTTCGAAACTGGCAGGGATGTCTTATTTACCCAAGCAACCCTATAGGGGTGAGGATGAGGCTCGGTGGTCAACAAAATCTGTGACACCGCATTCTTCGAAATCACGTTCATACAGCTTCCGCTGTGAATGATAAACTTACACTACTTCTCTCCACTCTTAAAATTTAATGAGAAAATATTCATCTTATTCCAATCGTCTGACGCACGTGGAGTAGCAAAAATACACCTCATCACCATCATGTAAACATCATCCTCGATATCGCTAGGAACTCCTTCCGACTCAGACTCGTCCTTGGCCTCATACATGAGCTCGGAGGGCTCAGACGAGGTATCTAAAAGGGCTAGGTGTTGGGGTGGGAAATGCGCCTTCTAGTTAACGGATTGTTCAGTCTCACAAGCTAGATGAATAAGGGGGTTGCGGGGAATAGAGGAGAAGGTTTGGCGAAGCAAGGGAGGAGTTTGATCGGGAACTGTTGATCAGACAGTTACTTTGGCAGTTAGCTCTGATGGTTAGACCGAGAGAAGAAAAGAGAAGAGGGGGCCGCTAGCAGCGGCAACAACAGACTTCGCCCACCGCGGCTTGAATGCCACTCTTGCGGCGGGCTTTCCTTTGATTATAATCGAAATTACAGCTCGGGGTTACACCTTAACATTGAAAGCAGAAGAAAAGGTACAAGAGGGAAGCTAGTGGCTAGGGAGAGAAGAATGCCAGGAGGCCGCGTGGTTTGACCAATGAAGGTCGGCAGACCGCGCGGTCAACGATCGGGCAGCTCGCTAGAATAAGCCGAGCGGACTGCTCGATCAAGCAGAAGGCAGGCAGGTCGCGCGGACTGAGGATCCGACTCCGCAGGAGCTAATGACGGGTCCTTGACCCCTCTCCCTTCTGTCCTCGCGAATGAGAGGTCTGGGGGCCTATTTATAGGCTCGGGGAGGTGACGGTCTTGGTAACGTCCCCACTGGTGAGGCGGTAAGCTATGCGAGTAAAAACATTGAGTCCGCAGAGTCCGCACCGGGCCGCGCGGTCTGGGACTGCCTGGAGTCGGAGATGGTTGCCGCTGGTCGTTCGAGTACGAATGATGAGTCCGCTGAGTCCGCGCCGGGCCGCGCAGTCTGGGACTGCCTGGCTGTTGGGGGAGTGCTAAGCGAGTCTGCCTAGCCCGCTACGGTTGAGGATGAACAGGTCGCCTCCTGCTGAAGGCTAGTCGCACTTGGTGACGGGCTGATGACCTGGCGGACTTAACACCGAATCCGCCACCTTTTGAGCTTGTTGCTACCGAGTGGTCTAGGCGGATAGGAATGCGAGTCTGCGTTGGGCAATTTGCACTTGAAGAAGGATAAAACACCACACGGTTAACCGGTTTAACCGCGCTGCCTACAAGAGTGGACTGAGGAAGCAGTCGGCAGACCCTGCAGAGCAAGCGGCTGCTGTGCGACCTGGGAGGTCTTGCTAGAGAGACCCTCCTAGCCGCGCGGACGGAGCGGCCTAAGAGATCAGTCCGCGTGGCCTTTAGAAGAAAAGGCCGGCAGGCCGCGACCTACCGGAGCAGGCCGCAACTTACAAGCTGTCTACCTTGGGAGGGATCACCGATTTATGGGGGAACATGATCCCGCACTTTTTTAAGCTCAGTGAAGAACTTCGAAAAAGTTGGAGACCCACGAAAATCGTGATCCTTCCCTAGAGAAAAGGAAGGGGCAAGGAGAGATGGGACCTGATGCCACTCCATAGAGAAAATTTGCTAATGCCTAGCTTCTTCCTGCGAAGGAAAGAGTTGTCATAGGTGGAAATAGGTACATCTTATACGTACCTAGGTCGCTTTAGCAGAATGAAGAAGACATGAATGTCTCCTAATGGGCTCTGCAAAACATTGATGAGAGGAGAAACAAAGAATAATGGTAACTTGCAAATACCTGAAGGAGGATTGCAAGCACCTGCTAACTTCTACAAAAAGAAGAGTGAGTGGTAGATACGAAATAAGACTGAGTTGCAAGTACCTGAAATGAACTTGCTAATATCTACTAATCTCTGCAAAGGAAGATTAAGCCGCAGATATGATAGAAAGGTAAGGTGCAAGTACCTGAAGGGAACTTGCTAATACCTGCTAATCTCTACAAAAGAAGAGTAAGCAACAGATATGATGGAAAAGTAAGGTGCAAGTACCTGAAGGGAACTTGCTAATATCTACTAATCTCTGCAAAAGAAGAGTAAGCAACAGATATGATGGAAAACTAAATCGCAAGTACCTGGAGGGAACCTGCGAATGTCTGCTAATCTCTGCAAAAGAAGAGTTAGCAAACTGATGTGATGAAAAACTTAATCGCAAGTACCTGAAGGGAACTTGCGAATGTTGATTGTTGATAGGATAAGACATGATAGAAGAGATATCCGTCAAACTTTGCTATTAACTGAATAGAGATCAGAACGTAACAATGATTGTCTCGCGTGATCAGATATAATGTCGACGTGAAATCCAGATCAGTAAGATTGAAACCATCTCAACTTAAAAATCATAATTACATGGCTCGTCAGTTAAAGTGAACCAGATACTATGATCAATGATTTGTGTCAGAAATATCTGATAAGAGTAGTAGAGAATTTGTAGATCACCATCCGATAGATCTTCATGTAAGCAATGTATATAAGATGATCATAAGCTAAAAAATATAGGGGGTCTCTTAGATAGGTTGGACTTAACCTGTTAACCTGTAAGAAGACAAAAGTACAAAGGAGGGCTATACCCCGAGGATGAGCTAAAAAAGGTTGAATGCTGCCACAGGAGAGCACCCGTGGGCCTTATGCATCACTTGCCAAAAGGTCATCCAGGGCGTAGTCCTACCTAAAGCGGGCTGGCCGCATTCCCTTGACAGAGCACAAAAGGGAAACATGCGCAAAAAATCCTAAGAAGGAAGCGACAGATACACTGCTCTCTTGCCCCGGGTTACAAACATTGTTGATCCGTTCTACCAGGTGCGCCAAATGGTCTACAACATTGCTCTTATTTGAAGGGATCAACAAAGTTGTGGGTCTCGCGAAAGCACGGATTGAGAGTACCAACGAGTGTTCGTCCGTTACAGTTGTGAGATGATC
The DNA here is from genome assembly GCA_039513925.1 of Platanthera zijinensis. Classification (NCBI taxonomy): domain Eukaryota; kingdom Viridiplantae; phylum Streptophyta; class Magnoliopsida; order Asparagales; family Orchidaceae; genus Platanthera; species Platanthera zijinensis. Next base: position 176,463,752 of record CM077088.1, read on the forward strand.
GAAGAGACAAGGCTACACTTGATCGCCATTGCTTGTCACGCAAAGATCATCGTAACTGTAACGTATCCTTAGCGAAGCACAGCAGAGCTAACACATAGGTCCTCCCTGGAAACGCGCTCTGTGTTAGATGCCGACTAGGATCCGAAGTCCCGTCACCCTCCGCATGAGAGTTGAGCGGCCCCCACTACACATATGAGAAACTCCTCATCATACATGGTCATTGTGGTTTTACGCCAGAGGACAATCTCGAGGGAGTACTGAGCAAGACTTGACGATATCTCGGTGGTTCAGTGATCTCTTTGGCAAAGATAAAAATATAGAAGAGAAGTATCACAAAAAGGGAACTGTGTCAGTATGAGATCTCTGACGTAAGCTTTATTGAATGAAAATGAAAGAGAACTTAGAATTGTTTTTAGAGAAAGGATGAATGTTTGAAGAGCATAGAGGAAGATATAACCGGCCCAGATTGTGAGGGGTTTTGAGGAGCTGTGATGCCCTCTTTGCTTTAGAATAACCTTCCAAGGGAACCCTCGCCAATGACATCGGAGGTCTCGCCCATGAGATGGTCATGATACGTATTGATTTGATTCACTCCGCTTGAGCTGCAAGGAAACTCCGCTATTTCTTTGCCTTTTGAGGTTGACGGATCCGAGTGGCCATCTTTCGGGAATAGATCGCGCATCTTACCCTGCTTCAGCAATCTCTGCACAAGTTGACGAAGCGCTCGACAGCTTTCAGTTAGATGCCCGCTTTCTTTGTGAAATTCACAAAATGGGTCTGAATCTTTTGATTTTTGATTTGTCGGCTGGTATTGGAATTTTCTCTATCTTTCATAATTTGGCAGACTTCTAGCTTGGCCTCATCGAGTCCAGAATATGATAAGTCATCATCTTGTGACTGATGTACCGAAGCTATTTGCAGAGATGGGGCTGGCGGTAGCAGTCGTTCTTGAGCACGATCCTGGCCCGGGAAGAGGTGTTGATGATGATGCTGGAATCTTTTTGCTTTCCGAGAGTGGGATGAAAAATCTTTCCGAGGAGATCTCGGAGGTTGCTTGCAAGGTTGATTTCTCTCTGTTACGAGCCTGGAGACAAATTTGGGGTTGCTCTTCTCACCGCGGATGTACGAGTTAGCTAAACTAATCAGCTCTTGATAAGTCCTTGGTGCTCGGACGTTAGCCTCGAACTTGAGTGGTCCTTCACGTAGGCCGTGGATAAGAGCCACTCGATATAATTCTTGATCGACAATCTCAATGTCCAATATTTCCTTCTGAAAACGATCCACAAAGTGGGACCAAGTCTCATTCTCTCGCTGCCTGATCTCAAAGAGGGCCTCTGGACCGCCCTTCCTCCTTGTAGAGGTAGAAAATCTGAGAAGAAACTCTCTCCGCAAATCAGCGAAGGAAGAGATGGACTGAGCACGAAGTCCATAGAACCAATCCCTCACTTGACCGTCGAAGGTCGTTACAAGGAGTTTGCATTTGGTAGCATCTGAGAGGGTCTTGAGAGCTACTGCTGATTCAAAGGCTTGAAGATGTTTGACTGGATCAGTCTCCCCAGTATAAGTGGGCAATCGTGGCTCTCTGAAGTTAACTGGAGTCGGTTCATGCTGAACATTTTCTGTAAATGGTGACTGCTCTTCTTGTTCTCATGAAACATAAGGAAAAAAGGGAGCATAAGTTGCAGCTGCACAAGGAGCTGGAGGATGGAAAGGAAAAGTTGCTGCGGGAGGAGCAAAGGCAGGAGCTGAAGAGTAGGGATGACTTCCCTGAAAATTCAGGAATCTTGCAGGACTTCCTCGAGCAGCTTCTTGGAAAAAATTCTGACGAGCTGCGAATTCGTCATTTTGAGATCACAAAGGGGCTGCAGGCCCTTGCGGAAAGGTTGGAGTGTAAGGAGGATAGATCGGCGGATAGGCCGGTGGGTAAACTTGAGGAATCTCGAATGCTGGTGCTGGATTGATAGGAGGAGCTTGTGCTGCTGAAGATTGTCTTTCCAATCGCTGAGCGATAGCATCTAGAGTACAAGTGATCGCTCGAAACTGTTGTGCAGTTTCTTTGCGAGAGAGCTCCAAGGCTTCCCAAAGGGAATACTCACTATAACTTGGAGCAGGGCTCTCGGCTGGCTGACGGTCTGACATGAGTAACCGTTGATTTCGCTATCTGATCGAGATCTGAAGGTCGCGTGTTAACTGTTGGGGCGGGAAATGCGCCTTCTAGTTAACGGATTGTTCGGTCTCACAAGCTAGATGAATAAGGGGGTTGCGGGGAATAGAGGAGAAGGTTTGGCGAAGCAAGGGAGGAGTTTGATCGGGAACTGTCGATCAGACAGTTACTTTGGCGGTTAGCTCTGATGGTTAGACCGAGAGAAGAAAAGAGAAGAGGGGGCCGCTAGCAGCGGCAACAACAGACTTCGCCCACCGCGGCTTGAATGCCACTCTTGCAGCGGGCTTTCCTTTGATTATAATCGAAATTACAGCTCGGGGTTACACCTTAACATTGAAAGCAGAAGAAAAGGTACAAGAGGGAAGCTGGCGGCTAGGGAGAGAAGAATGCCAGGAGGCCGCGCGGTTTGACCAATGAAGGTCGGCAGACCGCGCAGTCAACGATCGGGCAGCTCGCTAGAATAAGCCGAGCGGACTGCTCGATCAAGCAGAAAGCAGGCAGGTCGCGCGGACTGAGGATCCGAGTCCGCAGGAGCTAATGACGGGTCCTTGACCCCTCTCCCTTCTGTCCTCGCAAATGAGAGGTCTGGGGGCCTATTTATAGGCTCGGGGAGGTGACGGTCTTGGTAACGTCCCCACTGGTGAGGCGGTAAGCTATGCGAGTAAAAACATTGAGTCCGCAGAGTCCGCACCGGGCCGCGCGGTCTGGGACTGCCTGGAGTCGGAGATGGTTGCCGCTGGTCGTTCGAGTACGAATGATGAGTCCGCTGAGTCTGCGCCGGGTCGCGCGGTCTGGGACTGCCTGGCTGTTGGGGGAGTGCTAAGCGAGTCTGCCTAGCCCGCTGCGGTTCAGGATGAACAGGTCGCCTCCTGCTAAAGGCTAGTCGCACTTGGTGACGGGCTGATGACCTGGCGGACTTAACACCGAATCCGCCACATTTTGAGCTTGTTGCTACCGAGCGGTCTAGACGGATAGGAATGCGAGTCTGTGTTGGGCAATTTGCACCTGAAGAAGGATAAAACACCACACGGTTAACCGGTTTAACCGTGCTGCCTACAGGAGCGGACTGAGGAAGCAGTCGGTAGACCCTGCAGAGCAAGCGGCTGCTGCGCAACCTGGGAGGTCTTGCTAGAGAGACCCTCCTAGCCGCGCGGACGGAGCGGCCTGAGAGATCAGTCCGCGCGGCCTTTAGAAGAAAAGGCCGGCAGGCCGCGACCTACCGGATCAGGCCGCAACTTACAAGCTGTCTACCTTTGGGAGGGATCACCGATTTCTGGGGGAACACTAGGGGCTTGGGCTTGGTAGGACATTCAATAGCATAATGACCCTGAATATCGCAAGCAAAACAAGAAGCATTTGTTTTGTTGATCCTACCCACGGGCACTCTCTCACCAGTTGGGTTTCTTATATTCCTAGCCGTAATGACAATAGAGTTTGAATTGGTGGACCGGAACTTACCCTTATCCTTATGGGTGAAATGGGGATGAGGTCCTAAGATGGACTTTCCTTTCTGAAAAGAACAAGTCTTGGACTTGTGAGCATTATGCTTTTCAATATCCAAGGCGGCATTAAAGGTGGTGTTTATATCAGTGTGACCATAACGTAAGAGCTTACTCTGAATGTCGGGGTTAAGCCCCTTACGAAACCTAAATAGGGTGACCTTGGGCATCTCACTAACATCGCACATGGTCATCATTTTCTTGAGAAGGCTCATGTATTCTGCGACCGACCTATTCCCTTGTTTAAGGGTGGCTAAATCATCAAACATCTACGTCCGATGGTACACAGGGACGTACAGGTTTGTCAACATGGCCTTCATGCCTGCCCAACCAATGGGTTATAAACTATTTCCCCCGCCTAGACGTCGCTCCTCATTCAGCCAAAATATCTTAGCCCGGCCTAATAGCTTCATCCTCGCAACTCGCACCTTTTGCTCATCGGTCAGATTGTGGCACTCAAAGTAGCACTCTATCTCCATAACCCAGTCTAAGAACACTTGGGGTTCACCGAGTCCATCGTACGATGGGGGTTTGACCCGCACAGCCCTAGTAAGATCAAACTTGTAAGGAGCATGAGGGACATGCTGAGGATTATGATTATTATTATTATAGTTTCCCTCATCACGTGGGTAGGCTGCAGGGTTATGGGGAGCCGCTTGATTTAATCTTAAGTTCGTGAAGCGTCTCTCTAATCGTCGTCAACTGATTAGTAAACTCCTAGCAGAGTTCATCAATCGCTGTCATACCGTGACCCGAATCCTGGTCGTCTGCCATAGTGGAGGAAGAGGGGGAATACTCCGTGCCTAGTCTAGTGCGCATGCAAAGATGGAGGAATGACCTGAATGGACAAAATTTTATAAAAGATATTTTTTCTCACAAAACTAGATAAAAATAAAATATTTTTTATTTTCTTGTTGCTAAATTGATGGAGAATTACCAGAATTATTTTTGGATTTTTTGCAGAAAAATGAAAATTTTAGGCCACTATTGGCAGACAAGAAAAAAATTTTAATTTTTTGATCAACGAAACGTGCTAGTCAAGTGCATGTCGACGCCCTAATAAAAATGGGATGGTGTCAATTAAGAAATTGGCACAAACTCCCTCTGATACTAAATTGATGTAGGTTTCATCCCCCGACTGGACGCCATGGACAAACGACACCGAATCATTCTCTCACGTTCCAATTCTACGCTCGCATTAACTAAAACGCAGCACACCCGATTTTGTGATTTTATTATTACGATGCTAACGTACAGGTTTGCCACACCCTTGGAGATCAAATAGAAGATATAAGCTAATATCCTCTCAAGCGAAAGGGATCTACCCGATCCAGTCGAGCGTGTGTTATACCAAAAGAGATCCACCGAAAAAATAACGATTCGGAAAAAGGTAGATCACTCCCAACAAAAAAAATTAGGTCCACCAAGCCTCACAAATTTAAATTGATCAAGAGAAACAACAAAATCGATTGGATCTAAAACCACGATGAAATCAAAATTTCGCAAATAACGCCAAAGTAAACCACCACAAGATTAATCTAGAGAGAGAATATCACACAGGTAGAAATTTCGTTACCCAATCGGAAGATGTTCTGATGAAAGTTTCACTTTTCTACGGATCTACCGGAGTCACACAAAATGAAGAGAAACTCGTCCGCCTTCCTTGCTTCACGTCGGAGATGGTTCCACGAAACCACAAAGGGCCTTGCACCTTGGCCGAAATCCATAAAGACGGAACTCCTAGGTTGGCTGAAATCTTTAAGGGGAAGGGAGTTGGTGTAGCCTTCGTCGGGTAATATGTTTGAGAGGAGAAAGGTGAATTGGAGTTGAGAAGAGAGGTGGGGGTCGGGTGAAGAGAGAGGTGGCCGAATTTTCTATGGAGAGGAAGGTGGGCTGGTGGCTAGGAGGAGGAGCAAAAGAGGGGGAAAACTCAAATTCAAATTTTTAGGTTTCAGTTCATCAATCAATGAAAATTCCTACAACACATGGCCTTATTTAAGGCCAACAAAAGTCCGAGCTATATGTAGCCCAAATTAAAACATGACATGTTCAAACTAATAAAAGAGGGAATCTGGATAAATACAGCACAGATTTCAAAACAAATAAATAACAATAAAAGTAACATAAGCAATAAAAAGGTCAAGAGGAATTCTTGCGCCTAGGGCGGAGGTTGTAGCGTCGATCAACAATGTTTTCGCAGCGCCGCAAGTCTTTGATTGGAGATAGCAAGGGATCTTTCGTAAGCATGTCAGCACCATCATCAACATGTTATGGGTCATCGTCTTCATCAGTAAAACTAAAAGTTCAGTTAGCTGTAGCATTTTCTTCTGCTATAACAAGTTCAGAAACACTTCTGATAAAGAAAGAAAGGAGAGAATTCAGTCTTCTCCAGGTTTAGTAGTTGTTTGAAGAGCTCAAGACCTAGCAGATCTTTAGTATTCTACAACAAGTTCAGAAACAGTTTTTTGAGATACTTCCAGCAGAGGCAGTCATTTATTAAAGAACATTTTTCTGCTGCTGTGAAGATAGTTAGAGCTGAGATAACTAATCTCTAGTAGCAGACACATAGAAATTTCTCTGTGTCGAATTAATTAAAACCACTGTATTATTGTAGGATCCTTTTGAATCTGAGATGTAGGGCTCTTGAGCCTGAGGTAGGGAAAATTTTCCTGAGCTATTGGAGAGTTATACTCTCTGAGTGTAGGATCCATCTTGGATCTGAGTTAGGTGATCATTTGATCACTAAGCTATAGGGATTTTGCGCCTGAGGTACGAGAGTCATTCTCTCTGAGTTGTAGGGCACTTGTGCCTGAGATGTTGAATCCTTTGGATTTGAGGTAGGGCCTTTGTGCCTGAGTTGTAGGAGAGTCATTCTCTCTGAGGTAGGATCCTTTGTGGATATGAGGTAGGGCTATCCTCCCAGCCTGAGTGGTAGGGCCTTCGGCCTGAGGTAGGTGATCAGTTGTTCACTGAGTTGTAGGGCTAAGGCCTGAGTTGTAATTCTTGGAGGAGACTAAAATATCTTGAGGCATCTGAGGTGTAAGCTCTTTAAGATAAGTTTTGGAGAAGTTCCTTGTCTAACTAGAAGTTAGAATGGTGGGAGGAGAGTGGACGTACCCATAATCTAGGGAACCACTATATATTCTGTGTGTGCTTTTTGTTGGGTTGTTTCTTTATTATAGGTTCTTGAAAGCAGATAACCACTAAAACACTAAGCACTTAAAGATGAAAATATAAGAAAGTCACAAGAGACTTAGAAACCTATTCACCCCCCCCCCCCCCCTCTAAGTCACTAGCTATCTTAAAAACAAAGACTTTCAAGTGGTATCAGAGGGAGGTTACTCAAAAAGGATTTAATAGTCTCAGTGATCTCCAAGGGTAGCTACAGTTCTGTACTTATGGGTTCTGGAGAGAGTCATAAGGAGCTTGGTTCCATGAAACTACCCATCTGTAGAAAGGAGAATTTTGGAATCTGGAAAGAGAGGGTAAGGCTATTTATGGAAGCCTATGACCCTAGGATCTTTGTGACAGAAAATGAGGGACCCTTCATCCCTATGAAGATCTCAGTTCTAGTTGCCAATGTCCAGACTCCTAAGACATATTCTGAGATGATAAAGGATGAGGTCATCTTACCTATATTGGATAAGAGGACAAAAAACATTATTATTAGTGTCATAGATGATTCAACCTTCAAAAACTTGGTCCACTGCCAGACCCCCAAAGAGATGTAGGACACCCTTGTGGTCAACATGGAGGGTACTGAAGAGGTAAGAGATGATAGAAAGTCCATGATCAACTAGGAGTATGAGGCTTTCAGGCAATCCCTGAAAGAGAACATAGCTACCTGTTATGAAAGATTTTTCAGGATCATAAATGAAATGAGGACCTATGGGAGGGTCTTCAGTCATTATGAGATAAATGACAAGTTCCTAAGATCTATCACTAGAGACTGGGTACTAAGATTTGTGCCATAAGATAGGTGTCCAAGCTTGCTGAGACTCCTCCCCAAATATTATTTGGAAAGCTGCTCTCCTATGAGATGCAGCTAGCTGCCAGAAAAGAGGAGGCCACCAGCAGTTCCCAAGCTAAGGAAAATTCCTTAGCCTTCAGAGCAGATAGCACAAGGAAGATTAAGGAGAGGATTCCCTCTCCTCCAAGAAGACCAGCTGATTCTGGCAGCACAGAGTAAGATGCATCAGAATGTAGCATGTTAGATGAGGACTTTGCTGCCTTCTGTTGGCACTTTCAGAAGCTGATGAAGAAGAAATAATGGAAGAGCAGACCTTCCACCTCTTCTCATTATAGGAGGAATCATTCCAAGGCTGACAGATATGAATCTAAATCTAGTAAATTTAATTCCAATAAAGTTGTTTGTTATTGTTATAACAAACCAAGGCATGTGATTACTGACTTCCCAGTGAAGAGGAAGGAGAATAGTGAGAAGAAATAGCACCAGCACAAGGGCAAGAAGGAGAAGTCCTTCATTGCTAAGAAAGAGAAGATTTGGACTGACTCATCTTCATCTGAGTCTGAAAAAGAAGAGGCCTATTTGGCTAGTTGCTGCTACTGCTGAACAAGAAGTTGTAGCAGCAGATGAAGACTATCTGTTGCTAGGATAGGTATCAGGGCCCCTCTATCACACTCAGACAGTGATTCAGAGGTGGATGATGAGGATAAAGAAGATGCCTATGGATGTCGTGGGATGATGGCAATGGCTGATGAAGAATCCAGTTAGGATCAGCCTGGTCAAAGCAAGGTAAAATCTCTATCAAGCTCTTCTTCTGAGTCTGGATATGAGACTAGTCCCTATACTAAAGCTTCTTCATCCAGTGGTGAAGATGACTCCGAATCAGAAAGAGATGTCAATCAATTTATTGACAGATATGGTGAACTTCTAGATACATTTAAGAGATGCAAGAAGTTGACTAAAAAGCAAGTTGTGGAGATTACCTCTCTTCAGCTAGCTGCTGCCACGCAGACTGAAACAATAACTCTGCTGGATCAAAAGGCAAGGGAAGTTATCTAATTGAGAAACATCACTATCATTCAGATTGGTACCATCAAGTTCAAGGATAGTCTAATAAAGGACCTTTAAGAGAAGCTCTAGAGGGAAAAGAACATTGTGGCTAGTTTTTCTAAGCTTAATACAGTATTTCCCTTGATAGACTCCTTCTCCTCTCAGAAGGGTAAGAAGGGGTTGGGGTTTAAGGGAAATATAAGGGTTGCCCCTTCCAAAGGGAAGGGCAATGCTCCTGTTGAGCCTCTGGATTCCATGCCTCCTAATCCTTTTAAGAAAGTTAAGTTGCCTTCAAACAGGTATGACCAAGAAAGAATCTTTGGTCACTGGATGAATGGCAGATCTACTGTTGTGAAAAAAAATGTTTGCAGCCATGGTGCAAGGTATAGAAGGGTGAGTGCCTTTAATTCTGCCTATAAAGAAATTCAAATTTCCTATCCTGGACCATTTGTCTTTTGTGCTCCAGCCCCCACTCTCAATAATGTGGTTGCAGCAAAGGTTCAGGATCATTCAGCAAAGACTCAGACCAAGGGTCAGTCATCTAAGAAGCCTGGTTTGGCTGTGTATGATGCAATCAAGAGCATGCTTTATGAAAAGAAACTTATTGTTGTTGGCACTCAGAGAAAGCCAAACAAGCCTGCTAGAAGACTTACCTTTAATCAAATACATGATGAAAGGAATCTGAAGAAGGTTGTTGCACCTCTTCTTACTATTCAGCCAGCAGTTAACCACACTACAGGGCCTTCACAAAAAATAAGATACATTATTCATGAATGTTAGTGTTGTGGCAAAGTGGGTCACTTTGCTATACACTGCTGGCACTATCCTAGTGTGTTGAGAGCAGTTGTTAGTCCACCAGTCAGAAATGATGATGGTTGACAAGTTCAGTTTCAGACTAACATGCACCTAAGACCCAATAGATATTGGGGTCCTAAGGTAAAATGAATTATGTGATGCAGGTTAGTCCAAGTGCCCATACCCCTATATGGTACTTGGACAGTGGTTGTTCCAGGAACATGACTGGGACAAGGAGCAACTTAAAGGAGTACACTCCAATGAAAGGTGGACCCAAGGTTATCTTTCATTGTTCAGATAGAGGGGTGACTAGAGGCTATGGTAAGATTACCAATGGCATAGTCACCATCACAAAAGTGGTTTATGTTGAAGGATTGCAACACAGCCTCATAAGCATAAGCCAACTCTCTGATCTTGGCTATGTTATTTTCTTCCACAAGGATGAGTGCCAGATTAAAAGGTCAAGTGACCAAGAGGTTATCTTGACAGGCACTAAGAGTGAAAATGTTTATTGTTTAAACTTTCTTTGTCTAGATACAGACTCTCCTATTTGTTTAGTGGCAAATAAGAAAGTCTCATATTGTGTCCAATGGTACAAGAGGCTAGCTCATTTGAATTATAAGACTATTAGAAATCTCTTTAGTCAAGAGCTAGTTAGGAATGGTCCTAATGTGAAGTGAACTAAGGAGGGAATTTGCTCAGCATGCCAAAAGGGCAAGCAGACCAAAGCCTTCTTCAATGGAATTGTGACCAAAGACTCTATGAGGTGTTTATACCTCTTGCATATGGACTTGTTTGGTCCTATACTAGTTCATAGTCTTGGTAGGAAAGTCTATACCCTTGTGGTGGTTGATGACTATTCCAGGTTTTCTTGGGTGTTCTTTCTCAAGAAAAAGAATGAAACCCTTGACTCTTCATCAAGTTTATCAAGCAAATTTAGAATAAGTTTGATAGTTCAGTGGTCAAAATCAGAAGTGAACATGGAACTGAATTCCATTCTGAAAGCATGACAAAGTTCTATGAAGAGCAAGGGATTCATCAAGAATTTTCTTCTCTAAGAACTCCCCAGGAAAATGGGATTGTTGAGAGGAAAAATAGGACTCTCATAGAGGCTGGAAGAACATTGTTGAGTGATACATCTCTCCCAGAAATTTTTTGGGCTGAGCCAGTAAATACTGCATGTCATGTCCTTAACAAGGCCTATATCACCAAGAGCCACAAGAACACTCCATATGAGATCTCGAAAGGCAGAAAACCAAACCTGTGCTATCTCAGAATCTTTGGTAGTAAGTGTTATGTGCTTCACAATGGGAAGTCTTATGTGATTAAGTTTACTGCCAAGTCCTTTGATGGGATCTTTGTTGGGTACAACAATCATAGTAAAGCCTATAGGATCTACAACTTGAAAAGCCAAGTTATAGAAGAATCTGTACATGTAGTCTTTGATGAGTCTACTATGATTAACAGTGAGCTGCCAAGCTCCTCTTCTATTATTATAGGTACAGAACAGATGATGGACTAGCTAACTATCAAAGAACCTGCTCCATTAGTCCAAGATAAAGCTGATGGAATGGATATTCCAGTAGAAGGACTGCAAGACACAAGTGAGGTGGATGAAGATCAGCAAGAAGCAGCCCCAGTAGCTGAAGCTAAATCAAGATTGCCTCCAGCAATCAGGCATCTGAGGGATCATCCAAGACACCGGATCATTGGAGATGCAAGCCAAGGAGTAGTGACCAGGAGCAGAAGTATCAGCACAACACTATACTCATGCTTCCTATCGCAGGTAGAGCCAAAGAAATTTGAAGAGGCCAACATAGATCAGTTCTGGATTGTTGTTATGCAAGAAGAACTGAACAAGTTTAAGAGATGTAAGGTCTGGAAGCTAGTTCCCAGACCATAAGAACATAAAGTCATTGGAGTCAAGTGGATTTATAGAAATAAACTTGATGAAAATGGCATTATAATCAAGAACAAGGCCAGGCTAGTAGCTAAGGGGTACAAACAAGAAGAAGGTATTGATTTTGATCAAACATTTGCCCCTATAGCAAGATTACAAGTCATCAGAATGTTTCTTGCATAAGCTGCACACAAGGCATTCAAGGTCTACCAGATGGATGTGAAGTCAACCTTCCTAAATGGTGACATAAAGGAAGAAGTCTATGTTAAGCAGCCTCTAGGTTTTATTATTCCTAACTCACCTGATTCTGTTTATAGACTTAGGAAAGCTCTATATGGGCTGAAGCAAGCCCCTAGAGTATGGTATGAGACATTGTCTAAATTCCTCATTAAGAACAAATTCTCAAGGGGGAAGATAGACAAGACCATATTCCTAAGGGAATTTAAGGGTAAGATCATCCTAGTCAAAATATATGTAGATGACATTATCTTTGGATCTACTGATGACAACCTTTACAGGAAGTTTGCCAAACATATGCAGGGGAAGTTTGAGATGAGCAGTATGGGTGAACTTAAGTTCTTCTATGGTCTCCAAGTTAGACAGACTGATGATGGCTTGTCCATATCCCAGTCTAAGTTCACCATGGAGTTAATCAAGAAGTTTGGTATGGAGAATTCCTCCATCATGAAAACTCCCATGGGGTTAAGTATGTCTATAGGCAAAGATGAGGCAGGGAAACCTATTGATGAAACTTTGTATAAAGGGATAATTGGATCCCTTCTATATCTAACAGCAAGTAGACCAGACATCATGTATGCTACATGTGTTTGTGCTAAGTATCAGGCTTGCCCTACAGAATCTCACTACTCTGCTGCAAAGAGAATTTTGAGGTATCTTAAGGGCACACCAGATCTTGGCCTATGGTACCCTAGGAATGGGGAGTTTTAACTAATAGCTTTTTATATGCAAATTTTGCAGGCTGCAAAGAGGACAGGAAGAGAACTCATAGCACCTATCAGTTCTTGGGAGGAATACTAGTGTCTTGGAGTAGCAAGAAGCAAACAAGTGTTGTAATCTTAATAATTGAGTCAGAGTACATCTCAGCAGGTAGCTGTTGTGCTCAGTCGTTGTGGATCCAGCATCAGCTCCAGGATTATAACCTCCAGATAAGTAAAGTCCCTTATATTGTGATTCTACTAGTGTCATCTCAATTGCTAGGAATCCTATCTCACACAGCAAGACTAAGCATATTGAGAAAAGATATCATTTCTTTAGGGAGCATGTGGAATGTGATGATATCAACCTTGAGTTTGTCCCAACAGACAAGTAAGTGGCTGACATCTTCACTAAGCCACTAGATGAAGCAAAGTTCAATATCTTCAAGTTTGAATTCAGTATGTTGAACCTAGCATAGCTTTAGTTGCTCCTTATGTTATTGTAAGTTATATTATTTCTTAAAGGTTGAATTGCTCTTCAGTAGAATTAATACTTTTCAAGAGGTATACCTTAAGTGGTATCATGATCAAGCACTAACCAGACTGGTTTAGACTAGAATGTCTACCAGGAAGTATGAAAGAGGAAGCTTCAGTTAAGGGGGAGCAAGACCAGCACTTGCAAAGGCAGATTTAAGTCGTTCAATAGCTGCTAGAGTGGCTTATCTATACTCAAAAAGGGGGAGCAGATAATCTGAACCTCCCTAACTATTTACATAATTCAAAAAGGGGGAGGAGAAAGATGTAATTAGTAGCAGCAATTAAAGGGGGAGCAGGAGCAGGTGTGCCCTACAGACAAGGAAGTGTGGTAATTATAACTTGTTCTCTTATTATATGCTTTCCAAGTTAATATATTATTGTTGCATATGTTAGTGTATGTTATTGACTCATTTAATTGAGAGTTTTGACTTCTTCAAATAGGGGGAGATTGTTGGGTCCATTGCCCACAATGTCCTAGATTTGAAGAAGTCAATCATATCAATTACATACACAAAGTTGTATTTGATGTATGCTTAATTTCATGCATGCAGGTTAGTCCTTATAATATTGATAGGACAAGTATTCCAAGTGATGTGATAGGTGATCACAAAGTAAAGATGTGGAAAGACAGAAATCTGTCTAAGTCCACAGGCATTGAGTGAAGCCAAATCACCCAATGCCAGAGGCAAGGGAAGATGCTAGATAGGATGGAAATCGCCTAAGTCCACAGGTGTTGAGTGAAGCCAGATAACTCAATGCCATATGCCAAAAGCGTTGAATGGATTTATGGACAGTCAAAGCCATGCAGTCTGCAAAGCTATTCTACGGCTAAGTCCAAGGGTGTTGAGTGATTACAGCTCACTCAACACCATATATCAAGAATCTTCAAGTATAGTTGAATCTCTCAACACCTAAGTATTGGTAGGCTAATTATTCGACAAAGTACAAAAGCGTCGAGTCCACGCCATAGCAAAAGCGTTGAGTCTTGCTGCTGTAGTCAAAGCCTAAGAAGAAGACAGAAATCGATTAAGTCAAGAAGCGTTGAGTGAATCCAGTTCACTCAATGCCCAATAAAGAAGAGGCTAAAGCAAAAAACATTGAGTGAGGCCAGCTCACTCAATGCCTTCAGAAAGGTGAAGAAATGGCTAAGTGTAAAAGCATTGAGTGAAGCCATTTCACTCAACGCTATCAACGCCTATGTTGTAGAATGATTCAGGCAGATTACTAAGGGTTTTGGCATTGAGTGAATCTTGTTCAGTCAACGCACTCAACGCCTGGAGTGAATTTGAGAAATTGGCTAAGTCCATAATCTGATGACGTCATCCAAAGTTGACAAAGTCAATAGAGTTCAAATCAAGTGCGGGAAAGCTACAGAACACAACAAATACTATCAAAGGTCTACTGTACATCTTATTCTATTAAAGCAAGGTGCAACTATCAGCTACAGGTGGTCCCCACTGCTTCTTGGAGCCGTTAATCGGTGGAAGATATAAAGAGGCAGCTACTGGATGTTGAAAAAAATTAGGGTTTTATTCAAAAAGAAAAAGAGCGGTTGGACTTCATCTTCCTCACCATTGCTGCTGGGAAAAAGCTTAAAGTCGACCAGCAGAAATAAAAGTTAAGTTAGCTGTAGCATTTTCTTCTGCTACAGCAAGTTTAGAAACACTTCTGATAAAGAAAGAAAGGATATCCTTCAGTCTTCTATAGGTTCAGTAGCTGTTTGAAGAACTCAAGACCTAGCATATCTTCAGTCTTCTACAACAAGTTCAGAAATAGTTTTCTGAGATACTTCCAGCAGAGGTAGCCATTTATTGAAGAACATTTTTCTACTGTTGTGAAGATAGTTAGAGTTGAGATAACTCAGCTCTAGTAGCAGACACAGACAAAATCTTTGTGTCAAATTAATAAAAACCACTGTATTTATGTAGGATCCTTTTGGATATGATCTGTAGGGCTCTTGAGCCTGAGGTAGGGCAAATTTGCCTGAGCTGTAAGAGAGTTATATTCTCTGAGTGTAGGATCCAGCTTGGATCTAAGGTAGGTGATCATTTGATCACTGAGCAGTAGGGCTTTTGAGCCTGAGGTAGGAGAGTCATTCTCTCTGAGTTGTAGGGCACTTGTGCCTGAGCTGTAGGATCCTTTGGATCTCAGATAGGGCTTTGTGTCTGAGCTATAGGAGAGTCATTCTCTCTGAGATAGGATCCTTTGTGGATCTGAGGTAGGGATGTCCTCCCAACCTGAGTGGTAGGGTCTTTGTCCTGAGGTAGGTGATCAGTTGTTCACTGAGTTGTATGACTAAGTGCCTGAGCTGTAAGTCTTGGAGGAGACTGTGAGATCCTGAGGTGTAAGCTCTTTGAGCTGAGTTTTGGAGAAGTGGCTTCTCTAACTAGAAGATAGAAAGGTGGGAAGAGAGTGGACGTACCCATAGTCTAGGGAACCACTATATATTCTGTGTGTGCTTTTTATTGGGTTGTTTCTTTATTGCAGGTTCTTGAAAGCAGATAACCACTAAAACACTAAGCACTTAAAGAAGAAAATAAAAGAAAGTCACAAGAGACGTAGAAACCTATTCACCCCCCTCCCTCTCTAGGTTGCTAGCTACCTTGAAAACAAAGACTTTCAGGGATCCTCTCCTTATTCTTCTTTGACTCTCCAGCTTTGAGAGCCGCTATGTACTCCTTTTGATGAGAATTGCTTGAAGACATGGTGAATGGTTTAGACTACCATCTTAGAATCTGGTCAGACTGTTAAGTTCTTTTTGACCAACCTCCCTCTAATAACACTTGATAAATTATAGTTAGTAGTCTAACTCACCTAGAGGGAGGGGGTGAATAGGTGTCTTACAATTTTAGTGGGTTCTTTTCAGTTTCATCAGTTAAGTAAGAAAGAAAGCAAGCATAAATAAAACACACAGAGATTTATAGTGGTTTCTCAAGGTTTGGGTACATCCACTTTCCCTCTACACATATCTAACTATATCTTAGACTAGACAACCTCCTCCAAATCTTGGCTCAACACAAATCCCTAAGGATTTCTCAAGTCTTCTCCAATACCCTA
This sequence comes from Platanthera zijinensis, assembly GCA_039513925.1. Taxonomy (NCBI): domain Eukaryota; kingdom Viridiplantae; phylum Streptophyta; class Magnoliopsida; order Asparagales; family Orchidaceae; genus Platanthera; species Platanthera zijinensis. Next base: position 176,479,656 of record CM077088.1, read on the forward strand.
CCTCAGGCACACAAGCCTGCACTCAAGCTTATGAAGAAGCCCTACCTCAGAGTTCTCCAACTCCTACAGCTCAAAAACCTTTTAGGTTTCCTATATCAGACTTAACTTAAGTCTTACCTCAGATTTCCACTAAAATCCTACCACTCAGGCTGGGAGTACATCCCTTCATCTCAGCCATATGGGTCTTATAACTCAGGCATAAAGGCCCTACAACTCAGGCACAAAGGCCCTATAGAAAATATAATGAAAGAGATTACAACAGAAGTCTAATTTATAGCTAGGCCTTGAAGATTGAGACCTTCTGTTGTTCTTGGTTTGATGGTGAGATCTGGAGCTGGACCATGACTGAATGATCTTTAGGTTTGCATAGGTTAGGGCATGCTCGACCTTGATCTTCTTCGTCTTGCAGATGGAAGAAGATAAATCTTGAGTCAGAGAATCAACTCTGATTGTTCTTCTGAAAACCATCTGCAAGAACTATCTTCCTTCACTTGGAGCATCATTAAGCACTTTCTTCAATTTAGGTTTTGTGTAATGACATTTTCTTCAGGCACCCTAAGTGTCTTCTCATAAATTTGACCTTCGCCAACGGTCCTAGGAAAGTACCTATCAAAGTATTGGACAAAACAGGAATATTTTGCCCATCCTTTCCCCGCTTTCACCATTTTTGGATCTCGCCAATCTTTACAGGATCAACGTCATTATTGACTTATCATCTGTACTGCTGAGTATTGACTTCATTATCATTAGCATTAGACATGATGCTGAGACTTGCGGCTTTCAGCAGTTATATTTGAATCTTCTCAACTGTATTGCTAAGAAGATCCTTCATTCTCAGCGGTATTTTCCTTGGTGCTGAGATCTGTGACTTTCAATAGTTTCTACATTCTTCTCAGCGGTATAGACCATTGTCTCACAGATATAGCTGAATACTATAAGTTGTCTCAGTTGTATAGTTTAGCTTTGCTTAAATCATATCTTGGAGTAAATACCTAATACCATGCATGCTCATAAAGTGGATATGCATCAAATACAATATGTTCTTAGCATTGGTAGTGATGTCACTTCAAATCTTGGAAGATTGAGGGCAATCTTCCCAACATTCTCTATGTGGTAAAGTGTCATACTTACGCACTTGTGAAGGCAGAATGTCAATGGCCTCGTGGATTCTTGAAGTCATTACCAATTCCATAATGGAAGTTTGATGATATTTCAATGGATTTCATGCATGGATTGTCGAGATCGCAGCATAAGAATGATGGTGTTTGGGTGATCGTAGACCGATTGACAAAGGTATCACACTTTATTCTGAATTGAAGGTATGACTCGGTGGAAAAATTGGTAAAGATCTATGTTGATAAGATAGTTTGATTGCATGGTGTACCCTATAGCATCGTAAGTGATCGAGATGGGGGATTTACATCGAATGTTATAGTTTGTTGTTGATGGTAGTCTAAATCACCTAGAGGGGGTGAATAGGTGGGCTTGTACTTTATTGGTTTTTTTCTTATTTTAGCAAATATAAGCAATTATAAAACATAACCAGCAAGCACAGATCAGCTCATAACTATTTATAGTAGTTCTCCAAGGTATGAGAACATCCACTTTCTCACAACACCTATCTATCCGTGAGCTAGACTTGGCAAACTCCTTTAAATAATTGCTCCTTTGAGCTTACAACACAGATCCCCCAGGATCTCTTAGGTCTCCTCCAATACCTTACCTCAAGACAAAAGGCCCTACTGTCAGATTTATCAAGAAGTTCTACACTCAGGCACAGAAGCCCTACAACTCAAACTTATCAAGGAATCCTATAACTCAGAGTCCTCCAAATCCTACAGCCCAAAAACATAACTGGTTTCCTACCTCAGACTTGCACCAAGTCCTACACTCAGACTTTCCACAAAGCTCTACACTCAGGCTGGGAGTATAACCCTATGGATTAGATCTCTTAAGAGATTCTAGAGAAGTAGTTGAAGTAAAGTTTACAATAGAAGACTAAATTAATTAGACCTTGAATTTTCAGAGTCTTATGTTGCTCTTATTGTGAGAGTAAGTTTTTTGAAGCAGCCCCTGAATAGAATGTATCTTTAGGTAGAACAGATTTGGGGCTCTCCTTCTTGATCTTCTTCTTCAGCTGGAAGAAGATGTAACGCCCCCGGTTTTTTTATGTTTTTTTGTCATTGTTTGGCTTTACGATGGTGCATTTCTGGCCTTTTGCCGTTATTAGAGCGTGGTATTAGCTCTTTAGGTTCCTTGAGTGGTCTATTTGTAGCTTGTTTGCAAGATTCCCCAGCTAGCCGAAGTCTTTTGGTGACTCGGCTGAGGCTCTCAGGGAATGTGTACTTTGGCTTGGGAGGTGTTAGCCCGAGTGTTTGATCGTCGGATGTTGTTTTCGACTTCGCTGTCATTTTCGTAGCTTGGGTGTTTAGCTACGGTGCGAGTTTTGTCAAAATCCGAGATCATTTGTTTTCGCGTCGTTTCGACGTTTGCTTGATTAGCTAGTGGTAGTAGCTATTTATGTGCATTGCTAGGTGGTCGAGCTTTGTAGAGCTTGAGGCTTGTTTGATTGGCTTGTTTTATGGCTATGTGCAGATAGCTAATTTTTATGTATATAAACTAGTGGCCGAGTTTTACTAGGTGCTAGAATATTTTATTAGCTATAAGTGAGTGAGTGGGTAGAAGATAATATATAATAGCTTAGCTGGTTTCATCTTCCCCAAAAGAATTAAGTTAGCTTCTTGCGGAAGGAAGGGGCGGCAAAAAAGCTGGGGGTTTTGGCCGGCGATTTCTTGCCATCTAGATCTCAGTTTGCTCAGGTAAGAGCAGATTCGGTTTGCTCTCCTCCAGATCTTCCTTCCTAGGTATGTATTGTTTATTATAGGGCTGTCTTTAGAAATTAGGGTTTTCAGTTTCCTCTTCTTCTTCCTCAAAGCTTCAATTTTGGTCTTCTAGGTGGCCGATCTTGCCGCTGGTGCCAAGCTTTGGAGATAACTGCTGTTTTCCTAGAGGTAGAGGCACGTGGTGCCCTTTGCTCTTGCCGAACTTAATCGTACACTTATTATTCTTATTATAGTAGCTTAATTCTCTCTTCCTAGAAGCTAGGATAGTTGTAGTTTCTTTCCAACTAGGTTTTACTTGAGCTGTCCAGGTTTAAATTATTTTTCTCCTTTATTTTCTCTCTTTCTGTTCTCTACTTGGTGTCCAGATAATAGCTGGAGGTAGGGGCTTTATTAAGCTTTAGTACAGCTTGTTAAGTTGTTGTGGCCGGGTAGAAGGGGCAGGAGAGAGAGTTGGAGTTATTTTCCAGCTCTCTGGATAGTAGGCGTTGAGTGGGTTGGGGTCGGGCTAGCTCAAGGTTTTAGGAATATTAGGCTAAGTAAAAAAGCGTTGAGTAAGTGTACCTCACTCAACGCCGAGACTGTTAGGCTTATGGCATTGAGTGTGGTGCACTCACTCAACGCCATGGTCATTTTTGCGGCTAAGTCATTTGGCATTGAGTGAGTCGACCTCACTCAACGCCGTGGCTATTTTGGCGTTGAGTGTGGTGGACTCACTCAACACCAAAGTCTATTTTTGTTGCTAAGTCATTTGGCGTTGAGTGAGTCAACCTTAATCAATGTCATGACTGTTTTGGCATTGAGTGTGGTGGACTCACTCAACGCCAAAGCCTGTTTTTACGGCTAAGTCATTTGGCGTTGAGTGAGTCGACCTCACTCAACGCCGTGACTGTTTTGGCGTTGAGTGTGGTGGACTCACTCAACGCCAAAGCCTGTTTTTGTGGCTAAGTCATTTGGCGTTGAGTGAGTCAACCTCACTGAACGCCGTGGCTATTTTAACATTGAGTGTGGTGGACTCACTCAACGCCAAAGCCTGTTTTTGTGGTTAAGTCATTTGGCGTTGAGTGAGTCGACCTCACTCAACGTCGTGGCTGTTTTGGAGTTGAGTGTGGTGGACTCACTCAACGCCAAAGCCTGTTTTTACAGTTAAGTTATTTGGCGTTGAGTGAGTTGACCTCACTCAATGCCGTGGCTGTTTTGGCGTTGAGTGTGGTAGGCTCACTCAACACCAAAGCCTATTGGTGCGGTTAGGTTACTTTGCATTGAGTGGGTAGACCTCACTCAACGCCATGGTTATGCTTGGTGTTGAGTAACCCACTCAGCGTCGTGTCAAGTGAACTCGACGCTTTTGCCTTGGGGGGTTCTTTCCTTTAGGACTGTTAGTATGGCTTCTTCCTTAGGGGGGGGTATTGGGTGTTCGGCTAGTTTTTGCATGCCGACTCATGGATTATGACAGGTGGTGTGGTTTTGTGGGCTCTGTAAGGGGTGAATTGTGTGTGCTGAGTTGTGGCCACCTCCATCTAAGCCGTGTTAGGCTGGTATGGTTGGGTGTGTGGACCCTATAGTTGTCATCGGTTTTTTTCACCCTGGAGTGTTTTTTTTTGGTCTTGTTGATTGTGAGGGCTGTGCCGCCCACTCCGACCCAAGGTTTTCACCACGGCCAATAATTCACAAAGATTAGGACTGTTAGTTCCTTTACATTTTAGTGGCAATTTCTTTTGGCATAGGTATGCCTTGGTGCTGTTGCATGTGCTTAGCAGAGCATGTTGTTATTATGTTCACACTTGGTGTACTTTACTGCTCTTTGGACATTGTTTCTTCTTACTTTCATGCCTTTTCTTCTTCTGATAGCGTTTTGTTGTAGGACTGTTAAACCCCTTCTTTTATTGCTCATGAATCTAATGCTCCACTTCCTTTGATTTTCTTTTACTTGTTGAGGTGTTCCTTTTTTTTGAATGCCTCAGGTTCAGGTTGTCTCCAGTTAGACGGCTAGTGCTCTTGTGGAGCTTTCTTGTGGCCTCCTAGGTAGCTGAGGTTATTGTTCCTCATCTGGTAAGGTAGTTTTTTCTTCCTTTTTGTATATACATGCATACTCACCAGTGGGTTTGTGTCAGGTTGTTGACGCCCACTAGTGGCTTACATATGTTACTGGGTATGAACTAACACTGCTACTTTTGTCTATTTGAGGTTGTTCACTTGTTTCTGGGAAGGTTTTATGCTAGGTTGCATGTTAGGTATTTTAAAACCCTAAAATATTACTACATGTATCTCATGCACATCATGTTTGCAAAACTAAAGCACTATTTTCTTCCTTAAGCGTAAAGACTATCTTTTTATATATACTACACCAACCTTAGAGTTGTGCATACCTTGAGTCGTCCCTCGGGGACACTTATGCTCCTTTAGGATGTCAAAACAACTTAATTAAAGTATTTTCCGCTGCAAATGAATATAATTTTTATCGTGGACTAGCTGATCCACTGTGCCGAGGGATACGGCCATTAAATATAACTGGCTTTCTTTCATAATAAGCTCTTGTTTTCTTAAAATCTAAAGTCTGGAGTTTTGCCTGAACGTGTGCAGTTATCCCCTGCACTACGTGGAATCACAACACGTATTTTCTCTTACTCTGATACGATTTATTCGTCGAGAAAGTGCGGGTTGTGACAGTTGGTTCTAGAGGGAGGTTTTCTTGAAAATTGGTCGGGTAGCCTTTCCCTTGTTTGCGTTGATAGTTTAGCATCATATCATACACACACCGATATGTCATCAGCACGTCTTGGCTAAAGCACAAACACTACACTCATAAGCATGAATAGAAGTATACGGGGCATATTATGTAGTATGGGATGCATAATATGTGTTTGTATATGAATCCACCATAGGAGGCAACATGTGAGGGTTATGTAGTATGGGATGCATAACCTCACCACATGAATGCAGCTAGCACGTTTTCTTTTTTTTCTTTGCATGGAAATGTTATGTAGTATGGGATGCATAACATTTTTATGTGTACGCCGCCCATGGCATGCATTAAGGCCTTTCTTTAGAATGCATAGCACAACATGCATAGCATAACATTGCATAAGCACAACGTACCAAGCTAAAGATTTGCATGATGACATATGTACACACATGGTTTTGAGTCAAAGGATTTACCAATTCATGCATTCATGGTCTAAGCACATGAGTTAGAATGGTGGTAAGGAACCATCCTAGGTTAAGCATAACATCATTATTATAAAAAAAATCCCAGAGCAAGTTTAGCAGTTAGAGTTCATATTTAAGTATATTTGTTTGTACCGGGTAGTTTTGTTCTAGCTGTTGGGCTAGGTTTTAAGTCGTGCTAATACAATTTTAGGATGGCGAGGCATCCTTCAATGAGATCGACTCCCCAATCTGAGGGTGAGCCTTCTAGAGCACAAAGCGAGGCGTTTATTGAAAGTCTGCGGCAGAGTAATGAAGCCTTATCTAGGCAAGTGATGGGTATGCAGACTCAAATCCAGTCTCTGTTAGCAGTTGTGGCAAAATAGCCTTCGAGAGTGTCGGACCCTGCTGTAGGCGTAGTTGTTCCTGTTCCTCCTACTCCCCTGGTACCTCCTGTTGTGCTGCCCCCGGAGATGACATTCATATCACACTTCCAGCGACTTGGACCACCTACTTTTGATGGGAAGGCAGACTTTATGGTTTTTGATGATTGTCTTATAGCCATCAAGGAGATGTTCTCCTATTCTGGAGTTACCCCCGATCAGAGGGTGATGATCGCCGCCTATCATCTTAAGGGATTGGCGAAGAGTTGGTGGCTGAGAGAGAAGGAGAGCTTGAAAGAGGGGTGCTCTTGGGAGACCTTCAAGAAACTATTGTTAAGGAAGTTTCTGCTTTTGGTCGAGCACGACCGCCTGATGAATGATTTCCTACATTTGAAGCAGAGGCAGCTCGCAGTTGCGGAGTACGAGATAGAATTCAGCAAACTGAGCCGGTTTGCCCCCAGCTTGGTGAGTTCCGAAGCGGATAGAGTTAAGCGATTTCTTAGTGGCCTGAGAAGTGATGTTCAGCAGTTAGCTATTGCTCATGGAGCAGTGAATTATGCTGGTGCGGTAGAAGCTGCTTTGAAGTTGGAGGCCATTGAAAATGCTAAGTAAAGAGGGCAGCAGGTGAGAAAAGATAAAAGGAAAGCTGTTGAAGGAAAGAGCCCCCAGGTACCCTGTGTATCTTTAAGAAAGAAGAGCAAGGAGGGTTGTAGGTTCTTGAGGCCGGCCGGGCCATCCCGTGTAGAAATGTTTCAAGAGGTTGGCAGCTCAGAAGAAGGAGCAGGTGCATGCAATTCAAGGCGCTCCCAGGAAAGATTTATTCTATTCTGCATGTAAGCGGCAGGGCATGATGTTGCCCATTGCTGGGGAAAGGATAAGAGTAAGGTAAGAGGTTATTTTATTTGCGATCAGGAAGGACACATCAAGGCTCAGTGCCCCTAGCTCCAGCCGGTGCTCCAGCCAGTGCCACTCCAGGCGTTGCCACCACCTCAGCGGGTGGACAAAGGCAAGGGAAAGCTGAATATAATTTCTTCAGAGGAAGCGCAGACTTCGACTCAGGTCATTTCAGGTTAGATTTCTCCCTAGCCTAAATGTTTTGTTTCTAGTATAGCTTTAGCCTTTGTTTTTCTTAGTTGCGTCTGCCATCTTATAGGAAGATTTAAGGTGAGGAACTGCTGGGCGCGTGTTCTCTTTGACTCTGGCGCTACCCACTCCTTTGTGGCTAGAGCCTTTGTAGAGCGCTATCGTTTGGGTCTAGAGCGAGTTAGTGATGTCTTTTGCGTCAAGTTTCCTTCTGGTGTTTCCATTATTTCAGATCAGGGTATTCGGGATTGTCCGATTTTATTGGAAGATTTTCTAGTGAAGGCAGATTTGAAGGTGATCGACCTGGAAGAATTCGATGTTATCTTAGGCATGGACTGGTTATCCAGTTATGATGCAATTATCCAGTGCAAGGGTAAGTGCTTGGACTTCGTTAAGGATAACAGTCAGCCTGGGAGTGTTTATGCTGATCCACGCTAGGATGCTCCAGTCATTTCTGCGGTATGTGTTCAGAAGCTGCTTGATTCTGATTGCTTTGCATGTTTCTCCTCAGTAGTTGGAACAGTTGTTAGCGTACCGCGTTTGGAGTAGATTCCTGTGGTGTGCGAGTTTTCAGATGTTTTCCCTGACGATCTTCCTGGTCTTCCACCTGATCTAGATGTTGAGTTTGTGGTAGACTTGGAGCTAGGTATGCGTCCTATTGCGAAGGCGCCGTACCGGATGGCCACGCGTGAGCTGGAGGAGTTACGTATCCAGCTGGATGAGTGTTAGCGAAGGGTTTTATCAGGCCGAGTTCGTCGCCTTGGGGTGCGTCTGTTCTGTTTGTAAAGAAGAAAGATGGGTCGATGAGGCTTTGCATCGACTATAGAGAGTTGAACAAGGTTACTATCAAGAACAAGTACCCTCTGCCATGGATTGACGATTTGTTTGATCAGTTGCACGGTAGCACAGTATTCTCCAAGATTGATCTTCGATCTGGCTACCATCAGCTCAGGATCTGTGAGTCCGACATTCTGCGGACAGCTTTTCGATCCCGGTATGGGCATTTTGAATTTTTGGTCATGTCGTTTGGTTTGACCAATGCGCCCTCAGCTTTTATGGATTTGATGAACCAAGTGTTCAAGGATTTCCTGGATAATTTCGTGGTCGTGTTTATCGATGATGTTCTGATTTATTCCCGCAATGCGGTGGAGCACGACCACCATCTGCGTTTGGTTTTATCTGTCTTGAGGGACCACAAGCTATTCGCCAAGCTGAGCAAGTGTGAGTTTTAGTTGCCTCAGGTTGTATTTCTGGGCCACGTGGTGAATAAGAATGGGATTTCAGTTGACCCAGAAAAGATCGCTTCTATGATGGATTGGAGTAGGCCGGGCACACCCAAGGAGATTAGGAGCTTTTTGGGATTAGCCGGCTGTTACAGGAGATTCGTCGAGGGTTTTTCTACCCTGGCTGCACCTTTGACTAGATTGAATCAGAAGAACAAAGCTTTTGCCTGGAGTGAGAAGTACGAGGAAGCCTTCCTGGAGCTCAAGGACAGATTGTGTAGTGCCCCTGTTTTGACCCTGCCTACTGAGGGTATGGAGTATAATGTTTATGTGGATGCGTCACATGTTGGTATTGGTTGCGTGTTGATGCAAGGCGGGAAATTGATTGCGTACGGGTCGAGACAGCTGAAGACTCATGAGAGGAACTACACTGTGCATGACCTGGAGTTTGCAGTCGTGATTTATGCACTGAAGTTCTGGAGACATCTGCTTTATGGCGCGTAGTGCAAAATTTTTACTGATCACAAGAGCTTAAAGTACGTCTTCACCCAGAAGGAATTGAATCTGCGCCAGCGGCGATGGTTGGAGTATGTGGCCGACTATGATGTTGAGATCAAGTATCATCCAGGCAAGTGCAATGTGGTGGTCGACCCCCTGAGTCGGAAGGCAGGGAAGATTTTTGGTCTCTCCGCCGAGCTTTTAGTAGAGGAGTTTCTTTTGATGGACATTTCTGTGGAAAGCGGAGATTTGCAGAGTAGTTTGGCAGTGGTGGAACCTTCATGGATTGTGCTTACTAGACAGCATCAGAAGGATGATCCTGATCTTCTGCATTTGTATCTTCGAGCTGAGAAAGGTGAATTGCCAGATTTTTCTATTGATGATGCGGGTACCTTGCAGTACCGCGACAGGTTTTGCATCCCTTCCGTGGGAGATATTCGGGTGATGGTGTGCAGGGAAGCCCATGGATCTAGTGTTGCCTGCCATCCAGGATCTACTAAAATGTACCATGATTTAAAGCAGATTGCCTGGTGGTATGGGATGAAGGGAGACATAGCAATATTCTTTTCTAAGTGCCACACTTACAAGCGTGTGAAAGCCGATCATGGAAGGCCTGGTGGCAAGCTGACTCCCTTGGAGATTCTGACTTGGAAGTGGGAGAGCATCTCGATGGATTTCATTACAGGCTTACCGAGATCTCCTAGGGGGCATGATTCATTTTGGGTGATCGTGGACAGATTGACGAAGTTTGCTCACTTCGTACCGTTTAAGATCGACTATCCTATGAAGAAGATAGCTAAGCTGTATTTGAATGAGGTCATCCGGTTGCACGGTGTGCCAGTCAGCATTATTTCAGACCGAGACTCTCGGTTTATATATCGCTTCTATAAGAGCCTGCAAGAGGGTTTGGGTACGGATTTGAGATATTCTACTGCTTACCACCCGCAGACTAATGGCCAGACAGAGCGAGTCAATCAAATAGTGGAGGACATGATCCAATGTTATATTCTAGACCACGGAGGAGCGTGGGATGAGCGTTTATGGCTTATGGAGTTTGCGTATAACAACAGTTATCAAGAAAGCTTGCAAATGGCTCCTTTTGAAGCATTGTATGGGAGGCGCTGCAGGACTCCCTTATTTTGGGCTGAGGTTGGCGAGGGACCGCTGTTGGGTCCAGAGGCGCTCGAGTAGATGGAAATTGCTGTGAAGCTTATTTGGGAGAAGCTTCAGATAGCCCAGGAGAGATATGAGAAGAATGCCAACCGGTGTAGATCTAGCTTGGAATTTTTTGTGGGGGACTTGGTGTTCTTAAAGGTTTCCCCGATGATTGGAGTCAAGAGGTTTGGCAAGAACAGGAAGTTGGACCCGAGGTACGTGGAGCCATTTATGATTGTTGAGGGGGTAGGTGTACCAGCTTAAAAGTTGGAATTGCCCACAAATTTTCCTGGCGTGCATGATGTCTTTCACGTTAGTCAGCTGCGGAAATGTGTGCAGAGTGGCAGGCAGGTTTTGGATTCTATGCCTCAGTTGGAGCCGAATCTTTCTTATGTAGAAATTCCTGTCCGCATTTTGGATGCTCAGGATTGCATGTTGCGGAGGAAAACCATTCCTATGGTTAAGATTTTGTGGAGGAACCAGGATGTGGAAAGCGCGACTTGGGAGCTAGAGTCGGCGATGAGGAAGGCTTACCCTCATCTGTTTCCCTGACTTTATGCCTGGTATCTTTTGTGCTTTCTTTTAAAGCTCTGGCTTAGCTATTTCTTTTTCCTTCTTGATAGAAGTGTTATGTGTAAAGTTTCGAGGCGAAAGTTTCTTTTAGGGGGGTGGCTGTAACGCCCCCGGTTTTTCTGTGTTTTGTTTGGACATTGTTTGGCGTTACGATGACGCGTTTCTGGACTTTTGCCATTGTTAGAGCGTAGTCTTAGCTCTTTAGGTTCCTTGAGTGGCCTGTTTGTAGCCTGTTTGCAAGATTCCCCAGCTAACCGGAGTCTGTTTTGGTGACTCGGCTGAGCCTCTCAGGGAATGCTTGTACTTTGGCTTGGGAGGTGTTAGCCCGAGTGTTTGATCGTCGGATGTTGTTTTCGACTTCGCCGTCATTTTCGTAGCTTGGGTGTTTAGCTACGGTGCGAGTTTTGTCGAAATCCGAGATCGTTTGTTTTCGCGTCATTTCGACGTTTGCTTGATTAGCTAGTGGTAGTAGCTATTTCTGTGCATGGCTAGGTGGCCGAGCTTTGTAGAGCTTGAGGCTTGTTTGATTGGCTTGTTTTATGGCTATGTGCAGATAGCTAATTTTTATGTATATAAATTTATATGAGGTGTATATATATATGTGTGTGTGTGTGTGTGTGTGTGTGTGTGTGTGTGTGTGTGTATTTGCTAGTTTGTCAGCTTGGTGGCCGAATTCCTTGATTCAGTTAGTGGCCGAGTTTTACTAGGTGCTAGAATATTTTATTAGCTATAAGTGAGTGAGTGGGTAGAAGATAATATATAATAGCTTAGCTGGTTTCATCTTCCCCAAAATGAGTCAGTTTGCTTCTTGCGGGAGGAAGGGGCGGCAGAAAAGCTGGGGGTTTTGGCTGGCGATTTCTTGCCATCTAGAGCTCGGTTTGCTCGGGTAAGAGAAGATTCGGTTTGCTCTCCTCCAGATCTTCCTTCCTAGGTATGTATTGTTTGTTCTAGGGCTGTCTTTAGGAATTAGGGTTTTCAGTTTCCTCTTCTTCTTCCTCAAAGCTTCAGTTTTGGTCTTCTAGGTGGCCGATCTTGCCGACGGTGCCAAGCTTTGGAGATAGTTGCTATTTTCCGGGAGGTAGAGGCAAGTGGTGCCCTTTGCCCTTGCCGAACTTAATCGTACTCTTATTATTCTTGTTGTAGTAGCTTAATTCTCTCTTCCTAGAAGCTAGGGTAGCTGCAGTTTCTTTCTAGCTAAGTTTTACTTGAGCTGTCCAGGTTTAAATTATTTTTCTCCTTCTTTATTTTCTCTCTTTTTGTTCTCTGCTTGGTGTCCAGATAGTAGCTGGAGGTAGGGTCTTGCTTTATTAAGCTTTAGTCCAGCTTGTAAGGTTGTTGTGGCCGGGTAGAAGGGGCAGGAGAGAGAGTTGGAGTTATTTACAAGCTCTCTGGATAGTAGGCGTTGAGTGGGCTGGGTTCGGGCTAGCTCAAGGTTTTAGGAATATTAGGCTAAGTAAAAAAGCGTTGAGTGAGTGTACCTCACTCAACGCCTAGACTGTTAGGCTTTTGGCATTGAGTGTGGTGCACTCACTCAATGCCATGATCATTTTTTACGGCTAAGTCATTTGGCATTGAGTGAGTCGACCTCACTCAACGTCGTGGCTGTTTTGGCGTTGAATGTGGTGGACTCACTCAACGCCAAAGCATGTTTTTGTGGCTAAGTCATTTGGCGTTGAGTGAGTCGACCTCACTCAACGTCGTGACTATTGTGGCATTGAATGTGGTGGACTCACTCAACGCCAAAGCCTGTTTTTGCGGCTAAGTCATTTGGCATTGAGTGAGTCGACCTCACTCAACGTCGTAGTTGTTTTTGCATTGAGTGTGGTGGACTCACTCAACGCCAAAGCTTGTTTTTGCGGCTAAGTCATTTGGCATTGAGTGAGTCGACCTCACTCAATGTCGTGGCTGTTTTGGCGTTGAGTGTGGTAGGCTCACTCAACGCCAAAGACTGTTGCTGCGGTTAGGTTACTTGGCGTTGAGTGGGTAGACCTCACTCAACGTCGTGCTTATGCTTGGTGTTGAGTAACCCACTCAGCGCCGCGTCGAGTGAACTCGACGCTTTTGCCTCGGTGGGGTGTTTTCCTTTAGGACTGTTAGTATGGCTTCATCCTTAGGGGGGTGTTGGGTGTTCGGCTAGTTTTTGCATGCCGACTCGTGGATTATGGCAGGTGGTGTGGTTTTGTAGGCTCTGTAAGAGGTGAATTGTGTGTGCTGAGTTGTGGCCACCACCACCTAGGCCGTGTTGGGCTTGTATGGTTGGGTGTGTGGACCCTGTAGCTGCCACCGGTTGTTTTCACCCTGGAGTAGTTTTTTTGGGTCTGGTTGATGGTGAGGGCTGTGCCGCACATTCCGACCCAAGGTTTTCACCACGGCCAATAATTCACAAAGATTAGGACTGTTAGTTCCTCTCCTTTTTAGTGACTATTTCTTTTGGCTTAGGTATCCTTTGGTGTTGTTGCAGGTGCTTAATAGAGCATGTTACTATTATGTTCACACTTGGTGTACTTTTACTGCTCTTTGTACAGTGTTTCTTCTTATTGTCATGCCGTTTCTTCTACTGATAGCGTTTTGTTGCAGGGCTTATAAACCCCTTCTTTTATTTCTCATGAATATAATGCTCCACTTCCTTTGATTTCTTTTACTTGCTGAGGTGTTCCTTTCTCTTGAATTCCTCAGGTTCAGGTTGTAGCCAGTTAGACGGCTAGTGGTCTTGTGGAGCTTGCTTGTGGCCTCCTGGGTAGCTGAGGTTGTTGTTCCTCATTTGGTGAGGTAGTTTTTTCTTCCTTTTTGTATAAACATGCATACTCACCAGTGGGTTCGTGTCAGATTGTTGAAGCCCACTGGTGGATTACTTATGTTGCTGGGTATGAACTAAAACGGCTACTTTTGACTATTTGAGGTTGTTCTCTTATTTCTGGGAAGGTTTTATGCTAGGTTGCATGTTAGGTATTTTAAAACCCTAAAATATTACTACATGTATCTCATGCACATCATGTTTGCAAAACTAAAGCACAATTTTCTTCCTTAAGCGTAAAGACTATCTTTTTATATATACTACACCAACCTTAGAGTCGTGCATACCATGAGTCGTCCCTCAGCGACACTTATGCTCCTTTAGGATGTCAAAACAACTTAATTAAAGTATTTTCCACTGCAAATGAATATATTTTTTATCGTGGACTAGCGGATCCACTGTGCCGAGTTATACGGCCATTAAATATAGCTGGCTTTCTTTCATAATAAGCTATGGTTTTCTTAAAATCTAATGTCTGGAGTTTTGCCTGAACGTGTGCAGTTATCCCCTGCACTACGCGGCATCACAACACGTATTTTCTCTTGCTCTGATACGATTTATTCGTCGAGAAAGTGCGGGTTGTGACAGAAGATCTAACTCTGAGTCCATTTGATTGAATATTCTTTGTTCTTCTAAAAGTCTTCAGAAAGAAGTAGCTTGCTTCAACAATACGCCATTTCTGGTTTCACGATCTTGGTGTTACGACAATGATACAGTTTGATTGGGAATCAATCTCTCCTTTGATTGCCCTAACATATTCTCTTTATACCCTGATTTTTACCAACGGTCTTGAGAAATGCCTTGTCAAAGGCATGAACAAGAATAGAATACTTTATCCTCTCATTATACGAATGCCAAATTTACATCCCGCCAAACTGTACAGTCTCAATGGTAACATTTAAACCTATCTTCACGATATTATTGAGCAGATTCTTCTTTGTCAAAGGTATCGACCATAATGTCTAGAATTTCTTCATACTGCATCTTCTCCAAAATATTGACTCGAAGCATTCCTCGATCTCAACAGTTTAGTGGAGAACCATATACCGATCTCAACGGTATATGCTCTTCTCTGCTCTAAGCATGTTTTAGAGTCAACATTATATATCTTGTATAATCATGAAATATATATGTCATGCACTTAACACTTTAAGTGTTACTTCTTACAATTTTGGAATATTGAGAGCAATATTTCCAACAATCTCGCCCTATTTGAACAAGGCAGAACACTTATCAATGCGAATGTGCATTAACAAAAGAAATCATAATATAACAAAAAGATCATCTTATCTCATATATAACTATCAGTGGACATTAATAATGAACAAATAAAGTATCCAGCACAACATCACAGATATATAACTATATAATATATATAATCAGCCAGAGGATTTAATTGTTTAAACATAATGTCCATTTACAATACATCACAAATACATCTGAAGAAATCGTATAGCACTAGGTGCATGTCAACAGATTTGTTGATCTCATCATCTAAATCTGGACTCTTCCTCTTGAGTACTGTTGCTTGAGAACCTTCACCTTTTTCTATTGTTCATCTCTCAGCACTCCTGGACTTATTCTCTTTTGTCTTGAAGTAAAGGAATGGTTTGGGTATATACTATGAATACATCCTTTTTGGGTTGTTCTTCCTAATAAAAATTTTTTTGAAGGTCCTTTGCCTCAAAGATTCTCTTTCCAAATGTTTGATCCATTCCTCTAAAGGATAGATGTTGTCAATGTTCTTCAGGATCTGTCCATGATGAACCCAGGCATTGATGATGATTATCTAAGAATCATCACTCCAGTATTCATAATCTGGATCATATGTCTGCTCAGCTCTCCTCATTGCCATGAACTCTTCATCCAGCAATGTTCCTTCTCTTTTCTTTCTCTTTGCTAGCTGAGCATCTTGAGCTACCCTTTCCTGAGTTGCAAAATCAAAATCAGAAGCTTTGTTCTTATCAATGAAGGGTAAGTGGAGAGCAAGCCTTATGCCTTGAAGAACCCATATGGCTTTCTCAGCATTGATATTCTTCCCCTTTCTATCTTTTTCAACAATCCTATTTTCCAGCCGAAGGGCGTTTACTTCAAATCTTCTTGACAATGTTTGAAAGACATTTTCGTGTTCAGCAAGAAGTTCATCTCTATTTCAGCTGCCAACTTCATGGCCTCAACTTGAGTGGAGTACACTTAATTTTCAATATGATCTACTCCTTGCTTAATGATTTCATCTATTTGTCTCACATATTTTTTTGGTGAGCCTCGGGCTTTCATCCATTGAATTTAGGATCTTTATATTTTGATGCACTATGCTTGCTGGCTTGTCAAACCATTTGGTAATTTAAGCATTGATGTGTGCACAGTCACCCTTCAGGACATCTAGTTCGGCCAAGATCTCTGCTTTAACTTGTTGAACCTCTGACATGATCTTAGCTTTTACTCCTTTAATAAATTGATCAATATAGCTCTTTAGAGAAGATGATTGCTCATCCAGCATTGCTTTCACTGAGGTGAGGATGGATCTTTCTAAAGTACTTGTGGATGGTTGAGTTTGAGTAATTTGAGGTATTCCTTCAGCAGCATCTTGGATTAGGCTTATCCCTAGGTCCTTTTGACTAGCTAAGTCAGTATGAGTAGCTGTCTCAGTCTCTGGAGATTTTGGGAAACTTTCTCCCAAAGCAGGGACCTGCACCTTCCTCTCCACAGATCCATCCTCGGCTCACAAATCCGACCATAAGAACTCCTTCTAAGATCTTCGTAAGGACTGAATCAACCTTCTCTATCCTCTCCTTTCCTTCTTCTTTCTTAGGGTCCAAGAGAAAGTGAGAAAGAGAGTAAAAGATAATGAGAAGACTTTTCTTACCTCTGACCCTTAACATCCACGGGCTAAACCTCAGCCATATGATCTCCAGAACAAAAGGAATGGATGGCCCGATTTAATCGGTCATTCTTTTTAATTTTGCTACTGTTGCATGAAAGCACGTTATCGCTTGACGGTAGCTTATGCGGTGGTGGTGGTCTTTTCTAGCAACACTTTAACGCTTAACGGCTGCCTCATCTTCTCTTGATACGTGGCATGCTATCGCCCGACGGTAGCAACTCGACGTCACTGTTTCTTGACTCCAACAACTCAACACCCACTACTACAGGAGGTATCTTGATATCGCCAGGCAGTAGCTTCTAGTAACCAGAAAATTAGTTGTTTTCATACATGAGAAACCTGGGATGTTACACCGGGCTTTTCTTGGGCCGGGTCTAGATGGGCTATTTCTAGGCTGGGCTCAGGCCCACTTGGCCCGGTCTTGTTTTACATGACAACCTGCACCTAAGCTTAAGGAAGTTGCCACTAGCGTTGGGCTTTTAACAGCCTTATTCACGCTAGCATCCACAGGAGGGACCGCCCCTCCCTAACTCGCCAACCCAATAGGAGGCACTGATTTGGGAGGATGGAAAGAACAGTTGTCCGCCTTATGCCCAATGCATCCACAATGAAGGCACGGCACACGCAGACCTTAGTAGTTAGGCCTCATTTGTTTAAGCATTTTAACTCCATTCTGTTTGCCCAAAATGAAACGCGCACCCAGCCTTATTTGTTTTTGCGCATTCTTTTCCATCCGCACGATCAAACATCGCGGCGTCATTTTATTGCATGTCGAAACCCTTCCGCGACCCTCTTTTTCATTGGATTTTTAGGTTTTCTCCAGGCGATCGCATGATCCACGGCCCGACGATGATTTCACCTTCTTCTCTGACACCATCGATCGCTTCTCCGACGGCCAGGGCTTCGATTTCTCCAGCACAGTTGCCTTCTTCTCCGACACCATCGATCGCTTCACCGGCACAGTTGTCTTCTCTGGCACAGTGATCTTCTCCATCACATGTGGCTTCTTTCGGCCCCAGGTGAGCTTTCCGTAGACACACTTCTCCTTCTTGCAATTTTTATGTTGCCAGACATCTCACCTCTTCCCTATTCTCCTCCCCCTTCAAGTTTTGTGTAGAATGCCACTTTTCTTCACGGTTCTTGTGGAGCAATTGCCTTCTCCTTCATACAAAACTCCTCCTTCGAACAGATCTGGTATTGGTTGTGCCTCTCTTTTGCATCACTCCAATAGCAGCAACTGGTATACCTTCCCCTCCCCTTCATTTTTGTGTTGTTGATTTTGTTTGATGGATTGTGTGTTTATTTCTCTAACATGGTTGTTTATGTATGTGTTTGTTTATGTGAAATGTATTTGTTGTGTGTGTGAGTGTGTTTGTGGGAGTGTGTTTGATAGGGTTGTGTGTGTTTGTGGGATGTGTAGGTGTGTGTGAGTGTTGTGTGTTGAGTGTATTGTGTCGTGTGTAATGTGTGAGTGTAATGTGGGAATGTCTTGAGTGTATTGTGTATGTGAATGTGTGGAGTGTGTCTTGTGTAATGTGTAATGTGTGTGTGTGTTGTGTATGTGTGAATATGTGAGTGTTTTTGTGTGCGAATTTATGTGTTTGTGTGCTCTTGTGCGTGTGGACATAGTTTTTTGTATTTATGTGTTGAGTGTGTGTGCTTTATTTATGTGTGTGCACATGTGTGTGTTTGTGATTATTTATGTGTGTATGTGCCCTTGTGTGTGTGTGTCTCTTTTTTTGTGGTTATGTGATTGTGTGTGTACACTTGTGTGTGTGTGTGTGTGTGTGTGTGCTTATTTATGTGTGTGCACTTGTGTGTGTTTGTGATTATTTATGTATGTTTGTGCACTTGTGTTTGTGTGTCTCTTTTTGTGTGCTTATTTATGTGTGTGCACTTGTGTGTGATTATGATTATTTATGTGTGTATGTGCACTTGTGTGTGTGTGTGTGTGTGTGTGTATCTCTTTTTGTGTGGTTATGTTATTGTGTGTGTGTGTACACTTGTGTGTGTGTGCACTTGTGTGTGTTTGTGTGTTGAGTGTTGCGTTTTCTTCTCGCACGGTTTGGCCGAAATCGTGTGTTTATAATCTTCGAGCTCATCTCGACGAAATGTGTCGAGATCCACTCGACTAAGTAAAACGCACGCTTACGAAGAAACCATGCGCTAAGGAAACGCACGACCATGCGTTTTCCACAAATCAGAATTCCTTCCTTGGGGAAAACGCACCACCTACACAGCAAAAACCAAAACTGGAGCAAAAGCCCCCAGCACCAAAGCAAAGCATAAAATGCACAAAAAGAACTATGGGGAGCACCATGTGCTTACCCCCAACAAAAGAATGCGCAATTGCACACCCAAGGGCTAAAACAAAACACTATGTGGTCAAGTGAAGATCTAAACAAAAATATAACTTTTCCGATTGAAAAAGTAGTGCACATGCAAGATAAATAGCCCAGATGAGTCCTAAAAACCTTATATAAATCAGACTCATCACACCCCCAGACTTACCTGTTTTCGTGTCCCGTGCAAACAAAATCTATGCAGATAGGGAAAATGATTTAGCTAACACGGAAATTGCGATACGGAGTACCATGCGAAGTCGCATGCTCGCACCCGTAAAAATATAATAGAGGAAATTTCTAAGTATGCAAAATAGTTTGCACTTTTCATAATACGTATCAACATTTTATTATTACTCAAAAATGGAATCACGGTGAATCATCCAGTCACGCACAGGAAGAAAGTAGGCAGGCCACTAAGGTGAGCTTTGCCAAAGATCGAGGCTAAGGATCACCTCCAAAGGAATCCACAAATGTCGGGGACCATACGCTTGCCCGTTCACACTCTCTCCACGGCACTAGTTCGACTCAAGCGTGAATCCGTAGGACTTTAGGATAAGAGATGGGGCTTGGGTTACGGGGAGGTAAACAAAGATAAACAGGAAGGTTATGCACCTAACCCAAATGAGCTAGCATAGAAAAGAGAATCCAGCCGCTAATCCAAAATACATGCGGGTACACCACACCCCCAGACTTAACTTTTAACATATGGGTGTGTGCACCGCCTACTCCAAATACAAGCACATATTCAATAGGATTTTCAATTATACTTTTTCTTTTCACCCTTTTTATAGAATTTTTTTTCTCATCTTATTATTTCCATAATTTCAGCAAAAATAAAACTTGGAGCACATCCACATATTCACGATAAATACCACCACATCAACAACCCAACATGAAAAATGTAAAACACTAAAGCTCGACTTGGGTGTGCGACTAGGATCGGCTATGAGGCTTTGGTGAAATAATGGTGGAGCTGAATCAAAAAAGGGTTAGGCACAACAGGGCTTAGCGAGGATAAGACGTTAGGAACGGTACAAAGCTCAACCAGGCCAAAATTATGGCCTACATCACACTCACGCTTGACTTACCATGCACCAATGCTTCGAGAGTAGCTTGGGGCAAGTTCTTAGCCACCGAGAAAGATGAACCTTCCTCCCAACTCGAGTAAAAAGAGTCTAGTGACGGCTACACACATCCCTACACTACCGTTCGATTCACACCGGATTCACCAATTTTTGTGTAGAATAAAAAGTCTTTACGCAAATAGAAAAATATAAAACTATAAGCATACAGAAAAATTAAATTTACTCCAATTTCTACACAAGACGAGAACACTCGACTAGGAGCACTACAGGAGTCAACATTTTACTCTGTCTCACAATCCTATGCCAGCAAAATAATTTTCCCAAATCATACAAAAGAAACGAGTTTAACTCGCATCACGCTAACAGCTAAGCACGCGCTCATGTGGGTGTTGTGGTGTGCGATGCAATGAACTAATCAAAAAAACAATAAAAGCTTCTAGTATGCACATAAAATGTGTGTGTGCAAAAGGTAACAAATAATGGCTCTCCTCCAGACTTAAACTAAACTACACAGCATATGATATAGAAATGAAAATTAGATAGAGATAAGGGAAGATGTTACCCAATGCTCAGCTAATGAGTATACCAGAAGACGCTTGAGAAACAGAAGCAGGTCCGCCAAACGAAGAATCATCACCCCGCCAATGCAAATTTGCCATGAATACCTGTAGGGGTGAGCTACGCAAAAACAAAAGAGAAATATACAAAATACAAGGAAATACTAAAACTAATCTAGACATGAAAAAATAAAAATGCAGAAAATGAAAGATAACTACTGGGGTTATTGTCCTCCCAGCACGACTTATTAAATTCTATACATTTCTAGCTAATGGGTCTATGAAAAGAAAAGTGCACAGGTAACTGTTCTATTATCCGTTTCGATAACGGGTACCGATACGGCGATAAAATAGTTACCCCTTTACCTACATAATAATACCAGCCAACAAAGGTAGAGGAAATAGGAAGTAAGAAGAGGAGGAGCGCTGGTCCTCACTCATCTCACCACAAACTACATCCTTGCCCAGCAAGGTATCATCTACAGGGAGACTGCAGGAGGAGAAAGAGATGAATGGAGCTTCCTCAATAGAGGAGGAATAAACCTCCTCGTGAAAGAGGATGCTATCATCCACGACTTGAGCTGAAAGCTCCAAGTCCTCCTGAAGCACCTGCGAAGACTTAACCCGCACAGGCTCAGATATTGAAAGGGGATCAAGAAATAAAGAAGATGAAGAACTAAAATAATCAACAATAGGGGGAGTGGTCCCGGTCTCACTCCCAGCAGGATCCAAACATAGATCATCGTCAGTATCCTCAACCGACTCACTAAAACAAGGAGTATATAATTCTTGCAAAGAAGGCAGAGGAACAACAACATCAGAGAAAATATGAGCTGGTTACTCCGGGGGTGAATCCAAAAGAGGGGAAGAATGCGTAGGGAGAGATGACACCACAATGTCGTCAAACCGATCAGTAAAAAGTCTGATGGGTATATCCACAGCAGTCCCCCATAGACAAGGTAGTACTGTGAATATATCATCAGAATCAGAAGGGGCAGCCGATTGAGAGGTAGATGGAACGAATCGGATAGCCGGTTCATCATCCTCCTCCAACTGGCACTGAAATTCTGCACAATCTTTCACACGTGGTCAGTGCTACGACAACACAAACACCATCTTCCATTACTCCTCGGTCCTGGTAAGACAGGAGAGGAATAGAAGAAGGTGAATGCGTAGAAGAGAAGTGACCATAAGACTTGGGTACGGTGTATGAAGTACTATAAGAGGACGGTGCTCCATACACTAAACCACGAGAATTATGCTCCCAATCTTCAGTGGGGCACTCATTGCTACCATGCCGATAATCCCCACACCATCTGCAACGGATATTCATATAAGAAAACATGGTTCAGCAAGAAAGAATTCACCAACAAAAATATTCTAAGCAAAAATTAACTGCACGCTGGCAGATAAAAAAAAAAGGAATGCCTGCTGCAGAAAAATAAAAAGTAGAAAAGGAACAAAGAAAAAAATAAGCAACAAATTCTAAAAATTAAAGCAAAAAAGAAACATGAAATGAACAAATGGAAAAGGACTTCAATCTCCTATCTCCCTCTCCAAAAACTCTCATGACTGTGTTGCCCGACAACGACACCAAAAACTTGATACGTTGAATGGCAAGTGTACCGGTCGCACAAGTAATATAAAACGGTCGAATTACCCCAAGTATCGATCTCGAGGGAACACAGTAAGGTGGAGTTTATTTCGAGGAGGACTTGAGATTGAAGTGTAACATCCCATTTCCGGCTAGACCCCTAGGAGTCGGTTGGTCGTGACAGAACCCTGTGAAGCCCACAAATTGAAATAAATCGATCGAGGTTTCGGGTCACGGGTTGGTCACGCCCGTGACCGACCCGTCACGCCCGTGACTTTGGGTGTGACTACTTCGACGATCGTCGATCTCCGCGAGACGATCGTCGAACTTGCTGCCCGGGCATGTCATGCCCGTGACCAAGGTGTCACGCCCGTGACCTAGGGCGTGACTACTTCGACGATCGTCGATCTCCGCGAGACGATAGTCGAACTTGCAGCCCGGGCATGTCACGCCCGTGACCAAGGTGTCACGCCCGTGACCTAGGGCGTGACTACTTCGACGATCGTCGATCTCCGCGAGACGATCGTCGAACTTGCAGCCCGGGCATGTCACGCCCGTGACCAAGGTGTCACGCCCTTGACCTAGGGCGTGACCCCTTCGACGATCGTCGATCTCCGTAAGGAGATCGTCGAAATTGAAACTCGGGCCTGTCATGCCCGTGACCTAGGTGTCACGCCCGTGACCTAGGGCGTGACCACCCTTCGACGACCGTCGATCTCAGTTCGACGATCGTCGACTCAGAATTAACCACCCGGGCCTGTCACGCCCGTGACCCAGGTGTCACGCCCATGACCACCCTTCGACGATCATCGATCTCAGTTCGACGATCGTCGAACCCAGAATTGGCTATCCGGGCTTGTCACGCCCGTGACCCATGTGTCACGCCCGTGACATTGGCCGAAACGACGGTTCAGGCCCGAAATTATTCTAACACACGTGGTAATAAATGCTGGTGTGGGAAGTTACACCAGGAGTAATTACAGGCCGTTTTTCCTTCTGTAATTATATAATAAATGAGGAAGATGTGGTCCGATAGGAAACCGCCAACTGGACACACCTGTTCATCTTCCACCGTTTCGTTTTCCTTCACTGTAACCGAAATGTTATTAGGAGGAGCCTTCATGACCTTTAAGGCTTTACCCTTTCACCTCCCCACATGCTGACTTATAAAAGCCCACTTGGAGCAAGAGGAGAAGGTTACACGCTCAATCAAACGATCAGATCCTTGTTCTTGCTGTAGGAGAAGTTCAGCAACGCCACCACCGCGTCATGGCACCTCGTCGTTCTTCTCGCCTCCAAACCGAGAATAATGTCCTCCTCTGCTTCTTCTATTTCATGGGTAGATCTTAGGATTCTTAGAAAGGAAGTTCGTGCTCAACGGAGCCGGACCCATCTCTCGTTTTCAAGGAAAACCATGAAAAGTGTATTCTTGAGTTCACCGGAAACCGCCGCCTCCGGCAGCCAAACCACCGCCGACCGATAGCCATCGCCTCAACGGAGGCGGTGGTGGTGGTGGCTGGCCAGGGAAGTGACTGGACGACCGGTGACGGAGCGCGAAAGAGCTACAGGAAATATGATTTTCTGTGTCTGGTTTTCGGGTTCTGTAGAAGATGAACAGTAAAAAACTGTTTTTAATGTATAATTTATGTAAATAATTTTGTAAGGAAATTGTACTTGGAAGGGCACATTTTAATGCTGCAAAACGAGGCACTTAGAGGCCATTTTAGGAAAAGTGACCAGACACAAAAGTCGTATCCCTTCGAGTCTAGATTAATCTAAAATTGGTTTCAACTCGTTTGGGTAAGCGGTTCGGCCGCAGCACCCGTTTTAGTGGGGGCTGTACCTAGAGTTGGGCAGAAATTAAAACGGATGCCCACTCTTCGTCCCTTGTCCAAATGACCTAAAATTTGGGCAGGTGATTAGCCTTAATAATACCTAAAGGCAGACCAAAAATGGGAATTTTTGGGGATACTTTGCCTAAAGTTTTTGTTTCAATTTAATACTCTTAGAGGAATTTATTTAAGTGGTCAAATGACCTCCAAACCCTCCCAAATTTTGGTGAGTGGTCCTTAGCTATAAAACCTAGGTTTGTACAAAATTCCAACTAATTTGGAGGAGTTTTGGGTAGGAAATCTTCTACCCTTAACTAGGCATTAGTGAGACACCTTTTAGTAAAAAGTGCACTAAGAGTTTGGAAAGGTCAAATCACCTCAACAGAGGCTGATTTTCTGATTTCTGACTTAGAAGGGTGTTATAACTTGCTTGGAGAAAAATGGTGAGGTTTAGGGTTGGTTTACCCTAGGATCCAAGCTCAAACCCTAAATGAAGGGTTTTGAGGGTTGTGAAGGACATGGGGGCAATTGCTCTTGTATTGCCTTGAAACTCTGTAGAGTTGACAAAAGCTTGATAATAATCATCTGGATGTAATCTTGGAGAATTTGGAGACAAGAAGATACCTTAAAACCCTAACCTTAGTTTTAGGGTAAAATATCAAATAGGTAAAATCAGTCACTGAACCTTACTTAAAAACTGTGAAAATCGGGTAGAGTGAGTTTTGGATCAGGTAGAACTTATAGCAATTTTTCTGGAATTTTATGTTGAATATTGCTAGCACTTCATTTGTAAAGATTGCTATGGCCTTAGATGATGATTTAATTATTTAGGAATTTCTGTTCATTGAAATCTCATGAAATTTTGGAAATATAGATTTTAGAACAGAATGATTATCTCTGAATTTTTATATAATTTTTAGTTGAGTACATCTAGTACTTCCTTCACAAAAGTTAAAAAGGGGTTCTATGATTGGAAAATTATTTAGGGATGATTTTATTACTGAAAAAATTATGAAACTGGGCCAGTGCTAATTTTAGGCCTTTATCTGCATGTTATAAATTATTTGTAATTTTTGGAAGAATATTTTCTGTACTTGATTCATAAATAACAAAAGATAGAGATTATTTCTAAAATAGTTTTAATGCCCTTTTGTGATAGAAAAATTATAATACTTTGAATTTAACCTATTGAGATAACCTACTATTTATCATAAATTTGCGAGACATCATGCATGAGAACTTAGGGTAGTTCATGTTCAAACCGGTAGCCCTTGGGATTTTCGAGGAATTTAATTTAATGCCAAATAAATTATGAAAATTTCCATTTTCTGGATTTAGGTCATTTATATCATGGTAAGTCTCCAGTAAATAATTTAGGGCATTTGGATGAGTATTGGATCATTGCATACCGGTTCGACATGTAGTCTAGGTCGGTCTGCATATAGCAATTTCTGAAATGCAATAGGACATGATCTGAGGAAGGCATTGGAGTTAATCATAATGTCTGGGTGGGCAATGGTGGAGGAAATCATAATAGGAAGGTATGAAGAGTAGTGAGAAGTGGTGATAGCTAGAGTTAAGAGGTGCTCGGGTTTCGGCGAAAGATCGCCTTTTCCCGAAGAGAGGAAGGTTAAAAATCACCCTAGGATAGTCTATCGTAATATGAGAAGGGAATCGGGTTATGGGAGATCAACCAATAACAATAAGTGCCTTGCGAAAGGGAACTTCGGGTCGTAATGCCGCCGTCTTGGTTCCTAGTGCCCCTTGAGAGCCCTTCACGGGGAATACCGGGGGCAGTCCTGGGCTAACGTAAACTGTAATAACAAACCGACAAGAGTAACTTAGTAACTAGGGCTGCACTTTTCACAAACACTGTTGGCACAGGAAGCTTGATGAGAGCTTCGGCTCGGTTGGTTGGAGACGGACGTTTTGGTCCGGGGAGCTTCGGCTCGATTGGTTTGGAGACGGACGTTTTGGTCCGGGGAGCTTCGGCTCGGTTGGTTTGGAGACGGACATTTTGGTCCGAGGAGCTTTGACTCGGTTTTTGTGGGTTTACGATTAAACTTGCATGTGCATAAAATAGAAAAAGTTAAGGTGGTGGGTTTTTCGATATCGGGGAGTTCGATTGCACCGACACCGATATCGTTGACTCAGCGGGGTGATTAGCACTTCGCCAACAGAAGTCTGGTGCGCCAGCCGGCAAGAGTACGCAGGCGTCCGCTTAGTGCACCAAGCGTTGAGGCGTACGATAGGTCAGACCAGTGGTGCTTTTACTAGTTTTGAGGTGGGCGAGGCCCAACCCACCACTTCCGTCCGCCACTACGGAGGTATCCTGGGAGGTAACGGCTCCGAAAGGGGGAACTAAAGGTCTGTGTGCACAGAGTCGGGTGTGTGAGTTGCACTTGCATGTTTCATCATACCCACTTGCATGTCATAACATAATCGATTCATTTAACCCTGACACCTAAAGTATAAGTGGTATGAGACGCTTATACTTTAGGACCTGCAAAACAACCCCTTGGTCTATAAGCTTGTGTGGGCAAGTTTATAAATCAATGGTTAATTTCAATATATAAACATATGCTGTTGTTTGTTAACCGACACCCCAACATATAGGTGGTATGGGACACTCTATACGATGGGAGCCTTGCAGAAGATCCCTTGGCTTATGCGTTTCGCACATAAGTTAAGGTTACTTTTCTTACTTTCTGTTTCTGTCATACTATTATAGAATTGCTAGATTAGTTCCGCTGCCATCTGTTTCTTGATTTATCTCTACCTTCATGTCCTTCCCTTTCTTCCTCTCCGCTCGGTTCCTAGGAGCCATGGGGGAAGGGGTAGGGGATGATAGGGCTTAGTATTTATGTCTAACGGTTTTCGAACCGCATCATTTAGGGGATCGTGGAGCCCAGCATGGAGGAGCAGCCCCAGAGATCGGTGCGCCTGGAGATGGGGCAGTCTAGCTCCGGAGTTCATACAGCCGGGACCGTGAGTCTCGATCCTGAGTAGTTCCTATTTTTGCTTCCGCATGAGAGACTTGTAGTGAGGACATTTTGTACCGGGCATAAGCCCGCATTTATAGTACTCTGATGTTTTCTGTGGACACTCCCTTCGTGGAGATTTATTTCTATATATGTGATTTATTATTGTGGACTGCATTGCTCTTACTTTTATTATTGTGCTACCTTTCTATGATCGAATTGGCCGGCAGAATCGGCGCCTTGTGGTGATGACCCTTCAGGACGTGAAGGTGTCACCGCAAAGCGGCGATTCTGGGCCTAAGACCCCGGTGGTTGAAAAAGAAAAAAAAGGGGGTCTTACAAGTGGTATCAGAGGGAAACATCGATCTGAAAAGGTAGCAGTCTACTAACCCTGGATCACCCCCGCTCGAGTTTAGTTTGGGGACAAATGATGTAGTGACGACCGTGATTCGGACGTGACTACAATAAGGACTCCTAAACGTTATCGAACAAGAAATAAAAAGAGAGAACGCCGACCAAAAGCGAACGAAAAGGGGTCGGTTGGTTCCCCAAAATCCGGGACTCGATACCACGTCCTTAGGACCTACCTCTCCAACAAGCACACAACTCACCGTAAGCCGGACTCGATACAACGTCCTTAAGACCTACCTCTCCAACAAGCACACAACTCACCGCACCTACACAAGCATCTATTCATTTCAATATAGCCGTTTCAAGCGCAGCAATAATTTATTTCGGAGCGGCAGAAAAACTTTAAGAGCGATCAAAATTCGAGTCGTAATTAATTCCCTTGTTGGCACATAAATTGCGCCGAACGGAAGAGCAAATCGAGGCTAGGCCACGTTGCACTCCCGAGACGGATCTACCCGTTCCGGACAACAAGAGATTCAATAACAACACCTTCAAATTCAGATTTTGCAAGCGATGAATTTTAAAATCGCGGAAAAAACGGTGCATGAAAAACCTCCACAAACTAAAGCAAGAATCACACAAAGAAAGAGATTACCCAACCGGGATGAAAGTTCACACAAAGATAAGGTGGGAGAATCACTCTCTCCACGGATCCGCTGACGTCACACCGAGGGTTTGCAACCTTCTTCCACGGAGTCGCACCAAGGAAGCCGCGCCGGAGTCGCACCGAACGGATGGAGGGAGCAAGGGGCGGCGATTTCACACCACGCAAGGGGGGCCGGCGGTTTCACACCACCAAGGGGTCGGCGGCTTGGAGAAAGCTCTTGGCCGAAATTCTCAAAGGAGAGGGAGTTTTAGGTTTCAAATATTCAATGATCTTATTCCTCATAATCACCTCCTTAAATAGGAGTTTACAATAACTCTTAGTCCTCCATGATGGAGATGTAATCTCATCCATCCAAAAGGCTAAATGCACACCAAAATAAAATATTGTTCCCAATGAAAAATAACACATGCCATGAATATAAAATTATCACTTAAACATAGGATAATTTTATATTCCCAAAATATAAAATAAAGTGCATGAAAATAATAAAATTAGGCTAATTTTTCATGGCGTTTTAGCACGCCGCGGGCGGAGGTGGTAGCGTGCACTTCCTTCGGCGTCATCACGGCGTCTCAGATCTTTATGTCGTAGCGCCTCGGCAACCGGGTCATCATCAAGTAGCGGTGGCGCTGCATCAACAAACTAAGCAGCGGAAGCAGTGGTGTGCCCATATGGGGATCACATATAAATTGTCCACCTTTATGTAATATTTGAACATTTTCTCAGCATGTGTTTTTGTTACGCAGCCTCCAGCACAGCCTACGCCACAAGGCAGGATTCAGCAGGCTCAGGGTGTTGCCCCACCTCCACCGGTCCCTACTCCTTTACTTCAGTCAGACATGGGACAGACTCTGACTGCCATCCTGGAGGCCTTCAGGGCCCAGCAGGTTCCGGCCCCGCAACCAAATCCGGGGGCCAACTGGCTAAGCATCTTCCGAGGACTATCTCCCCCGTCCTACTTGGGGACAAAGTTGGCAGTTCGGACGGAAGAGTGGCTCGATATCATGTACGAGATGCTGACCGGGATACGGTGTCCCTAGGAGGAGAGGGTGGCTCTGGTTGTCTCTTGCCTGGAGTCCCATGCAAAGAGGTGGTGGAAGACGCTGTTGGACACGACATTTGTCGATAGGGAGGTTGCGGAGGTTACTTGGGAGGAGTTCAGGGCCGCACTGCTAGAGCATTTCGTTTAGCAGTCGGCTAGGGATGATTTGGAGGAGCGGTTCTTACAGCTGAAGCAGGGCACCCAGACCGTGGTGGAGTACCATCGAGAGTTCGACCATCTGTCTCGATACGCAGATTCCTACCAGCTGGACGAGCCAGGGTATATCAGGAGGTTCTATAAGGGCCTGCGGGAGGACTTGAGGGAGGCTCTGTTGTTTGTATCTGACGGGCCCATCTCCCGAATTTTGGAGATGGCAAAAAGGATTGAGGCAGATTGGCACGCCACCCGGGGCCGGAAACGGCCAGCAGAGGATCAGGGACGGAGAGGTAGAAATGACCAGCGACGAGGTGCTGTACCAGAGGGGAGGAGGACAGAGGACCAGCCTCGTCAGGACGTGAGGCAGGAGCCGAGGGAACAGGTGATATTGGCCCCTCCACCTCTTTGGATGCAGGAGATGCCGAGACCCGGGGGAATGGCGTATCCCCCACCGGAGTGCTTCCTTTGTCATCAGATTGGGCACATTCGGAGGAACTGCCCCATGAGGGGGGCACCACCTCCAGCACCACAGGGCGGCCCACCAGCTCAGCATTACGAAGGCCGAGGACGCGGCCGCGATCGTGGATACCAGGAGGGAGATCGTAGACAGGGAAGAGAGCAGGTATATGCTTTGGACCTTGCGCAGCCTCGGAATCCGGAGCAGGTCATCGCAGGTACGCCGCAATGCTTCTTCATTTTCATAGAATTTCCCTTTCAATGGTCAAACTTTGAATCGCACTAGATAGGTTAGCAAGGAAAGTAAAACTCACTATAGAACCCTAAGATATCTAATCACCCCAGGTATAGTCTTCATCAGCGGCAAGCCGGCCCGCACGCTGTTCGATACTGGAGCTACTCACTCCTTTGTGTCGGAGACGTTCTTAGAAGGACTGGAAGGCGTGGAGCGGTTCACAGGCTCGAGGATGAGGGTGCGACTACCGGATGGATCTGAGCTCCTTACCACGGATCACTGCAATATGGAGGCAGAAATTGGTGGAAAGGCATTCGAGGCTCCAGCGACGATTTTGAAGCTGACAGACTACGACCTGATCCTGGGCATGGTATGACTGCACTGGAACCATACCCAGATTGACTGCCAGGCGAAGATGATCACCGTGAGACACGGGGACTCTTTCATTACCATCGAAGGTATAAGACCTGTCTCTTGTATACTCTTATCTTCGGTACAGGCCGTTAAGGCCCATCTGCAGGGAGAGGAGGTCTATCAGATTCTATTTGAGATGGCGGAAGTTCAGGAGTCGGTGACAGACATCCCGGTGGTGCGAGATTTCGCTGACATCTTTCCAGAGAAACTGCCAGGACTACCTCCACACCGAGAGCAGGACTTTCAGATACAGCTTGTGTCGGGGGCCAAGCCTGCATCTAGGGCCCCTTATCGGATGGCCCCAAAGGAGTTGGCAGAGTTTCGGACTCAGCTGCAGGAATTGGTTGAGGCAGGATTTGTTAGACCGAGTTCCTCGCCATAGGGAGCACCGGTCCTATTCGTGAAGAAGAAGGATGGGACACTCCGCCTGTGCATCGATTATCGAGCACTAAACAGGCTGACCGTCCGGAATACCTATCCGCTCCCTCGGATAGACGAATTGTTCGACCAGCTGGAGGGGGCCCATTATTTCTCGAAGCTGGACTTGAGGTCAGGATACTACCAGCTACGGATCCAGGAGGAGGATATCCCGAAGACGGCCTTCAGTTGCAGATATGGCCTGTATGAGTTCACCGTGATGCCCTTCGGGCTCACGAATGCCCCGTCGGCGTTCATGAGTCTCATGAACTGGGTCTTCGAGGCCTACTTGGATGTGTTCGTCATAGTATTCATAGACGACATCCTGATCTACTCTAGGACGGAGGAGGAGCACACTCGGCATCTAGCACTGACTTTGGAAAGGTTGCGGGAGCATTGCCTTTATGCAAAATTCAGCAAGTGCCAGTTTTGGTTGAAGGAGGTGGCCTTCCTGGGCCATATTATCAGCGGAGCCGGGTTGGCAGTGGATCCGGCAAAGATTCGGGCAGTTCGCGATTGGCCACAGTTGAAGACAGCCACCGATGTACGCAGTTTCTTGGGACTTGCCGGTTACTACCGGAAGTTCGTGGAGGGGTTCTCTCAGATTGCCCTCCCCCTCACATCTTTGACGAAGAAGGAGGCACCTTTCGTTTGGACCCCGCAGTGCCAGGCGGCTTTCCAGGAACTGAAGGACCGACTCATCTCAGCCCCTATTCTGGCCCTTCCATCTGGAAAGGAAGGATTCCAGGTGTATACCGACGCATCATACCAGGGGATGGGAGCAGTGCTGATGCAGAACGGACACGTCATAGCATATGCCTCCCGCCAGCTGAAGACCCATGAGAAGAACTACCCAGTGCACGACCTTGAGATGAGAGCGGTCGTTTTTGCTCTGAAGGTCTGGCGCCATTATCTTTACAGAGTCCACTGCGACATCTACTCCGACCACAAGAACCTGAAATACGTGGACACGCAGAAGGAGCTGAATATCAGGCAGAGGCGCTGGGTGGAGTTCTTAGCAGATTATCAGTATGAGATGCACTACCATCCAGGGAAGGCAAACGTGGTGGCCGACGCGTTGAGCCGGCGAGCTGCCACTTCCGAAGCTGGGCCCCAGGTTATGTCCATGGAGCTAGTCCGGTCATTCAGAGATATGCAGATATCCCTAGTGTCCGAGGATGACCCAGTTCTGTATAGGGAGTATCTGGCATCGATAGTGGTCATAGATGATATTCAGGATCGCATTCGGGACGGACAGAGGACAGATGCGTGGGCAGAGCCGATGTTCCGAGCTTTGGAGGAAGGTTCGACAGGAGATTATTCCCTGAGAGATGGATTGCTACATTTCAGAGGCAGAGTATATATACCCGCAAGAGGCCAGGTCCGAGAGGATATTATGATGGAGGCGCATTGCAGCCGGTACTCTGTGCACCCGGGGATCACAAAGATGACCGCTGATCTGAAGAAGACGATGTTTTGGCCGGGCATGAAGAAGGACATTACGTACTTCGTGACCCATTGCGAGGCGTGTCAGTTGGTGAAGGCGGAGTGCAGGAACCCCGCAGGATTGCTGCAGCCACTCCCGGTGCCGGAGTGGAAGTTCGACGATATAGCTATGGATTTTATACAAGGTCTTCCCCGGTCTCGGGCGGGGAACGACTCGATCTGGGTGATTGTTGATCGGTTGACGAAGGTGGCCCGCTTTATACCGATCAGGAAGGATGACTTGGTGGGAGTGCTGGTACGGAAGTTCGTGGAGCAGTATATTCGATATCATGGCGTGCCCCGGACGATAGTGTCGGACCGCGATGGACGGTTTACATCCAGGGAGTGGCGGTCAGTGCAGGCATATTTGGGCACCCGGTTGACTTTTAGCACGGCCTTCCACCCTCAGACGGACGGGCAGACAGAGCGCACCAACCGGACCTTGGAGGATTTACTACGACTCTGTATATTGGACCGAGGGGAGCCGTGGGAGAAGATGTTACCGTTGGTCGAGTTCTCCTATAACAATAGCTACCAGTCCAGCATCAGGATGGCGCCTTATGAAGCCTTGTATGGAAGAAAATGTAGGACCCCGCTTTCTTGGGTTCAAGACGAGGATCCGAAGGTGTTGGGATCGGATTTTGTTGAAGACACCGAGGCTCAGGTGAGACTGATCAGAGATAGGATGTTGGAGGCGCAGAGCAGACAGGCTAAATACTATGACGCCCGGCATCGTCAGGTGGAGTTTCGGGTAGGAGATCGAGTGTTCTTGAAGATCCGGCCCATGCACGGAGTCTCACGGGTGCGCGGTCGGAGGAAGAAGCTTAGCCCTAGGTATATGGGCCCTTACCGGATCCTGGAGCGGATCGGACCCCTAGCCTACAGGCTAGAGTTGCCGCCAGAGCTGGCAGCTCTACACGACATCTTCCACATTTCTTCGCTGAGAAGGGCTCTACTACGCCCGGAGCAGCGGATTTTGACCACCGAAGGGCCGGTAGCTTCAGACCGATCTGTTCACTTGGAGCCGGTCCGGATCGACGACAAAGGAGTACGGATCTTGCGCCGCAAGAAGATCCCCTTAGTCAAGGTTCTGTGGAGAAATCACGGTCAGGAGGAGCACACCTGGGAACCGCAGGACCTGATGAGGCAAAGATACCCGGAGTTGTTCAGTCAGGTACATCTCACCACCTCTCGGTATACTATAGATTGCCTTCTTGTTTTGGACAGTTAAGACTAGATAAGGAAAATTCAGGACCTAGGCATGCGCACTCAATCAGAAAGGTAGGGGCTAATCTTTTGTTTATTGGGGAGATTGTCTTCGTTTATCAAACGAATAGTCGCCTAAACCCGATAGAAAGATCGTATGGGATGTTACAAGTTTAATTTATTCCGATAGAAATCCCCGTAGGCTCAACCTCAATTTCGGGGACGAAATCTTTGTTTTGTTTATTGGGATTTGTAACATCCCATTTCCGGCTAGACCCCTAGGAGTCGGTTGGTCGTGACAGAACCCTATGAAGCCCAAAAATTGAAATAAATCGATCGAGGTTTCGGGTCATGGGTTGGTTACGCCCGTGACCGACCCGTCACGCCCGTGACTTTGGGCGTGACTACTTCGACGATCGTCGATCTCCACGAGACGATCGTCGAACTTGCTGCCCGGGCATGTCACGCCCGTGACCAAGGTGTCACGCCCGTGACCTAGGGCGTGACTACTTCGACGATCGTCGATCTCCGCGAGACGATCGTCGAACTTGCAGCCCGGGCATGTCACGCCCGTGACCAAGGTGTCATGCCCGTGACCTAGGGCGTGACTACTTCGACGATCGTCGATCTCCGCGAGACGATCGTCGAACTTGCAGCCCGGGCATGTCACGCCTGTTAACCCCAGAATCCGCATCATCTCCAGCCAAGCAATTCACCCCCCTTTCTGCCGGACTCAAGAGTCTCAGTCCGCCCAGGTCGCCGATTTTATACCAGGTGCTCGAGCCGACGAGCTGCGAGCCAGTTCGCCCAGGTCGCCCAGGTCGCCCTAAGTCTGATTGGCGCT
Organism: Platanthera zijinensis; assembly: GCA_039513925.1. Taxonomy (NCBI): domain Eukaryota; kingdom Viridiplantae; phylum Streptophyta; class Magnoliopsida; order Asparagales; family Orchidaceae; genus Platanthera; species Platanthera zijinensis. The sequence continues at coordinate 176,513,903 of CM077088.1, forward strand.
CAAAATGACCAAGGTCCCAGCCCGCAAGCTCAGTCCGCCAGCCTCGCGGACTGCCCGTTCTTTCTCCTCTGTGCCCCGGGCAGTCGGTTATTTTTGCCCTGCCCGTTCGGGCAAGCTCCCAAATCTATAAATAGGGGGAGGTGGTGCATTCAAAGCAGGCTGACGGGGACCCAGAGATTTATTGGGTAAAGGCTGCGGACTCAAATCTTAGGCGTTCGCGGTCTCGATCCTGCGTCGCCTCCCTTTTCCCCTCGGTCCGTTAGTAAGCGGTTGCTTGCAGTCCCTTTCTCTCTTCTTCCTTTCTTGCAGGAACTTGAGGGCGCATTTTCTGCATCAACATCAACACGCGACCTTCAGATTGAAGCTATCGCTGAAGTTCTCGGACCAAGATGTCGGATCGTCGATCGACCCATTATCATGCCCGCTCAGGTCGCTCAAGCTCCTCAAGCGACCTGTGGGATGCGCTCGACCGTTCCAGGAGAGAAGCCGAGCAGTCCCGGAGGGAGACCGATCAGCGCCTTGACGCGATCAGCCAGGCTTTGATCGCGATCACTCAGCGACTCGATCAACCTAGGGCGGCCGTTGAGCAGGAGCCAGTCCGCAATACTCCAGTCCGCAATACCCCAGTCCGCCAAGCGCGAACTGCGACGCCACCACTCGCAGGCTCGTCCGTCCAGCCCGCAGTCCTACCAAAGCCTCAAACCGACGAGCTCGCTGCACTCATGGACTTTTTCCGCGAAGCGGCCCAGGGAAGTCCAGCCCGCCGACTTAATTTTGCGGAAGATAATCAGGCCGTGCGACCTCCTGCGACTTCGGCTATAACCCAATTCGGGGAGTCTCCTTTTGTTGATAAGATCCGTCAAGAGCAAGCTCCTAGCAACTTCAGGGAACCTCGCATTCCATTTTACACTGGGGACACGGATCCCGTCGCACATCTCCAGGCTTTTGAGGATGCAGTAGCGATGAGGTGTTTGACAGATGGTTTGAAATGCAAGTTCTTGGTGACTACTTTCGACGGCCAGGCCCGAGAATGGTTTCATGAACTGTATCCCGGATCCATCGCCAGTTTTGCTGAGTTGCGGCAAGAGCTCCTGTTGAGGTTTGCCACTTCCAGGAAGAGGAAGAGTGGGCCGGCTACCCTCTTTAAGATCAAACAAGCAGACAATGAGTCGGTGGCGCAGTTCGTGGATCGCTTCCAGAGAGAAAAGCTGGGAGTCAGGAATGTAGACCCCGAGTTTTATAAGATTGCTCTAATTAACGGACTCAAGGAGGGACCGTTGAAGTTTGAGGCAACCACCAAGGATCCGGCCACATTCCAAGATCTAATAGCCTTAGCCAACACCTTCATAGAAGGGGAGAGCGCTAACCCTTCATATATATCCAATTTAACTGCAAAGGCGGAAAAAAGAGACGTCACCAATTCCCATACAGCCCATCGATCATCCAAGCCTCCCTTACTAGAGTATCAGCCTCCCGCGCATAGGGGAAGAAATTTCCGACACAAACGGCCTTATCAAAATCATCAACATTTTCATGAGCAAAAGCCACCGCTGGCCGCTCCCCCTGTCCCAATTGCTCCTCAAATCCTACCTGTCCTTCAAATTCGAGATAGCTCATCTTCAGATGACCAACAGAACCGTGAGCCCTTGGAAGAGCTTGCTGCCATGGGCTTGATAATAGATGAAGTTCTCCAGGTCCTGCAAAAGAAAGCTGAACCAAAGAAGGATTTCCAAAAAGTAGAGGGAAAGACTCGAAACACAGACCTTTTCTGCGCATTCCATAAAGAAAAGGGGCATCCAACTGAAGATTGCAGAGCTCTCCGACAGCTCGTGGAGAGACTGCTTGCTGCGGGAAAGATGAAGGGCCTCGGAGCGAAGGAGGCCTCGTTGAGGCCATCTACCTCTAAGGGCAAAGAAGTAGTCGAAGTCTCTTGGGAAGACGGAGATTTTGGGAGAACGGGATACTATGGCAATATCAAGATAGGAGAGAACGTCGATGCGAACGACGTAGGTGCCCTCGGGGATCTCTTTTGCATCCATGGAGGAGCAGGTGCGGAGTCAAGCCGAAAGTCTTCCTTGGCAAGGATCTCACGGCACGAGGTGGCCATGAATTCTACAGCTCCCCCGGCGGAAGTTGTTGTCTTTGGTCCAGATGACCTCCCGAAGGTAGCCAACCCGTTCAACGACGCAGTCGTGATCAAGGCAATCATTGAGAACTATACGGTCCCAAGAATTTTGGTCGACACGGGGAGTTCAGTCAACCTTATATTCAAAAACGCTTATGAGGCACTAAGGTCCGAAAAGATTTTACTCTCCACCGAAGGACCGCTGTATGGCTTCGCAGGTGAGAAGAAAGAGGTTGAAGGAAGTGTCAAGCTCTCAGTAACGCTCGGTGGAGTCTCAAAACTCATCACATTCGTGATAGTTGACGCGGCAAGCAGTTATTGTGCCATCTTTGGGAGACCTCTTCTTAACGAATACCGCGCAATAGTTTCCACCTATCACTTGGCGATAAAATTTTCGGCAGGAGGGAAACAGTACCGGGTTAGAAGCAACCCAAGAGAGGCGCGAGAATGCTACGTCAAAGCAGTCAACGCAATTGAACAAACGCTTCCCCGAGCGACTCTAGTCGCTGCCTCAGAAGAGAGAGCCCCCCAAGAAGAGGTTGAAGGACAGAAGGAAGCCCCGGAAGGAGTTCATCTAGAGCCTGCTCAAGCAACCCAAGGGGTCCCAATTGGAGTGGGCGAAGTAAGAGAGCTTACAATCAACTCGGAGCTCTCCGAAGGCGAAAAAAGAAGGCTGATCGCATGCTTGTTGAAGAACCTGGATGTTTTTGCTTGGGCTGCAGAAGACATGCCGGGAGTGGACCCTGATATAGCTTGCCATCACCTCAATATCGCCCCCAGTTTCAAACCTGTTCAACAGAAGAAGCGGGAGGTGGCCACGAAGCTAGCCGAGCCAATCAGGGAAGAGGTCGCTAAGCTTCTGAAAGCCAATTTCATTCGTGAAATCCAGTACCCAGATTGGGTGTCAAACGTTGTAATGGTAAAAAAACCAGGAGGAAAGTGGAGGATGTGCGTTGATTTTACCAAGTTAAATAAAGCATGCCCAAAAGATTGTTACCCGCTGCCTCGAATAGATGCATTAGTAGATTCTGCGGTTGGATATTCTTTTATGAGTTTTTTAGATGCGTTTTCTGGTTATCACCAGATTAGAATGCATAAGCCTGACATCCCCCATACATCCTTTATCACAAACGATGGCTGTTATTGTTATCTGGTAATGCCCTTTGGGTTAAAAAATGCAGGCGCTACCTACCAACGCATGATGGACTCGGTATTTAGAGAGCAAAAAGGGAAAAATCTTGAAGTATACGTCGACGATCTTCTCATTAAAAGCAAAACCTTCGCTTTGCATTTACAAGACCTTACAGAAACATTTTCTACTTTGCGAAAATATAGCATGAAGTTGAATCCGTTAAAATGTGTCTTTGGGGCAAATAAAGGAAAATTCCTCGGTCATCTTCTTACCCCTGAGGGGCTTGCTCCTAATCCAGATAAAATTAAGGCAATTCTCAATATGCCATCACCTCGTTCCCCAAGAGAAGTCCAGCAATTAGGGGGAAGGCTTGCAGGTCTTGGGAGATTTATCTCCAGAGTAGGAGACAAGAGTGCCTCGTTTTTCAAGACTCTTCGCGGAGGGTCTAAGTTTGAATGGACCAAAGAATGCATAGAAGCTTTTGAACAGCTTAAAAAGCAACTCATTTCCACCCCTTTGCTTCAGAGCCCTCGCGCGGGAGAAATGCTATTCATATATCTAGGAGTGGGCTTGGAAGCCATAAGTTCGGTTCTTGTCAGAGAAGAAGGAAGGAAGCAATATCCGGTGTATTATGTCAGCCACATATTGAAGGATGCTGAAACCCGGTACTCGATTCTTGAGAAGCTTGCGTTGGCATTGGTAATGTCTGCCAGAAGGCTCCGCCCATACTTCCAAGCACATTCAATTAGAGTGATTACAGATCAGCCATTAAAGAACATTCTTGAGAAAACGGAGCATTCCGGGAGACTGGCCAAATGGGCAATTGAACTCAGTGAGTTCGATATTTCATATATGCCTCGAACAGCTATCAAGGCACAAGTACTGGCAGATTTCTTGATAGACACGACTGAGTCAAATACTGATCAAGCTGGTCGATCTCCGCTAACATGGACAATCTATGTAGATGGAGCTTCGGGCAAAAACTCTTCAGGAGCAGGGGTAGTTCTCATTAATCCCAACGGGGTCAAATTAAAACAGGCCGTGAAGCTCTCTTTCCCAGCCACCAATAATCAAGCGGAGTATGAAGCACTCCTAGCAGGCCTGCGATTCGCAAAAGAATTGGGAATAGACTATGCGCATGTTAAAACCGACTCATTAGTAATGGCGTCCCAAGTATTGGGGAATTTCGAAACCAAAGAGCCCACCCTAAAGAAGTACTTAATGTTGGTAAAGGCAGAGATTGGGAGATTCAGAAGCTTCACCATTGAGTATGTCTCAAGAGTGCACAATGCTGAAGCAGATGAGCTAGCAAAGTTTGGCCTCTCTTCCGGGGAAATAACGTCAGAACTTTTCTATCCGGCTATAGAAGAAGGAGAATTGATGCAAATAGAGCAGCGACCCTCCTGGATGGACCCATTCAAATCATATCTTTCGACAGGGGAATGGCCGCAAGCTTTGAAAGATAGGAGAAGATTTAGGATGAAGGCGCAAATTACAAGCTTATCTCCGGGGTCCTCTATAGAAAGACTTTTCTCTCCCCAATGGCAAGGTGTGTGTCTGAAGAAGAAGTTCCCACAGTACTCCAAGAGGTTCACTCTGGGGAGTGTGGCAGCCATTCAGGGGCTAGAACTTTAGAGAAAAGAATATTGCGACAAGGGTATTTCTGGCCCACGATGAGGCAAGATTCTGAGTTATACGCAAGGAAGTGTGTCCAATGTCAAAAATTTGCTCCTCTGCAACTCCAACCCTCGCAGCGACTTTTGTCAATTTCCACACCATGGCCTTTTGCGGTGTGGGGGATGGATCTCCTCGGACCATTTCCCATGGCAAGTGGGCAGCGACGCTTTATTTTAGTCATGATTGATTATTTTAGCAAGTGGATCGAGGCAAAGGCGCTAGCGAAAACTACAACCCAGGTGGTAAAAAATTTTTTATGGGGGGAGATAATATGCAGACACGGCATCCCAATGGCAATAATTACAGATAACGGGCCACAATTCAACAATGAAGAAATGAAGAACTTTTGTAAGCAAATCGGCATAGAACTGAGATTTTCATCAGTTCACCATCCAAGGAGTAATGGCCAAGTGGAAGCTGCGAACAAACAGATACATAATTTGCTGAAGAAGAAAGTACAAAATCTGAGAGGGAACTGGGCAGAAGAACTTCCTTCGGTTCTATGGACCCTCAGGACGACCCCTTCCACAGCTACCGGGGAAACTCCTTTCAAGTTGTCTCATGGTTCGGAAGCTCTCATCCCAGTAGAATTTGAGGTTCCATCTCCGAGGGTATTATTGGCCAGACAAAGCTGGGAAGATTGGCTTGAAATTAACGATGAGAATGTAAAACTTAGCCTGGACCAAATTGAAGAGCTGCGGGATGAAGCCGTCGTCAGACAAGAGGAAGTCAAGCGAAGAATGGCAAGATATTTTGACAAAAATATCAGGGTCAAACATTTCTCAGTGGGTGATCTCGTCCTTAAAAAGGTAGATGCAGCAGCCAGAACTGGCTCCGTGGGCAAACTAAACCCAAATTGGAGTGGACCATTTATCATTAAGAAAGTTCTGAGAAATGGGGCATACCAACTACACACCTGTGACGGAGAAGATGTACCTCATACTTGGAATGGCAATGATCTGAAGCGTTTTTATGCTTAAGCGAACTTGTTGATCATTTCTGGCAATTATATTCATAAAGAAATTCTGGCTCCATGATCTTTTCTATATGGCATAATTATTCTCCTTTGTCTAAAATTCAACAAAAATCACCAAACCAAGAGACATCGCCAAGTCCAGCTTGGATCCCCCAAGAGTTGTTGTCATTAGCGTAACACCACGATGACCGCGTGTTGCGGGGAGATTTCGCACCGTGTAGTGGGGGCTTGCCAATTCTTGCGCGGCGGGTTACTGGATTTTGGATCCCGGCTAGTACCTGACTCCACCACTGCATTTTTGGAGGGGCGGGGTGGTTGACAGCTCTACTAAGCTTCGTGGGATAGCGTGCACCTTGATGGTCTCATTGAGGAAAGCAATGTCACCTGACACCTGCCCATAGATCATCAAGGATCGTACCTTCGAACACTCTTTGGTACTCTCAAGCGGTGCCTGCAGGGAGCTCACGATCTAGTTGATCCATTGAGGAAAGCAATGCATCCCGCATGCACCTGCCCAATTGATCAAATCGGTCTAAATCCCAGGCAAGAGAGCGGTGTGCCCTTTTTTACCAATAAAATTAATATTTTCAACCGCCAACAAAGCAATGTGGTATGCGGTGTTCTCAGGCGAAGGCTTGATGATCTTGTCAACTTGTGGTCAGCAAAGTGCGGACTCCGCTTATTATATCCGCTCAGTCCGCCGATGGTTGATTTCCATAGTTTATAATCCTGTGAGGGAAGCAATGCAGCTCCGGCCGCACCTACCCACTTGATTATAAATTACAGGTTATTTCTAATATTGCTGAAGTGCGGACTCCGCTTATTATATCCGCTCAGTCCGCCGATGGTAGATTCCGGTAATGATCCTATCAGGGAAGCAATGCTGCTCCGGTCGCACTTACCCGCTTGGTGATGAATCATGTCATTTCCGATAATTATAAATCGCTGTCGGTTTTCGGTTTTCTAATTCACCTAGTCCACAGGATTCGTTCAAATTATAGTAATTATTTGGAAAAAAATTCAATTGCAAGTATCCGCGGACGGTGACGCTAGTCCGCCTAGTTCGCTTATCCATATTTAACAGTAGTTCTCGGCTGTTCTGCAAGCGCGGGCTGCAAACCGAACTCGTCCCAGTCCGCTTTGCACGCTCTCTTCGCTTGGAATATTCTCATAATTACAGCAAGCTGTGATCACACAAATCCGACAAGCTCTAAACATGCATCAAGAAAATGACATTTATATATAAAGATTCGACCTCTGAAGATAAACAAAGGAGAAAGCAGAACATAGATCAAAAATACCCTTTCTATTCAGTCAGAAAAATATTTACAAGTCTTGGCGGATTCGCGCAGAGTCCGCCCATCCCGCATTTACGTTAAAGTAAAACAAAAATTTATTACAATACATTCCTATTCTATCCTCTGTTTTTTATCCGCAGGATTCACCGGGCTCGACCCGTCTACGTCCACTATAGGCGAGTAACTGCCTGAGTTGCTGCTGCTGCTGTCATCAGAGTGAGAAGTGGCTGAGGGCTCCGTCCGCATGCTGCTCTCATCAGAGCCGGAGTCAGCGGATCGACCCGATTGACCTCCTTGCTGCTGACTGGAGGCCGCATCTTCATCTGCTTCCTCACCAGCGGACTCCTCGTCATCTCCAGCAACCGCCTTTTCCCTGGCGGCTTGCTCGAACTCGGCAACCTTCTCCTTTAGCTCTGGGAAAAGCTTCAGGAAAGGGATAGAGTTTACTCCAGCCTTCGTATACCCTTCGCTGATGATGCGCTCAATCGCGACCTCCACGCTTTCCCTTACAAAAGGAAACATAGCCTGTTGGAAGTCCGGGTTGGTCACCTCGTATGCGATCTGTAAAAGAAGTCAAAACGTCAGTCCGCGAAAGATGGACAAGATTAACGACGATTGACTAAACACTTACGGCCTTTTCCTCTCTGTGTTGATTAACTTTCACACCAAGTCGCTTATTCCTCTCCTTCAGCGAATGGTTTTCTTTCTTATACCGCTCATTGTCCCTAAGCAGCTCGCGCGTGAGCCTGCCTAGGAAATGGTTGGTAACGGCGGAGTTCGCACTGGCTTGCGCGGCGAGAAGGGGGAGGACGTCAGGCGCCACACCTTGAAGTTCACGAAGATTTTGCTTCCCGTACAAGGCGGACAAGGCGACATGGGCATGGCGAGAAGGGCGTGGATTCCTCCAGGAGGGAAGAGCCGTTGATAAGCGGACATATTTTTTCTTCTCATGCCAGTGAATCATGGGATTGCCCCTTAGATCTTTCTGCTTCTCGCCGAAGCCCGCGATATTGAAGCTGTCGTCGGAAGAGTAACTCGCGGCCGGATCTCCATCTTCCTTCTCTTCTTCGCGAGTTCTTTTCTTTTTTCTCCTTGTGTAGGAGTTTGCCCGGCCGGCGCAAACGGCAGATTGACGGGCACCGTCAAAGTCGCTGCAAGGGGAAGAAGTTAGCAAAAACTCCAAGGTTGTTGCGGATACAGGCAAAGGTCGCAAGGCTTACTCTCTTGACGGCTAACAGTATCCAGCCCTGGCAGCTGCGGGATGTAATAGTCGACATCCAGCCTCGCTCCAGCAAGGAATGTCACGATGGCAGCCTCGGCGTCGTTCAGCCGCACGCTCTTGAAGTCAGCATCTAGGCGCGGCTGCGGATTGGTGTGGAGGACCCCCAGGTCGCCTTCAAAGATGAGATATCTCGAGGTCCAGTTGTGGATCTTATTCGGCAGACCCACAACTTTCATCCCCCTACAGTAGAAGTAAATGATGCCTTTGTACTGGCGGTCTCCTGTTGGAGTGATGGCGCGGACAGAAAAGATTTTCCTGAAAACCTTCAAGGAAAATTCTACCCTCTCAGCCCGCAGGTAGGCGATGAAGCTGCAGATGGCCACCACGCTATTCGGGGCGAGCTGGCCCGGGACCACCCCATAATGCTCAAAGATCTCCGCGATCTCCCAGAGCAGGGGGAATTTAAATCCGCAGTCAAAGTGATCTATGGGCACCGCGAGCTGGGTGGCAGTCGAGAAGTTCAGTCGCTCGTGGTGTTCGGGGAGCCGCGCGAGTACGGGCGAGCCCGCCATATGCACCTCCCGGAAAGCCTCCAGATCGTCTTCGGTCAGCCTGCTCCTTTTATGTTCGGCAGAATGGAAGGCGGCTGCGGCGTCAGTGCGTGCGGATACCATGCTTTCAGACCGCAGGGCTTCAGCTCCGACTGTTTCCTATACAAAAAGAGAATAAAGGCCCTATTTATAAGAAAAATCGTCTGACATGACAGTCTTCAATCCGCCCAGATCGATCGCCCAGTCCGCTCGGGTTGCTTCTTCCCTGCTTCCCCGCAATTAACACTATATGCGAATTCACAGGAAGTCCGCAGAAATCGCAATTCATCAGAACGAAAATAAGCAAGCCGTTAGCCCGCATAACTTGCGAAATTCAAATAAAAATAGTAATAATATTGTACCACAGGCAGAATAGCATCACAGCACACATACAATCATACAATAATGTTCGAGTAATAATATTATACAACAGCTCAAAGCAAATATTAAAGTTTTAGCGCCTGTTGCGGACTCTCGGGGCAGGTCGCTCTTCATCGTCCATCCCAACATAAGCCGCCTGATCGCTTCCTCGCAAGATCTCGCAGTAGAGCTCGGAAACCAGGTAGTGCATGTTGTTGAAGGTGCGATGCATATGAGCCATATCTCTAGCTACCCGCGGAAATGGGATTAGTTGAACTGCTGGGTTTGGATCTGCGATCACCGCGGGCTGCCCGCTCACCACCGGGGCCGATCCCTCTCCCACAGCGGGCTGAGACATTTGCGGCCTCACCCCAGCGGTTTCGCCTACTCGCTTCTTTCCTTCTCTCGCCAAAGCTAAGTACTTATTCCTGTAATGACTGACATCTCCGCTCAGTCGATTTTGCTCCTTCTTCGCCCCATCAAGTGCGGATGAAAGACTGGCGACCTCGCCTTCCAGGATCTTCTCCCGCTCTTTGCTTTTCTTCAAATCGGTTCGGAGCTTGCACAATTCTTCTTCATATTTTTTCACTAACATCACGCTTTCTTGAGCAGGTCGCTCCCCCTGTGCGAGCTCAGCAACAGTCCGCCCCACGACCTCCGACACATTTGGCGGCGTAGGCACGATCTCGCCAACTTCGATGGAGTCAGGCGCAGAACTCTGAACTGCAACCAAAGAAAACAAAATCGCCTCAGTATCTAAGTCGCAGCAAGCCCAAAAAGGTGAAATAAATTTCTTTATTCACTTTTTGTTATCATCGCGGCGATCTGGCGACTATCAAGGATAGGTCGCCTCGCGCGTTCCGGGTCAAAAGCTTCTAGGCGACGCCTCCATTCTCGGCGGACTATCGCTCTTGTCTCGGCCAGCGACCTGTTCGAGGCGACTATGTCATTAGTTTCTGTGATAATCTTGACTGGCCGCGACTTTCGTGGAGGAGATTGGTACAGCCACGAGCTCTGAAACCGCTTAGTCGCCGGCCGCAACTTACCAGATCGTATCAGCTCAGCCGCGATCCGAAGATCCTCAGCCTGCTTATCCGCAGCTTGCTTCTCTGAGACCGCTTCGACTTTTGCTTTCATTATGGCGAGCTGCTCCTTGGACTTCTCCCTCTCTTCGACTTGAAGGAAAGAAGAAGGGTCAGCAGCTTTTTCTCTAGTCTCGGTAACAGGCTGCAGCACCTCCAATAGAGAGCGATTTATACTAGCAAGCTGATCATTGTCTATGGAGTCGAGAATTTCAGTGGTCGACAGGCTGAGCGTGGATGGAGGGTCACCTGCTGCGGGCAGAGGATCGGGGGTGACGAGATCATCTTGGATTTCCTTTTCTCGCGGCTTATGCTGCAAGCTCGCAGCTCCAGTCCGCTTGGAGACGTTCTTCTCTTTCCTAACTTTCAGATTCTTCTCTACTCGCTCCGCGACAGTACCATCTCTTTTCCTCTTTTTCCTCTCAGGAGTCTTGTCTAGGACGATAACGACCTGCTCTGGTTCGCGAATTGAGTTTGGGGCAACAACTAGGGCCAATGAAGGTGCAGGGTCTTCAGCCTGCTGCTCAGCAGAACTTTTTGCCGCAACTTCGGCGAGCTCTTTATCTCGCTCCTCAGCCACATCATTTCTTTCTCCTATCGACTTGTCTGCGGGAAGCTCCTCCTCGGTCGGCTGCGGCTGGGTTTTCGGCGATGAAATCTCCTTATCTGTGTCTATCCGCAGCATAATTGTCCCAGAAGGTGACCTATGTATCTCCATATCGGAGGAGTTCGCGGGGTTCAGGTCAGAGACGGACGGAGGATTCGACTTCTCCTGCGGAGGGTTTGGAGCATTCGCTGTCTTATCTGTTTCTTTTTGCCTGAGTTTTCTCCTTGATGGCGACCAGGCTGGTCTTTCCGGTGGCTCGACTTCTTAGGTCGAGAGCTCGCTTTTGGTTTCTCAGTCGGCGCGGCCATACTGCCAAAGAATGATCCAAGCCTTGACATGCCGGACTGAAAAGTAGAGACCGCAAGTGGTGAGTAACGACCCGTCGCGAAAGCAGTTATGCCAAATGACGGGGCTCCCAGCGATATTTATAGCACAGACGGCATTCATGATAGTTGCGGACTCGGCGGTTAAGAAAACATTTTCGGAATTTCTCAAAAACTCAAAAATGTGCGGGGATTATGTTAACCCCAGAATCCGCATCATCTCCAGCCAAGCAATTCACCCCCCTTTCTGCCGGACTCAAGAGTCTCAGTCCGCCCAGGTCGCCGATTTTATACCAGGTGCTCGAGCCGACGAGCTGCGAGCCAGTTCGCCCAGGTCGCCCAGGTCGCCCTAAGTCTGATTGGCGCTCAAAATGACCAAGGTCCCAGCCCGCAAGCTCAGTCCGCCAGCCTCGCGGACTGCCCGTTCTTTCTCCTCTGTGCCCCGGGCAGTCGGTTATTTTTGCCCTGCCCGTTCGGGCAAGCTCCCAAATCTATAAATAGGGGGAGGTGGTGCATTCAAAGCAGGCTGACGGGGACCCAGAGATTTATTGGGTAAAGGCTGCGGACTCAAATCTCAGGCGTTCGCGGTCTCGATCCTGCGCCGCCTCCCTTTTCTCCTCGGTCCGTTAGTAAGCGGTTGCTTGCAGTCCCTTTCTCTCTTCTTCCTTTCTTGCAGGAACTTGAGGGCGCATTTTCTGCATCAACAACGCCCGTGACCAAGGTGTCACGCCCGTGACCAAGGTGTCACGCCCGTGACCTAGGGCGTTACCCCTTCGACGATCGACGATCTCTGTAAGGAGATCGTCGAAATTGAAACTCGGGCCTGTCACGCCCGTGACCTAGGTGTCACGCCCGTGACCTAGGGCGTGACCACCCTTCGACGACTGTCGATCTCAGTTTGACGATCGTCGACCCAGAATTAACCACCCGGGCCTGTCACGCCCGTGACCCAGGTGTCACGCCCGTGACCACCCTTCGACGATCGTCGATCTCAGTTCGACGATCGTCGAACCCAGAATTGGCTATCCGGGCTTGTCACGCACGTGACCCATGTGTCACGCCCGTGACATTGGCCGAAACGACGGTTCAGGCCCGAAATTATTCTAACACGCGTGGTAATAAATGCTGGTGTGGGAAGTTACACCAGGAGTAATTACAGGCCGTTTTTCCTTCTGTAATTATATAATAAATGAGGAAGATGTGGTCCGATAGGAAACCGCCAACTGGACACACCTGTTTATCTTCCACCGTTTCGTTTCCCTTCACTGTAACCGAAATGTTATTAGGAGGAGCCTTCATGACCTTTAAGGCTTTACCCTTTCACCTCCCCACATGCTGACTTATAAAAGCCCACTTGGAGCAAGAGGAGAAGGTTACACGCTCAATCAAACGATCAGATCCTTGTTCTTGCTGTAGGAGAAGTTCAGCAACGCCACCACCGCGTCATGGCACCTCGTCGTTCTTCTCGCCTCCAAACCGCGAATAAGGTCCTCCTCTGCTTCTTCTCTTTCATGGGTAGATCTTAGGATTCTTAGAAAGGAAGTTCGCGCTCAACGGAGCCGGACCCATCTCTCGTTTTCATGGAAAACCATGAAAAGTGTATTCCTGAGTTCGCCGGAAACCGCCGCCTCCGGCGGCCAAACCACCGCCGACCGATAGCCATCGCCTCAACGGAGGCGGTGGTGGTGGTGGCTGGCCAGGGAAGTGACCGGACGACCGGTGACGGAGCGCAAAAGAGCTACAGGAAATATGATTTTCTGTGTCTGGTTTTCGGGTTCTGTAGAAGATGAACAGTAAAAAACTGTTTTTAATGTATAATTTATGTAAATAATTTTGTAAGGAAATTGTACTTGGAAGGGCACATTTTAATGCTGCAAAACGAGGTACTTAGAAGCCATTTTACGAAAAGTGACCAGACACAAAAGTCGTAGCCCTTCGAGTTTAGATTAATCTAAAATTGGTTTCAACTCGTTTAGGTAAGCGGTTCGGCCGCAGCACCCGTTTTAGTGGGGGCTATACCTAGAGTTGGGCAGAAATTAAAACGGATGCCCACTCTTCGTCCCTTGTCCAAATGACCTGAAATTTGGGCAGGGGATTAGCCTTAACAATACCTAAAGGCAGACCAAAAATGGGAATTTTTAAAGATACTTTGCCTAAAGTTTTTGTTTCAATTTAATAAACTTAGAGGAATTTATTTAAGTGGTCAAATGACCTCCAAACCCTCCCAAATTTTGGTGAGTGGTCCTTGGCTATAAAACCTAAGTTTGTACAAAATTCCAACTAATTTGGAGGAGTTTTGGGTAGGAAATCTTCTACCCTTAACTAGGCATTAGTGAGACACCTTTTAGTAAAAAGTGCACTAAGAGTTTGGAAAGGTCAAATCACCTCAATAGAGGCTGATTTTCTGATCTCTGACTTAGAAGGGTGTTATAACCTGCTTGGAGAAAAATGGTGAGGTTTAGGGTTGGTTTACCCTAGGATCCAAGCTCAAACCCTAAATGAAGGGTTTTGAGGGTTGTGAAGGACATGGGGGCAATTGCTCTTGAATTGCCTTGAAACTCTGTAGAGTTGACAAAAGCTTGATAAGAATCGTTTGGATGTAATCTTGGAGAATTTGGAGACAAGAAGATACCTTAAAACCCTAACCTTAGTTTTAGGGTAAAATATCAAATAGGTAAAATCAGTAACTGAACCTTACTTAAAAACTGTGAAATTCGGGTAGAGTGAGTTTTAGATCAGGTAGAACTTATAGCAATTTTTCTGGAATTTTATGTTGAATATTGCTAGCACTTTATTTGTAAAGCTTGCTATGGCCTTAGATGATGATTTAATTATTTAGGAATTTCTGTTCATTGAAATCTCATGAAATTTTGGAAATATAGATTTTAGAACAGAATGATTATCCTTCAATTTTTATATAATTTTTAGTTGAGAACATCCAGTACTTCCTTCACAAAAGTTAAAAAGGGGTTCTATGCTTGGAAAATTATTTAGGGATGATTTTATTACTGAAAAAATTATGAAACTGGGCCAGTGCTAATTTTAGGCCTTTATCTGCATGTAATAAATTATTTGTATTTTTTGGAAGAATATTTTCTTGTACTTGATTCATAAATAACAAAAGATAGAGATTATTTCTAAAACAGTTTTAATGCCCTTTTGATGATATAAAAATTATGATACTTTGAATTTAACCTATTGAGATAACCTACTATTTATCATAAATTTGCGGGACATCATGCATGAGAAATTAGGGTAGTTCATGTTCAAACCGGTAGCCCTTAGGATTTTTGAGGAATTTAATTTAATGCCAAATAAATTATGAAAATTTTCATTTTCTGGATTTAGGTCATTTATATCATGGTAAGTCTCCAGTAAATAATTTAGGGCATTTGGATGAGTATTGGATCATTGCATACCGGTTCGACATGTAGTCTAGGTCGGTCTGCATATAGCAATTTGTGAAATGCAATAGGACATGATCTGAGGAAGGCATTTGAGTTAATCATAATGTCTGGGTGGGCAATGGTGGAGGAAATCACAATAGGAAGGTATGAAGAGTAGTGAGAAGTGGTGATAGCTAGAGTTAAGAGGTGCTCGGGTTTCGGCGAAAGATCGTCTTTTCCCGAAGAGAGGAAGGTTAAAAATCACCCTAGGATAGTCTATCGTAATATGAGAAGGGAATCGGGTTATGGGAGATCAACCAATAACAATAAGTGCCTTGCGAAAGGGAACTTCGGGCCGTAATGCCACCGTCTTGGTTCCTAGTGCCCCTTGAGAGCCCTTCACGGGGAATACCGGGGGCAGTCCTGGGCTAACGTAAACTGTAATAACAAACCGACAAGAGTAACTTAGTAACTAGGGCTGCACTTTTCACAAACACTGTTGGCACAGGAAGCTTGATGAGAGCTTCGGCTCGGTTGGTTGGAGACGGACGTTTTGGTCTGGGGAGCTTCAGCTCGGTTGGTTTGGAGACGGACGTTTTGGTCCGGGGAGCTTCGGCTCGGTTGGTTTGGAGACGGACATTTTGGTCCGGGGAGCTTTGGCTCGGTTTTTGTGTGTTTACGATTAAACTTGCATGTGCATAAAATAGGAAAAGTTAAGGTGGTGGGTTTTTCGATATCGGGGAGTTCGATTGCACCGACACCGATATCGCTGTCTCGGCGGGGTGATTAGCACTTCGCCAATAGAAGTCCGGTGCGCCAGCCGGCAAGAGTACGCAGGCGTCCGCTTAGTGCACCAAGCGTTGAGGCGTACGATAGGTCAGACCAGTGGTGCTTTTACTGGTTTTGAGGTGGGCGAGGCCCAACCCACCGCTTCCGTCCGCCACTACGGAGGTATCCTGGGAGGTAACGGCTCCGAAAGGGGGAACTAAAGGTCTGTGTGCACAGAGTCGGGTGTTTGAGTTGCACTTGCATGTTTCATCATACCCACTTGCATGTCATAGCATAATCGATTCATTTAACCCTGACACCTAAAGTATAAGTGGTATGGGACGCTTATACTTTAGGACCTGCAAAACGACCCCTTGGTCTATAAGCTTGTGTGGGCAAGTTTATAAATCAATGGTTAATTTCAATATATAAACATATGCTGTTGTTTGTTAACCGACACCCCAACGTATAGGTGGTATGGGACACTCTATACGATGGGAGCCTTGCAGAAGATCCCTTGGCTTATGCGTTTCGCACATAAGTTAAGGTTACTTTTCTTACTTTCTGTTTCTGTCATACTATTATAGAATTGCTAGATTAGTTCCGCTGCCATCTGTTTCTTGATTTATCTCTACCTTCATGTCCTTCCCTTTCTTCCTCTCCGCTCGGTTACTAGGAGCCATGGGGGAAGGGGTAGGGGATGATAGGGCTTAGTCTTTATGACTAACGGTTTTCGAACCGCATCATTTAGGGGATCGTGGAGCCCAGCATGGAGGAGCAGCCCCAGAGATCGGTGCGCCTAGAGATGGGGCAGTCTAGCTCCGGAGTTCATACAGCCGGGACCGTCTGTCTCGATCCTGAGTAGTTCCTGTTTTTGCTTCCACATGAGAGACTTGTAGTGAGGACATTTTGTACCGGGCATAAGCCCGCATTTATAGTACTCTGATGTTTTCTGTGGACACTCCCTTCGTGGAGATTTATTTCTATATATGTGATTTATTATTGTGGACTGCATTGCTCTTACTTTTATTATTATGCTACCTTTCTGTGATCGAATTGGCCGGCAGAATCGGCGCCTTGTGGTGATGACCCTTCAGGACGTGATGGTGTCACCGCAAAGCGGCGATTCTGGGCCTAAGACCCCGGTGGTTGAAAAAGAAAAAAAAGGTGGTCTTACATGAAGTCCTTAGGTCGGAGCTAATGAAGGGGGGTTTTGATTGTTGCGGAAAAATAAAGTAAAATGCTAACAAACTACTCCTATGCAACGCCGCTATGCGATGCTTCGCCAGGCGGGATGGAAGACTACACGGGCCGCTATGCACTGAATCGATAGGCGGATGGACGCGTAGGCTTACGGAATGAGGGTCGAAAGCACCTCTTCGCTACGCACGCCACTAGCAATTGCTAGTGCGGCACGGTGTGGTGAAGGATGGAAAATAAAGGCGCACCTCAAGCAAATAACTTAAATATGAAATCACATAGACATGATTGGATACAAATGTTTATCAAAATAAGTAAAACTTCATCATATACAAGAGATCAACTATACTATCAACAACAAGAGAAGAAAAGTGTGCGAAATCGACCGGATACGAAGTCTTGCTGAGGATTCACGATAGGATTCGTCGGGTTGTCAATCCGCAACCTAGCTCGGTCCTCAACTGCGTCTGGGGTAGAGGAGGCTGTCACTCACTCCCAATAGACCCATCTTCTTCGTGTCACGAGCCGGTGGAGGATGGCACAAACTTCTCCTAGCTTGATGGAGAAAGCTAAGTCAAAACTCTTCTTGAAGCTCAAGGATGAAGGAGGAGGCCGAAAGGAAGCTCCGGCTTAGATTTGGCGGTGAAAGCTTGCCCGGAGCACCTCCCTATGGTGGAAGATGAAGGGGAATGGCGGAACCCTTCCTCGGAGACGAAAATGGCGGTGAAAATGTGCGGGATCCTCAAATGGAAGAAAATCTGCGCTTAAATAGAAACAGGTCAGAAAATTGGTCACGCGCGGTTTGGCGCATGACCATGCATTAACCGTGCATTATTAAACTTCCAGGCCAAGCTTGCAGATGAAGATGCGTTGACCCGTGCGTTTTACTCGTGCACGAGCGCTTCTGCCCGTGCGTGAAGGAAATCGCACGGGTAAACACAGAGCGCAGGAATGCAGGAGAAAATAGAGG
This sequence comes from Platanthera zijinensis, assembly GCA_039513925.1. Taxonomy (NCBI): domain Eukaryota; kingdom Viridiplantae; phylum Streptophyta; class Magnoliopsida; order Asparagales; family Orchidaceae; genus Platanthera; species Platanthera zijinensis. The sequence continues at coordinate 176,531,619 of CM077088.1, forward strand.
AACCGTGTGTTTTACTTGCGCACGGGCGCTGCTGGCCGTACGTGAACAAATCGCACGATTAACCACAGATTGGTGCCAAAACAAAAGGTAAAGGAAAACCGTGCATTTTCTTCTCGCACAATTTTGCTGAAATCGATCATTAACCGTGCATCTATAATCTTCGAGCTCATCTCAACGAAATGCGTCGAGATCCACTCGACCAAGTAAAATGCAAGCTTACGAAGAAACCGTGCGCTAAGGAAACGCACGACCGTGCGTTTTCCACAAATCAGAATTCCTGCCTTGGGGAAAATGCACCACCTGCACAGGAAAAACCAAAACTGGAGCACAATCCCCCAGCACCAAAGCAAAGCATAAAATGAACAAAAAGAACCATGGGGAGCACCATGTGCTTACCCCCAACAAAAGAATGCACAATTGCACACCCAAGGGCTAAAACAAAACACAATGTGGTCAAGTGAAGATCTAAACAAAAATATAACTTTTCTGATTGAAAAAGTGGTGCACATGCAAGATAAATAGCCCAGACGAGTCCTAAAAACCCTATATAAATCGGAATCATCAAGTGTGCGTATGTGTGTTGAGTGTGTGTATGTGTTTAGTGTGTGTATGTGTTGAGTGTTTTATACGCACTTGTGTGCTTATTTATGTTTAGTTTTATTTTTCTTTCATCCATTTCGTGTTATGGGTAAACATAAAGAAGACGGTGTTAGTGCAAATTGGGAGGCCAATGATGTTATGATTTTTTGTGACCTGTGTCTCAAATAAATTGAGTTGGGTAATCGCCCAACCACGCACTTTAGCAAGGATGGGTGGACAAATCTAACAACGGGTTTTTTGGGCGCACGGGAAAGTCATATGATCAAAATCAAATGAATAATAAGTGGGATCAGCTAAAGAAAGATTAGAAATTATGGAGAGAGCTAAAGAGCCGTGAGATGGGTCTTGGCTGGGATCCAATCTGCAAAACTATTGCTGCTTCAGAAGACTGGTTGAAAGAATGCTTGAAAGTAAGTAGATTCTTCACACTTGAGACCCATGTTTTTTAATACTTTGCTGGATGATATGTGTTATCCGTACTTTTCTTCTTGTTAGGTTCTTCCGAGTGCAAGGAAGTTTCAGTTTTCTGGGATATCTCCTGAGTTAGAGGAGAAACTTCATATGATGTTTAGCTAGGTTGTTGCAACTAGAGATCCTGCATGGGCTCTAAATTCCAGAAAATTTGAACACAAGTTGGTCGATTAACATGATGTTTCTGTTAGAGATGATACAAAAAACTTCAACGAGTCTCCACATTATACAGCAGCTCAGAAGAAACGGTCATCTAAGGGAAAAAGAAAGAATACTGTGAAGAAGGCAAAGAGTTCGGCAATATATGAGCTAGTCAAAACATCACGCATTATTGGGCAATGCATGCAAGAGCCGCCTCGCATCCAGATATCTTCAGTGTTATTTATTATTCCCAAGGCCATTTCAGAGCTAGAGAGTATGTCAGAGGTTATGGATGAGTCATAGTTCAATTTCTATGACTATTCTACCATGATTCTGAAGGATAAGCAAAATCAAGAAACTTTTATGAGCCTTCGCAAGGATAGGCGTCTTAGGTAGCTGCAGGCTTGTTATGAAAAACAAGCGGATTAGTTTGTTTGTTTTTCCTGTGCTCGACTGAGATTATTATGTTTGTGATGTGTGTGTTGTTTTTCACTTTGGGACCTATGTTTATTTGTTTAATTTGATGTGACGCTACATTGTTCTGAACATTTAGTTGTTAATTATGTGAAGCAATGTTGAATTCACGTCTATTTGTCACAGATATACAATGTCATCCTCAGAGAGTTCTAATGAGGAAATTCAATAGCAAGTAGTTGATTTGACTTATCATAATATAGCACTCGATGACCATCAATTTGTAACAACTTCGGCTTTTCAATTAAATAGGACTGTTATATCAAATAATAGAGCTTGCATGACATCTGGGCAAACAGGGCTTAATGGGTAGTTGAACTTCTAGATGGACACCCGATGAGGTTTTTTAGTGCCTTCAGAATGTCGACGGTGGTATTTGGTTATTTGCTTTCACTACTCACACTTTAGTATGAATTTTAAGGATCCAGGAGAACTCTACCACGTGAGGTGCTTGCATTTACACTGTATATTTTGGGCCACAATCTATTAATGCAACTTACAAGTGAACGATTTCAACATTCTATAAAAACGATAAGTAGATTCTACACAAAGGGTATCACTGCAATTAAAAGAATCTCTTCTGATATCGTCAGGCTTGTAGATCATATTTTCAGTATTATTCCCCCACAAATTTTAAATTATCCTCGATACATGCCATTCTTTAAAGAATGCATAGGAGATATTGATGGAACACATGTGGATGCTCGAGTTCTAGCTGATCTACAGGTTTCCTACATTGGTCGGCATGGCACAACAACACAAAATGTGATGGCAGTTTGTGATTTTAACATGTGTTTCACTTTCGCATTAGCAGGTTGGGAAGGTTCTACTCATGATAGTTGTATATTTCATAGTGCTCTAATGGAACCGAGTTATAATTTCCTGTATTCACCGCCAGGTGAGCCTTTTATATCTTCAGACCATTTCTTATTAAAAATTTGTAAGATTCATTCGGCTACGGCCATTATTATTCACACCAATAAACGAGCTACAATTTTGCAGGCTAATATTATCTAATAGATGTCGGATATCCACTTCAACGTGTTTTTTTAAAACCATATTCAGGTACACGGTATCATTTACCATATTTTAGAAGGGGCAGTCGGCCTATACAAGGGCGTCGAGAAATATTCAACCAGGCTCACTCGTCTTTACGTAGTGTCATAGAACGTTCATTCGGAGTTTGGAAAAAGAAGTGGAAGATTTTTAGAGATATGCTGCCATAAAGTTTGTCAAAGCAAAGAGAAATTGTGATTGTAACAATGACATTGCATAATTACATTCACAGACATCCATCCCGCTCAGACAGTCATTTTTGTGCTTGTGATGAAGACGAGCAATTTATTTACTCGACGAGCCTTCAGAGAAGAACAGGACAGATAAACGAAAGCTCAAGTGGAGACCATGTTAGAGGGATTCGAGTAGGGTTGGGTGAGATGGTGGCATTGCGTGACTCCATTGTCGATCAACTGTTCAGAGCTTGAACGTGTTTGTATTATCTGCATAGAAAGCTACAGTATTTCGAGTTTTTGATATTTTAATGTTTAGCAGTATTTTGTAGTATTTGGAGTACCTTTATAAGTTTTAACTGGGCCTCACGGTCACCTCCGGAAGATAATTATAAAAAAATTATGTATTGTTAGATTCTCATTTTCATCATTTATAAATATATATACATATATTACAAACATATTTTTTAAAAATTTATATAAAATGTTTTTAAAAAAATACCCAAAATTCCACCGCAATTTTTCCAAACAATTCTCTGTTTGGAACAGCTCTGCAGACACAGACTATCCAAACGGGGATTTGGCAGAATGTGCAACACCCCAAAAACCATAAGTCCCAAAATAGGGTCAGGCTGGGTGACACGGTCTGGGACACGGGCGTGTCCCAGGGCGTGTCCAGTGCACACGGCCCGGGACACGGGCGTGTCCCAAGGAGTGTCCTTTAAGGGGGGCATCGAGTCGAGTTCTCGAGATAGCACGATCGACGATCGTCGAGAGGCGACATGGCCTAGGACACAGGCTTGTCCCAGGGCGTGTCCTGCTCGGGTGAATAATCGGGTAGCGTTGAGTGGCGAGCACGACTTGTGACATGGGCGTATCATAGGGGCATTTTTGGTACACGGCTAAGGACACGGGCGTGTGCCTTAGTCGTGTTCTTCTCGGGTGATTTGGTCCTATGTTGAAAGGGTGACACGGCCAGTCACACGGCTGTGTCAAGTTAATACGGGCGTGTCTACCCTGTGATACGGGCGTGTCTACCCTGTGACACGGGCGTGTTGGAGCCCGTGTTCTGATCTGGTTTGAGTCAGTTCATGCACTGCTTGGAGTATACGGCCTGTGACACGGGCGTGTCATAGGTCTTGTCAAGTTAAATTTGGACTTTTGGGCAGATCTTGGCCATTCAATTATTTCTATTTGGATCCAATGGCTCAGGTGCTTTCCTGCAGTGATAAGACTGGGGGTTGGCATCTTCTCTCATTCATACCAAGAGATAAAAAGGGATAGCTTGGAGGAAGGAGAAGGAAGAGAAGGGCAAGCCATTGGTGGAGCTCCCGAGGTCTGATTCAAGATCCGAGGCTAGTTCTATGGAGGCAAAGCTGCTGCGGTGCTTTCCAATCAGCCAAATTTTCGATGGCTCCAAAGAGATCATCAAGCGTAAAGATCTTCCTTCTTGGATATGTGAAGTCCTCCTTTATGCATGAATAAGGAATCCTATCCACCAAAAGGTGGAAAGAGTGAGTGATTCCGGTGGGTTGATAGTTGATATCCCCTGTTGAGTTTGCATCTAGACCCGGAAGTGTGTAGTACGGGATAGGCATGCTGTGTGAAGCCCATCTGTACATGTTGGTCTGGATTGGTGATGTTGCATTTACGCACTGGAGAAGACTCTGCATATACTCGTGTAGTTAGTGGGGTTGATGGTGGTGTCTGTGAAGGGAGTAAAAGGAAGTACTGGAATGCGGAATTCCAGGAAAATGCCCTTGTGCTATTTGTGTTGTGGCTACGATGTAGCATGTCCTTGATGGACAATGATGCCAGTCCTATTTGGATAGTGTGGCTAATGTGACGCTAGTCCTTGGCGGACATTATGGCGATTGTGAGCTGCGAGCTCTTAAAAATGCTTCGTGCCGAATAGGAAAGGTGAAATCGACCCGCGTCTTTAGTGTAGCCTCGAGTACGCTATACTTGGTGATGGCAAGGTGATTTGAGCAACGGGGGGTGGTTGATTTGTACATGTGTTATGTCCGTCCGACGGGAGGACCTGAGTGATGGTCATGTTGGAGCACCTAATGAGAGTCTTAGGCCTGCGCTCCATTAAGACTAAATGCTAGATACCGTGTAAACGGTGGTGTTGACCATGGTTCACCGGTGCACCAAGAATGTGCCCTGAGTGCACGGATCGTCGGGCCGTATGGCTGGAAGTTGTGTTGTCTTGAATGTGCGTGAGAGCACAATATATATTATATTGATGATGTATGGATTTGCAGGGAAGGAATTCCACTGCCCCGGGAAAGGGGTTGGATTGTTATAAATTGGTCAACTTAATGCTGACCGTTGCCTTGTTTGCCACCTTCTGGGTGGATTGTCCCTATGCAGGTGCTGGAGAGCCGAACGGGAAGTGAAGGGCTGATGCCCCTGCTGCTGTTGTTGTCGCTCTTGCTGTTACTGTTGCTGCTAGCCCTTGAAGGCTAGCTAGTTATGCTTTCTTTTATTCATGTATGGCTGGCTTGCGCGCCGATGTTTGTAATCCATACTGTACAAAGAGGAACTGTAAGGCCTTAAGGCCAAACTGTGGTATTTGCAATCCCCTTGATTGAGTGGTTGTATATATAACCTTGGTAATATATATAGTGGATATTCCTGGTATGATTTCAGCCTACTGTTTTGTATTCCGCTAGCATGCTCTGAGTTAGGATGCATTGGTGGTATTAACCTGTGAACTCGCTATCTGTTTGTGGCATATAGTGTGGGGCCCCGGCCGGACCTTCTATTATATGTTGTTTAACGAGTGGAGTCGTTACATTTTGGTATCATCTTGTCTCGGTCTTCCTCTTTCAAATTCGTGGTCGAATTCTTTTGTGGTGTGGCGAGCACATGTTTGTGTGAACCACTGTAACACTAATGAACTCTGGAATATCAACTAAGGAATGCAAATACACTTGTTTCAAGAATCTGGCGTTCCTACATTGTTGTTATTGCTTGCGTATTGTCGCTAATGTGTGTCTTGTCCACCCATAGGTGACTCGTAGTGGTGCTGGGAAGTCTGAGTCCCAGCGCTCTGATGAGAGTGCAACACAAGCTGAGGTGCCAACACCTCCTCCATCTACGGAAAATGTTCGATTAGTTATTGAGGCTCTATTTGCGATGATTCGGCCTACAGGGCAGGCGCCGCCGGCAGTGGTGCCAGATCGTGTAGGTGTCAGACCCGAACCTGTTGAGGTTGTGGATTCGCAATCAGCTGAACGACAATTGAAGCAATTCATGAGCTTCAATTCGCCTACGTTCACGAGACTTGGATCCCCAACGCAGGCAGAGGACTGGTTATCGCGAGTCAAGCGTATCTTGATGGCGATCCGGACGGAGGAAACTCAAAAGGTCACTTTGGCCACCTTTTTGTTGGACGAAGAGGCGAGGTTATAGTGGGACGAGGTTGAGTTACACCATTTGGCGGGCAGGCAATTGACTTAAGTATCGATTGAGGAGTTCTCTCGCATGTTTTTTGCAAAACATCTACCAGCGGCACAACGCATTGCTATGGAGAACGAGTTCCAGCGGCTAACGCAAGGAGAAAATAGTGTTGATGTGTACTTGCATGAATTTACAAGATTGGGACGATATGCAGGATCAATCTTCACCGATGAACAAAGAAAAACGAATCAGTTCCATGAAGGATTGCGGGATGAGTTGAGGTTCCTGCTTTCTAGTTCAGTGAACCAAGGATTTCAGGCTTTGGTTGATATGGTGTGTGCGCTGGAGAAGGACATGAAGCGGGTACAAGGCAGGAAGGACTTGGCTATGGCAAAGCCCGAGTTCAAAGCACCCCGCTCTAGCAAATCGTATTACCAGAAAATGTGGGGCAAGAGGTCCAAGCCTTCTGGGCAAGCTTCTGTGATGGTTGCATCGGGAGCAACCTCGAGGCGGGAGTCTCGTATATGCTTTACCTATGGCAAAGCCCGTGATTGTCGGGTTACTCAACCCAAAGGAGGAAAGAAGGCGGGTGTGTCTTATGCTGAGAAGGGAAAAGAGGTGGTTGATTCCTCTACATCCCAGGCGCAGCCCAGAGTGTACAATCTTGGCCAACAGGAGCATCAAGCAAAGTGACATCGTCACAGGTACGAGTTAAGATAATGCTTGTTTTATTGATTGCATATGTTGTATGTAACTTGTGCATGATGTGTGTGTTGCGGGCTTTGTTCTGATTTGGAACAATCCGGCGAGAGCCCTGTTTGATACGGGTGCTTCGCATTCTTTTCTATCTAAGGACTTCGTAGCTCGAATTGGAGTACCGAGTCACGTGATGACAGATTCTGTAAAGGTGCTATTACCGAATGGTTGTGTCATGCTTACGGATATGACTTGCGATGTGGAAGTGCATATAGGAAATCGGGATTTCGGATTGAGGGAATCTGTGCTACCGCTATCAGAGTTTGATGTGATCTTTGGCATGGACTGGCTCTCGGAGTAGCGTGCCTTTATTGATTGCAACTCAAAGGAGATCACACTGGGCCAGAATACCGAACTTGAGACGAAGTTCGCTGGTATGCGAGGAGTAGGCAGGACCTTAATGTCTGCGCTCCAAGTCGTCAGTGTTGTTCGGAAGGGCGCGGAGTTATTCTTCACGCTTATTCAGGCTGTTGAGCCAAAGGCAAGTGTAAGTGAAGTTTCGATTGTATCGGAGTTTGCCGATGTATTTCCTAAGGATCTTCCTGGGTTACTGCCCCAGCGGGAGATTGATTTCTCGATTAAGTTGGTTCCAGGTGAGAAACCTGAGGCCCGCTCACCATATCGCGTCGCGCCAAAAGAAATGGCTGAACTTAAAGTCCAATTGCAAGAGTTGTTGGAGCATGGATACATACGCCCAAGTATGTCACCTTGGAGCGCCCCTGTTCTATTTGTGAAAAAGAAAGACGGTAGTTTGCGGTTATGTATTGACTACCGTGAATTGAATAAGCTGACGGAAAAGAACAAATATCTTATTCCACGGATCGATGACCTCTTCGATCAGCTAGCGGGTTCAACCGTCTATTTAAAGTTGGATTTGAAATCGGGATATTATCAATTGCGGATTCGGGAAGGTGACATTACCAAGACAGCGTTTGGGACACGCTACGGTCATTATGAATGTGGTAATGTCGTTTGGCTTATGTAATGCGCCTTAGGTATTCATGGATCTAATGCACCGGACGTTCCGAGAGTACTTGGATCTATTCGTAATTGTATTTATTGATGATATTCTCGTGTACTCTCAGCCGGAAGATGATCATGCAAACCATTTGCGGTTGGTATTGAATACCCTGCGGAGGAACAAGATGTATGCCAAGTTCTCAAAGTGTGAGTTCTGGCTATCGTCAGTGGCTTTTCTAGGCCATGTAGTAAGTGGCGAGGGTATAGTAGTAGATCCGGCAAAGATAAGTGCCATACGGGATTGGCTAGTGATGTATTTAGTGGCCGAAGTTAGGAGCTTCCTTTGACTGGCGGGCTACTATAGACGGTTTGTGGAAAACTTCTCAGGATTGCTTTGCCTCTGACCACGTTGACGATAAAAGACCAGAAGTTCGTTTGGAAGTCGGAGTGCGCGCGAGCTTTTGAAGAGCTGAAGAGTCGTTTGACCACGACGCATGTGTTGACATTGCTATGTGGTGCAGACGCCTATGAGATATATAGTGATGCTTCAGGGAGAGGCTTAGGTTGCGTTCTTCTGCAATTTTGTAAAGTTATTGCTTATGGCTCGCGCCAGTTAAAGGTGCATGAACGGAACTGCCCCGTCCATGACTTGGAGTTGGTGGCGGTAATCTTTGTGCTAAAGTTGTGGCGGACTATCTCTATGGCGTTAAAGTGGATATCTATACAGATCACAAGAGCCTAAAGTATTTGTTAGATCAAAAGGATCATAATATGAGACAATGGAGGTGGATGGAGTTCCTTGGGGACTACACTTTCGATATTCACTATACTCCCAGAAATGGAAATGTAGTCGATGATGCTTTGAGTCGTAGAACGCCAATACGGGCAAACTGGTTGCAGAGACATGATGAACGGCTAATCCAAGAGATGGAAGCGTTAGAGATATCTTGTGTTGACAAGGATGCTACGGCCAATGCATGCTTGAACTGGACGGAGGTACAATATGACCTTGCGGACAGAGTTCAGCGAGCAACGGAGCTTGATGAAAGTCTCCAACGCTATGCAAAGGATGGTTCCGGTGACCAATTCTCTTGGGATGATGGCTTATTATGAAAAGATGGTCGGTTATGCGTCCCAAGTATGGGGAAGTTGAGAGAAGAGTTGATGTACGAAGCACACTTTGCCAAGTACTCAATTCACCCTGGGAGCACAAAAATGTACAGAGACATGAAGAAGTTGTTCTGGTGGCCTGGACTAAAGAAAGACATAACACATTATGTGGCATGATGTCACACTTGTGCTTTGGTGAAAGCGGAATGCCAAAAGCCTGGTGGTTTCCTGAATCCGTTACCGATTCCGGAGTGGATGTTTGATGATATTTCAATGGATTTCGTGCACGGGTTGCCGAGATCTCAATGCGGTCATGATTCTATCTGGGTGATTGTAAACCGGTTGACAAAAGTGGCTCACTTTCTTCCAAATAAGAGGGACGATTCAGTGGAAATTTTGGCTAAGCTCTATGTGGAGCAGATTGTTCGACCACACGGTGTTCCTCGGAGCATTATCAGTGATCGTGATGGGCGATTCACCTCAACTGATTGGAGGCTAATTCATCAAATGTTGGGCACAAAATTAGCATTCAGTATAGCCTTTCATCCCCAAATGGATGGCCAGACTGAGCGAACCAACAGGACGATGTAAGATATGCTTCGTATGTGCGCTCTGGATTTCAGTAAGAAATGGGAAGAGTATATTTATCTGGTGGAATTTGCCTATAATAACAGCTACCAAGCGAGCATCGGTTTGGCATCGTTTGAAGCTCTATATAGTCGTAAATGTCGTACACCATTAGCTTGGGCAGAAGTAGGCAAATCCAAGCTGAATGGGCGAATGGAAGTCGAAGAAGCTACCTCGATAATACGCTCTATTCGGAAGAGGCTATTGATAGCCCAGGATCGACAAACAAAGTACTACAACGCCAAGCATCGGAACGTGGAGTTCGCGGTGGGCGATTGAGTCTATTTGAAGATCAAACCCTTCAAGGGAGTATCTAGGATTTGACATTTGAAAAGCTAAGTCCGAGATACCTTGGTCCGTTTGAAGTGGTGGAGCGAGTCGGGGAAGATGCCTATCAGCTAGCACTTTCAACAGAGTTGAGTGAATTACATGATGTATTCCACATCTCAATACTTCGCAAATCCGTCAAGGATCCAGCTCAGGTAGTTGAAAATGATCGTGTACCGGTCGAGTATGGGCTAACGACGAAGGTTAGGCCTATTCGAATAGAGGATCGAGCCGACAAATAGTTGCGGAATGAGATGATCGGGATGGTCAAAGTCCGGTGGGACAATTATGGCCTTGAGGAGCTAACATGGGAACGAGAGCAGACCATACGAGCTGAGTTTCCCGAGCTTTTTGCATAAACTATTGACCGTGTACATTCTGTTGTAACAGATTTTTTTTAGCGTGATAGCATTGTGATGGTTGTTCCCTTACCGTGTACAAATTTCGGTACGAAATTATATTAAGGAGGGGAGGATTGTAACACCCCAAAACCATAAGTCCCAAAATAGGGTTAGGCTGGGTGTCACGGCCTGAGACACGGGCGTGTCCCAGGGCGTGTCGAGTGCACATGGCTTGGTACACGGGCGTGTCCCAAGGCGTGTCCTTTATGGTGGGTGTCGAGTCGAGTTCTCAAGATAGCACGGTCGACGATCGTCGAGAGGCGACATAGCCTGGGACATGGGCGTGTCCCAGGGCATGTCCTGCTCGGGTGAATAATCGGGTAGTGTTGAGTGGCGAGCACGGCCTGTTACACGGGCGTGTCATAGGGGCGTGTTTGGTACACGGCTAAGGACACGGGCATGTGTCTTAGCCGTGTTCTTCTCGGGTGATTTGGTCTGTGTTGAAAGGGTGACACGGCCAGTCACACGACCGTGTCAAGTTGATACGGGCATGTCTACCCTGTGACATGGGTGTGTTGGAGCCCGTGTTCTGATCTGGTTTGAGTCAGGTTCGTGCACCGCTTGGAGTACACGACCTGTGAAACGGACGTGTCACGGGCCGTGTCAAGTCAAATTTGGACTTTTGGGCAGATCTTGGCCATCCAATTATTTCTATTTGGATCCAATGGCCCAGGTGCTTTCTTGTAGTGATAAGACTGGGGGTTGGCATCTTCTCTCATTCATACCAAGAGAGAAAAAGGGAGAGCTTGGAGGAAGGAGAAGGAGGAGATGGGCAAGCCATTGGTGGAGCTCCCGAGGTCCAATTCGAGATCCGAGGCTAGTTCTGTGAAGGCAAAGCTGTTGCGGTGGTTTCCAACTGGCCAGATTTTCGATGGCTCCCAAGAGATCGTCAAGGGTAACGATCTTCCTTCTTGGACATGTGAAGTCCTTCTTTATGCATGAGTAAGGAATCCTATCAACAAAATGTGGAAAGAGTGAGTGATTCTGGTGGGTTGATAGTTGTTATCCCTTGTTGAGTCTGCATCTTGACCCGGAAGTGTGTAGTACGGGATAGGCATGCTGTGTGAAGCGCATCTGGACATGTTGGTCTGGATTGGTGATGTTGCATTTACGCACCGGAGAAGACTCCGCGTATACTCGTGTAGTTAGTGGGGTCGATGGGTTGTGCCTATGAAGGGGAGTAGCAGGAAGTACTGGAATGTGGAATTCAAGGAAAATGCCCATATGATGTTTGTGTCGTGGCTACGATGTAGCCAGTCCTTGATGGACAATGATGCCAGTCCTATTAGGACAGTGTGGCTAATGTGACGTCATTCCGTGGCGGACGTTATGGCGATTGTGATCTGCGAGCTCTTAAAAAGGCTTCATGCCGAACAGGAAAGGTGAAACCGACCCGCGCCTTTAGTGTAGCCTCGAGTACGCTGTACTTGGTGATGGCAAGGCGATTTGAGCAACGGGGGGTGGTTGATTTGTACCTGCATTATGTCCGTCCGACGGGAGGACCTGAGTGATGGTCATGTTGGAGCGCATAATGAGAGTCTTAGGCCTGCGCGCCATTAAGACTAAATGCTCAATATCGTATAAACGGTGGTGTTGACCCTAGTTCGCCGGTGCACCAAGAATGTTCCCTGAGTGCACGGATCGTCGGGCCATATGGCTGGAAGTTGTGTTGGCTTGAATGTGCGTGAGAGCACAATATATGCTATATTAATGATGTATGGCTTTGTAGGGAAGGAATGCCACTGCCCCGGGAAAGGGGTAGGATTGTTATAAATTAGTCAGCTGAATGCTGACCGTTGCCTTGTTTGCCACCTTCTGGGTGGATTGTCCCTGTGCAGGTGCTGGAGAGCCGAGCGGAAAGTGAAGGGCTGATTCCCTTGCTGCTGTTGTTGCCGCTCTTGCTGTTGTTGTTGCTGTTGTTGCTAGCCGTTGAAGGCTAGCTAGCTATGCTTTCTTTTATTTATGTATGGCCGGTCTGCGCGCCGATGTTTGTAATTCATACTGTACAAAGAGGAACTGTAAGGCCTTAAGGCCAAACTGTGGTATTTTTTATCCCCTCATTTGAGTGGTTGTATATATAACCTTGGTAATATATATAGTGGATATTCCTGGTTAGCGTTTAGCCTACTGTTTAGTATTCCGCTAGCATGCTCTGAGTTAGGATGTGTTGGTGGTATTAACCTGTGACCTCGCCGTCTGTTTGTGGCATATATTGTGGAGCCCCAGCCGGACCTTCTATTATATGTTGTTTAATGGGTGGAGTCGTTACAGAATGCACCCCTGAAATACAAGTTTTTGGCAAAATGCACCCCCAATCTTAAATATTGGCAAAATGCACCCCCAAATACATTAATATTGGCAAAATGCACCCTAGGCTTAATATAAAGGGCATTTTGGTCCCCAAATACATTAATATTGGCATAATGCACCCCCGAAATACAAGCTTTTGGCAAAATGCACCCTCAATCTTAAATATTGGCAAAATGCAACCCGAAATACATTAATATTGGCAAAATGCACCCTATGCTTAATATAAAGAGCATTTTGGTCCTCAAATACATTAATATTGGCAAAACCATGAACATCCAATTGAATTAAAACATTCCAGTGAATCAAAACATTCCAATGAATCAAAACATTCCAATTGAATTAAAACATTCCAGTGAATCAAAACCAAAAACACACAAAATCCGTCCTCTTAATACATGAAACAAAATCTGTCCCCTTACAATTAATCAAACCATAAAAACACAAAATCTGTCTTCTTGCCATGAACTTGAACATGATAGTCACGATCATCTTCACATATTCTTACGCACCTACAATTCAATAAAAAGAAAGTATTAAAAACAGAGTAATAAAGAGAGCAATAAAGAGATGCGTTAATTAAAATTAAAATATTGCTTACCGGAAGTTTTGATTTTAATGTTGATGTTGAAGGCATTGTTTATTGTGATGCTTCCCGACATCCTTTTTTATTATGCCTGCATGATCCACAGTTGGAGCATGTGTACTTTGCACCATATCTCTTAATCCCATATTGTCTCGCTTCTAACTCACCTTCCTCTTTTCTTCTATTATGTTGTTGCGGTCTTCCGGGCTTCTTTTGTATGATAGTCCAAGGAACGATTGGAGTCAAATTAGCCAAGGGCCACTCCTTGCTTGAATTAATTGGGTTTAGTAAATATTCATATGCTCTTATGAACATCTCTCTTTTATATCAATGGTCAACATAGTCTTCAACCATTTCTCTATGATGAAGGACACATGATGTTGCATGTACACAAGGAATACCTGTGAGATCTAAAAGCCTACAACTACAACATCTTAAAGTCAAATCTACCGTCCACGTATCTCCACTACATCCTTGAACTTCAAATTTTTCGTGACCGTTCCATACCAAAAAATATTTGTGGGCATCCTTCTTATTCTTTTCCAATATTTTTTGTATGGATGTGCACTCTCCACTTAATTTGAGCACCTTGTCCCGTTGTGTATGAAGTCTTTTCATTAGAATTACTCTTATTGTCTCCAACATAGTAATTATAGGCTTGTCTCAAGCCTTTAGGATCACATTGTTAAAACTTTCACAATAGTTATTTAAAAACATATCACATTTCGGTCAAACATTAAAAAAAGATCTTGCCCAATTTTTCTCATTTCTCTCTCGTACCCAATTATATGACATAATGTCACATGCCTTTAGCTTTTCCATCGCCGTATTAAAATCAACAATTCAACTTGCAGACGCAGCTCTCCATAGCAACTCCTTTAGTTCCAAGCCTCTAAATTTTTGCTTGAAGTTGTTATACATATGTCGAACACAAAAGAGGTGTTCGGCATTGGGCAATAACTCTTCAACGGCCTTTATTAGTCCCTTCTGCTTATCTGAAATGATTGTCCACAAGTGACTGTTCTCCATACACAATTCTCCCATAAGGAGACTAATAAACCAAGTCCACGTCTTTGTATTTTCTTTTAAAACATAAGTATACGCAATAGGAAACATGTTAATGTTACCATCAATACCGACGACACATAGTAGTACCCCACCAACAGTTGTTTTAATGTGAGTGCCATCCAGACCTATTATTGATCTACATCCAGCCATGAATCCCTTCTTCAAAGCACCCCAACAAATATAAATGCTCTTGAAAATGCATGTCTGAGAGACTACGGAATGCTTATATTTTACCTTAATAGTAGTATCCCATTCAACATCATCCATTGTATAAAATTAACACGAAAGGATTCTAGCGCCCACAATGTCGGAATGCACGAAGCAGGAGCTATACATGATGACTGAAATTATACATGCAAAATAATAATAATACAACATGAGTATTTACTGGTTTCACGCCCTATTTAAAACCATAAAAAAAATCCCAGCACTAATTAAGGACAACCTAGTACAAAGCCAATACAATCTGGTACAAAGCCAATACAAACACTTGAACATTTGAAAGAGATGATATAACAATGTCTATTACCTCTTAATCGTAAGTGACAACAACAATTATTTCCAAAATGGTGAATAATAGAATCACGAAATCCTCAAGGTTTAATTTTAAGGTTTGCTTTCCTAACAGATGGTTAAAAATAGTGACCATAAAACCCCAAAAGATTCCAGCACAGAAAAGATGCTATAAATCAAACTTAATTTAACCCACTTCTAAACATAACTTGAAGTTGTGAAATGAAGAGAAGATAAGGATAATGAGCAAGATAAAGAGAAAAAGGGAAAAAACCTCAAGAAAGCCAATCCCAGCACTAATTAAGGACAACCTTGCTATAGAATTTGCATTCTCATGCTTGATGAAGGATCAATATTGGGATAAATAAAACAATGGCCTACACAATAGGATAATGCTTTTATTCATGTCATTAATCGTAAAACCAGGAAAATGGTGGTTGGGAGGGATCACAAAGGATGGAAATGTTACCCAAATCACAACTACCAGGTTGTGATGATGGAGGATGCTCGCCTGAACTTGTGAGTTCTTCAGTCATCGAGGACGAGATCGACGTCCAGAGCAGCGGGGATTAGGGCATGCTTGCGGTTCGCTGGCAGTGGAAAGGAGACGCGAATGCGTTACTCTCCACTGTAGCGCACATGATGTTGCTGCTGGGAACGACGAAGGAGGGAGGAATGGCCGAAGAAAACGTCGGCGCTCACCAGGTCAAAAAGCACGAAGTAGGAGGAAAATGGCGTTGTGACCTAGTTCATCTTCTGAATGCAGTGTTAAAAGGTGAGGACATTTCATGACAAAATTACCCTTCATAATAGCACACCAGAGTGCAGAGTGCCAACGTCTTTGTATTTGTGGGGGCATTTTGCCAATATTTAAGATTGGGGGTGCATTTTGCCAAAAACTTGTATTTCAGGGGTGCATTTTGTCAAAAGCTCCTATCCAAACAGATCTCTGTTTCTAAAAATCAGATTCCAACAGCTCCATTTACAAACCTGCATTTACAACAGCTCCTTTTACAAGCGCAATCGCTCTACCAAATGAATCCTTAATCCTCTGGAAAAAATTTGGGCGACAAAGGATCCATACAGCCGAGTCAACTATAGTGGGATAAAGGCTTGAGTGATGATGTTATTGCTCTCCACCCAAACACACGTGAGCAGTGGCTTGGCAAGGTTTATTTTGATGCAAACACAAGAATAATCAATCTGTCCCAGCGAACTCATCACCCCAACGATCCACAAAGGTTCACAAACCATAGAGGCAATTCAACCAACATTCTTGTGGTCCCAAAACGTTAGCGGCAACTATGGGAAATGAATCCACACGGGGTATAAAAACATCGACAGCTTGGACAGGTGTGACGATGGGCTCCACACATCCAATCCCAAGACTTATTTGTTAATGGACCAAGGCCCATTAAGAAGGACTTCATCACAAATCACCGTCAACTCAAATGTGCATAAAAAACACTCAGTGTTCATCGGAAAATTTTTAGGTCCGCCAATTGGACCGTGAAAAAGGTCCGACTTTAAATAGCCTTATTTTTTTCGTAGGTCCCTCCTCCATCCCCGAAAATTGCTTTCCCTCCACCCCAACTTTCATCACAGACGCCATTTTTCCTGGCTGAAGCTTCATTTTCACCCGCCAGGAAGCCTAGGTTTTCTGATCATTTCTTCTTCATGAGAGGCTTGCTTCAAGACATTTCTACCGCCGAGAAGCTCGAAAGCCCTGTTAGCCATCCTCGCAAACTTCCCCCAGTGGAAAAACTCTGGACCACGTTCCAGCTATAGTTCTGCTTAACTCTGGTCATCTTCATCCCAGGTGGCTAGGTCCTCGCTATCTTCATCCACGAGTAGTGCAAATTAACTCTGGTCATCTTCATCCCCTTTTATCTCGGAACATTTGACACATTCCCTCTACCATGGAGAAAGCTGGAGAAACTTTGGACAACATTCCAGTTAAGGTAATCTAGACTCCTCCTTTCATTGTCTGTTTTTTTTGGTTGTATGTGTGATTCGGCTGTAGGTCTACTTCTTTAATTTTTCAATGCATATTGTATTGTTTTTGTTGTTTGGATTTTATCTGGACGGAATTTATTTATCTGTAGGCTAACTGGATGTTTCTCCGATCGGATTTCATCTGAATTGTTATGTTGCATTGTTTTATGGGCTAACGCTCACTGGACACATCTGAATTTTATAACAGGAGGAGAGTGACGTTAATGTCTTCCTGATCATGCATTCTGGTGTGGAAGCCTACAATATGTACAAGGAGTACGCCCGCAAAATTAGATTTAGTGTACGCAAAGAACATATTGTATATTGGACACATACTCAGATTGTTAAGGGAAGGCAGTTTGTATGCGCAAAAGTAGGGTATAAACGATTGAATGATGAGAAGGATGCCAAAAATAATTTCGCAAACTGGATACTCATACAAGGTGCTTGGCTTGCTTGAATTTTGTTGCTGATAAAGAGGGCAGGAATTGGGAGGTGGTGAAATTTGTAGAGAAGCATGAAAGTTAGGGTTAGATCTGATATACTTTGGAGGGGGGTGAATAGAGTATGTATATATATTTGAAAACTTTTCCTAAACTATAAGTATTGTACCTAAACTTAGATACTATATCACAGCATACCAAATTGAAATAAATGAAATCACAGAAAAGCTAAATAACGCAGCCACAGTAAGAACAAGAAGAAGAGGGCAACCAGACAACACAAGAATTTATAGTGATTCACCAACCTGGGTACATCCACTCTTCTACCACCCTGGTAGGAACCCCCTCAAGTTTTTGATCAGGTGACTGCCACCAATGAGCTTTTGATCAGGTGCTAAAAAACTAAATCTCAAGTCTTTTGGTTAGGAGACTTGCAACCAGGAATCACTTTTGAAGGGAGTAGAGAACCCTTTTTACAGAGGGGGTGAGAGAGTGATGGTGTCTTCTCTTTCTCAAATACAACTGAGAAGACTAGTGGAATTGATGTCAACAAAAATCTCCCCATGAAATATTGAGTTTGTTCAGGGAGGAATGGAACTTTTTCTTCAGGGTGATAGGCCTCCAAGCTTTCAGCTTTAACCCGAAGAACTTCAGGAACTTCTTGACAGATATTGTATTGTTGTCCTACTGAAGGTTCCTGAGAGTATGACAGAAGAAGATTCTTGATTTGGAAGGTTGTTCTTCTTCTTCAGAAAGATTGTTCTTCTTCAAGTCTAGCAGTTGTTGATTTCTTGACTGATCGATTATCTATGTCTCAAGAAATCTGTATGTCTCTTAAATTGTGTCTCTGTATTTCTTGGAAGAAAGAGAACTTCTCGTTTTTATATTTTCCATGTGGAAGTCCTTTTGAATTTTGAAATTCTTCCTATAATTAATATTGACGGCCTTGGAATAATTTGGCATTGATTTTTTCCCCAACTGTTCCTTAGAAAAACAGTAGGCAATATTCCTAATGAAGACCGTAATTAATGCTCTTGTCTAACGGTAATATTCAGAGAATATTAGAGTATTAATTATTCAGGAATCATTGCCACATAATAAGGACAAAAGAGGAAAACAGCCAAGACTGGATTCGTCGACCTGATTCCACAGTTCATCGAGCTGAGAATAGCTGTTCGTCGAGCTGAGATCCAAGATCGTCGACCTCTGAATGTTGCTTGATAACTTTCTTCTTCTGTGCATCAAGTTCATCGAGCTGAGATCTAAGATCGTCGACCTCTGAGCCCTGAGAATTGAGTTTGTCCAGCTTGTCCAAGATCGTCGAGCTGAGCTCAGAGATTTATCTCTGAGTTTGTCGAGCTGAGCACGACTTTCGTCGACCGGAGATCGACGAACGTAGAACTCCTTTTTCTAAGTCATGAATTCTCTAAGTCTTGAGTCTCTGACTTTATTGAAGGCTGATCCCTGGCATTGTTGACTTTAAGGACTTGACCTAGACTCTAGGACACAACCATGACCCTGGTTTATACATGTTGGGTCATATTCTAACTTAGTGAACCTAACCCAAATCAAACTAGGGATCCAACAATCTCCCCCTATTTGGGTGAGGTCACTGATTACAGACTCAAAAAAGAAAATGTACAAAGCAAGAACACAATATATATCTAACAGAGAATTAAACAATAGGTATGCTGCAGATATATTTACATTGTTAGCTTTATAACATAAAACATAGTTTGTCAAAAATGTACCACAAACATATGGCAGTTTAGGTTCTAGTTTTTCTGTTTCTTCTCCTTTGCTTCTTTGTCCTTATCACCAAGCTGAGTAAAAACAATTTCCCTGTTAGTATTGGCAGCTTCTCTCTTTGACATATATATATCTGTTGCACCAATCATTGTCTGGGTGGAGGTTCTGGGAACTACATCCTCTGGGTGTCTAGCCATATAATCTGCAGAATTAAATACCTTCTTGCTTACATGAAGTCTTTCAAGTTCTTTCTCTCTATATGAGGACATGGTAGTGAACTTGGTTGGATCTTCTCCTTCTCTGGCCTTCTTTATCTGTGACAGACCTATCAATTATTGAAGCCTAGCCATCCTGAAATTAGAATCAACATCCTGACTGACAGATGATTGATCATCTTTGGAGGGTAGCAGAGTAGCAGGCCTGAATTGAGTAGACTGTGTTTGAAAGCTTGTTTCTTTCTTGCTTTCACCACTCTGAGTGTATAGTGACTTTGGAGGTGCAGCTTCACTATATTTTCCTTTAGGTTTGTGTGATTCTGAATGCCTTCTTTTTTCAGCTTATTGTTGGGGAGGAGAGAACTCTAGATTTTGATAGAATACTTCCTTTATCTGCTCTGTACAACCAATATTTCTTTGCTTGCTACTTCCATGAGATTGATGTCTAGATGGAATTTCCTGTCTCTGATAAGTTCTGGTGAATGTAGGCTTGGAAGGTGCATCTGACGTTTGAGAAGTGGTTCCTGAAGCACCAACAGCTGGAGGAGGAGGAGGAGGAGGTTCCTTCTTGTATCTATGAGGAGGAGGAGGGGAGTATCTTCTGCTTTTCTTTCTAGCCTTTTGTTCATTTTTTGATAGCCACATCCAAGTTGGCATCCCATTGTATGGAGTTATGTTTTGCAGAATATAGTAGGGAGTGTCATGTGTATTTCCTGGCTTAGGAACAGGAGGAGGAGCCTTCCTTTTCTTAGAGATTTTCTTCCTCTTTAGGTCCTCATCATCATCAACATCATCATCTGATTCTTGTGGATTGTCATACATTTCATCAATTTGTCTTATTATATTTTTGGACATTTCTTTACTTCCTAGAGTACGGATAACTTCAGCATGGACTGCTTCAATTTCCATAGCAATATCTTGAGTTATAATATCATCAAGATTGGGGAGAGGGCTATTATCCATAACATAGGATGGCCTAGGAGAGCTAGATGTCTGATCATCAGACTTATTTGCTGGAGGAGCTGTCAAACTTGTCTTTATAGTGTCTAACATCTCTGAGCTGGCAGGAGAGGTATAACACACTATGGCTTTAGATGATAGAATGGGGAAGGTAAGACAGAAATAAATATATGACCCAAATACTTTTAGCAAAGCTGCTAGATTCACTTTGGGATTAATGAAATGAATCCTTCCGGGCAGAATCTTTGGCAAACTGACCTCTTGAGTATTTGACACTATAATATCTGTACAATAAATGTTACTTGCATCCGCTACTAAGGCTGTTGTTTCTGCAACATCTATTTCCATATCAGATTCAAGAAAATTCATGAAATTTATTTCCATATCAGCACCTGTTCCTGCTGCTGGTACTGTTGCTGGTTGTGCTGGTGCAACTGCTGTTGCTTCTTCTTCAACTGTTGTTGTGTTCATATCCTGTTCAACTAGTTCATCTGCTGCTGCTGCAACTGCTGCTACTTCTTCATGAAGTATCTCCCCCTGCCTGGTTTCAATAGATACTGAAGCCAGGCCCCCAAATGAAGAGGGAGCAGTAGTGAGGGCAGAGATCTGGGCAGAAAGAGAGGATATGGAGATAGCTAGAGGATAAATGGCCTCTGCTATAAGATATTTGAGTAGGGGTGTGAGGAGAGTAATGAGTGGGGTGACAAGAGATGGATCTAGGTTTGGAGAAGTGGATGGTGGGGCAGTAGCTGGTTGAGTTGAGATTGTAGTTGCTGAGGGGGTGATAGGTGGAGGTGGAATGGGAGTGTCTAGGGGGAGTCATGTTGAAGAGAGGGAGTGTGCAGTGGAGATGATAATAGGTTGAAGGATGGGAATGAGGAGAGGTTGATGTGGGGGATATCAGCAAGATGAGAGGGAAGAGGGGATTGGGGTGGTGTAGGTATGGATGTATCAGGCTGAGGTGAAGGAGAATGAGATGGTATATGTGTAGGGGAAGAGGGAATTGGGGATGCTGGTGGTGTTGGGGTATGGATTAGAGTGGTAGTGGAGGGTGGAGTTGGTTTGACTTGAGATTGGGATGGAACTTGGGGGGCAGGAGGTGGTGGAGGGGTGGATAGGATCCCTTCAGTGGGGTGGGGAGAGGCTTGTGCAGCCCTTGTACTCTCAAAAGTTCTTGTGGAGGAGGAGGTAGCCTTAGTTGGCTTTGTGATAGTCCTCTCCCACTTGCTAAAAAGAGCACAAGTGAGTCTCTTAGAAGCATTGATGTATATGGTCGAGGAGACCAGGGATCCTGCAGCCTTTTCCTTGAGGAAGATCCCTAGGATCCTTCCAAAACACACCTCTTTCTTGTTGTTCTTCTTTTTAATCAAGTCGAACAGAATTTGAGCCCAGTTCACAGCTTTCTTATTTACTATGGCACACCTAACCAGGAACTGATTCCTGGTGATGTAGTCGTGTGCTGCGTGCTTTCCTAGCAGCACTTTCCCAGTGATATCTGCAAGAAACTTATACTCAGCAGACAAAAGTTTCTTAAGTAATTTGTTTGGGGTGTCTCCAGAATAACCCATGGTACTCAGCATCAAATAAAATTCTTTAGAGTCTATTTCTAATTCATCCTCACCATTTTTCAATCCAAAAATCTCAGTTAAAATATCGGGGGTAAGAGAAATAGCGTTACCCGCGATGGTTCCAGTCATCGTATTCCCATCTGTAGCAACTGTATAGACCCACTCCCAGATCTCTGTTGCAGATATCTTGATGCGAGTGGTAAGCAGAGTCTTTAGTTGTTGATCTTCAAGGAGTTGTAGAATGTTCAGGAATATTTGATCGGAGTACTGAAAAGAATCAAAGTCCAAATCAAAACCAGAGTCAAACTTCATAGCAGCAAGAGATCCTGCGGAAGTCGCCATGAGAGCACCTGCAAAGGAAAACGAAAATCAAGTGCAAAAGAACTGAAAGCGCGGGACGAAGGTCGAAGAAAACCTAGATATAATGTTTTTTGGAATATGAATCGACAGACTCCGTTCCACGAAAAAATGAAAAGATCTTCGATCTGAGGTCGACGAAATAATTTAGAGTTAAATAGTTCGTTGATCTTAGTCTGAAGGTTTTAAGATGTTTCATCGATCTCTGGTTGACAAAAGTTTTCTGAAGTAAGTTCGTTGATCTCAGTTCGACGAAACTAACTTAGCTCACAGAGAGTTCGTCGATCTCTGGTCGACGAAAATCTCAAGAACTTTTCCTTGTTCGTCGAGCTTCGTTCGACGAACTCTGTAAAATTCATCGATTGCAGACATAAACTAAACTAACCCTTCTCCATTTATCATTCCAAGCTGATTTACAAAGAATAAGTGATTTCTTTCATCCAGGGGTTTAGTGAAAATATCAGCTCTTTGTAAATTAGTGTAGATATACACAAGATTAATTTTGTTTTTGTCTACACACTCTCTAATGAAATGATGTCTTATGTCTATATGTTTAGTTCTGCTATGATGGACTGGATTCTATGCTATAGCTATAGCACTTATGTTATCACAAAGTAGAGTTGAATTATGTAAGTTTAACCCATAGTCCAGGAGTTGGTTCTGAATCCACAGCATCTGGGAACAACAACTGCCAGCTGCAATGTATTCTACTTCAACAGTTGATGTGGACACAGATGATTGTTTCTTGCAGAACCAGGACACTAACCTCACACCAAGGAACTAGCAGATTCCTGAGGTACTCTTTCTGTCCACTCTACATCCAGTAAAGTCAGCATCTGAGTATCCAGTTAACTCAAACTCTGACTCAGTAGGATACCAGAGACCTAGACTAGGACAACCCTTTATATATCTTAAAATCCTTTTTACAAAAACTAGATGGGATTCTTTGGGGTTCACTTGGAACCTAGCACAAAGGCATGCAGCAAACATGATATCAGGTCTGCTTGCTGTAAGGTATAGTAGAGACCCAACAATGCCCCTATATAATTTCTGATCCACAGGTTTCCCATGCACATCAGAATCTATTACAACATTTGTAGCCATGGGTGTTTTCTTTGCTGAGGCATCAGCCATCCCAAACTTTTTAATAAGCTTTTTAGCATATTTAGCCTGGGAAATAAAGATGCCATCAGGAAGTTGCTTCACTTGGAGACCAAGGAAGTAGGAGAGCTCACCCATGCTACTCATCTAAAATTTTGAATGCATTAGATCAGAAAATCTTTTGCATAATTTGGATCAGTAGAACCAAATATTATGTCATCTACATATATTTGTACTAACAGTATTTTATCATGATGCATTTTGGTAAATAAAGTCCTATCTACTATGCCTCTTGAAAAACCATGCTCTAAGATAAAGCTGGCTAAGGTCTCATACCAAGTTCTTGAAGCTTGCTTTAAATAATAGAGAGCTTTATGCAATTTAAACACAAATGAGGGATGAGTTGGAGAAACAAAACATGGAGGTTGTTTAACATAAACCTCTTCTTTAAGTTCCCCATTTAAGAAAGCACTCTTCACATCCATTTGATAAACTTTGAACTTTTTGAATGCAGCATAAGATAGAAATATCCTTATATCTTCTAGCCTGGTAACTGGAGCAAAGGATTGATCATAGTCAATCCCTTCCTCTTGCCTATACCTTGAGCAACAAGCCTAGCCTTGTTCCTCACAATCACTCCTTGGGCATCAAGCTTATTTCTGAATACCCATTTGGTTCCAATGACTGGGTAGTCTTTTGGTCTTGGAACCAAAACCCAAACGTACTCGACATCTCTCAAACTGATTAATCTCTTCTTGCATTGCAATGATCCAGTGGGGATCTTGTTCTGCATCAGTTATAGATTGAGGCTCAATTTGAGAGAGGAAACAGGCATACATCAAATCTTGGTTGAGTTGATGCCTTGTCTGTACACCTACTATTATGTCTCCAATCACTTGGGATCTGGGGTGATCCCTCAGTGTGACAAAATCAGTGGGTGGAGTTGGTTCTGCAATATCACTTAGAGAGAATTCTTCTTGTGGAGTAGCTTCTGTTGTTGTAGGGGGTCAGCTTCTCCCATATTTTCTTCATCACTTTCTTCATTGACTTGTTGAGTAGGATGATGTACAACTTTTGGGGTAATGTTTAAATCATCCAATTTCTCACATAAGTTGTGTACCTGCAAGGAGTCTTTGGTAGAAATCTCTTTCTCCTTATAAAAGATGTTAGCCTCATCAAATGTAACATGCATAGATTCCTCTATTTTCAATGTAAATTTATTAAATACCCTATAAGCTTTGCTAACTTGGGAATATCCTAGAAAAATTCTCACGCAACATTTGCTTCAAACTTTCTAATGTGCTTTTTGTCATTGTTATGAATATAACATACACAACCAAAAACTTTAAAATAGTTGATTATTGGTTTCTTCTCTTTGAGCAATTCATAGGGAGTCTTATGTTTTAGTTTGTGTATCAAGCTTCTATTCAGGACATAATTTGCTGTGCTCACTGCCTCTGCCCAATAGGATAGGGGCATGTAAGCATCTACAAGTAATGTGTCTGCAGCTTCAATGAGTGTTCTATTTTTCCTTTCAGCTACCTCATTTTGTTGAGGAGTTCAAGGAGCTGAGAAGAAGTGTCTGATACCTTCCTTATCACAGAACTCATGTATAAGAAGAGACTCATACTCTGTATCATGATCACTTCTGATCAATGCAACATGAGTAGAGTACTCAATCTGTATAGTCCTTAGAAAATCTGTAAGAACCTTGAATGTATCTGACTTAGATCTCAGAAAGAATACCCAAGAGAATCTGGAGAAGTCATCTACAATAACTAAGGTATAAGATTTCCCTCCTAGGCTTTGTACAGCCACAGGGCCAAAAAGGTCCATATGTAGCAAGTACAATGTCCTAGGTGAATCACTCTTATTAATGGATTTGAAACTAGATTTAGTTTGCTTGCCTAGTTGACAAGCCCTGCAGAGTCCTTCCTTCTTGTAGGGTCCAGAAGGTTGACCTCTAACAAGGTTTTCCTTAAATAACCTAGCAATATTTTTCAGATTTACATGACCTAATCTTTTATGCCACAAGTCATTTTGGCTGCTAACTATGTTAAGCAAACATATGTCTGAAGTAATAGAATGAAAATTAACTAGGTATATCTTTCCTTGTCTATTACCAATTAAAACAGGTTTGTTTTCTTTAGAGGTAATAGTACAAGAGCTAGAGTTGAATGATACCTTATAACCTTCATCACAGAGTTGACTTATAGAGATGAGGTTATGCTTTAGTCCACTTACATATACAACTCTCTTGAAAGTTACTACTCCAATCCTGACTTTGTCATAGCCCTCTGTTTGGCCACAGTTAGATTCACCAAAGATGACCTTTGGTCCCAACTTGGGCTTGTAATTAATTAGATTTTCTTTGCTGCCTGTCATGTGCTTGGAGCAGCCACTATCCAAATACTAATGTTGATTGTATGCTAGACATGTCTTCATCTGTAAATAAGATAGTTAGTTGTTCTTGACCCAGGTAACCTTGGGTCCTTGTTGATTTACATAGCTATAACTAGAAATGTAAGAACATTCAGGTTGATCTTTATAGCCTTTGGGGTGATATCTTCTTTGTGGTATTATCCATTTACTGAAATGATTAAAGTTGCTGTTAGAATTTAGGTTCCTGTTGTAAGAATCTGCGATCGACGTTTTCTGGTTGGATCATCGACCTGAGCTCGACGATGTTGGATGAGATCGTCGATCTCTACTCAAAGAATGAAGATATTCATTCTTGGGGCAACAAAATCGTAGATCTCTGGTTGACGAACCATACTGGTATCGTCGATCAAGATCGAAGAATAATTATTAATTAAGTTTGCGTTAGGAGATCGTTGTTCTGAGTTCGACGATCTGTTAATATATCATCGATCTGAGTTCATCAATAACTGCTGAACATTGTTGTTTTTGTTATTCTTCTGGTTGTTAAGTTTATTCTGAGTTTCAATTTGTTCAAGAAATTTATTGACCATATTAACTTGTTCAGTATTCTTCTTTCCTTTGTTAGATATAAACTTTACTGGTTTGCAAAGGTTATTTTTCTGAATTAGAGGTGGATCACTAGAAGAGGCACCTAATCCTTGTTTGCTATTGTTAATCCTAGCATTTACAGTACTAGTGATATCTAGCCGTTGCAAACTTCTTCCATTTAGTGATTCTTCTAACTTCTTAGCCTTGCTAAGTTCAGATTTCAGAAAAGATATTTGTTCATTAGCAGAAATCAGTTCATTTATTAGATTAGCATTTTCTAAGGTGATTTTATCTAAATCATTTAGTTTTTCTCTGAGAAGCTTTATTTCCTTCTCAGAGCTGATCAAGTCTAAGCACAAATTTTTAAATTTAAGTTTTGATTCAAAATCATAAGATGTTATTACCTGATCTTCAGCTGATAAGAGTTCCTCATCTTCAGATTCATCTGTATCTGATCTGCTACAACCTACCTCAATGGCCATGAGGCAAACTTCCTTAGCCTTCTGCTCTTCTTCATCCTCACTGGAGCTGGAGGATGTTGACTCTTCTTCAGTATCACTCCATATTTCAGCAACAAAGCCCTTGTCTTTCCTCTTGTGATTCCTTGAGGAAGGTTTGTTGTAGTGACTCTTCCTTGAGTCCATCTCCTTTATTCTATCCTTCTTCTGAACTTCTGGGTACTCAGAGATGAAATGCCCTGGTTTCCTACAGCAAAAACAAACTGTTTCTTTAGATGGTGTTTTGTCATACCTTGGCTTATCTTCATATTTTGATGGTTTCCTTCTGAAGTCTTTTCTAGCCATCTTGAAGAATCTCTTAGCAAAGAGACTCATCAACTCTTCATTCACAGGAATGACTTCAGAATCTCTTGTATCTTTGAAAGCTATGTTGTGCTCCTTCCTAGTTGGTGTAGGAGTTTTTACTTCAGCTGCTTTTTCTCTTGCTTTCATCAGTTGCTCATAAGACTGTAGCTTTCCTAGAAGAGATTCTGTTGAGATCTCTGTCATGCTTCTGGCTTCTCTGATGGGCCAGATTCTTGAGTCCCATGTGCTGGGAAAGCATATAAGGATTTTGTCATTCACTTCAGTTAAAGTGATTTCTTTATCTAGGGTCATTAGCTCACTGATGATGGAGCTGAGTCTATTGTACATTACTTCAACTGTTTCTGCTTCATCCTTCTTGAAGTTTTCATACTGAGTGATGAGGTTTGATCTTCTATCTTTTCTCTCATCTGCTGATCTAGCCACCATTTGGTTCAAAGAGTCCCAAATGTCCTTAGCTGATTGACACTCAACAACCTTTTGAAATATTTCATCAGACATAGTTTGAGCCAGTATGTCCATGGCTCTGGCATCAGCTATCTTAGCCTTTTTCTATGCATCTATCCATCCAGGGGGTTGAACTGCACTCAAGTTAGTTGATGTAGTTGAGGTTGAAGCCACTGGAGCTGGTGGTCCTGTTAAGATAGAGTCAAATATATCTTCATCAATAGAGTTCATGTAAAGCCTAATTCTTGCCTTCCAGATTATGAACTTGGACAAGTTGCACACTGGAGGTCTGGTGCTTGCATATTCTTTGTTCTATGCCATACTGTATATATAAAGATAAAGAATAGATCTAACATAGGATCTTTGGTTATAGGGTTTAACATGTACAACCAAAAGAACCACCTCTGATACCAATTGAAAGTTAAGGTTAGATCTGATATACTCTAGAGGGGGGGGGGGGTGAATCGAGTATGTATGTATATTTGAAAACTTTTCTTGAACTATAAGGATTGTACCTAAACTTAGATACTATATCACAGCATACCAAATTAAACTAAATGAAATCACAAAAAAGCTAAATAACGCAGCCACAGCAAGAACAAGAAGAAGAGGGCAACCAGACAACACAAGAATTTATAGTGGTTCCCCAACCTGGGTACATCCACTCTTCTACCACTCTGGTAGGAATCCACTCAGGTTTTTGATCAGGTGACTGCCACCAATGAGCTTTTGATCAGGTGCTCAAAAATCAAACCTCAAGTCTTTTGGTTAGGAGACTTGCAACCAGGAATTACTTTTGAAGGGAGTAGAGAACCCTTTTTACAGAGGGGGTGAGAGAGTGATAGTGTCTTCTATTTCTCAAATACAACTGAGAATACTAGTGGAATTAATGTTAACAAAAAGATCCCCCTGAAATATTGAGTTTGTTCAGGGAGGAATGGAACTTTTTCTTCAGGGTGATAGGCCTCCAAGCTTTTAGCTTTAACCCGAAGAACTTCAGGAACTTCTTGACAGATGTAGTATTGTTGTCCTACTGAAGGTTCCTAAGAGTATGACAGAAGAAGATTCTTGATTTGGATGGTTGTTCTTCTTCTTCAGAAAGATTGTTCTTCTTCAGGTCTAGCAGTATTTGATTTCTTGACTGATCGATTATCTAAGTCTCAAGAAATCTGCATGTCTCTTATATTGTGTCTCTGTATTTCTTGTAAGAAAGGGAACTTCTCGTTTTTATATTTTCCATGTGGAAGTCCTTTTGATTTTTGAAATTCTTCCTATAATTAATGCTGACGGCCTTGGAATAATTTGGCATTGATTTGTTTCCCCAGCTGTCCCTTAGAAAAACGGTAGGCAATAATCCTGATGAAGACCGTAATTAATGCTCTTGTCTAACGGTAATATTCAGATAATATTAGAGCATTAATTATTCAGGAATCATTGCCACATAATAAGAACAAAAGAGGAAAACAGCCAAAACTGGATTCGCCGACCTGAGTCCATAATTCGTCGAGCTGAGAATAACTGTTCGTCGAGCTGAGATCCAAGATCGTCGACCTCTGAATGCTGCTTGATATCTTTCTTCTTTTGTGCATAAAGTTCGTCGAGCTGAGATCTAAGATCGTCGACCTCTGAGCCCTAAGAACTGAGTTTTTCCAGCTGGTCCAAGATCGTCGAGCTGTGCTCAGAGATTTGTCTCTGAGTTTGTCGAGCTGATCACGACTTTCGTCGACCGGAGATTGACGAACGACTTTCGTCGACCGGAGATTGACGAACGTAGAACTCCTTTTTCTAAGTCTTGAATTCTCTAAGTCTTGAGTCTCTGACTTTGTTGAAGGCTGATCCCTGGCATTGTTGACTCTAAGGACTTGACCTAGACTCTAGGACACAACCATGACCCTGGTCTATACATGTTGGGTCATATTCTAACTTAGTGAACCTATCCCAAATCCAACTAGGGATCCAACAAAGCACAATCACCCCCTTGCTCAAGAGAATGACAGTCATTTGTTGAGATCTCATCGGGATATATCTAATGTCCAAGGAAGTCTTCTGAAGAGAATGATCGGTGTTGGGATCAAAACAATTCAAGCATACAACTTCATGGCTGATGAGGTTGGTGGATGCAAAAATATTGGTTTTTGTAAAACAGATGCTTACAACTATGTTCAACGGGAATGAAGAGCACTGATAGAAAGCCGTGATGTCATGAGTTTGCTGAAAATATTTAAGGAAATACAAAAGGAAGATATCATGTTCTCCTATGATGTCCAAATGTACGAGTTAGGATGTTTGACTAGTTTTTGCTGGATGGATGGCCATATCAAGATTGACTATGATTCTTTCAGTGATGTTATTATATTTGACACTAGTATCGGTTGAATAAATATAATCTTGCTTCTGCTCCTTTTATTGGGATAAACCATCACTAGCAAAATGTCTCTATAGGCAGCGTCTTCGTTACAGAGGAAACAATCGAGTCATTATGTTGGGTTTTTGATATATTTTTGAGGTTTGCCGGTGGTAAATAACCGAGCATTATTTTTACAGACCAGGATCAGGCGATGGCCATTTCAATTGCGAGATTTTTCACTAGCACTCAACATCGCCTTTGTCAATGGCATATTTCGAAGAAATCTCCTTCAAAGGTTCCAACATTCAACATCGATAAGAGTGTCAGAGCTTCATTCTATCATTGTTTGAGCAAATACGACGATGAGGCCGAGTTTGATTTACATTGGAGTGAGATGATTTCAAGAGGCAACTTGAAGGACAATAAATGGCTTTCTGATTTGCATAAAATTAGAAATAGATGGTCCACTACGTTTAATAAAGAAATTCTAGACCTTGGCATTCTGTCTACTCAGAGAAGCGAATCTGCGAACAATGTTTTACATGGGTGCGCAAAACTAACAAGTTCCTTTGTTGAGTGTTATACCGGGATTAAGAAGATGGTTTCTTCTTGGCGTAGATCCGAACATGATGAAGATTTCAAGTGCAAGCATGGAAGCATCACTTTAAAATTTAATAATTGTCCTTTATTAAAGAAAGTATCGAAAGTATACACAAGAAAAATGTTCTCCATTTTCGAACAAATTTTTATGGACGGAGTTATTAGCGTGTGCATAGGTGAAGTGGTTAGATCTGAGGATGGTCATATTTTATATGTCACTAGACATTGTGATGCAACTGCGGACGACAAGCATTGGGTGGTTAAAATTAACTCTAACACATTACATGTTATGTGTTCATGCAAGGGATTTGAAACAAGAGGATTGTTGTGAAAACACATTCTAAGTGTATACAAATCCAAGAATGTGAAACAAATAAGTTCTTCTTACATAATAAAGAGATTCACACTAGCGGACAAAAAAGAATTATGCATTTAAAGAGGACTTTCACTAACACAAATTGTTCCTTAATTGTTTTTTTTTGTAGTCGGGACTAAGGAGTGGGTAGGTGATGATGGTGTGGGGGCAGCTGCTTTGGGAACATGCACTTGAGACATCAACTTAATCATGGAAATAAGAGAATCAAATTTCACTTGGAAGTTGGTGCTCAATCCACGGACCTCAGCAAGAATCCTTCTCTCTGATTGTGTAATCTCCCTTTTAATATATTTTTTCAAATCCCTCTCTTTTTTTTCTTCTCCTCCTCCCTTCTAATCTTCTCCTTCATTATTCTAGCCTTTTCCTTGTCCAAAAACTCCTCTGTCCCTTCCTTTATTTTTCCAACATTTTGCCTCCTTCTAGGCTATAATTTAGTACCTCCTCAAAGTCAGATCCTGACTCATCAGACCCATATGTTTCTTGATCCTCCGAACGTAAGTAAACCAAAGATGGCTTTACCTACACGTAAGATGTATTGTGAAAAACATACTCTATTTGGACAAAAGAACAACAAACCACAAGTGACAAAAATTCCCAAACCTCTTTCTTCGAAAACAAAAGTCTCGGCAGATTCTCACAAAACTTATGACTAAAACCGCCTTTTGCGGCCCACCGGCATAGACGCGGATGTGCCATCGCATCCATTGGCACCTGGATGTTGGTATGTTCGAAAAAACATACATACAAGATTGCTAATTTTTTAAAAACATAAAATAAAAATGTTTCCACAACAAAAGCACTATAAAATCAACCAAATACTTACCACATGTATAATTGAGTACTCTTCGAGGTAACCTAGACTGGCCGGCTGTTTTTGGGAGGAGCTGAGTGCATGCAGATCATCAAATTGTTGGTGCAGAAATCCGTGGATGGCCTTGGGCCAGTTATATCTCCTAAATTATTCTAATCCACCAAAATTTTCTAGGCACATTGGAAGTCTAAGAGATTTTAACGGAAATAAAAAACGGCATAGTATGTATTTAATTAAAGCATCAACCCTTAGCTTTTCAACTTCATCTGAATCATCCTCAAGGTTGGCTAGTTCATTAATATGGTTGACAAGCTCGGACTGTGTGATATTGGATAGTGGTAATCTTTTGAAATTGAAATCATGACCCCTATTGGGTAGGCCAAGTATAACAACCACCTCTTTCAC
Organism: Platanthera zijinensis; assembly: GCA_039513925.1. Classification (NCBI taxonomy): domain Eukaryota; kingdom Viridiplantae; phylum Streptophyta; class Magnoliopsida; order Asparagales; family Orchidaceae; genus Platanthera; species Platanthera zijinensis. The sequence continues at coordinate 176,563,762 of CM077088.1, forward strand.
TGTCAGTTTAACATAATAATGCCCTAGGAGAAAGGCAGATTTATCCGGCCTGTACAATAGAATGAGTCGGTACAATAGGGGAATGTTCTGGGGTAGGTCGGGCAAATTGAAAAAAATGCATCAATGAAAAATTGGTCAGCACCTCACTTGAGGCATCAGAAATAACATTAAGCAATGGCTCGGCTTGTTTCTTAAAGGTTGATATTACGCATCTAGAGTTAAGAAATGTTTGGGATGGATGACCTTCCATCTGCACATAAAAATAAATAAACCAAATTTGTGATCCAGGATTGATCCAGCCAGATTTAAAATACAACCTATTAAAAAATTTTGTTGTGGTGACCATACAGCCTACACCCAACCGGATCATCAAAAATTTATGGCAAAAAAAATTGAACCCAAAACAAAACTCCTTAAAACTCAGAAATCACAGACATCTAATATTTTCTATGAACACATTACAAAAAATTTAAAAAAGAACTACAGACAACCTTAAACCAAACATGGAATTACAGAACATGGAATTACAGAACATGTCTGAATCAATCTTACGATTTCTTATAACCTAAACCAAACAAGTAGAAATCCGAACATTCCATAAAATGAATCCTTGCCTAGAAATCATTATTACGGTTTCTTATAACCTAAAACTATACCTGATGCTTTTGGGTATGTCGGGAAGGCGTTGCGTATAGTCTGGCAGACCTAGGCGCCTCACTGGTATGCGTCTTCTCCGGCGATACGTTTTCCCTAAACTTAGGGCACCAAGCGTCCTTGTCGGTGATGCGTAAAGCGGACAATTTTCCGGCAATACATTAGTTCGAGGGAGGGGGCGACTATTGGGGAAGAGCTCAATTTGATTTTTGAATGGGAGAGGAGAGGAGAAATGAGGTGGGACCCACGGAAAAAATAAGGCTATTTAAAGCCGAACCTTTTTTACGGTCCAATTGGCGGACGATAAAATTTTCCGTGTTCACCATAGTGAGCTTGAAAGGACCAAAGAAATCCCATCACCAGTGAAGTTCTGAGTTAAGAATATATTGGGGGAGCTTTTGTCCAAGAAATCTACCAATTATGGCACCATCAAACTTAGCCACGAGCTCATCCGCCATCTCATCATCCATTTGAACAATGTTGACCGCTCTAGCATAGGTAGACTTACATTCTTTGAGCTTGAGAGGCTGATGAGCAAGCCGAGTCCAGGCACCTAAGCCACCACCGGCCATCTTGGGGGGATGGGACAGCGAGTTAAACTATGCCCAGAACGGCCGGTTACCGTCGGCAGCCCCACCCGTGGGCTGGAATTATTGTTGAGATTGGGGCTTTCTCCCGGGGAAATCAAGGAGGGGGTTGTTGTTATGTCGCTCAAAGCATCCAGATGGGGATATAGATGCAATCACCTACCCGTTGCCCCTAGGTGGGTATAAATAGGCAAACTCAATGATTTTTTATGGGTATCCGATCTACACGTGTCCGCACTGACCCATTATGCCTCTGAACCCGTTATTCGTCCAAATATACACTAACAGTTGTTGCTTCTGCATCACCCTTTATTAAGGGGGTGCAGCATGAGCTCCCACCAAAGAGCTGCCACCCCAATTCATTATCAAATCACTTAAGCTCACGCTGTGCCCCTCCCCGGCGGTCCAATTTCAGCCGGGCACATCTGTTAGTGTTATAATCTACGGCCACATGTCCCGCAATAGACCAGCGCTGGTATGATTCCAACACGTGGAACCATCGCAACCATTCATTTAAAACAAAGGTAGGCATCGTCCAACATGTGGTGGCATCATAGGGGTTTTGTGTTTTCCAACAGTAGCTGTCAGTCATTGATCTCTTGCATACAGTTAATACTTGTAATTTGACCAATGGTCAAATAGTTGTTTATAAATAGATTAAATTGTTGTATTCGAGTTTTTAAGCATGGATTATTAAAGATTTGTTTATCGAGTCCTCTCTCTCTCCTCCGATTGATCTTTCCCCCTTACCTTCTTCTCTGGCGGTCTCCGACCACTCTCTCCTCCCAACCGAGCCCTTACATTTGATGCTCTTGTTCTCTTTGACCTCTCCTCGTGCTATGCTAATGGCAGAAAATGCACGCTCCAAGGTTATCAACAGTAAGTTTCTTGAGTTCCAGAAGATTTTCTAGGCGGATTAGGAGGCTCGTACAACCCTAATTGATGAGCTTCGTGAAGATTTTCAGTCGAAAGAATCGTTCCTGGTACAACAAATTGTTGAAACCAAAACAAATGCTACGGAAAGATCAATACCCTTCGCATAGATATGATGGCCAAATTCAAGCAGATGCAGTAGTCTATTAATCTTCTACATACATGATCGTCACAGGCGGATTACAGGCAATCTTCCAATTCTCAAGGCGTTCTGGGGCATTCGCTCAATGATACTTCTCATCAGGTCATTTCTTTACAATCTGATTTTAAATTTCATTGTCCTAGATTTAGCGACGGTGATCCTACTGATTGGCTTTATAATCTGTATTTATATTTTCAATTTCATAATACTAATTCCCGTGATTACATTTTAATCGCAACATATCACCTTGATCGTCCAGCTTCCCACTGGTATCAAGCTACCTTGTGTGATGTCCCTAATATTACGTTTCCATATTTTGTTGAAGCCCTCACTAGAAGATTTGGACCCTCTGCCTACAAAAATCTTACCGGCTCACTCACCAAACAACAACAAACAACTACGGTCTTGGAATATAAAAACCAGTTTGAGGAATTGTTAAATAAAGTACTTGGACTTGCACCCGGTTTTATTGCTAGTGTTTTTGTTTTAGTACTAAAACAACATATGCATACTACCGTCAAAATACAATGACCAATTGATTTATACGATTCCTACGCTTTGGCTAGAATGGTAGAGGAATAAGAATTAGAAAATAACACTATCCATCCTATCAGACCACGTCTAGAGACTCACCAAACCCAGAACCACCCTCCGCAATTTCCCCATTTATAATGGCAACCTATTCCTCCTACAACTAATCCTAAGCCAACATATCCACTTAAGTATCCTACCCGACGACTTTCGCTGTGGAAAGACAACAACGCTGTGACCAAGGCTTGTGTTACATGGCCATCGTTGTAAAGGCCCTGATACACTTTTATACTTTCAAGGCACTGATGAACCAGACAATACTACCGATCCCACCAACGAGCCAATTCAGAAAGTAGTGGACCAAAATGGGTCGGTCTGCTTTTACGCGCTTACGGGAGAACCTGTCGGCAATTTCCTTTGGGTAACTTTGTATTTACAACATCGCCCACCATAAAATTTAATAAACAGCGACAGCTTACACAATTTCATTTTTGAACGTATCGCAAAATTTTTACATTTACCAATATTGGCAATTAAACCATTTAAAGTTTTTATGGGCAACAGAATGTCGGTATTATGCACAGGCAAATGTGTGAACATCACCCGGCTCATTCAAAATAACCAATGTTTATAAATTAGAGTTATACATGCTTGCACTCCATGGTACGGATATCGTTTTGGTAGTACGGTGGCTTAGGTCCTTGGGGCCAGTTACCACAGACTACTCTACCTTAACGATATCATTTGCTTCAGATCAGGGTATGATCACTTTACAGGGACAACTATTTGGCCCTGAGATGGAGGTTTCATCGTCACAGGTTTCCCGATTGATGTCTCTATAAGCATCTGCACTGTGCGTTTTAACAAATGAATGCCCAAATATTGAGCCCATCGAACAACATTTTGATCAAACACTACCCCCACAATTCCGGCACTTATTACAGTCTTACAAGGATCCATTCCAGGAATACTAGGATCCATTCCAGGAACACTAGACACTTCCTCATAAACGTTCCATTGACCGCACCATACCCCTTCTCCCAAACTCGAAGCCAGTTAACGTTAAACCATACTGATATACCGATTATCAAAAAAATGAAATAGAAAAGTTAGTTATTGAAATGTTATCGGTTGGTCTCATAAGGACTAGTACCTCAAGTTTTACTTCACTGGTAATACTGGTTAAGAAAAAAGATGAATCTTGGCATTTTTGTGTACACTATCATGTTTTGAAGAATATTGCAATCAAAGATCGTTTCCCAATACTGACCATAGATGAATTACTTGACGAATTATTTTACATGCGATATTTTACAAAATTAGATCTAAGAGCAGTATACCATCAAATTAGGATGGCTGACGCAAATATTCACAATACCGCTTTTTGAACACATCATGAGCATTTTGAATTCACTGTAATGCCATTCGGCCTATCGAATGCCCCTTCTACTTTTCAATCTCTTATGAATTCTATCTTTTGTCCATACGCAAGTTTATAGTTGTATTTTTTGACGATATACTTATTTATAGTGCAACAAAATAGGACCTTCTTTCCCATTTGACTATGGTATTCAAAATATTATCTGAAAATGTATTGAAAATAAACTATTCTAAGTGTTTTTTTCAAAGAGAAGATTGAATTTTTGGGACATTGTATTACAAAAGGAATGGTATATCCTGACCACACAAATACCCAAAAAGTGGATCGAGCATTTTTAGGCTTAACAGGTTTTTATCGAAAGTTTATTAACAAAATTTCAATTATAACGACGACATTATCAGACCTTCTAAAGAAGAATTTTTTTTGGAATGATCAAACAATGTTGGCCTTTGATACTTTAAAGGAAACACTAGTATCTAAACCAATATTGATATTACCAAAGTTTGCAGAACCATTTACCATTGAAACTGATGCATCCGAGATTGGAACAGGCACAGCGTTACTTCAAAACAACAATCCCATAGCCTATTTCAGAAATAAATTGCCACCACTTATGCAAAGGAAGTCGACATACGTATGTGAAATGTATGCTGTCACTTCCGCCGTTATAAAGTGGAGGCAATATCTACTGGGTCATTCATTTCAAATCTTAACCAATCATAAGAGCTTGCACAGCCTTCTAACCCAAGACTTACATACACCAGAACAAACAGTTATTTCTGACAAAACTTATTAGTTATGACTACACGATCAAGTATAAACCAGGAAAAAATAATGTGGTAGCTGAATCTCTATCAAGGTCATGCTCAGAACACAATGACATTACCACAGAAATATTACCAGCAACACAAAATGAACCAGCTCAATTATACACGATATCAATTTCTGCACCCACTTCCCATTTACTGGAGGGTGTGGAGCAGTCTTACGCCACTGATCAATTCACCCAGCAATTGCTAGGAGAATTGCAGGCCAACCCTTCTCACCCATAATGGACATGTAAAGAGAATATGATTTTCTTTAAGCATAGGCTATTCATTCCACATAACTCTCTTATCATTCACAAAATAATCACAAACTCACATGATACCCTCTATGGAGAACATTCAGGAATAAAAGCAATCTTGTATAAGATTCGAAGTAATTTTCACTGGCCTAACATGAAAAAAGACGTAACTGACTATGTTAACCAATGTGAATTATGTCTGAAGGCTAAACCCGCTAATCACTTACCCTATGGGCTACTACAACCCTTACCCATTCCAACACTTCTTTGGTCAGACCTTACTATGGATTTCATAATCCAATTACCAAAGTCCAACAATTACACAATCATCATGGTAATCGTAGATAGATTATCTCGAGCTGCACATTTTGCTCCTATGATTCCACCACTAACTGTGCTGAACGCTACAACAGCATTCTTGGAATCAGTCGGAAAACTTCACAGACTACCTACGTCAATAGTTAGTGACCGTGATTCTGTATTTTTGAGCAATTTTTGGACAGATTTGTTTTCCTTGTAAGGCACAAATTTGAATTAGAGTCCGGCCTACCACCCGCAGGATGGGTTAACGGAACGAACTGATAGGTGCCTACAACAGTATTTAAGAATGTTTACCCCTGCTCATCCAAAAAAATGGTCAACTTATTTAAGCTTTGCTGAATTTCATTTCAATACATCCCTAAACACATCGACCGGTATGCCCCCCATTCGAGGGCATGTTCGGTTGACCGCCCCTTGGGCTTCTTACTTACTGTGCAGGGAGCACCAGGATTGAAGCACTGGAGCTTACATTACAAACCAGAGATGCAATCATTCACCAGTTGAAGGAAAATCTACAACAATCTCAACATCGCATGAAGACTTTTGCGGATAAAAAGAGAACAAATTTTTTTTTCAAATAAACGACAGGGTGTTATTGAAATTACACCCCTACCGATAGCTCACTCTTAACCATATGAGTTGTAGAAAGCTAGCACTCCGCTATTACGAACCCTTCCAAATCAAGGAAGTCGTGGGAGTAACCTCTTATAGGTTAAATCTACTAGAAGATTGTAAAATACATCCAGTATTTCACATTTCGTTGCTCAAGGCATACAAAGGATGTGAGACGACACATGTGACGCCCTTACCAAAACAAAGTCACAAGAACATGCCCATACATGTTCCTCTGGCCGTGGTTAGTTTACGTCAAATCTTTCGTAATAATCTGATGGTCCGGCAAGGGCTAGTTCAGTGGAAGGACCTTCCACCCGAAGATAGTTCCTCGAAAGACTTGGACTCACTCCCTACAGATCTACAACAAGCAGCACGGGAACACACTTCGCTACCTCTCGAAGCAGATCACAATGATCTACCAACGACTTAGCATCAGCAAAAGAAACCTACTCAACGACCTCACCATCAACCACAACAACCACCACAGAAAAATTAGAAGGTTGTGCCATTCATTCTAGGACTGTAGAGTTTTGCTCTGTCACGAGTTTCTCCTAGTCTCAGTATTTTGAACTCTTGTAGCTAATTCACCTACAATAAAAGCTAAAGTTATCAGATCCTTGTTGTAACGTCCCAATTCGCGCTAGGCCCCTCGCACGTGTTCTGAGTCAAGAGACTCAACTCGGGCCCGGAGTGCACCGACGCGAGGTGTCAGGTGCATAGAATAAGTGTAGGATTGGGTTCAAGGTTACCCCAACCAGTAGCCGAGATGAGGGAACTCGGCTAAGTAAAAGTCGTCGAGAATCCCCTGTTATACCCACCGATCGTCGAGTATCGCTGAGAATACTCAACGCAATCAACGCAGGATGTCCAGTAAAAAGGCTAAGGGAAAATCGTCGGGAATCATTGTTGATTCCCGATGAATTCGTCGAGAATGACCTGACGGTTCTCACCGATCGTCGAGAATGACCTGACGATTCTCGCCGATCGGCGAGAATGACGACTGATTTCCGCCGAATTTTACTTGGGCGTTTTCTTCGCCCAGGCAGATTCGCCGGCTTGTATAGGCGGACTGAACCGGACTTCGGTATTCGTGCTGAATGATCCTTGGACCGGTCACTTCAAATGAAACCTAATTTGGGCGGTCCAATTAGAGAGTGACACGTGGCGGAAGGGATTTAGCCTAATATGTAATATAAAAGGGAGTAAACCAAACCCTAGCCGATCGTTCTTGCCGAGCCGTCACCGTGCAAACCGACGGGAGCGGAAGAGGAGATATCGCGGGTCGCCGGAGCCGGATTCTGGAGGAAAAGCTCCGCCGTTTCCGTGGAAGAACACTGCTAACGAAGCCAAGGATGCCGCCACGGAGAATAACGCGATCCATGGCCGGCAACGGAGGAAATGCCGGAAATGACGTGAGTTTCCTCCCCTCTCCCTTGGTGCTAGATCTATAGTTATTCTTAGGCTAGACATCGACTCAAACGAGTCTTGATGTGTGAGATGAAGCTTTCTAGGAAGGCCATGCTAGAGCTTGTGCTCTAAAGCTTAGTCGTCTTCAACCTCCCCTCGCTTCAAAGTGATGATAGGGGTGGTCTCGTGAAGAGGAAATGGCTCCAAGAGGGAGAATAAGGGTGGAGGAACTTCTGGATGCGATTTGGGGAAAATCGCTTGAGGAGGAAGATGAACGGATGCCGTTCACTTCGCTTCAAGATGCGTGCAGAATCTGTATTCTGCACGCAGCGACCTTCTTGGCTATTTTAAGCAAGAAGGGGGCCGATCTGGGCTTTCGACTAAAAACGAAAGTTGTAGCCCTTGAAATTACCTTTCCAACGAGTGGTTGCACGTTTCCATGCGATACCTGTAGCCACGGGAAAGTCCGTTTGAATCTGCTGCGGTTGGAAGTTAATGTCCAGGAATTCTGTATCCTGTACGCAGCAGACTTCGAGTTGCATTTCTGGTATGATGTGACCAGATCTGGGCTTTTGACTAAACACGAAAGTTGTAGCCCTTGAAATTACCTTTCCAACGAGTGGTGGCACGTTTTTGGGCGATACCTGTAGCCACGGGAATCCTCAGTCAAAGTTGCTGACCAGTTTACGCATAATTCTAGATGATTATAATATGAACTTGGATTCGATGGAATAGATGTTGCAATTCATCTCGAGGTTGGGTGAATTCCTTTGTGTTAATCACCGAGGTAATGTGAAGGTTGATGTTTGAGGACTTGAATTCCTATGTCGAGATGTGAATCAAGCCTAAGTGAACGAAAGGCTTTGTTACATTTGTTAGATCAACATTATGCGCATTATCTATAATATGTTGAATTCTTTTGGAAGGATTTGTAAATGGTTAAAACTATGGCCCGGATGTGTAATGGATTGATGGAAGGGAATGGATAGTCCAATGCTTAGAGGGTTGTCTCCCCACGGGTAACATTGTGAAAGTTAACAAGTGCGGTGTTGACCGTCACTAATGGGAATGAGGTTAAGTTAGATAAAATCGGACGGTTGGGCTTGGTTCTCGGTGTTCACGTCCCGAGGCTCCTCCCGTATTTGATGGATGGTTGGGATTGGTCCTCGTTCTTTCTCCGAGGCTCCTTCCATGCCACGGAATTGTGGAATTGCATGTGGTGTGAGTCGACACGCGGTGTCGTAATCCCGGGTTAAGGATAGTGTGGCAGGTCTACGGGCTCGCCAATCGTCACACCGATGGGAGTTGACAGTTAGACCTTGGGCGGTTGGGCTTGGTCCTCGGTGTTCACGTCCCGAGGCTCCTTCCGTGCCAGGTGAACGGTTGGGCTTGGTCCTTGTGCTCATTTCCGAGGCTCCTTCTGTGTCATACCATAGGCCAGTCAGGGGCTAGGATCTTGGTGCTTATTTACCCGAGAGAACCCGCTGAGCTGTAGTATGCATGTGAGCTCCGCTGTTGTGTCCTAGCGTGGAGGCGTACGGAGGCCTAGGCCAGGTAGTGTGGAGACCAGCCTAGTAGTGGAGATGCCCGCTCCACTGTCACCGTTTGGCCACGACGGTTGATGCCTGAGAGGTTAGCTACCTGCTCGAATAGTGGGAACTATAAGTCTGTGTCGACATAGCGATTGCATGTGCTTGAGCATGGGTGTGTCATTGCATTGCATACATAGCATCGCACTTCATTATTTACACAAAACCCTCGTCGTATAAGTTTGTATGGGCACTCATATATGATGAGTTACTTTCTACTGAACGACCCTCAACTTATATGCTTGTATGGGCATCCATATAAGTTGAGTTACTTACTGTTCTAGTTATATACTCTCTTGCTGTTGTAGTTCGTAGATTTGAAATAAGAGCTTGTTTATTATACACTGCTGATGTTGCTGCTTATAATATGTATATTCATTTCACCTGTTGTACTACTGTTATTTATATATTGTACCTGTTCCTTTCTCCGCCCGATGCTGAGGAGTCGCCGGGGGAGCGGATGTGAAACCACTTAGTCTTTTTGACTAACGGTTGCTACGTCTTCCTTTTTAGGAGGAAACCCCGCAGGTGGAGCAGCAGGCTATGCAGACGGACAGCCAGGCCAGGGTGACAGGGCCTGAAGGGACGGTACCGTCGCTACCGTTGGTTACCGATGTGAGTGAGAGAGAGATTTTGTTGTAGCCCTTCGGGGCAATTCTGTTTACGTACTCTGATATTAGAAGCTTGTTGTAGCTTCTTTATTTATGATATTATGGACATATGTTTGGTGTGGATTTGACTTTCATATTATTATGGTTGGGTTGGCACTTATCTGTTGATATTGTTGGTAGCCGGCAGAATAGGCGTCTTGTGGTACAGGCTAGCCTGAGTGCTAGTGTTACCGCAAGGCGGCTATTCTGGGCATAGGACCCCTCTCGTGCCGTGCCTTGTGTCCCGGGAGGGGGGTCTTACACTTGCTTCCTCCAGTACCCACGGCCTGTTTCGCCTCCATGACTAAGCCCTAACTTCAGGAAGAAATGAGAACGATGAGGACATCGTTAGCTTTAAAAGGGAAAGGCTATGTTATAATTCGTGGCCACGTCTGCAATAGGCCAACGCTGGTATGATTCCAACACGTGGAACCATTCACAACCGTCTGTTCAAAACAAAGGCAGGCATCATTCAACATGTGGCGGCATCGTAAGGGTTTTCTGTTTTCCAATAGCAGTTGTTAGCCGTTGATCTCTAGCATACAGTTAATACTTGTAATTTGACGAACGGTCAAATAGTTTTTTATAAATAGATTAAATTGCTGTATTAGAGTTTTTAAGCATGGATTAATAAAAATTTATTTCTCTCTTTGTTTCTCGATTTCTCTCTCTCTCCTCTGATTGATCTTTCCCCTTTACCTTCTTCTTCTCTGGCAGTCTCCGGGCCTCCGGCCACTCTCTCCTCCCAACTGAGCCCTTATAGTTGGCTACAAAAATAGTTCATCCACAGTAGCTGGATCATTCACAGCATTCACACAGGCATTTCCACAAACATCTTCGGAATATCTATTCTCTACAGATTTAAATTCTCTATCCTCCATCTCCGCATCAACCCCTGTTGCCCTCAACTCGACGCCACTCCCCTGAAGCGCTAAAGAGCTAGCCAGACACTGTCCCTCATCAAGAGAGGATAGATCACCCCCAAGACCCGATATGGCTCCTTCCGTATCAGCACTTGTATACTCCAGCAGTGTCAAAGCACCGGCGGTGGCGAGCCAGGTGTAACGGGCAAAAATAGACAATACTAAAGAAACTCAAGAATGGCCGGAGAAGGTGGCCGGAGATGAGGAAGAGGAAGAAAGGCCGGGGGTGGCCGGAGGTGGGAGAGATGAAGGGGGTCGGGAAACAGAGGAGTAAACTCAAAACTTTATTAATTTTCTTCTTAAAATCCTATTACAACTAATGACCCCTATTTATAGGACCAATTAGGCAATTACAAATTACTTAACCTCTAATACGCATGCTGGCTGTTACATTGCCTTCCCCTTTAAAAACGAAGTCCTCGTCGTTACACTACAAGAAAATCTCTTATTAGTTAGGAGAAAAATTCGTTGCTAAAATATAAAATTCGTTGTTAATTTATATTAGCAAGATATTTAGCAGTAAAAATATTTCCTTTTTAAATTGAGCCTAGCTAAATTTAGAAAGGATTTTTTTTCCTTCCTATTTAGCAAGAGAATTTTAGCAAGGATTTTTATCCTTCTTAAATTAGCAAGCAATTCATTTTTTGTTGCTAATTATTATGGTAAATAAAAAATATTTTTATATATAAAAAATGCATGCTAATAGCAGGATTCGAACCACTTATCTCTCAAATAAATTCTATCATGCTTGCAAACTATGCTAAGAAACTTATTTGTTTATTTTTGCGGTATTTTATATAAATATAAATGTTAAATATTTAATTTATAATATTATGTAAAAAAATATATATATATTATCATTTCTAAATATATATATATAAGTATTAAAAATTTATAATATTATATATATCTCCCGCTAATTTATAAATATATATAAATATTTTAAATGAGTTGCTGTATATACGCGCAGCGTGTTTTTCGGTCATATACGCGCAAATGAAAAAAACACCTATATGTGTGCATTTTTTAGAAATGTTTTCAACATGAAAGTTGTAGATCTCGTCGAGATCTACAACTTTCATGTTGAACACTTTTCCTAAAAATGCAAGGTTTAAGAGTATTTTGAAAAGGCGCGAAACTATTGCGTAACTATTGCAAATTCGCAAAAGTTACGCATTGTTTCGCGCCTTTTCAAAATACTCTTAAACCGTGCATTTTTAGAAAAAGTGTTCAACATAAAATTTGTATTTCTCGTTGAGATCTACAACTTTCATGTTGAACACTTTTCGAAAAAATGCAAGCATGTAGCTGTTTTTTCCAATTGCGCGTATTTGATCAAAAAACGTGCAGCGTGTACAAACATAAAACTGTATTTTAAATTTCTAAAATTATATTAAAAAAATAAATATAATATTAATTAATTTGTTCAATACTAATTAATACTCAATTATAATTTATAAATATATTATTAATTATTTTATTCAAATAATTTATGTTAGTTTCTAAGATCTATATATGTTGAATTTGAAATAATTTAAAAAATTATATACAAATTATATACAAAATTAATTATATATAATAATTATTTTCTTGGCCATAAACAATGTTAATTTATAGACATATATAACTATATAAATAATTTTTTAAGTTATATAAAGTATGTATATGTATGATCATTTCATTTTAAATTTTAGCTATGACTTAGATTAAAGAGATAGACATAAATAAATAAATAAATTATATTTTTTTTTATGAAAGGTAGTAAATGTTTTAGAAGAGAAATTTCTCCATCAATATTTTGCAACAAAAAAAATTATTGTTATTTTAACAATAAAAAAGTTCGTTGCTATTTTTACAACAAATATTTTGCAATAAAATAATTCGTTGCTAATTTTGCAACAAAAAAATTTGTTGCTAATTTTGTAGGTAAATTAGAAAATCATTTACCTTGTTAAATTTGATGCTAATTAGCAAGTAGTTATCTTGCCTTTCTAATTTTCCTTACTAAATAGACTTTTTCTTGTAGTGTTAGATCATCACTAAAAAAAAACCAAAGGCGTCCATTGATATATCAATGCAAGTCTTGGTCTCCCTAAATATGAAACTAATTCCACCAGGATCAAACACCAAAATTATTGATGTTCTTTGATCTTTTTTAACGACCTTTGTTGCAGCGAATCTTGTTGCAATGATCTTTGTTGTAGCAAACACAATTGCAACAAACTCTTTTGCATGCACTGGTTTTACGCCATTTTTGTCTGAATAGTTATTGCCAAAGACAACATTGTAGATGCTCTTGATTTTGGTGGTGTTAGATGGCAACACAAAATCATATTCAACACGCATCGATGGCGCGGAGGTTGCTTTGATCTTTTTCAGAACTATATGGTGAATAATAGATGGCTCGGCGGTTGAGTTCTGTTCAAAAACTTCATGGTGAAAATCTTCTATTGTTGTCATCGTTGAATTGATCATTGGTGAGATCTGCTCCTCCAAAATAATTGGAAGAGAATCTTGTTCCACTGCGTCAGCAAGAACAATATTTATATCGTCAAAATTTTGCAAAGTTTGATTCATTATTTGCTCTTGTTGTCTTTGCATGGTTAATGTGGATTCCCGAAGTTCAGAATATTGTTGTCGTGTGGTAACCAGGAGACGTTGAAAATTATTATTCATGTTTTCTTCCAGAGAATCAAAACTCCGTAGCATCTTTTGCTTGAAGGCCTCAATAACATCACACAAATCTTCTGCCATTGTAAATCAAGGAGAAGCCAAAATAATTCTTGATGTTTTTTCTTCCTATATTTTTTCCCCTCAAAAAGAAACAGAGCTGTTTTTTTTCCTATTATTCTATCCACCAGAACAATAGGTGCCCCTAGGATCTTGATTTCCGGAAAATAGACAAGAAATGGCTGTAGTCTGAAATGGCACAGTAAACAGAACACTAGGTGTAAGACCCCCTTTTTTTTCTTCTTAAACCACCGGGGTCTTATCCCAGAATTGCCGCTTTGCGGTGGCACCGACTCACGGGAAGGCCGCCACTACAAAACGTCAATTCTGCCGGCCCTTTTCGATCACAAGAGAGAGAAGTAATTAAACATAAAATGTAAACAAGTCCACAGAAACATGTAAACAAAAGTGAAATCACATCCAGTCCATCAGTGGATAATAACAGGAAATAGATAAATGGGCTCGAGCCCGGTACATCAGAGTCCTCACTACAAGTCACTCATCGCGGAAGCTATAAAAATACTAATCACTCACGGAGCTGGTCGCAGGTGCACCGGTGCTAGACTGACCCACCTCCATGCGCACCGTACTCTGCTGGTGCTGGTCCCTGGACTGCTGGTCCCTGTCTCCCATCCGGAGCTCCTGTAATGTTGTGGTTCGAAAACCATTAGTCATAAAGACTAAGCCCTATCATCCCCTACCCCTCCCCCCACGGCTCCTAAGCACCGGGCAGAGAGGAGGAAAGGGAAGCTTCAAAGGTGGAGAATAATCAAGCAGATGACAAGGGAGTTATTCTAACAACTATCTAGAACAAAGTACAACTAGCAATCCTATGGTAGTAAATAATAAGGAGGACAATTAATAAGTAGCAATTGTATAAAAAAGGCAGCTAGAGAACAGTAAGTAATCAAGCAAGTAAATAAGTAAGTAACCTTAACTTATATGAATGCCCATACAAACTTATAAGTTAAGGGGTCTTCTGCAAGGCTCACATCGTATAAAAAGTCCCATACCGATTTATACGTTGGGGTGTCGGTTGTATGCAAATATGAGTGTAGTGATATGCTATACCATGATTCATGCAAGTGCAACTCACGCACAGGACTCTATGCGCACAGAACTTTAGTTCCCCCTGTTCGGGCAGCTAGCTTCACTCTCAGGAACCTCCATAGTGGCAAACGGAGATAGTGGGTCGGGCCCCCCACTCCTAAGCAGGTATCCACACTACCGGGTCTAGCCCTTCCGTATGCCCCTAGAAGAACACAACCTAGAGTATCCGCGTACTACTGCTGGCTGTACCCACCAGACTTTCTTTGGCTAAGTGTCCCACACCGCCGAGTCAACATACCGATTCCGGTGTGAACGACAATCAGATATCGAAGACCCACCACCTTTATTCTGTACTCCAACCCTCGAGCCCTCGGCTCCCCGGACTGTCCCGTCCGTACATCTACCTTCAGAGCTACCGTCTGAATGGCAACCAAACCAATTATACTACCTTCCTAGCTACGGGGTGTATGTGTGTGCAACCCTAATTATACTAGTTGCTCTTTAGATTATTAATTCTACAGCTTACATTAGCCCAGGACTGCCCCCGGCATACCCCGTGAAGGGCTCTCAAAGGGCACTAGGAACCAAGACGGCGGCATTACGGCCCGAAGTTCCCTTTCGCAAGGCACTTATTGTTATTGGTTGATCTCCCTTAACCCGATCCCCTTTTAGTTACTTTAGATCTAACCCTAGAGTATTAAGACTCTTCCATTCCTACCCGGGGTGGACGATCTTTCGTTGTTCCCGTACGCCCTTATCCTTAACCAGTCTCGCACTCTACCTATCCTGACCCCAATAATGGACTTAAACTTAGCTTGCCCCAACCAACCAGAAACTACCAAAATTCCATCTCCCAAAGTTCATTATCCGCTCTAGTTCAGTTTCCGTGGTTTTACTATATGCAGACCATCCTAAGATACGTGAGGGGTATGAGGGGAGGTGCTCCAATTTGTCTTCTGAATCTCCTATAATATTTACTGGAGGTCTATCGTGACATAATATAGCTAAGACCAAGATTTCCAAATTTTTCCTATTTATTGGGCATTTAATTTATTTATTCTAAGATTCCAAATACCCTAGTATGAACATGAAGTGCACTAATGAGCAAACAATAAATCATAATAAAATCAGTAAAAATCCTATGAGACATTTAAACATCAATTCCAAGTTTTCAGAAATTCCAGAGATGTTTATGCCTATATTTCCTAATTTACCATTTTAGGCCACTTTTACTATATTGTGAAGGAAGTACTGTAAATATTTTTCCAAAAATCCCAAGGAAATTATAGAAGCTATATAGTGACCTAAAACCATCATAAACCAAGTACCATAATTTTTATCCCAAATTTGAACTCTGAATTTATTTTAATGCAAGGTACAAATTTTCTTAAATTAATGAAGGAGGTACTGGTTTTAGTCATCTAAAATTCCATAGAAAATTACAGGGTAACTATAATAATTTGAAACACCCACTGACTCAATTTCATAATTTTGCAAATAGTGATTGGACATTATTTATATTTTTGACTCCATGTCATGACTAGTACGTTAAAGAAATATGTACCAGAAATAATCAGTTAAAATTTCCAAGAAAAATACAGAAAGTATAACAGGCTATAAAATGCCCTAATCCAAGATTTCATAATATTCCAGTGAACAGAAATTCCATAATCATCAAAATAAATATCTAGGGCACAATTAAAGTTGTTAATGAAGTACTGTATAAATTAACCCAAAAATCTCAACAAAATTATATCATGGCTATTTTGACCAGAAAATACCTTTGCTTAAATTTTACCTAATTTAAATTTAATTAGATAGCTTAATAATTCAAATTAAAGTTGGTGACCTAAACTAGGGTTAGGATTTTAGGTGGCCTAGCTGTCTCCAAATACCCTAAACTTTTGTCCAAGGAACTATACTGGCCCTATGGTTCTCTCCACCAAATTTTAAGTCAGTCCAAGGTCATTTGACCCCATGACCTTCACAACCCCAAAAACCACCATTATGGGATTTTCCTTAGGGTTCTAGGGCTACCCTACACCAAACCACCCCAAACTCCCTTGGAGGGTGTGTCATGCCCTAAAAAGCCTTTGGACAAAGTATCAGCCTCTGTTGAGGTGATATGGCCACTCAAATACTAATGGGGTGTTTGATCCTAAATTATCCTATGAGGATCATCCTAGGGTTGGACACAACCCTATTCAAAACATCTCCAAATGAGATGAAATTTTTACCAAAACCTTATGATAAACCCAGGGACCACTCACCAAAATTTGGGAGGGTTTGGAAGTAATTTAGCCATCTAATTAAATTATGCTAGGATTATTAAATTTTTCTAAAAACTATAAAAAAACATTCTCCAAAAATTTTCATTTTTGGATAGCACCTAGATATAGGTAAGATTAGGCCACACCCCAAATTTCAAGTCATTTTGATGACTGGATTGGAGTGGGGAATTTTTATAAGGTCAATACAGCCCTATGTATAGGCCTCACCAAAAAGTGTGCTGTGGTCTAACTAGGACTCCAAATAGAGTGAAATCAATTTTAAATTAAACTAGACTTCAAGGACTACATTTTCTATGTTGACCACTTTTTATGTTTCAGCCCATACGGGCTATAATTTTCAGTTTCAACCTAGTATACAGTAAAGGGAATTAATTCCTAACTATACAATATATTATATAATACAATGCTACTGTTCACCATCTTCTTCACCCGAACCAGCAACCTAAAAACAAAAGCTTGAAACCTGTAGCTTTTCTAAAGCCATTTCCTGGCCACCCAGCCATCCCCCTGGCGGGCCACCACCACCAACACCTCTGTTGAGGTGAGGGCTACCGTCGGGCGGCGGCACGGCCGCCGGAGAGGCGGTTTCCGGCGAACCCGCCACCATAAAATTTTTGGAAAACCATGGAAACGCTCACCCGATCTGGCTCTTTTGAGCCCGATATCTCTCCTAACGATTTCTAAGATCTATCCGCAGAAGAAGAGGGAGGGGAGGACCTTGTTCGCGGGCTGGAGGCGTGCAGACCATCGGGAAGCCATTTGCGCGGTGGTGGCGTCGCCGGAAATTCTTCAACAGCAAGGGGAGGAATCTGAATCCGTTTGATCGAGCGTGTAACCTTCTCCTCTTGCTCTTAGGAGTCTTTTATAGATCTTCAAGTGGGGAGGGAAAAGGATGAAACGTTCATGGCCATTAATATTTCTCTTAATGACGTTTCGGTTATGGTAGATGCAGTTGAAACGCTGGAAACGAAGAGGTGTTTGCCAGGTGGCGATTTCCTATTGGACCAACATTTCCTTATTTTATTAAATAATTGGAGAAGGAAACGGCCCATAAATACTCCTGGTGTAACTTCCCATAATCAGAATTGATTATAACGTTGGTTACCGAAATTTCCAGTCTGGCTGACGTTTCGGCCCTGGTCACGGGCGTGACACATAGGTCACGGGCGTGACAGGCCCGGGTAGCCAATTCTGGGTTCGACGATCGTCGAACTGAGATCGACGATCGTCGAAGGGTTGTCACGCCCTAGGTCACGGGGCGTGACAGGCCCCGGTGACCAATTCTGGGTTCGACGACCGTCGAACTGAGGTCGACGATCGTCGAAGGGTGGTCACGCCCTAGGTCACGGGCGTGACACATAGGTCACGGGCATGACAGGGTCATGAGGCAAATTCCGCGTTCGGCGATCGTCACGCAGAGATCGACGATCGCCGAAGGGGTCACGCCCTTGGTCACGGGCGTGACACCTGGGTCACGGGCGTGACAGGACCGGGTAGAAAAATTCTGCGCCCGACGATCGTCTCCCTGAGATCGACGATCTTCGAAGGAGTCACGCCCTAGGTCACGGGAGTGACGGGTCGGTCACGGGCGTGACCAACCCGTGACCCGAAATCTCGGTCGATTTATTTCAGTTTTTGGGCTTCCTAGGGTTCTATCACGACAAACCGACTCCTAGGGGTCTAGCCGGAAATGAGATGTTACAAAGCCCAATAAACAAAACAAAGATTTCGTCCCCGAAATCAAGGTTAAGCCTACGGGACTCTAATCGGGAAAAAGAAAGCTTGTAACATCCCATGAGAATTATAAGATTACATCTCTACATTATGTTTGCTTTGTGCGGTTTCAAATCTAAGATTAATTCGCCCAATTAACTAGGTATATACACCCCAATAAACAAAAGATTAGCCCCTATTCTTGAAATTTCAGTCCTATTTATTGAAAACAGGAAGACAAATTGATTGTCCAGAGGAGTTGTGAGGTATACCTGACGAAAAAGT
This sequence comes from Platanthera zijinensis, assembly GCA_039513925.1. Lineage (NCBI taxonomy): Eukaryota > Viridiplantae > Streptophyta > Magnoliopsida > Asparagales > Orchidaceae > Platanthera > Platanthera zijinensis. The sequence continues at coordinate 176,582,630 of CM077088.1, forward strand.
TCCGGGTATTTTCGCCTCATCAAGTCCTGTGGCTCCCATGTATGCTCCTCCTGGCCATGATTGTTCCACAGAACCTTGACTAACGGAACCTTCTTCTGTCGCAAGACCCGCACTGCTGTATCGTCAATCCTGATAGGTTCCAAATTGACTGACCGATCCGAGGCCACCGGGCCATCTGCCGAGGAGATCAGGTGCTCAGGGCGTAGCAGAGCCCTCCGAAGTGAGGAGACGTGGAAGACGTCATGCAATCCCGCTAACTCCGTCGGTAGCTCCAGTCTATAAGCTAAGGGGCCGATCCGCTCCAGGATCCTATAAGGCCCCATATATCTCGGACTGAGCTTCTTCCGTCCGCGCACCCGCGAAACTCCGTGCATCGGCCATATCTTCAAGAAAACTCGGTCTCCCATCTTGAACTCCACTTGACGATGCCTCGCATCGTAGTATTTCGCCTGTCTGCTCTGGGCTTCCAACATCCTGTCCCGGATCAATCTAATCTGAGCATCTGTATCTCCCACAAACTCCGAGTCTAGCGCCTGCGGATCCTCATCCTGAACCCAAGATAGTGGGGTCCTGCACCTCCTTCCATACAACGCCTCGTATGGAGCCATGCCTATGCTGGACTGATGAGCGTTGTTGTTCGAAAACTCGACCAGTGGTAGCAATCTCTCCCAAGGCTCGCCACGGACCAAAATACACAGTCGCAACAGATCTTCCAGTGTACGGTTGGTGCGCTCTGTCTGTCCGTCGCTCTGAGGGTGAAAAGTTGTGCTGAATGTCAACCGAGAACCCAGATGGGCTTGGACTGACCTCCATTCCCTGGATGTAAACCGCCCATCCCAATCCGAAACGATAGTCTTGGGCACCCCATGATAACGCACAAACTTCTCAATGAACCTCCGTACTAATACACTAACCGGTGTGTCCTTTACCACTGGAATGAATCTGGCCACCTTTGTTAGCCTGTCCACTATCACCCAGATCGAGTCATTCCCCGCACGGGATCGAGGTAGCCCATGTATGAAGTCCATGGCTATATCCTCAAATTTCCACTCCGGCACCGGAAGCGGCTGCAGCAAGCCTGCTGGGTTCCTACACTCCGCCTTCACGAGCTGGCAGGCCTCGCAATGCGTCACAAAGTACGTAATATCTTTCTTCATACCCGGCCAGTACATCGTCCTCTTCAAATCCTTTACCATCTTGGTGATCCCCGGGTGTACCGAATACCGGCTGTAGTGAGCTTCCGTCAAAATGTCCTCCCGGATCCGTCCTCCTGCTGGTATGTAGACTCTGCCTCGGAAACACAGGAGACCATCCCTCAAAGAGTAATCTCCTGTCGTGCCTTCCTCCAAGGCTCAGAATATCGGCTCAGCTCTCTCATCCAGCATCTGCCCATCTCTGATGCGGTCTCGAATATCATCAGTGGTAACCATTGACCCTAGGTACTCCTTGTATAGCTCCGGGTCATCCTCAGACACTAGTGAAATCTGCATCTCCTCGAATGATCTAACCAACTCCAAGGCCATCAGCTGCGGACCTACTCCTGTCGTACTCGCTCTCCGGCTCAGAGCATCCGCGACCACGTTCGCCTTCCCTAGATGGTAGTGCATGGTATACTGGTAGTCCGACAGAAACTCCACCCAGCGTCTCTGTCTGATGTTTAACTCCTTCTGGGTGTCGACGTACTTCAGATTCTTGTGGTCGGAGAAGATATCGCAATGTACTCCGTAGAGATAGTGTCGCCAGATCTTAAGAGCAAAAATGGCTGTTCCCATCTCCAAATCGTGCACGGGGTAGTTCTGCTCGTGCTGCTTCAACTGACGGGAGGCATAGGCTATTACGTGCCCGTTCTGCATCAGAACGGCACCCATCCCCTGATAGGAAGCATCTGTATACACCTGGAATCCCTCCTTCCCTGATGGAAGAGCAAGGATGGGAGCCGAGGTGAGACGATCCTTCAGCTCTTGGAAGGCAGATTCGCATCGTGTCGTCCAAATAAAAGGGGACTCCTTCTTCGTCAGAGACGTAAGAGGGAGGGCAATATGAGAGAACCCCTTTACGAACTTCCGGTAGTAACCGGAAAGTCCCAAGAAACTTCGAACATCCGAGGCCGACTTTAGTGGTGGCCAATCCCGTATCGCCTGGACCTTCGCCGGATCCACTGCCAGACCTGCTCCACTGATGACATGGCCCAGAAAGGCCACCTCCTTTAGCCAGAACTGGCACTTGCTGTACTTGGCATACATATCATGCTCACGCAGCTTCTCCAAGGTCAAGGCCAGATGTCTCGCGTGCTCCTCCTCCGTTCTTGAATAGATAAGGATGTCGTCAATGAATACGATAACGAAGACGTCCAGATACTCTTCGAACACCCGATTCATCAGGGTCATGAATGCAGAGGGTGCATTCGTGAGCCCGAATGGCATCACTGTAAACTCGTGCAAACCTTATCTGTTGCTGAAGGCCGTCTTCGGGATGTCCTCCTCCCGAATGCGAAGCTGGTAGTACCCTGACCTAAGATCCAGCTTTGAGAACCAATGGGCTCCCTCCACCTGGTCAAATAGCTCGTCTATCCTTGGTAAGGGATAAGTATTCCGGACTGTCAACCTGTTCAGAGCCCGGTAAACTATGCACAGTCGAAGGGTCCCGTCCTTCTTCTTAACGAACAACACCGGAGCTCCCCATGGTGAAGAGCTAGGCCGAACGAACCCGGCCTCCACTAACTCCTGAAGCTGGCTTCGAAATTCCACCAACTCCTTTGGGGCCATTCGATAGGGAGCTCTGGATACCGGCTTAGCCCCCGGTACGAGCTGAATCTGGAAGTCCTTCTCTCGGTGCGGGGGTAGCCCTGGTAGCTTCTCCAGAAACACGTCGGCGAAGTCCCGCACTACTGGAATATCTGAAATGGAGTCCTTGGCCACGACCGCCTCAAAAAGGACCTGATAAACTTCTCCCCCTGCAGGTGGGCCTTAACGGCCTGCACAGACGATAATAAGGTACGAGGTGCTGGTATAATACCTTCGATGACAATGAAGGAGTCGCTGTGCCTCACAGTGATCCTCTTCGCCACGCAATCGATCTGGGCATGGTTCCAATACAGCCAAGTCATGCCCAGGATCAGATCGTAATCTGGCATCTTCAGAACCGTCGCTGGTGCCTCAAACGCTTTCCCGCCGATCCTCGCTTCCATATTGCAATGAGCAGAGGTCATTATCTCTGATCCATCGGGTAGGCGCACCCTCATCATCTTCCCGGTGAATGGCTCCACACCTGCCACTCCTTTCATGAAATCCTCCGACACGAACGATTGCGACGCACCAGTGTCGAAGAGGGTGTGAGCGGGCTTGCCGCTAACGAAGACTATGCCTGGGGTAATTTAGTGTCTTAGTATTCTTGTTGCAGTTGTCTTCTCTTAATTTCTAACCAGGTTATGTCTAGAATATTAGTTTATATGAAGAAAATTTAAAAGTACTGTCATACCTGTGATAACCTGATCTGGGTTCCGGGGCTGTGTCAGGTCTAGAGCATACACCTGCTCCCTCTCTGGCCTGCGGCCTCGATCCTGAAATCCTCGTCCTCGGTCCTGTCCTTGTCCGCCAAACTGTCGGGGAGGTGGAGCGCCCTAATGTGCTGGTGGGGGTGCTCGTCTCACAGGGCAGTTCCTCTTGATATGCCCCGGCTGGTTGCACTGATAGCATACCGGTGGCTGCTCTGCCGTCCTTGGCATTTCCAGCATCTGTATAGGCTGGGGAGCCAATACCCCCTGACTCCTCTGCTCCTGCCCAAACTCTTGACGAGGCTGATCCCCGTTCCTTCTTTCCCCAATAACCTGGCCTCGAGGACGGTCTCTACGTCCTCCAATCACTGTATCATCAGCCGGTCTCTTCCGGCTCTTCACTGTAAGCTGATCCGCCTCTCTCTTCTTAGCCATTTCCAGAATCCTGGCCAGACTCCCCTCTGAGATGAAAAGGAGGGCCTGTCTCATGTCATCTTGCAGCCCATTATAAAACCTCCGGGCATAGCCATCATCGTCTAACTGGTAAGCGTCCGCATAGCGGGCCAGGTGAGTGAACTCCTGATAGTACTCCACCACAGTCCTGTTCCCCTGCCTCAATCGCAGGAACCTATCCTCTAGGTCATCCCTCGCCGACTGAGGTACAAAATGTCCCAAGAGCGCTGCTCTGAACTCCTCCCAAGTAATATCAGCGCAATCCATCCTCGCAAAGGTGGTGTCAAGCTGAGACATCCACCACCTCTTTCCGTGTGACTCTAGGCAGGAGACCACCAAAGCAACTGACTCCTCAGTAGGGCATCAAATCCCTGCCAGCATCTCGTAAATGGTGTCCAACCATTCCTCCGTACGTACTGCAGACTCCGTCCCCTGATAGGATGGAGGGGAAAGTCCCCGGAAGACAGTCATCCAATTGGCCCCAGGGTTTGGCTGTGGAGTCGGGGCTTGCTGAGCTCTGAAGGCCTCCAGAATGGCCATCAGTGTTTGCCCCATCTCCGTCTGCTGGAACGGAGCTGGAGCTGGCGGAGGCGGGACCATATTCGGAGCCTGGGGTGTCCTCTGCTGTGATGTAGGGTTCGTCGCAAACGGAGACAGTGGGTCGGGCCCCCCACTCCTAGGCGGGTATCCACACTACCGGGCCTAGCCCTTCCGTACGCCCCTAGAAGAACACAACCTAGAGTATCCGCGTACTACTGCTGGCTGTACTCACCAGACTTTCTTTGGCTAAGTGTCCCACACCGCCGAGTCAACATACCGATGCCGGTGTGAACGAAAATCAGATATCGAAGATCCACCACCTTTATTCTGTACTCCAACCCTCGAGCCCTCGGCTCCCCGGACTGTCCAGTCCGTGCATCTACCTTTAGAGCTACCGTCTGAATGGCAACCAAACCGATTATACTACTTTCCTAGCTATGGGGTGTATGTGTGTGCAACCCTAATTATACTAGTTGCTCTTTAGATTATTAATTCTACAGTTTATATTAGCCCAGGACTGCCCCCGGCATACCCCGTGAAGGGCTCTCAAAGGGCACTAGGAACCAAGACGGCGGCATTACGGCCCGAAGTTCCCTTTCGCAAGGCACTTATTGTTATTGGTTGATCTCCCTTAACCCGATCCCCTTTTAGTTACTTTAGATCTAACCCTAGAGTATTAAGACTCTTCCATTCCTACCCGGGGTGGACGATCTTTCGTCGTTCCCGTACGCCCTTATCCTTAACCAGTCTCGCACTCTACCTATCCTGACCCCAATAATGGACTTAAACTTAGCTTGCCCCAACCAACCAGAAACTACCAAAATTCCATCTCCCAAAGTTCATTATCCGCTCTAGTTCAGTTTCCGTGGTTTTACTATATGCAGACCATCCTAAGATACGTGAGGGGTATGAGGGGAGGTGCTCCAATTTGTCTTCCGAATCTCCTATAATATTTACTGGAGGTCTATCGTGACATAATATAGCTAAGACCAAGATTTCCAAATTTTCCCTATTTATCGGGCATTTAATTTATATATTCTAAGATTCCAAATGCCCTAGTATGAACATGAAGTGCACTAATGAGCCAACAATAAATAATCATAAAATCAGTAAAAATCCTATGAGATATATAAACAGCAATTACAAGTTTTGAGAAATTCCAGAGCTGTTTATGCCTATATTTCCTAATTTACCATTTTAGGCAACTTTTACTATATTGTGAAGGAAGTACTGTAAATATTTATCCAAAAATCCCAAGGAAATTATAGAAGCTATATAGTGACCTAAAACCATCATAAACCAAGTACAATAATTTTTCTCCAATATTTGTACTCTGAATTTATTTTAATGCAATGTACTAATTTTCTTAACTTAATAAAGGAGGTACTGTTTTTAGTCATCTAAAATTCCAGAAAAAATTACAGGGTGACTATTATAATTTGAAACACCCACCGACCCAATTTCATAATTTTACAAATAGTGATTGGACATTATTTGTATTTTTGACTCCATATCATGACTAGTACGTTAAAGAAATATGTACAAGAAATAATCAGTTAAAATTTCCAAGAAAAATACAGAAGGTATAATAGGCTATAAGATGCCCTAATCCAAAATTTCATAATATTCCAGTGAATAGAAATTCCATAATCATCAAAATAAATATCTAGGGCACAATTAGAGTTGTAAATGAAGTACTGTATAAATTAACCCAAAAATCTCAACAAAAATATATCATGGCTATTTTGACCAGAAAATCCCTATTCCCAAATTTTACCTGATTTGAAGTTCATTAGATAGCTTAATAATTCAAATTAAAGTTGGTGACCTAAACTAGGGTTAGGATTTTAGGTGGGCTAGCTGTCTCCAAATACCCTAAACTTTTTTCCAAAGAACTATACTAGCCCTATGGTTCTCTCCACCAAATTTTAAGTCAGTCCAAGGTCATTTGACCCCATGACCTTCACAACCCCAAAAACCATCATTATGGGATTTTCCTTAGGGTTCTAGGGCTACCCTACACCAAACCACCCCAAACTCCCTTGGAGGGTGTGTCATGCCCTAAACAGCCTTTGGACAAAGTATCAGCCTCTGTTGAGGTGATATGGCCACTCAAATACCAATGGGGTGTTTGATCCTAAATTATCCTATGAGGATCATCCTAGGGTTGGACACAACCCTATTCAAAACATCTCCAAATGAGATGAAATTTTTACCAGAACCTTATGATAAACCCAGGGACCAGTCACCAAAATTTGGGAGGGTTTGGAAGTCAATTTAACCATCTAATTAAATTATGCTAGGATTATTAAATTTTTCTAAAAACTATAGAAAAACATTCTCCAAAAATTCTCATTTTTGGATAGCCCCTAGATATTGGTAAGATTAGGCCACACCCCAAATTTCAAGTCATTTTGATGACTGGATTAGGAGTGGGGAATTTTTCTAAGGTCAATACAGTCCTATGGATAGGCCTCACCAAAAAGTGTGATGTGGTCTAACCAGGACTCCAAATAGAGTGAAATTAATTTTAAATTAAACTAGACTTCAAGGGCTACATTTTCTATGTTGACCACTTTTTATGTTTCAGCCCCTACGGGCTATAATTTTCAGTTTCATCCTAGTATACAGTAAAGGGAATTAATTCCTAACTATACAATATATTATATAATACAATGCTACTGTTCACCATCTTCTTCACCCGAACCAGCAACCTAAAAACAAAAGCTTGAAACCTGTAGCTTTTCTAAAGCCATTTCCTGGCCACCCAGCCATCCCCCTGGCCGACCACCACCACCACCACCTCTGTTGATGTGAGGGCTACCGTCGGGCGGCGGCACGGCCGCCGAAGAGGCGGTTTCCGGCGAACCCGCCACAATGAAATTTTTGGAAAACCATGGAAACGCTCACCCGATCTGGCTCTTTTGAGCCCGATATCTCTCCTAACGATTTCTAAGATCTATCCGCAGAAGAAGAGGGAGGGGAGGACCTTGTTCGCGGGCTGGAGACGTGCAGACCGTCGGGAAGCCATTTGCGCGGTGGTGGCATCGCCGGAAATTCTTCAACAGCAAGGGGAGGAATCTGAATCCGTTTGATCGAGCATGTAACCTTCTCCTCTTGCTCTTAGGAGTCTTTTATAGATCTCCAAGTGGGGAGGGAAAATGATGAAACGTTCATGGCCATTAATATTTCTTTTAATGACATTTCGGTTATGGTAGAGGCAGTTGAAACGCTGGAAACGAAGAGGTGTTTGCCAGGTGGCGATTTCCTATTGGACCAACATTTCCTTATTTTATTAAATAATTGGAGAAGGAAACGGCCCATAAATACTCTTGGTGTAACTTCCCATAATCAGAATTGATTACAACGTCGGTTACCGAAATTTCCAGTCTGGCTGATGTTTCGGCCCTGGTCACGGGTGTGACACATAGGTCACGGGCGTGACAGGCCCGGGTGGCCAATTCTGGGTTCGACGATCGTCGAACTGAGATCGACGATCGTCGAAGGGTTGTCACGCCCTAGGTCACAGGCGTGACACATGGGTCACGGGCGTGACAGGCCCCGGTGACCAATTCTGGGTTCGACGACCGTCGAACTGCGGTCGACAATCGTCGAAGGGTGGTCACGCCCTAGGTCACGGGCGTGACACATGGGTCACGGGCGTGATAGGGTCATGAGGCAAATTCCGCTCTCGGTGATCGTCGCGCTGAGATCGACGATCGCCGAAGGGGTCACGCCCTTGGTCACGGGCGTGACACCTGGGTCACGGGCGTGACAGGACCGGGTAGAAAAATTCTGCGCCCGACGATCGTCTCCCTGAGATCGACGATCGTGGAAGGAGTCACGCCCTAGGTCACGGGCGTGACGGGTCAGTCACGGGCGTGACCGACCCGTGACCCGAAATCTCGGTCGATTTATTTCAGTTTTTGGGCTTCCTAGGGTTCTATCACGACCAACCGACTCCTAGGGGTCTAGCCGGAAATGGGATGTTACACTAGGTGAGTTTTTTTTCTTCTCTTTCTTTCCTTAACAACAACACCCTTTTGTTTCCTTCCAAAATAACAATCAATAGAGCCAAAAATTAATCCAAAGTCGAGGGGATCGGCGCATTCTTGATAACTGATCTTGAGCAAAGCGTGATGGGAAAGAGATCAGAAATGGTATCAAAACGGTAGCGGAGGCGGTGCAGCGGCGGTGGCGGCACAGCGGCGGTGGCGGCGCAGCGGCGGTGGTGAATCTTGTGACAATACTAAAGAAACTCAAAAATGGTCGGAGAAGGTGGCCGGAGATGAGGAAGAGGAAGAAAGGCCGGGGGTGGCCGGAGGTGGGAGAGATGAAGGGGGTCGGGAAACAGAGGAGTAAACTCAAAACTTTATTTATTTTCTTCTTAAAATCCTATTACAACTAATGACCCCTATTTATAGGACCAATTAGGCAATTACAAATTACTTAACCTCTAATACGCATACACGTGTCTGCTGGCTGTTACACCAGGCCGGTCAACCTCGCATTTATTAAGAACACAGACATCCTCCCTCATTTGGAAGCCTCCATCCTCCACCATAATCCCGAGACCTTCTTGCCAGTAGATCCAAAGCAATATCATCTTCATCTTCAAAAACACCAGATCCCGGCCCCTCATCACAGCTGCGCACCGCCGACCTAGAACTAGAGCCCTCCCGGAACCACCCTCGGGAGGGAGACGAAGAGGGACTGCCTGAGACCTCACCGAAGTCGCGTTGTCAGCCCGCTATCCAAACCCTAACCCCTTTTCTTACATTAAAATCCAGCACAAATGAATCTTGTGGAACACGGAAGGAGGGATAAATCAGCTCACTACCCGCACCTTCCCCAAAAAACAAGGAATCTAGAGAGAGAAACAAGGTTGAAAAATGAAAAACCCTCCCAAAAGATTTTGGGTTCCTTGAATGTTGCATTAGCAAGCAACAAAACAAAGAAGTTACAGGGGAGAGAAAAGAGAAAACACAAACAAACGACCTTCAACCAATTCCTTAGTGTGGCGATCTGTGGCAACGGGATTCAGGACGGTATCATCCACCCCGATACCTAGTTCCCACAAGAATTCCCCACCCCCTCCCCCAAAGCCAAGCGTGCACAGTAGTCAACAATCCTGTTTTCCCCATGCTCAACGAGGCAAGACTGCACAGCCGCCAACACTGCTAAGAAGGTAAGATCAGCCTCCTCATCCAAGTCAGTCGTCCGAGCGACTCGCCTGGAACACTTATGGCAGAACTCCAAGACATTCACCGCATCACCCTCAATCATCACCCCAAGAGCGTTCGGGACCAAACCGGCCGCATAATCTGGCCAATATCCCGAACCTCCTCGAACTCAACCATGCCAGGATCCCAATGCAACCAAGGGAACTCTGTTGCCGTGACAATCGTTCCATCTGCCGACCGAACCACCACACCAATACAAGAAACCCGAGAGGGTAATAGAGAGCCATCGACGTTGATTTTAAGCCAACCGGTCGGTGGGGGTACCAAATAGCTGGAAGAAACAACCCTGAGGGTGCTTGGTACGCCAACATCCCGAAGACTGACCCAAATCAAACATCTTAAGGTTCTTCATGATCGTCGCCGCCACCACGTTGGGAGTACCAAACTTCTGACCATGCAACTTTGCATTCCAGGCCTTCCAGCACTGATAAAGGACATAACAGATGTAACACCCCTATCCGTCACATAGCATATAACAGTAGGTCCGGCCGGGGCCCGACGCAATATACTACGGACAGACCGGTTGGTTACGCGTTGAAACCATACAACCAATCACAAACGTCCTACACAGAGTCATTCTAGCGGAAGCAATTTCTTAAGTTGCACAAATAAAAGAACCCTGCCAAGCACGAATGTCCACTACTTAGATAAAATAAGAATGATTAATACAAAAGTACCGGCCTTATGGCCTTACAATAGTTCCCTCATACAAGAGTGTCTTTCATACTTCAGCTCGCAGGCCGGCCATACATGAGATAAATGAAAAACATAAATAGGGTAGGCCTTCGAGGGCCAGCACCGCAACATGGGCTTTAGCCCGCTATTTCCCGCTCGGCTCCGCAGCACCTGCAAGCCATAATCCACCGCCCGGTGGTAAACAAAAGCAACGGTCAGCTATGTTGACCAAATTATAACGATCCCGCCCCCGTAATTGGGGCGGCGATGCTCTTTCCCTACACATTATTAGTATAGCATCAATATAGTGTAAACACACTTCAACACAGGCGTAGGCTCGCACGGCCACACACCTCGTGCACACAGGGCACATTCACGGCGAACCGGCCAACGTCACGTCAATTCAAGCCATAGACGTTCCCGTTCCACCACCGCCCCTTGGACGGCCAATCACATGAGCATTTTGTCTTCCTGGCCTTGGTCACGACAATTTAAGCCATAGACCGCCGAAGACTCTCATCCATGCCAACGGTCCCACCGAACGACATAGATCGGGTACGGTTCCGCTTGACCCGTGCTCATTCAGCAACGACAATTTAAGCCATATGCGCAGGTCAAGACTCACCGAGTCCCGTTTCCGCCACAACAATCACATAACCCGGTTATGTTCACGTTGGCTCCCCAGCCATCATGTTGGCAAAACCCGCTTCTGCCCAGTTTTTCGGGTGCACCTTGGGGTTAATCCCCAAGGCTCCCTGCTGCAATCTACCACGTAGAAAACCCGAAAAACACCCAAACACCCGGAGTCTCCCCCGGTTCATATGCAATGCAACATCACCGATCCGGCTCTACTTGTCCGGATAGGCTTCACACACAATGCCTATGCCCGTTTTCGCATACGGACTCTATACAAGGGGGACTTTACATATCTACCCCAAGGAACGCTCCAACTCTTCGCTCACTCGCGAGAGAGGGCTTCCTATGCAAAAGGGAAAAAGGGCTTCACATGCCTAAGGATGAGAAATCGTTACCCTTGCGTTCTTCCGCGGCGCCATGAAAAATCTACGCAGTTAGAAAGCACCGCAACGGCGTCGCCTTCGCGGATCTGGACTCGGATCGCGATTCGGAGCTCCGACGCTCCACCGGCGGCCGGATCTTGGTCTCCAACCTCTTCCTTGCTCTCCCTTCTCTCTAAACCCTTAGAGAGAGAATGCCCAAAAGAAAATGGGGTATTGTTGGGTATTGTATCCACAATCACATGGATTTGAGGAAGCCTCCTATCAAGCTAAGATGAATTCACTATGTATTTGATGAATTTCTTCTAGTGGTGCTTGCAGCTAGTCATTGCTAAGTACACACCAATGTCAGGGTGTAGTAGGTCAATATATACGGGTCTGCGCGACGTAATCCCTCGTTGAGCAGATCAGTGTGTTGACCTACGTGTACTCTCTCTATTGGGGTGTACTTAATTTCAAGTACAGGGCTATGATAAAGCAAGAGCAGACAAGGAGCAAGGATGGACCAAAGACCAGCTCACTGGTGGAAAGACGAGAAATCGTCTAAGTATAAATCGTCGAGAATCACTAAGTGATTCTCGCCGATTCGTCGAGAATCACTAGTGATTCTCGACGAGTCGACGAGAATCCCTAGATGATTCTCGCCAGGTTGGGCCGGCTGTCTCGACGCAGTCAGAAAATTCTCTAAGGCAGAATCGTCGAGAATCACTAAGTGATTCTCGCCGATTCGTCGAGAATCACTAAGTGATTCTGGCCGATTCGTCGAGAATGACTTTGCATTCTCGACGATTCGGCGAGAATCAAATGTGATTCCCGCCGATTCTCCCCGGCCTCTATAACCTGTGGAGCCAGAATTCGCCAAGTAGAATTCGGCGAGAATCGTAAGTGATTCTCGCCGATTCGTCGAGAATCACCTACGATTCTCGCCGAATTTGACTTGGGCAAATTTCCGACATTTCCTGGACCGGTCCAGGTTTCCTGCGGTATTTCGAACCGGACTTAAGTCTTTGCTTTGGTGGGGCCCATAACGGTCATCTTTATGACCTAGTGTATAAATACACAAGTATTGGTGTACAGTGATTGGGACAAATACAGAATACGAAAGCCGAGCCGCCGTAAAACCCTAAATTCGCGAACTAGCTCCGCCGATCGTCTCCGCCGCCGCTCGTGCAGAAGTCACCGTAGCCGATCTCGATCTCCTCCAGATCCACGGTGACAGAAGCCAAGTCTTGCACAACGTCTCACGCGTCTAACCAAAGATCTTTTGTCTCTTGATTTGAGATAGGGAAATCCTTCCCCGTCCGAATCGATCGAGACGATCGATCCTAGTGTGACCGTTGGAAGACCTTACCGACTTCGCTAAGAAGATTGAATCTCCAGTGCATCACCGCTTGTTTTCAGTTGCCGCCGCCAACACCGAGAGCCTTGCCGCCGCCCTTTGCCGCCGCCGGTCTCGGGGAGATTTTCTTCAAGAAAAGATCAAGGGTTGTGGACTTTTCGTTGCCTACAAGAACAAGTAGTCTAACGAAAAGGGACACCTAGATCTTCAAGTTGTTTGTATTTCTTATACACTCCAATTTCTTTTTCATTGTAAAGGAACATTTGGTTCCTAGTTGTAGGGTTGGGTGCAACCCGTGTTGTGGGAGTGTTGACTCCTACGTGTGGAAGGGTTCCTTCCGATAGTGCAAGGATTGGATTTCAATCCTGTTGGTGAAGTGACCGAGTCGTCCCTGGTTGGGAGATAGGTCGAAGGGGGAAAGTGGACGTACCCAAATCGGGGAACCACTATAAATTGCCTGTGTTATTTTCTGTGCTGTGTGGTTTGTTTTGATTCTGCAGGTACAATCTTAATTCCGCAAATACGCTGCAAGTCACCTATCCCCCCCATAGGTGAAGCTAGTTGGCACTAGGTGGACTTTCAAAGTGCGGTCATTTTGCCATAGATTGTTGGCATAACTCTTCTGTGTCAAAGGCAAGGGGACTTCCACATCCTCGAGACAATGTTAGTCCTCCCCCAGGATTCCTGAGGGGAGGCACTCCAATTATTATGCTGACAGGAGCCTAGGACCCAATACTTATTGGGTTCCTAAGGCATGATAACTTTTTCCTGCAGGATGGTCTGGGTTCCCGTAATCCTGATGGGAACCGGACAGGAGATGCTCCAAGAATGACGTGGAAAAAGTGTCGAGAATGGGAGCAGTGCCATCATTACAGGCACATGCATACTGACCTCCTGATATACTCTGTGCTGATGATGTGAATGTTACATCTTGTTATCACAGGTAACTGCAATTAGCCGTAAATGTTTGAGCCATAATGCATAAACAATTCCATATATGTGTATATGTATGTTGACATATCCACACTTAATAATGAATTCACTTCTTTTGACATTGGATGGACATATAGAAAAATTATTCACGTATGCTCAGTTACTTAGGGAAGGAGTATAAGCGTAAGATAACCTTCATTTACATTAGTAGTGATTAGTTTGACATTTTAAGCCATAAGTCCGACTTCGAAAATTTTGAACCCCGTGGTTGGATTAAGAAACAATTATGCCTATTAAGACTTTCCTACCCTTGACAACGACATAAATGTGGAATCTCAACGATTTCCCTCAAACTAAATTCCACCATGGTATCATCAAACAAAATTCACTCGTGCAAACCAACAGTAGCACAAAAGTATCACCAAAGCCTTCCCGACGATCAATATTCAACTATTGACATAAATATATATATAAACCCACTTATAGCGTGAAACCTAAATCCCGTCGACCCAACCCAAATCCCGCCGACCCTTCAAATTCCAGCGATTCGCCGAGACCCCGTCCAGGCTCCGCAGGAATCCCTTTGACTTCTCCTCCTAGCGGGTTCCTCCTTCGGCATTGCGTGGTGACCTAACGACACCTTCTGGAGACTTCCTCTCGCAACCAGGCTCTCGTCCAAGCCTCGCCTCGGATCGGCTCGCCGCCTCTCCGGAACCTTCACTGCCTCTCCGCACTAGGTAATCTCCATCTTGTCCCTTACCGTATGTTGAGCTTAGTGTAGATTTTGTTCTCACTCTCTTGGTTTCGGAGATCCTTAGACTTGGAAATTGGTATTACCTTTCTTTCTAGTTTGCTATGGCCCCACGGATAGGCCTGATCACTGGATGTGAGCTTGTGAGAACCGGATTCTCCCAGGCCTCGGACGAGTTCCGGAACATAATCATTATGCTCGAGGAAGCGGGTCTGACGTTCGTGCTGGAGCACCCATGCAAGATCTTGGATAAGGAAGTATTGGAGTTCTTTGCAACTGCCAAGCTCCGTCACGAAGACACCTCCATTAAGAGCAAAGTTGCTGGGAAGAAGATCAAGTTATCCGCCAGGAAACTGACCCAATGCCTGCGGCTATCCAGTTGTGAGGAAGAAGATTACCTGGAGGAAGAGGATAGAGCAAGGACCCTATCCTTCTGTGGACTGGCTAGGGGGACCAGGTCAATCAAAAGGAAAGACATGAACGAGGAGGGAAAATTGCTGTCTGACATCGTTGGGAAGGCTCTAATCTGCAAACCTGGATCCCACGACCATATTTCAGGGGAAATGTTCAAGACTCTTGTGGCAATCGTCTGTCGAAAGCGGTTCAATTGGGGAGCCATGCTCTTTGAAAGAATTAAAGACACACTCCGTACCCCTAGCTTTGGCAGAATCATCAGCCTCTATCTGAATCAGCTGGACGGAGATACATTCGACATGAGCAAAGGAGTGCCGTTGCACTATCTGAAAAAGATGGACGAAAGCATATTCGACCGGTGGGAGCGACGAATAGGGAAGGTTGCCAGGGAAATAGACCAAGAGGAAGCATCTCCGGCCGAGGACACCAGTACTCCAGCACACTCTATGGAAGCACCCAGTGAAGTTCCTGACACACTAATTGCAGGAACTGAGGGGGAGCCTGTACACCCTTCTGCAAACTTCATATCTGATATTTCTCAAATAGCTAAAGATGCTGTGGCGACTGTGTAAGAAGACGGTGAGGAGGAAGTGGCAGATATGGAAGAGGAAGAAGGAAGGTGAGGAAGATATGAATTACCTGGGAGATGAGGTGGCTGATGAGGAGGAGGAGGAAGAAGTAGAGGAAGACATGCACAACTCTGCAGATAAGCCTGAGCACTTGGAGGAAGAAGTAATTGAGAGGGAGAAAGTGGTGGATCCTCGGGAGGATGCTGCTGTTTCATCTAAGGAACAAGCTCCTGAGAGGTCGGATGCAGGAATGCAGGGGGAGCCCTCTCAGCAACCCTCTGTCCCCCCTGTGGACTCTATTCTAGTGTCCAGCTCTCCCAGTCTTCTGCTGGGGAGCCTGACCAGGGTCTGCCTGCTGCTCCTCCACTTCAAGCAAACCTAGAAAATCACACTGTTAATTTTGTCCAAGGAATTTTGGATGAGCTCAAGGATACGTTTGAGAAATCCCACAACAAAGTGCTAAAGAGACTGCGGGACTCTGAGGATCTCATGCTTAAGAATGTGGTTCAGATCAACCACAAACTAGATGTGATGGAGAAGAAATTTGATGAAAAATATACAGAGGCAGGCACAGCCGTATCTCTTCTCATGAAAGGACTGAAGAAGAATACTGACGACCTGACAGTAGTCAATAAAAATGTTCATGTTGTGGCACAGACCATACAACAATTTGATGCCAACATGGTAACGCTGAACGCAAATCAGAAATCTCTGCTGGACGAATTCAGTAAAACTGTGAAGCACATTGATGCATCTCTGCATTCCTATACAAACTCTATAGCCGTCGAAGCCAAAAAGGGGGAGGAAGCATATAATGCTAAGATGGCGGGGCTTCAAGAGTTAGTACTTCTAAACTTCGATCAGACCAATAGGTATGCCTTTCAAAACTACCAAATCATAACTGCACCTTTAATCAACTTAATAAATAATAATTGACAAATACAAATTCGATAATTCGAATAGGTACATGTTTGAAACGGCCCACTGGCTGGTAACAGAGGCATCGGGAATACATGTTCCTGTTGCTCCGCCTGAGGATGTGGGTCCTGCTGGTACTGCTGCGGGTGATATAAGGACTGAAGAAGTACCAATGAGCGAAGCCGAGGCAAAGAAAGCTGCTGAAAGGGCTGAACGAAGAAGCTGGTTTGATCAAGAAGCCCTAGCAAAAGCCAAGGGCAAGAGAAAAATTCAAGAAGGGACATCTAGGGAAACGCAAGCTGAAAAGAAGATCAGATTAAAGGAGGATGATGTGAGGAACGAAAAATGGAGTCCTGTATCAAAGAGCATTATCTTGGACACATTTTTGTTACTGCAGAGGGGGCAAATAAATCAAAATGATGTATATAGTCAGTACGAATGGGAGCGGCATAAAGAATTTGAAGCTAAACGTAGCATATTTTTCAGGAACAACACCGCGGCAGATAAAGCCCCTCCTCCGAGATACTATCCAAAGCCCAAGGAGTATCTTGAGCGACAAAGCAGAAAATTATTAACTCAGCAACTTAAAGAAGACATAGCTAAGGACAAAGATCTTTAGGATGTTAGCTTTTGTAATTATCACATTTAAACTTTCCTTATCATGTGATCATGTAAACATTTCTGTGTGGATATTCATATTTATATATACATGTGTGTGGTTTATTAATTGACTCTCACATTGATCTGATTACGTTTATTGTTCACTCTTTTGGTTAATGCATATTTTGTCTTAAGTGTCGAAATTCATCTTAGCTTAGTAGGATTTTGGCTTCGTCAAATAGGGGGAGATTGTTGGGTATTGTATCCACAATCACCTGGATTTGAGGAAGCCTCCTATCAAGCTAAGATGAATTCACTATGTATTTGATGAATTTCTTCTAGTGGTGCTTGCAGCTAGTCATTGCTAAGTACACACCAATGTCAGGGTGCAGTAGGTCAATATACACGGGTCTGCGCGACGTAATCCCTCGTTGAGCAGATCAGTGTGTTGGCCTACGTGTACTCTCTCTATTGGGGTGTACTTAATTTCAAGTACAGGGCTATGATAAAGCAAGAGCAGACAAGGAGAAAGGATGGGCCAAAGACCAGCTCACGGGTGGAAAGACGAGAAATCGTCTAAGTATAAATCGTCGAGAATCACTAAGTGATTCTCGCCGATTCGTTGAGAATCTAGTGATTCGACGATTCTCGACGAGTCGACGAGAATCACTAGATGATTCTCGCCAGGTTGGGCCGACTGTCTCGACGCAGTCAGAAAATTCTCTAAGGCAGAATCGTCGAGAATCACTAAGTGATTCTCGCCGATTCGTCGAGAATGACTTTGCATTCTCGACGATTCGGCGAGAATCAAATGTGATTCCCGCCGATTCTCCCCGGCCTCTATAACCTGTGCAACCAGAATTCGCCAAGTAGAATTCGGCGAGAATCGTAAGTGATTCTCGCCGATTCGTCGAGAATCACCTACGATTCTCGCCGAATTTGACTTGGGCAAATTTCCGACATTTCCTGGACCGGTCCAGGTTTCCTGCGGTATTTCGAACCGGACTTAAGTCTTTGCTTTGGTGGGGCCCACAACGGTCATCTTTATGACCTAGTGTATAAATACACAAGTATTGGTGTACAGTGATTGGGACGAATACAGAATACGAAAGCCGAGCCGCCGTAAAACCCTAAATTCGTGAACTAGCTCCGCCGATCGTCTCCGCCGCCGCTCGTGCAGAAGTCACCGTAGCCGATCTCGATCTCCTCCAGATCCACGGTGACAGAAGCCAAGTCTTGCACAGCGTCTCACGCGTCTAACCAAAGATCTTTTGTCTCTTGATTTGAGATAGGGAAATCCTTCCCCGTCCGAATCGATCGAGACGATCGATCCTAGTGTGACCGTTGGAAGACCTTGCCGACTTCGCTAAGAAGATTGAATCTCCAGTGCATCGCCGCTGTTTTCAGTTGCCGCCGCCAACACCGAGAGCCTTGCCGCCGCCCTTTGCCGCCGCCGGTCTCAGGGAGATTTTTTCCAAGAAAAGATCAAGGGTTGTGGACTTTTTGTTGCCTACAAGAACAAGTAGTCTAACGAAAAGGGACACCTAGATCTTCAAGTTGTTTGTATTTCTTATACACTCCAATTTCTTTTTCATTGTAAAGGAACATTTGGTTCCTAGTTGTAGGGTTGGGTGCAACCCGTGTTGTGGGAGTGTTGACTCCTACGTGTGGAAGGGTTCCTTCTGATAGTGCAAGAATTGGATTTCAATCCTGTTGGTGAAGTGACCGAGTCGTCCCTGGTTGGGAGATAGGTCGAAGGGGGAAAGTGGACGTACCCAAATCGGGGAACCACTATAAATTGCCTGTGTTTTTCTGTGCTGTGTGGTTTGTTTTGATTCTGCAGGTACAATCTTAATTCCGCAAATACGCTGCAAGTCACCTATCCCCCCCCATAGGTGAAGCTAGTTGGCACTAGGTGGACTTTCAAGTGGTATCAGATACCACTTGAAAGTCCACTTGAAACAGCCCTAATTCCTGGCTAAAAGACCCCAGTAACAGCCCCCAACCGTTGGATCCAAAGCCAAGGAAACGAACGGCCACGATTAGGCCTGAAATTACAAAAACTGGGCCGAACACGGGTTGCAACACGGCCGTGTGCATGGCCGTGTCACCCATTCGTCGTCTCAATCGACTCGATAACAAGCACACGGCCTTTGACACGGCCTCCGACATGCCCATGTCGAATGCGACACGGCCGTGTCACGACCCGTGTCACACCCGTGTGCAGCGACCAACATTCTGAACCCGAGAAGGACACGTCCTGCGACATGGCACCCGACACGCCCGTGTCACATATGACACGCCCGTGTCTGTGCCCGTGTCATGACCCGTGTACACCTCACTCAACGATCGTTGAGTATGGGCTTTGAGGGACTGACACGCCCTAGGACATGCCCGTGTCCCAGGCCGTGTTCAGCCTCTCAAGATCATCGACCCCAGCAACGTCGACCACGCGGCCAAATAGCGAACCCGAGCAGGACACGTCCTGGGACACGCCCGTGTCACCCCTGCCAAAACACAGATTTGGCTTAAAACGCCCCCCGTCACCCTATTGAGTTTCGGGGCATTACAGGAGAGCAGACGAACCCGATCCAAGGTTGCCAAATCCCCATACTAGCTGCCACCATGACCTCCCGCCATTCCCAGCTAGTCGACACCCTCTTCCCCCACCGCCGGAGCTCTGGCCCAACAGTCGTAGCCATGATACAAGCACCCACATGGTGCTTCCGGTCTTTAGGGACACCACAATCCTAAGGACACGCCACCGTATCAAAAGGCATCGCCGATTGAGCTAGCGGAGTGTGGGGAGAGTGTCCCATGCCAGTCGCTAGCAGAAAAAACGCTTCCACGGGTGCAACCGGAGTCTTTGAAGCCAATTGAAATCCTCGACATAACTCGGGAATATAGTATCATAATCTTGTGTCATAATGGAACATCCTGAGAATTGTTGAATAAGCCCTGGCGAGTCTGAATCCGGACCCAAGCTCAGTTATGCAATATGATGAGCCAACTCCTGCCCAAAGTACTGGACAAGATTAGCACTACACCATTCTTCGGCCCCATTTAATAGCTCTGCCACATGAACATCTTAAAGGGCCCCGACATCCACAAAAGTAGGCCATCGATCCAACGACAATACTAAAATTCAGCAGTCCCGGAGAGCGTTGATGCGCGTCCACAAAAGTAGGCCATCGATCCGGCGGCAATTCAAAAAACCAGCAGTCATGGAGAGCGTTCATGCATGTCTCATCACCCACCCGCCAACGGACAGTATTTGATAAGCTGTTCAACCCATGTCTGACAATTTCCCAAGTTGGGGAGTCCACCCTATTAAGGGCATTGTCCCCCAGCTGGTGTCCGTACTTGGCTCTCATAATATTACTAAATAGAGAGACAGTCGACTGAAGCACCTCCCACGCTAAATTGGCATGAAGGGGGCCTTCCCACAAAAGAAGGGGCGTAGGCCCAGCCCACCCACCCATAGTGGACGACACAAAATGTCCCACTGGACAGTGTGTAAACCTCGGGTTGAGGGGCTTTTCTGCCAGAGGAAGAAACTGGCCATTCGTTCCAGCCCATCTAAAATCACCTTGGGGATCATGCAATGAGTAAGTACATAAGTTGGTGTAGCCAAGAAATTGAACATCAAGAGTGTCACTCATCCAGCTAAGGATAAGTGACGATCACCCCCATTATCAGATTCTTGAGTGCCACTATATTTGGAGTGCATCAAAGTCCCCCTTATTAAGCTTCCTGAGCGCAAGTCGCACTCCAAGGTATTCCATCTCCTGCACCCTCTTGAAACCCAAAGCCTGAGCAAACTAGGCCCTTTCCACCGCAGCATTGCCCTGCAAACCATCACCATAGACTTGGGCCGGTTAATTCGTTGGCCCGTCCAACTACAATAATCATCCATAATTCTGGAGCAGCAGCGAATAACAGTTATAGTACCCGGTAGAAATAGGATAACATCATTGGTGTAGAGTAAATTTGAATGTTGGGGGATTTCATCCGAGAGGTGAAAGCCCAAGTCCCTCCCTCCCTAGTAAATTGCTGAGGAGAGGAGCTCTGAGCATAGGATAAACAAGTACTGGGATAGTGGACACCCCTGACAAAACTCGCACTTTCTTTCAATCCACCTTGACCTCTAACCATTAATGCAAAGTGAGTACTTCGACCACTGCACACGTCAAGAGCCAGTTGTCAAATTGGGGAGGGAAACGTAATAGGGAGAGGACTTGACCCAGAGTTTGCCAACTCATACGGTCATATGCTTGCTCCATATCAACTTTAACTGCCAGAAAAATGGTTACATAGAGTTTGTTAACGACCTCATGCGCTAGGAGGCACTGATGGGAAATACTCTGTCCCGGGACAAAAAAACGCACCCTGCTCCGAAGAAATCAAGTGTGGGAGGACACATTGGAGACAACCCACAAGAACCTTTATCGCGATCTTGTATATGGATTGGCAGAGGCTGATGGGCTGGATCTTGTCCTGATGGGCCACACACAGAACCTTGGGGATTAGGATCACCATCGTCTCCTTCCAATGATCTAGCATAGAGCTAGAGAAGAAAAATTCTTTAAGAGCCATGCAAACACCAACTCCAACAATGTCCCAAAAACATTGGAAGAAAGATTTTGACATACCATCGAATCTCGGAGACCGATTTGGTTTGAGGGCCTTCACAACCTGCCAAATTTTGTCATCTGATACCTCCCGTAGCAGCACTCTAACCCGCTATTCCATAATGGTGCTTTGATTAGACAATAAGGGCCCATCCATCAAGAATCGAGGGGGTCACACTGCCACATCTGGTCAAAGTAGTGTAAGAATGTCTCTCACTCGGCTACTACACCAAAACTTAGATTAATAATAATCTTACAACTCGGAGTCTCTCACTCCTACAAACTCGGAGAACAACTTCCCCTACACTCGATCCTTCAACAAGGACCTACATAAGAAACTCGAAAGAACAAACTTCCTACAAAGCAATAAAAAAAATCTTGTTTGAAAAGAGAACTCTTTTTCTCAGATCTAAAAGTAGTTCTTCTTCATTACTTGAAAGTTCTGACTGAATTCTTGAAGAAGAAGAAAAGGAAGAATTTAAATTTGATGCATGGATCGGATCTGAGAAACGATTGATATCTGAACGAATGTAAATCTAAAATCTTGAGATCGATCGAGTCCTTTCTTTCCAAGAAGAATCGCAGATCGGGAGAGTAGTCGGCGACAAAGTTCTTCGTGAAACTTGATTTGAAATCCCGATCATTTTTGGCAATAAGAGCACGATTAGATTTTCAGTTTGAATTGTGACTCTTGTTTTTTTTGAAAAAAATCCAAGACTATTTATAGACGATTCCTCACTAATAGCTTGATTTTGAACTAAGGTCTACCGTTAACGTGTACTGTGTAACAACCCGACCCGTTAAATAACATATAATAGAAGGTCCGGTCGGGGCCCCACATTATATGCCACAACAGACGGCGAGGTCACAGGTTAATACCAAAATACCATCGCACCCTAACCCAGAGCATTCTAGCGGAAGTTTATAAGTTACACGAACTCAATCCATGAATGTCCACTACTATATAAATAACACATTTATATACAAGACCAGGAATGTATACAAGCACACCTCTCACGGCCTTAAGGCCTTACAAGTTTCTCTTTACAAACATATGACTTCATACATCGGGGCGCAGGTCGGCCACACATGAAATCCAAATCTTCGCATGGCCTTCGAGGGCCTAACAGCAACAGCAAGGGCTTCAGCCCGCTCAATCCATTTCAGCATCAACAAGGACAACACCTGCATATGGACATCCACCCCATGGGTGATAAACAAAGCAATGGTCATCATTCAGCTGACCAATTATAACGACCCTACCCCTTACCCGGGGCAATGGTTCCTTCCCTGCATGCAATACAATCACAACATGTATATATATCAATACACAATATCATCACAAACGTCGGCCTTCGTGCCAGACGTTCCGTGCACTCAGGGCACGCTTACGGTGTATCGGAACATCCTTCGTACACCACCGACTAGAGGTTCTTAACTTGTTGGTGATGGAGCATAGTCTACTACAACGCGCAGACTGGAGACCCTCTCTCCCATCCCATCCAGAGATAGTAACCTCACGGCAACACTTGAGCATTTCAGATCGACGAGCCATTCTGATCTTCTAATCGATCTCTTATTATGCGCTCCGACGCGGCTGGATCCAGCCTTTTATCGGACGGACATAACACAGGTACAGGTCAGCCTTTTCCCGTTGCCCAACTCGTCAATAGCGCAGATCTTGACACGGGTCTGCTTTCCCTTTCCTGTCCACACAACCATCAGAGCTCACGACTCTCTCACAGGAGTTCACAACTCCAATACCACACAAGCTCTTGGGAGCACACCGCTCAACCAATCACATGATCTGGATCTCAAGGCCACAACGCATTTAGCTCATGTAGAGCGTACAACACAAGAAGCTCACAAGCATCCTCACAACCTCTGCAACCTACTCGTTACATACACGGAGTCTTCTCCGGTTCACAGCATAACCAATCCAGACTATACGTCCAGATGGGCTTCACACAGCATGCATATTCCATACTACACACTTCCGGATCTAAATGCAGACTCAACCACTGGAATCACTTATGCTCTTCCATCTTTTGATGGAGGATTCCATAGATATACATGCATAAACAAAGGGCTTCACCTGCCCAAGAAAGAAAGACCATTACCCTTGACGATCGCTTCGGCGCCATGAAAGAACTAGCTGGATGGAAATCACCGCAGCGGCCTTGCCTCCGCAACGCTGAACTCGGCTCTCGATTCGGATCGCTAAAGCTCCACCAGCGGTCCAAAAGCTTCTCCTTCTTCCTTCCTTGCTCTCCTCTCTCTCTTCTCTTTAGAAAGAGAATGACCAATATAAGAATGAGATATTCATCTCCATTCTCGGCTTTATAATAGCAGGGAGGAACTTGGAGCATAGGATCCAAATAGAAGGGAACGAATGACCTCGAACTGCTTTGAAAAGCATATATACAGAGCTGACACGACTTGTGACATGCCCGTATCAAAGGCCATGTTCCTTGAGCGGTTACATGACCGACTCAATCTGGATCAGAACACGGGCTACGACACACCCGTGTCACTTACTGACACGCCCGTGTCAACCAGTACACAGCCGTGTGACTGGCCGTGTCACCCCATCAACACAAGGCCGAAACACCCGAGAAGAACACGGCTAAGGCACACGCCCGTGTCCTTGGCCGTGTGCCCAACACGCCCCTATGACATGCCCGTGTCACAGGCCATGTACCACACTCAACGCCACTCCACTCAACGCCACTCAACGCCACTCAACGCCGCCCGGTTACCCATCCGAGCAGAAAACGCCCGTGTCCCAGGCCATGTCGCCTCTCAACGATCGTTGACCGTGCTATCTCGAGAACTCGACTCGACGCACACCGCAAAGGACACGCTCTGGGACACGCCTGTGTCCCAGGACGTGTGCACTGGACACGCCCTGGGACATGACCGTGTCCCAGTACGTGTCACCCAGCCTGACCCCATTTTGGGACTTAGGGTTTTTGGGGTGTTACATACTGTACATGGCGGAAACCATAATTTTGGAAGCCGTGGAAACGAGAATGATATTGAAAGAAAATTTATTTAAGTCCAATTCTTTGAGATATCACGTGTACTCTCCAGACTACTCGACGAACTAGTCGAAATGACTTGGAAAGAACTTGCGTGAGAAGTTGAGACTACACGAGATCTTTCGATGATTTATCTGAAAGCTCTCAATAGTACAGATGAGTCCGATTTATATAGGGTTTTTCGGACTCATCCGGGCTAGTTTTCACGCATGTGCACTACACTTTTAGTATGTTTTTGCTCATATTCTATTTGAACCGCTTTAGTACACAAAGTGCACTTTCTAGGCTCGTTGGGGTGTGCAATTGTTCATCTCGTGCTGGGGGTAAGCATAAGGTGATCCCCATGTCTTTTATTGCTTTTGTTGCTTTATTTCTGCTGGTGTCAATGATGTGCTCCAGGCTATTGTGTTTGTGTGCAAGTGGGCTGTTCACCTTAGTGCCCAAATCCTTTCATGGAGATATCGCATGATCGTGCGTTTTTTTAACGCACGATTATTTCAGTCGTGCGATGGCTCTAGGTTTCTTCTTTAGGAGCAGCCATTATGCGTTTTTCTTAATGCACGATTGGATTCAATCGTGTATAAAGAAAAACGCATGACCTTCCTGTATTGCTTGGAATTTCAAGTTCTGTCCAGCCTCGTGCGATTTGTTTGCGCATGAGAAGTTTGCTCGTGCGTGTTAAAAAACACATGATTGGCTTGTCTTCTCAGGCTGGGTCTCCTTTGCTATTATAATCGCACAATCAGACACACGATCGTGTTTTTGGTCATGTGTCTCTTAAAAACTGACCGTCTACTATTTAAGTCGCAAGTATTTGCTCTATTTTGAAGAATCATCTTCCCCGCATCCAAAAGGTGGAGTTTCGCCGTTTTCATCACTCTCTTACCGCCCACCTACGGGAGGAGCTCTGGCCACCATTTTCTAATAAATATAAGGCTAGAGAATCCCCTTCGACCTTCTCCATCATCTACAAACTTCCTAGCTCTCATTCAAGGGATTTCTCACCGCATCTTTAGAGTTCTCCGGCGAGGAACGTGGCCGACGAGTATTGACGAAGAAGACGGGTAGATTGGGAGAAGGTGACAGCTCTTCTCGACCCCGGATGATAGTCAAAGTCCAAGCGCAGATGAGGCTTGACAACCATCGATTCCGACCCTGAACCTAGGCGAGTCTTCGTCATCGGTTGTATTCTTCCATCCTCCTTTCTTGTAGTGGATTTCTCATTGTCTATTTGGGATTTTTGTTTGAATTGTATGAACCCTAGTTTGCTTTTATTAAAATCATTCATGTCTATGTGGGTATTTTGTGGTTCATGCATGTGACTAGCGCCTTCATTTCATTTCATTACCGTTTCCATTGCTTTTGGGCCACTTGCTAATTGTGTGTGTTGTGAAGAGGTGCTTGCGACCCTCACTAAATTCACTCCATTCCGCAAGCTTTCCCAATTGCGTATCCATCCTTGCGAAGCAGTGAGGCGACCTGCATAGTAAAAGTAGTTCAGAATTCTTGTAATCCAACCCTAATCAAAGCCTGTTGCTCCGCTCTTACGCTTACAATTAGTTTTCTAAACAATTGAATTACGCACCTATGCTGCATTCATCAAGAGATTGACTTGGGGATAATCTCCCATTTTATATTACTTGTGTGACTGGTGCACTTGTCATACACGCGTTAAATTTTTGGCTCCGTTGCCGGGGAGTGTAATGTGTGCTGTAATTTGGTTATTTGGGAAATTGATTGTAAGTTTTTTTTTATTCTTTTGTTTTGTTAATTGTCGCTTTCTTGATTTAAAACTCTGTTTTGTATTTAAGAAATTATTGAGGATGATCCTTTGCATATATGTATTTCTGTATTAATTCCTTCGCATTATGTGGTTGAGTTTAACATTTATTGTTGTGAAAAATGAGTGAGAAAATGGCCAAGAGGTAAATAAATCGCAAATTTTATTGCTTCAAAAAGATAATTATTACATAGGTATGCCCCCTTATTTATAGAAAATGGGGAGATGAGAGAATACAACAAATAATGTGGGACTAAATACAAGCTGCGCGGTCTATGTGGTTTGACATGGTCAAACCGCACACTATACAGAACAACTGAGATCACCCAGAAGCAACAGAGGAAAGCCGCCAGACTGCCAGGGAAGACAGCCAGACCGCTGCTACAGACCACCAGACCGCAACTGCGGGTTGCTACCAGACCGCAGTTGCGGCTAATCAGACCGTTGCTGTGGCAAGCCATCAGACCGCATCTGCGGCAAGTCACCAAACCGCTATTGTATGTAGCCATCAGACCACCGGGACAAACTGCCAGACCGAAACTACGGGTTGCCTCTAGAGCGCAGTTGTGGCTAACTATCAGACTGCTGTCACGACTAATAACCAAACCTCAATTGCAGCTAACCATCAGATCGCATCTGCTTAGACAAGCAACCAAACAACTAGACCGCCTGGACAAACCGCCAGACTGCCCGAACAACTAGCCGCCCGACTAGAAATACAAACTGCTAAACTTTAACACGCTCCCTCATGCTGGAGTGTATATGTCAACCATGCCCAGCTTGCTACAAATATCTGAAGCAGAAACCTGTTTCGTGAAGAAGTCTGCCAGTTCTTTATCAGTAGTGACGAAGGGAGTACATATCTGATTCTTCAACACCTCTTCCCTAATGAAATGACAATCAACCTCAATGTGTTTTGTCATCTCATGAAAGACAGGATTCTTTGATATTTAAATGGAAGCTTTATTATCACAGAACATAGGAAGAGGATATCATAGACTTCTCCCAAGTCCAGCATAAGCACTTGTAACCATTTCAACTCATAGGTAGTTGAAGCCATGCTCCTGTACTATACTTCAGCACTTGACCTTAAAACCAATGCCTACTTCTTGCTTTTCTAGCTAACAAGGTTTTCTCCTACAAAAGTGCAAAAACTTTATGTAGAATTTCTATCTTCTTTGTTATAAGCATAGCTGACATCAAAATATGCTTCAATCTTTAGATGATTATTCTTCTGAAACAACAAGCCCTTTCCTGGAGACCCTTTCACATACTCTAGAATCTTCATGACAGACTGAAGATGACACTCTCTAGGATTCTACATAAACTGACTGACCTTTCAAACCGCATAACAGATATTTGGTCTAGTAACAGTCAGATATATGAGTTTGCCTACAAGACGTCAGTAGACAGTGAAATCTAGAAGAAGAGGAAAATCTTCAGTCCACTCCTTATCATCTCCAACCGCCATCGGGTAATGAGCAGGTTTTGTGCCAAGAAAACTCGTCTCCTTTAAGAGATCTAGCGCATACTTTCGCTATGAAAGAACCATCGAGTTCCTCTTTTGTGAAATCTCAATGCCCAGAAAGTACTTCGGAGGTCCCATATCCTTAGTAACAAAATGTGGTCAAAAATGTCATTTGGATAGATTAATGCCTTCTTTATCACCAGTCAGAAGAATATCATCAACATAGATAGCAAGAACCATAATGCCTTTAATTGGCTTGCGTATAAACAAGGAATGATCAGCTGAGCTTCGACTAAACCCAATAGGAGAAAAAACTCCACTAAACTTTTCAAACCAAGCTCGTGGACTCTGCTTTAAACCATAAATCGCTTTCCGAAGCTTGCATACCCGAGACTCCCCCGGAGCAACATACCCAGGAGGTTGCTCCATCTAAACCACTTCTTGCAAATCACCATAAAGGAAGGCATTGTTCACATCTAACTGAAAAATCTCCCAGTCTCATTAACATCCACAGAGAAAAGAACGCGTATAGTACTGATGCGAGCAACAGGAGAAAAAGTATCAAAGAAATCTACCCCATACGTCTGAGTAAAACCTTTTGCCACAAGCCTCACCTTATAGCGATCAACCGAACCATCTGGAAGATACTTAACAACAAAGACCGACCGAAAACCAACCTTGTCAATGCCCAGACGTGAAGGAACAAGAGTCCAAGTACCTCTCTCAGTTAATGTGTTCATTTCTTCATCCATAGCAGCTTTCCACTAAGGAATTGGAAGAGCTTCTTGATACGTAGCCGGTATAACAGTAGAAGAGATTGCAAGAGCAAAACGCTTTCCATCTGGGGAAAGCTGAGCATAAGAGACAACTGCATCAATAGGATGCTTAGTGCATTGTTAAACGTCCTTCCGCTGGGAAATGGGAAGATCAAGATCACTCTTGTCTGAAGGAGGCAATTCACTGCTAGAAGAAAGAAGAGGCCTGATAACAAGTACAGAAGGCTCCAAGGGCAAATAATCTATCTCGAAGGAAAGAGACTGTGCAACAGGAACAGTTGTGGAAAGAGCTAGTTCCGGCAGAGGTGCCGAGATAATAGGAATTGAATAAGAAGTATCAGAAGGCAAGAGAGAAGAAACAGGAGAAAAATACGGTGTATCTTCAAAGATGGTAATATCAGCAGACACATACTATTTGCACAGAATAGGATCAAAAGAGCGAATTCATTCTGAGTCGGACAATAACCAAGGAATATGCATTTAACAGAACGGGGAGAAAGTTTGTCATGACTAGGAGAAGGTATGTGAACAAACGTCATACATCCATAAATTTTAAGAGGTAAAGGAAATGACTCGACCCCGGGATATAAAATAGAAAATAGAATCTTGCCCTGAAGAATAGATGAGGGTATCCGATTAATAAGATAGCAGGAGAGAAGAACAGCATGACCCCAATAGGACCAAGAAACATTCATTTGTAACAGAAGACTGTGAGCAACATCCAAGAGATGACGATTCTTGCGTTTAGCAATGCCATTCTATTGAGAGGTATAGGGGCAAGAAGTTTGATGAAGCAAACCATGGTTTGTACAAAAATCAAAAAATTGCCGGCTGATATATTCCTTGGCATTATCAGTACGAAGAACTTAAATAGGTACCTTAAACTGTGTCAAGATCTCATTATAAAAGGCGGTAAACAAAGTATACGGTCTAGAATGATTTTTCAGGAGATACAGCCAAGTACACCGTGAGAAATCATCAATGAAAGTTACAAAGTTTAAGCTGCCACTACCAACAGTAGTAGTAGGAGCAGGACCCCATATGTCAGATTGAAGTAGTTCAAAAGGATGCGAAGAAATACATCCTGACCATGCTAGGAAAGAAGAGCGATGAAGTTTGCCAAGCTGACGGGCTTCACAATTCAAAGGAAAATCCTCTGAAGGAAGGTTTGGGAAAAGTTGATGAAAGAGGCAAGAAGGAGGATGGCCAAGACGACGATGCCATTGCTGAAGAGATTAAGAAGCAGAAAGAGTAATGTCATGGTCAAGAAAGAAGAGGCCACCACTAGCAGTCCCAGTAGAAATCGTAGCTTTGGAGACAGAGAAAGAACAAGTGGTGCCCATAAAAGTAACCGTGCAATTTAACTGAGTGCAAAGAGCATGAATAGAGAGTAAATTGCATAGGAAAGTAGAGACATAGAGAGTGCCCTCAAGTAGCAAAGATGGAGAGAGACACACAGTGCCAACACAATGCATAGTATCAGAAATCCCATCCGCAATAACAACAGGAGACAGCCTGTTCTGTTCAAGCAAAGAGGAGAACAAAAGAGAGTTGATGGTCATGTAACTAGTGGCACTAGAGTCAATAAGCCACTTATCAGAGGATGCCACAAGAGCATGAGTTGTAGAGGAGCGAAGAGAAACTATATCAAAGAAAATAAAAACAAGAAGAAATAAAAACTAACCGCACAATTAGAAACAAGCCGTCAAAAGAAATCAAACCGAAGAGGACGGCAAACAAGTCGCAAAAAGCCAGCGACCAAAAGAACGAGAGAGGCAGATAATCAAACCCCACGATTTGAAAAGAAGTCGGAGAAAACCGGACACCAAGAGGAGCAAACCAAGAAGAGACCGCGCGAGAAGAGAAATCAACCCGCGCGAGAAAAGAGAAGTCGCAGTGACCAAGCAGTGAACAAACCGTGCGGGAAGACCACACAGTCACGGTGATACTACACCAGCGACAAGAAAAGAGGCCGCAACCAAGATGTGGAGCCCGCAACGGTTAGAGAAACCACAACAACAAGAAAAGAAGTCGCCAAGAAGAAGAAGAAAGAAAGAAAGAGAGAAGAGACCGAGTCTGCACGGTCATAGTGACAACACACCAACGATAAGGAAGATGCCGCGACCAAAATGCGGAACTCGCAACAGAGAAGAGTAGAAGCAACGAACAGCTGAGAAACCTCTACGAAATGTGACTAAGCAAAGGAATCCGCGTGAACAGAACACGCGCAAATAAGAAAGTGCAGGAGAGCAACAAACAAGGGAGGGAAGGGTAGGAAGCAAATAGGAAGAAGCCGACGTGAGAAGCAAACCGAAAGAAGCCGACGCAGTTTATCAAACAAACCGCAATCTGATTGGAGCAAAGGATCGATTCGCTCTGATACCATGTGAAAAATGAGCAAGAAAACGGCCATGAGGTAAATAAATCGGAAATTTTATTGCTCCAAAAAGATCATTATTACATAAGTATGCCCCCTAATTTATAGAAAATAGGGGAGAAGAGAGAATACAACAAACAATGTGGGACTAAATACAAGTCGCGCGGCCTATGCGGTTTGACAAGGTCAAACCGCACACTATACAGAACAAATGAGATCACTCAGAAGCGATAAAGGAAAGCCACCAGACAGCCAGGGAAGACCGCAAGACTGCTGGTGCAAGCCGCCAGACTGCAATTGCGGGTTGCCACCAGACCGCAGTTGCGGCTAATCAGACCGCTGCTGTGAAAATCGATCAGATCGCAGCTGCGGCAAGTCACCAGACTGCTGTTGTATGTAGCCATCAGACCGTTAGGACAAACACCATACCGCAACTGCGGGTTGCCTCCAGACCGCAGTTGCGGCTAACTATCTGACTGCTGCCACGACTAACAACCAAACCGCAGTTGTAGCTAACCATCAGACCGCATCTGCTTATACAAGCCACCAGACAACCAGACCGCCTGGACAAACTGCCAGACCTCCCAAAAAACTAGTCGCCCGATTAGAAATACAAACAGGCAAACTTTAATAGTTGTTGTTTATGCCAAAATAGTTCTCATGCTAGTTATGAATGCCATCTAGGAGATAATGGGCAAAGGTCTCGTGGCTCAGTATATGATGCTCTGTATTCGTACAGTCCATCATACACCGCGCCTAAGAATTATGGTCATTCTTCTTCACCGCATACACCATTTTCTTATTCCTCTCCAGCCTCACAAGGACTGCGGAGTAATGGAAATAAGTGTCTTTTTTGTCGAAGCACGCAACACATACTGAAATATTGTGTTTAATATTTACGCCAGTTGGAGGAAGTTGATGAGCCGGATATCTGGATCATTCCGACTCCTGTTTTGGGCAGCGCACTTTCTACTCCAAATTATGTGTCAGTGTCACCTTCTCATGTTGAAGAGAATGATGTTGACCTACATATTGAAGTCGCTATGGATGAGTGTCCCGACATGGTGGAATCATTCTCCCCTTTGCAAACATCTTCGTGCGTGGAGCCAATTCTTTGTGTAGAACCAGTGCTTAAATTTTGTCCAGGCATTATTCTTCTTCCTTCTGTGCAATCTACCACTTTTGCATCTGACGACATCATTGATGATGCACCGCAAGCTTAGGTATGTGATCCTTGTGTTGAGCCTGCCTTAATGGAGGGGAACAATCTTCTGGGTGATGAGGATTCTTCCTTAGCACCTATGGAGGATGTCCAAATCACGGGTGAGGCCACTTTGGATCTTGTTAAGCCTTGTAATGTTGTCGATGATGTCGACACCTCTCTACACATTAGGAGTGAGATTGGGACCACTCCCTCGACCCCCATATAGAGGGGTAGAATTCCAGATACAGTTAGTACCCGGTGTGACTAGGCCCATCTCTCGGGCACCTTACTAGATGGCACCAAAGGAGCTTGTGGAGTTCCAGACTCAGCTACGGGAGCTGGTGGATGTAGGATTTGTTAGACCGAGTCCTTTACTATGGGGAGATCCCGTCTTGTTCGTGAAGAAGAAGGATGAATCGCTCCGACTTTGCATTGATTATTGGGAGCTCAACTAATTGGTGGTGAGGAACACTTATCCGTTGCCAAGAATCGATGAGATGTTTGATCAGCTAGAGGGAGCACACTGGTTCTCTAAGCTTGACCTAAGGTAAGGCTACTATCAGCTGCAGATTCAAGATGAGGATAAACCAAAGATAGCTTTCAGCTCACATTATGGCTTGTTTGAGTTCACAGTGATGCCCTTCGGGCTCACGAATTCCCCCTCCACATTCATGAGTTTGATGAACTAGGTGTTTGAGCCGTTCCTATATGAGTTCGCTATATTTTTTTATAGATGATATCTTGGTCGATCAACTCCAGGACCGAGAAGGACCATACCCGTCACTTGGCATTAGTCTTGGGGAAGCTACGAGATCACCAGTTATATGTAAAGTTTTTGAAGTGCTAATTTTGGCTGCAAGAGGTGGCATTCCTTGGGCACATTATCAGTAGAGCTAGCTTGGCAGTGGACTCGACCAAGGTGCAAGCAGTAAAGGATTGGCCGAAACCGAAGTCGACTTAGGATATTCATAGCTTCCTTAGACTTGCGGGCTATTATCGCAAGTTTGTGTACCGGTTTTTTAAGATATCACTTCCCCTCACATCTTTGATGAAGAAGGACATGATGTTCACTTGGACTGAGCAGTGCGAGTCTGAATTTTAGGAGCTGAAGGGTAGACTCACCTCAGCTCCCATCCTTGCCCTTCCTCCAGGAAAGGAAGGATTCCAGATTTATACAGATATGTCATACCAAGGCATGGGTTTTGTATTGATGCAGCACATGCATGTTATATTGTATGCTTCAAGGAAGCTGAAGAAGCACAGGAAGAACTACCCTGTGCACGATTTGGAGCTCGGGGTTGTAGTCTTCTCCTTAAATGTCTAAAGGCACTACCTGTATGGGGTTTATTGTGAGATCTTCTAAGATCATAAGAACCTCAAGTACATTGACACACAGAAGGACTTGAATCTATGCTAGCAAAGGTGGTTAGAGTTCCTCCGGACTATGATTATACCATGAACTATCACCCAGGGAATGCGAACACCATAGCGGATGCTTTGAGCAGGAGAGACAACATAATTGGACCGGAGTCCCGGGCGATGACCATGGAGATAATGCGGATGATGGAAGACATGCAAATTACTATAGTGTAAAGGGTTGATCCAGAGGTTTATGCGGAGTACTTGGCAGCTCTGAGCATGGAGTGCGATATCAGAGACCGCATCAAGGCAGAGTACATGCAGGATACAACACTGGAGCCTCTAATTAGAGCCTTGGGAGAGGGAAATCTGAGGATTATTCACTACGTGGTGACCTCGTTCATTTTTGAGGCCGTGTTTGTACACCCGTTGGAGGTGGGATTTGGTGAGACATACTCAGGGAGGCACACAACACATGGTAATCAGTGCACCCCGGGATCACCAAGATGACGGATGATCTGAGGAAGAGCATGTATTGGCCCGGAATGAAGAGGGATATCGTAGATTTTGTGATAAACGGCGAGGCATGACAACGAGTGAAGGATGAGTGCAAGAGCCCTGGAGGATTACTGTAGCCACTGTTAGTGCCAGAGTGGAAGTTCGAGGATATTTCTATAGATTTTGTACACGGGTTGCCTCGCTCCCACTACGGGCACGATTCTATATGGGTCATCATGGAACAATTGACTAAGATAGACAGGTTCATCCCAGTCCGGAAGGATGCTCCAGTTGGTGTATTAGTGAGGCTATTCGTGGAGTAGTTTGTGAGGTACATGGCGTACCCAAGACGATTATATCAGATTGAGACGATCAATTTACTTCTAGGGAATGGAGGGCGGTGTATGAGTACTTAGGTTCCCAGCTTTAATTTAGCACTGCCTTTCATCCACAGACCGATGGGAAAATGGAGCGGACCAACATGACTATGGATGATCTATTGCGGTTGTGCATACTTGATACGGGGAAGCCCTAGGAGCGGTTTTTGTCATTGATTGAATTCTCTTATAATAACAGCCATCAAGCCAGTATTGGTATGGCTCCCTATGAGGCTCTATATGGGAGTAAGTGTCGGATACCGCTATCTTGGGTTCAGGATGAGGACCCAAAGGCACTTGGGTCAGATTACATCGAGGACACAGACACACACATTCGGCTGATCAGTGATAGGCTACTAGAGGCTCAGAGTCTGCAGGCGAAGTATTACGATGCGAGGCATCGTAAGGTAAAGTTCCAGGTGGGGGACAAGGTGTTTTTGAAGATAAGTATGATGCACGGTGTTACGTGGGTGCATAGGCACAAGAAGCTCAGCCCTAGATATATAGGGCCTTATACGATTCTTGAGCGAATCGGCCCCTTGGCATAC
The DNA here is from genome assembly GCA_039513925.1 of Platanthera zijinensis. Lineage (NCBI taxonomy): Eukaryota > Viridiplantae > Streptophyta > Magnoliopsida > Asparagales > Orchidaceae > Platanthera > Platanthera zijinensis. The sequence continues at coordinate 176,617,633 of CM077088.1, forward strand.
AGGCTGGAGCTATCGCCAAAGTTGGCAAACCTGCATGACATCTTCTATTTCTCCTCACTTCAGAAAGCATTACTTTGTCCAAAGTAGCATATTTCTTCTACCTCAGGCCCGATTGCATCTGATCGGTCAGTTCGTTTGGAGCCAATCCGGATCGATGATACAGCAGCCCGAGTTTTAGGGAAGACGAGCGTCCTTTTGGTCAAGGTGTTGTGGTCCAATAATGGGTAGGAGGAGCATACTTGGGAGCCCTTGGAACTCATACAGAAGAAACACCCAGAGCTCTTCACCTCAGGTACAAACTAAACCTCCTACAAGTTGATCTTTTATTTACTTGTGAAAACCTGTAGACCCTAGCTTGAATTTTGAGGATGAAATTTTTGTTTTATTTATTGGAATTTTTAACATCCCCCACACTTCAAGACCCCCTAAAGTTAGGGTTATGGCTTGAGTGGCGCATGGAGGATCTTGTGTGACCCTAGCTCAGCTTGAGCTTAAGGAAATGACTTAGTGCACCCCCAATGTGCACAAGTCAACCTAGCTCAATTCACACTCACCTGAACTCACCACTTTAAGGTAAACTCACTACCACTTCCCTAACCCTAAGAGAGAGGCAACTGAGCAATGAACTCAAGGCTAGATCAAACAAGTGGGTTAAAACGACCAAAGTCAACTTATGGTCAATTTAGGTCAAACCTTCACCTAAGAGGTCCTATTGGCCTCAAAACCTAAAATTGACCTCACCCCTAGCCTTGTAATCTCATTAGAGGCCAAGTTGACCCATAAGCCCCTCATGGGGTCACCAAGTTGACCAATTTGACAAAAGTCAAACTTGACCATATTAGGGCAAAGTGGGCCCAATTAGGGCATCACCATGATCCAATCAACATTGGGTGGTGTCAAGGGACTAAAGATACACCCCTTGGACCGGTCAACCCAACAAGTTGACTAAAATCAACCCCAAGGTCAACCATGGTCAAATTAACCCTATAGGCTAAATTAGAGCCCAAGCCAATTCAAGTGGGCTAAGGACTTGCCCAAGGCTCATCCTTAGGCCCACTAAACTTTCAGATTTATTTAATTTAATTTATTATTTTAATTAGAGAATTTAATGAGGGTAATTAGGAGGGAAGTTTCATTTGGAGGGGGAATAATGGAGGGATGCCAAGTAGCACTCCCTTCTTCTTCCCCAACCCCTCTTTTCATCTCCCTGATGAAGAGGAGTTTCCAGTACTTATAGGTCGGTCACCATCAAGAAGAGCCATTAATGGTCATGACCATAACCCCCAAAACTTGGATCTCCTATATAGAGGCCCTCAAAGCTCAATTCGACTATTTCATCACCTTCAGGATGCCTCAAGCAATTGAAATTGACTCTGGATCGCCGACAAACGGCCTTGGAAAAGGTTCCAGGTCCACAGGCGTTGAGTAAAGTCAACTCACTCAACGCCATACAACTAAAGGCTGTGAGATAGGCAAGCCTAAGTGAAAGAAGGGAGAAATGTGGCTAAGTCCACAGGAATTGAGTGAAGATCATTCACTCAACGCCATAGCTTCATAATCGTTGAGCATAGCTAAGTCAGTCAATGCCACAGGAAAACTGTGAATATTTACTAAGTCCACAGGCGTTGAGTGAGGCAAGCTCACTCAATGCCATATGATAATGTGTTGACTAATTCTTAAAGCTAGTGTTGTTTTTAGACACAGAAATTTGGCTGTCCAAATTCAACGAGTGTAGCTTACTCACTCAACGCCAGATTATAGAAGAAAATCTATTAAGTAGTTTGGCGTTGAGTGGAGCTTACACACTCAACGCCAAGTAGCAGAAAGCATGGCTAAGGCAAAAAGCGTTGAGTGAGGCGTGCTCACTCAACGTTGTCAATGCCTTATGATAGAAAATTTGCCTAAGTATTTTGGCATTGAGTGAGGCTTGCTCACTCAACACTGTCAATGCCTAACGGCAGAAAGATTGGCTAAGTGTTTTGGCGTTGAGTGAGGCATGCTCACTCAACGCTATCAATGCCTAATGGCAGATAGGTTGCCTAAGTATTTTGCTGTTGAGTGTAGCTTACTCACTCAATGCCTAGATAGACAGAATTCTATCTAAGTGTTTTTGCGTTGAGTGAAGCTTAGTCACTCAACGCATATTCTAGTGATACTTGATTTTGGCTGAGTCCACAGGTGTTGACGTCAGCAAAAATTGACAAAGTCAACTGATTTTAAATCAAGTACGGAGAATCTACAGAACACGACAAACTCTGCCAAGAAGCTACTATACGTCTTGTTCCGTTAAAGCAAGGTGCAGCTGGTAGCTATAGGTGGGGCCCACTGATCTCTAAGAGCCGTTGATCGACAAACTACAAAAGGAATAGATGGGCCAAGACGAAAAAGAACTTTTAGGGCTTTATCAATCTCAAAAATGGTTGCGGCTGGACTTCATCTCTCTCGCCATTACTATCAAGATAGAGCTTGAGGTCTTCCTACAGGAACACAAAAAGTTCAATGCGTTGTTTTTTCTTAACCTGCTACAACTCAATCAGAAAGATTTATGATAGAGGAAGAAAGTAGAGCCATCATTCTCCAGTGGGCTCAGTTGAATGATTGAAGAACACAAGTTCACCTTCTTCTTCAGCAAGATCAGAATATTCATTCTGAGTTTCTTCCAGCAGAGGGGGAACTTCTACCTGCTGTTATGAAGCAAGATAATGCTGAGATAACTTAGCCCTACCTTTTGACACAGAGAAATTTTCCTGTGTCAAAACATTCAAATTTTCATTTTTTTGTAGGATCCAACTGGATCTGAGCTATAGGGCCACTTGCCTGAGGTAAGGCAATTTGCCTGAGCTGTAGGAGAGTGTGACTATCTGAGGTTGGATCCTCTGGATCTGAGGTAGGGTTGTCCTCCAAGCCTGAGTGTAGGGCCTTTGGCCTGAGGTAGATGATCAGCTGATCACTGAGTTGTGGGCACTTGTGGTTGAGTTGTAAGTCTTGGAGGAGATTGAGAGATCTTGAGGGATCTGAGGTGTAAGCTCTTTGGATCAGATTTTTGGAGAATTGACTTGACTAACAGGAAGTTGGCAAGGTGGGATGAGAGTGGATGTACCCATAAGTTGGGGAACCACTATAAATCTATGTGTGCTTTTCTGTAATATTTTCTTTGTGCAAGTTCTTGAAAGCAAACTACTACCAACACACTTAGTGCTATAGGAAAAACTAAAAAGAGAATAATAACAGTGAAATAACCTATTCATCCCCTAGGTTGTAAGCTACCTTGAAAATAAAGACTTCCAGCTCCTCTTATTGTACTTCTTTACTTTTGTTATTTCTCATACCAATATCGAACTGCTAGAGAATTATCAATATATACCACTGTCACCTACTTGTACATTATGTTATTATTGGTCCTCCATTTTCTTCCTCCCGCGCGGTTCCTAAGAGTCGCGGGGGTGAGGCGAGGACGAAGCAGCTGAGTCTAGTTTAACTGATGGTTGTTTGACCATATTATTTTAGGGACACGTGGAGATGCCGTCGCAGTTCTACCAGGCAGAGCCAGAGACAAAGACACCAGGATCTGAGGAGCTAAAGCCATGCACTACCACTGCTACTACCCGGTGTCAGGTTGATAATCATATGGTTTAACTTCCGCATTGTTAGCTGAGAGAGTGAGTGATATTTTTATGATGTTTATGTTCTGGGCATAAGCCCTATTACACGTACTCTTATTTTTGTCATGTGGACCTTTTGATTAGATATTTATTATATTTATATTGTGATTAGTGGATTTACTTCTTCTATCGTTGGTTGTGTGAATGATCGTGCTTGCCTGCAGGGTCGTTGTCTCTTGGTGGCAACTAACTCGTAGTTGGTGTCATTATAAGGCGACGGTCCTGGGCACAAATCTCTCCTCGGTCGTGCCCAATTCCCTGGAGGAGGCATTTTACAGGCTTGCCGCTAATAAAGATTATACCTGAGATTTTTGTTTGGTTATTTCTGGTTATTATTACTTCAAGGTTAGCTAGTCACCTAGAGGGGGTGAATAGGTTTTTGAAATTTCTTAAGTCTTTTTGTTGTTTTCTTTCTAAGTGATCTAGAGCTTGTCATTAGAACCTGCAATATAAATAAGAACAAGTAACACAGCATAGCACACAGATATTTATAGTGGTTCCCTAATTGGGTACATCCACTTTCCATCCCACCTTTCTAAATTATGTTAGACAAGGCACAAACTCCTTCAAATGCTCCTCAGAGCTTACACCTCAGGCCCTCATCCTTACACTCAGGTTCTCTTCAGAACCCTACCTCAGAACCATAAAGTATCCTACATCAGAGCCATGCAGTGCTCCTACAGCTTAGTGGTCCTCAAACCACCTACGTCATCCTAATCTCTAAGGCCTACAACTCAGGCTTTTCAGTCCTACAACTTCAGGCACAAGGCCCTAATCTCATAGTGCTGCAACACTCCTACAGCTCAGTACCCTTCCGGTACCTACCTCAGTGCCCTTTCAGGCACCTACCTCAGTGACACACTTGTCACCTACCTCAGGACAAAAAACCCTACACTTAGTCTCCTCCAATACATACACTCAGTGACACACTTGTCACCTACAGCTCAGTGACTCAACAATCACCTACCTCAGCCTTATCTTTAAGGCCTACTACTCAGGCTGGGAGTACATCCCTACTCTCAGATCCACACTTGGTTCCTACCTCAGTACCCTAGCAGGGCACCTACCTCAGTTACTAATTAGTCACATACAACTCAGGCACAAAAGGCCCTACAGCTCAGATTCAGACAATCTGAACCCTATAAGAGTATAATCAAGAAGTTGAAATAAAATTAAACCTTGACTCTGAGATAAATCTCAGAGTTGATCTTGCTGGATAGAGCAGATATCAGTCCAGCCCTCTTGCTATAGAAGGAACTAGCCTTCTTCTACAACTAGCTCCTTTCTTGCTACACTGAAGAACAACTATCTGATGTTGAAGGCTGACGACCCTTCACACAGCTATCTCTCCTTGTTGATTAGATGAATCAGCTACCTTGTTTTGGAAATAACAAACTTGCTGAATTGGAAAAAACTTCAACTATCTTTCTCTGCCTTTCTGGCTAGCTCTGCTGGACTTGCCTTTCAAGCTCGTTGGAGAAGATGAAGTCCAATCGCCTCTCTTTTCGTTTTCTTTTCCGTTCCTGTGTTTGTTAACCCTACTCCCATTTTCTTCCTTTTCTTTTATATCTATTGATTTGAATCAACGATACAATTTCAATGTGGGCCCCACCAAGGATGGTGAGCGCCACCTCCCTCAGAAGAGGACAAACAGTACTTTCTGATGTTGTTGTAGCTTTCCCGCAATGGCATGAAATGCTTTGACTGCGCTCGACGAATGGTGAGCTGGGTTCGACGAATTTTGAAATCAGTTCGACGAATTTTGAACTGAGCTCGACTAACTCAGAATCTTCAAACTTAACTTGAGCTCGACGAATGGTGAGATGGGTTCGACGAATTCTGAAATCAGTTTGAGGAATACTAAACTAAGCTCGACGAACTCTTAATCTTCGAACTTTAACTTGAGCTCGACGAAAGGTGAGCTGGGTTTGACAAATTCTGAAATTTGTTCGACAAATTCTGAACTGAGCTCGACGAACTCATAATCTTCAAACTTTAACTTGAGCTCGACAAAAGGGTGAGCTCAACTCGACAAACTCAGAATTCTGTTCGACGAATTCTGAACTGTGCTCTTCTTTAGAAGCGTTGAATGAGCCTGTCTCACTCAACGCTTCTGGACTTAGAGAATTTCTGCTGGCTTTGTCTCAGCGATTCTTTCTCAACTATCTCAGCGGTTTCTTCTTCACAGCTGTGACTATCTTCTGTCTCAGCGGTTTCTTCTCAATTATCTTAGTAGTTTCTTCTTTACAGCTGAGACTATCTTCTGTCTCAGCGGTTTTGCTGGGACCAACATTTCTCTCAATGTTTTGTGTTGAGCTTCTCAGCTGTCTCAGCGGTTATGCTGAGACATTCTTCTCAGCTCTCTCAACTATCTTGATGTTTTTGCCTTAGACATTCTTCTCAGCTGTCTCAGCTGTCTCTGGCATTGAGAGCGTTAAGTGTGCATTCATCACTCAACGCTTTTTGCCTTAGTCAAATTACCTGACTTCCAGCTTACCATTTTTGTTCACCTGTCCAATCAAGGACAACCTGCATGCATGAACTTAAGCACACATCAAATACATCTATGCCCCTTAGCATGATTGGTGATGCCTCCTCAAATCCTGAGGAACATTATAGGGCACAATTTTCAACAATCTCCCCATATTTGAAGAAGGCAGAACACCCATCCATGCTAAGGTGCATCAACATAAAAAGTATCATGATACACTTGATGAGACATTATCATGACAACTAGCCATCCCAGTATAGGATAACTCCCCCTAGATGAGATGTATTAACACTATAATTGAATAAATAATAATACTGGTGAATTATCAATCATTAACAATGTAACAGTATGATTAACAGCAAAAGCTTTATTAATCATTTATAAGGTAAACATTATGATTAAGATCTACCTAATCATTAACATAGCCAATCAACAGTAGCAAACTTGTGATTATAAGATATCTATGAAAGAATAACATATTCATTAATCACAGATATATAAATGAGAATTGCATGCACATTTATCACATCAGTATATTTAGGACCAACTTATATTAATTTTATTGATAGAGAGTTGATATTGCTACACTATTGATATTCATTACAAGACATTAATTAAATATTTAAAGAACCAGCCTCAATCTTGCAGCCTCATCTCAGCTCTTCTTTGATAAACTTGAATCAGCATCCTTAGTAGCAGCAGTCTTCTTCAAGTCTTCAGCTTTGTTCTCCTACCATTTGAAGTAAAGGAATGGCTTTGGAATATATCTGGGAGGCATTTTCTTAGGGTTGCTCTTCCTTATCAGATTTTCTTTGAATACACTTTCCCTTAGGAAATTTCTTTCCAAATGCTTTATCCATTCCTCGGAAGGATAAACATTATCAATATTATTTAAGATTTGTCCATGGCTTACCCAAGCATTGATAATGATGGATTCAGAGGCATCACTTAGCTGTTCATGATCTGGATCATCTCTGTTCTCAGCCATCCTCTTAGCCATGAACTCTTCATCTATCTGAGTTCCTTCCCTCTTTCTTCTGGCAGCAAGTTGTGCATCCTGTGCAGCTCTAGCTTGTGCTGGGAAATCTAGGTCCACTGGCCTCTTTTTATCCAGGAGGGGCAGGTGTAGTGCCACCCTGGTGCCTTGAATTATATTGAAGGCTTAATCTTCAATGAGTGTTGCTGCCTTAGCATGGCTACTCTCCCCCTTTCTGCCTTCTTCAGAGATGGTCTTTTGAAGTAAGGTGGTGTTGGCTTCACTTTTTCTTGATATAGATTGGAATATTCTCTCATTTTCAGCAAGTAGCTCATTTTTCAAAAGTATTGCCTCCTTCATAGAGTGGATAAAAACATTGGTGACATGCTGATTTACATGATCTGCTGCACCCCGGATCACCTCATCAGTTGCACTCACATAATTCTTGACATATCCTATGTCAGCTGTAGAGAATTATTGGCTTGTTTCCAAGGATATCTTGAGGGTGGTCAGCTTTACGCCAGCAGTTCCAGCCATGTCAAACCAGGTGGTGACTTATTTGTTTAAGTGAGAAGATTCTTCTTTACTTTCCTTGACTTCAGTCAATAGTTCCTCCCTTTGCTTGGCAACTGATTGGTCAACATACTCCTTGAGGGTTGTGGTCTGAGCATCTATGAGTGCTTTGATTTGGTTTAGTAATTCCTCATTGGAGATTGGGGTAGTTGAAGGATGGTTCATAGGAAGAGAAACATCTTTCTGAGCAAGGACCCGTGAGGGCTCCCCCTCAACTAAAGCATCTATATAAGGAAAAATTTCCTTAGCTAAAAGTTGTATTAACACTACCAATTAAGAGGGTATGAGTATTACCTGTAATAGGTGCAGACTCAACAATTTTGTTGACAACATGATCCAGAGTTTTCAAATCCATCTGATCATGCTCCCCCTCAGTATGAGCATCCCTATCTAGGCTTGACCCATCAAGATAAGTTTTTAATGCCTCAGGAGGCTCTTGGTTATCTTCTGTAGCAGGTATATCTTCAACTGCAGCTACATCATCAGTAACAACCATATCTGCCTCATTTTCTGCAGCAACCTCTTCTTCAGTAACATTTTTTTAACTTGTCCTGACCTTAGACTGGCATGGATTTTTATCAACATGCACATCACTGACTTGAAGTTGGAAGTTTGTAGAGGATTGATTGAGTGATAAGTCAACCTGCACACCAACATCAGCTAGAGAGGAGGTTCCAAGCTCTGGTTCAGAGCTGGCAGTTCTTTCTTCCTCAGCGGGTTTCTTCCTTATGTCCCTAGAGGATTCCTTTATTGCTGAAGGTTGGCTCATTGGTAGGACCCTAGTGAATCTGTCCAAAGTTTTTATGTCCATTCTTTTTAGGTAGTGAATCTTCACTCCTTGCTCCTGCTTGAATGTATTAGGGTAGGTGTTCACTAGGTATAAGGAAAGAATTCTGCCTATGTTTGGAGTGTGCAAGCAGTCTACTATTCTCTGGTAGATGAAAGATGACCAAGAAGTCCGTCTATTAAAGATTATCCTAGTCATGACATCAAAAATTTACCTGGAGATTGTGTCATGTGATCCAGTTTTGTAGATGAGGGATTTCCCTACTATATCTTCCAGCAGTTTGCCTCTCTGATTGAAGAATTTCCTCGTGAGTGACCCAGGTTTGGATCACTGTATCCACACCACCTTAGAGCTTTATCTTTATCCATGATGGTGGGTTCTTCTTCCTCGCTCGGGTTATTGAGGGTAGATGTAGGGCTTTGCCTAGTCTCTTAGGGTTTACCTTAATCTTGATATCCTCAATCTTAGACTTAAGTGAGTTTTGAGAAGAGGACACCTTAATGTTTGAGAAGAATTCTACTATCTCTAAGAATGTTAAAGGTACTACAAACCCATGGTCTCAATAATTCTTAACACTTCTTTAATCTCTGGCAAGGCATGATTGAATCCATTCCTCACAATTTCATAACCCTCCTGGAGCTCCTTTGAGATCTTCGGCGCCATTGAGTTAGTGCGACAGGATGCTGAGAAGGTTTCGGTCTCGACGGCTAGGGTTAAAGCTTTTAAGAGTGGTGTGGATTTTCGTTTCTTGTCGTCTTTATATATATAGTGAAAAAGTTTAATTACCTTATCATTAGATTAACCAATTAAACATTTTTAGACTTAAGTTAGTACTTTAGGCTTTACGGCTTGCTCTACGCTTCCTATTATGATACAGGGCACTTAGTGCTTCTATTATACCTCTCAGCTTTTCTTTTATTCACTTAATGCCTGATTAATTTGTAGCTTCTCTCATTGTCTGGATGTACATTCTATTTGTCTCACCATTATACAAATATTTTATCAATTTTGAGTGAATGAAGATCTATTATTCTAATAAGGTAGTTTTTATTACATGACTTTATCAAGCACTGATTTACAGGATATTTGATCTAGAGGGTAAAAACTACGAGTTTTAACAATGTAGATCATTTTGATAGATAAGAAGATTATTGTTTTACAACTGATGTGCTTGATTTGTTTTATCCTAAGCACATTTGTCTTAGTTTATAAATCTGCAATCTTAGTCTCTGTATAAAAGAGAGAGACTTACCTTGAGGTTGTTAGCCTTAGCCTTTGAGGATTTCACTCTTATCAACCTCAACCTTTGTTCCTTGCTCCACTTGGACCATAGTCCTTGAGCAATCAACTTGTCCCAGACATTTGTTTGGAACATCCTTTGTCCAAATACCAAGTCTTATCTAGACAAGTATTGTACTATCCTGCAAAACATAATTTACATTCCCTTAGAAACCCAATACTTATTGGGTCCTAGGTTCATGTTAGCTTTATAGAACTTTTTCCCAACTTTCTTCCTGGGCTGAGCACCTTTCTATCCACCAGCCACATTCAGGTTATGCCAACAATCAATGGCAAAATGACCCACTTTTCCACAACACCAACATTTATGAATGTTGTATCTTCTCTTCTGGACATCACAGAATTTCTGTCCATGAGAGAAGTGAGCAGCCCCAAATTTTGCTGAATGATCTTTGAATGTTGTTGCTTCCTTCTTCCTAAGAGAAGGTGCGGAAGAACTAAATATAGCTGGTCCAGGATGGGCCAATTGTATTTTTGGAGCCTGCCATCTAATGGTCTATCTCATCTCTTTAGATAAAAGATATTTGGATCCAAATCTAAAGAACTTATCCAGAATTTTATGGCTAGAGTGGACAACATCACTCCTTCTAAGATCATGTGTCTTTACCCCATTGGTAGAGCACACATTAGATTGATCCTTAAGAGGAGGTCCAACCTTGACAGTTTTAGAAGGTAAATTTGCCTTTTGAAACACAGTCCTCTTATTGGGGAATTCAGATTTGAATTGATGATTAATGTGATTAATACCCAGCTTCTCAGGGACTTGGAAAGTTGCAGCTTTTGGCAACTGACCCTGTGACTGAGAAGTGTTAATCACAATCCCCAATTTCTCTGTGAACTTTTGTTCCAGATATCTAATATGATTTTTCTTCTCTTCTAGAAGCTTGGTCTGACACTCAAGACTTTTCTTGAGTTCAGACACCTCATGACTTTTCTTATAAAACTCAATAGATTTTTTGTTATAAAGAGTTTTATAAGGCTTCAGGACTTCAATCTCCTTGGCTTGCCTTTTGGCAAGAATTCTGCTCTTCTTTAGAGTATCTAGGAGCAGTCCATACTTGTCAATCAATTGATTTACATCAGTCTTAGATTCTGAGCAATCTTTATCATTGGATGAAGATGCACCCGTATCTGAACTGGTTTCATAGTCAGAGGAAGATGTAGAAATGGAGAGAATTTGTACCTTGCTTTGTTCTGAATCTTCTTAACTTCTTTCATCTTCAGTCATTGCCATTAAGCCATGACATCCACTATCTTCTTCATCCTCCTCATTTTCACTGTCTGAGTGTGATAGAGGGGCCCTTATTCCTATCCTGGCAGTAGGGTATTCCTCTTCTTCTTCTGGTTCTGCACCAACAGAGATTAGCCCTATATAGGCTTCTTCTTCATCATCTTATGATTCTGAGGAAGAATATGTCCAACTTTTCTCCTTCTTATCCACAAAGGACTTCTCCTTCCTGTCCATGTGGTGATGGTGATGCTTCTTCTTCTCATCTTCTTTCTTGATCCTGACTGGGCATTCAACAATGACATGTCCAACCTTGCTACAAAAAATAACAGATAACATTAGATGAAATCTATTTACTAGATCTAGGGCCATACCTGTCCTTCTTGGAGGACTTCCTGTGATGAGATGATGAATATGGCATGTTCCTCCAGTCCTTCTTATTCATAAACTTCTGAAATTGCCTGGAGAAGGCAGCTAGATCTTTATCTGACATGTGGTTGTCTGATGAGCTTGACTCATATATTTCTGAGCTTGATTCAGCTTCCCTCCTTGGTGGTGAGGGATTCTTTCTTCTGCTCCTTCTTAGGGCTTCTGCCTTGATGACCACTGTCTTATCCTTAGTCTTAGATTGAATCCCCTTCTCCTCTTCTTGTATAGCAACCAGCTATATTTCATAGGACAATAGCTTTCCAAAGAGGGTTGGTGGAGGAGTGTCTGCTAGCTAGCCATTTCCCTAATGGCACAAATCTTGGTGTCTCAATCTATAGTGAGAGATCTAAGGAACTTGTCATTCAGCTCATAGTTGCTGAAGACCCTACCATAGGTTATTAGTTCATTAACTGTCCTAAAGAACCTCTCAAAGTAGTCAGCCACCTTTTCTTATTTATTTTGCTTGAAAGCCTCATAATCTTGGTTGAGCATGGACTTCCTATCATCTCTAACATCCTTAAAGCCTTCCATGTAGACCACAAGAGTGTCCCACATTTCTTTGGAGGTCTTGCAGTGTATAAGATTTTGGAAGGTTGAGTCATCAATGGCACTGGCTATAATGTTTTGTGCCCTTTTGTCCACGGTGGATAGAATTACTTCATCTCTATCCATCTCTGTATATGCCTTGGGAACTCTCAGAGTTGGATCTATGGTGGAAGCCTTTGTGGGGATAAAAGGACCTTCCACTACTGTTACATAGATCCTAGGGTCAGATGCTTCCATGAACAGTCTGACCCCTTGCTTCTAGAGGCCAAATCATTCCTTCCTCCAGATTGACAGCTTCATGGCCCCTAGCTCCTTATAGTTCATTCTTGACCCCATAATTATATCTTATAGCTAACCTTGGAGGTATACTCAGATTGTTAGATCCTTTTTGAGTAACCTCTCTTTGATACCACTTGAAAGTTATTACTTCACGGTTAGCTAGTCACCTAGAGGGGGTGAATAGGTCTTTGAAATTTCTTAAGTCTTTTTACTATTTTCTTTCTAAGTGGTCTAAAGCTTGTCCTTAGAACCTGCAATATAAATAAGAACAAGCAACATAGCATGACACATAGATATTTATAGTGGTTCCCCAATTGGGTACATTCACTTTCCCTCCTACCTTTCTAACTTATGTTAGACAAGGCACAAACTCCTCCAAATGCTCCTCAAAGCTTACACCTCAAGCCCTCAGCCTTACACTCAGGTTCTCTTCAGAACCCTACCTCAGAACCACAAAGGTTACTACCTCAGAGCCCTACAGTGGTCCTATAACTCAGTGGTCCTCAAACCACCTACCTCATCCTTATCTCTAAGGCCTACAACTCAGGCTTTTTAGCCCTACAACTTCAGGAAAAAGGCCCTACTCTCATAGTGTTGCAACACTCCTATAGCTCATTACTCTTCCAGGTACCTACCTTAGTTCCCTTTCAGGCACCTACCTCAGTGACACACTAGTTACCTACCTCAGGCCAAAAGACCCTACACTCAGTCTTCTCTAAGACCTACACTCAGAGACACACCTGTCACCTACAACTTAGTGACTCAACAGTCACCTACCTCAGCCTTATCTCTAAGGCCAACTACTCAGGCTTGGAGGACAACCCTACTCTCAGATCCACACTTGGATCCTACCTCAGTACCACAACAGGGAACCTACCTCATTGACTAATTAGTCACCTATAACTCAGGAACAAAAGGCCCTACAGCACAGATTCAGACAATATGAACCCTACAGGAGTATAATCAAGAAGTTTAAATAAAATTAAACCTTGAATTTGAGATAAATCTCAGAGTCTACCTTGCTGGACTGAGCAGATATCAGTCTAGCCCTCTTATTATAGAAGGAACTAGCCTTCTTCTACAGCTAGCTCCTTTTCTGCTACACTGAAGAATAGCTATCTACTGTTGAATGCTGACGGCCCTTCACACAGCTATCTCTCCTTACTGATTAGATGAATCAACTACCTTATTATGGAAAGAACAAACTTGCTGAAATGGAAAAAGCTTCAACTATCTTTCTCTGCCTTTCTGGCTAGCTCTGCTGGACTTGGCTTTCAAGCTCGTCGGAGAAGATGAAGTCCAGCCGCCTCACTTTTCATTTTCTTTTTCGTTCTTGTGTTTATTAACCCTAATCCCCTTTCTTGTTATCCTTTTATATCTGTTGGTTTGAATCAATAACACAATTTGAATGTGGGCCCCGCCAAGGATGGTGAGCGCCACCTCCCTCAGAAGAGGACAAACAATACTTTTTGGCGCTGCATTAGCTTTCCCGTAACGGCATGAAATACTATGACTATGCTCGACGAATGGTGAGCTGGATTCGACGAATTCTGAAATCAGTTCGACGAATTCTGAACTGAGCTCGACGAACTCATAATCTTCAAACTTTAACTTGAGCTCGACAAAAGGTGAGCTGGGTTCGATGAATTATGAAATCAGTTCGACGAATTCTGAACTGAGCTTCAAACTTTAACTTGAGCTCGACGAAAGGGTGAGCTCAGCTCGACGAACTCAGAATTTAGTTCGATGAATTCAGAACTGTGCTATTCTTTAGAATCATTGAGTGAGCCCGCCTCACTCAATGCTTTTGGACTTAGAGAATTTTTGTTGCCTTTGTCTCAGCGGTTCCTTCTCAACTGTCTCAGTAGTTTCTTCTTCACAGTTGTGACTATCTTTTGTCTCAGTGGTTTCTTCTCAACTATCTCAGCAGTTTCTTCTTCACAGCTGAGACTATCTCTCTCAGCGGTTTTGCTGGGACCAACATTTCTCTCAACATTTTATGTTTACTTCTCAGCTGTCTCAACGGTTATGCTGAGATATTCTTCTCAGTTGTCTCGACGCTTTTGCCTTAGACATTCTTCTTAGCTATCTCAACTATCTCTGGCGTTGAGAGCGTTGAATATGCCTTCATCACTCAACGCTTTTTGCCTTAGTACAATTACCTGACTTCCAGCTTACCCTTTATGTTCACCTGTCCAATCAAGGACAACCTGCATGCATGAACTTAAGCACACATCAAATACATCTATGCCCCTTAGCATGATTGGTGATGCCTCTTCAAATCCTTAGGAACATTGTAGGGCACAATTCCCAACATACCTCCTAAGGGTTCCTCGGCTTGCATAAACAAAAGCGTACATCTGCTCTAGCCTTCGGCCTCTACCGTGAGGCCCTTGGCCCCGACATCATCCTCAGCCTCGGCCTCGTTATGCTGGAGGTGGAGAAGGAGGTGGATGAAACTACTGAGGGCAGTAAGCTCTAATGTGCCCCAGTTGGAGGCACCCAAAATATATCACCTGTCAGTGACCTTGATCATCCCTCCTCATCGGCCCATGGATCTGCAATGTTCGAGGAGCTAATACTGTACGAGGCCTCTACTCCTACCTGAAGTTAGGACGATGACATCCTCCACCTCTCTTGTGGCTCATAACTCTTCCCCGCTAAGAGCCTCTGCTGCTCTCCCCGAGTGGTGGCCCATCTAGCGATCTCTTCCCTCTACTCTATACCATCAACTAATCCTCCTCCAATTTCTTCACCATCTCTACGATGTGGGCTGAAGTGTCATAAGATATAAATACTAGTGCCTGCCTCATTGGGTCTTTGAGTCCCCGATAGAACCTCTTCGCATACCTGCTATCATCTGTGAAAAATAGCTAAAAAAGGCAAATTTTATTGCTCTAAGAAGATAAATAATGCATAGGTATGCCCTCTTATTTATAGAAAATGTGGGAGATGAGAGAATACAACAGGTGATGTGGGACTAAATACAAGCTGCACGGCTAGGCAGTTTGACACTGTCAAACTGCTATGCTATATAGAAAACAAAACCAGGAAGCCTTTGAACTACAACACGGCTAACACCCAGAACGCTGCTGTAGTTAATCACCTGACCGTTATTGTGGCTAATAGCCAAACCGTTACTGCAGTTAATTACCAGACCACTGTTGAGAATCATTGCCAGACCACTGCTGCGGTTAATTGCTAGACTGCTGCTGCGGCTAACCTCCAGAACGCTGATGTGGCTAACCACCAGACCACTGATGTGGCTAACCTCTAAACCGCTTTTGCGGATAATGTCCAAACCACTACTGCGGCTAACCACCAGCCCGTTGTTGCGGCAATCCTCCAGAATGCTACTGCGGCTAACTCCCAGACAGCTACTTCGGCTATCCCTCAGACCGCCACTGCTACTATCCTCCTGACCGTTAGCTGAGGTTCACCATCAGAGCGCTGAGCCAAACCGTCAGACTGAAGAGATAAGTAGATCGATGCGGCTAGATATAAAACTACCCGGTCTTCTCAAGATCCAATACTCTCCCTCAAGATGGAGCATATATATCTACAATGCCCATCTTGCTACAAATTTCCTCAAAAGGAGTAATTGGCTTGGTGAAGAAATCAGCTAGTTCTCTCTTTGAGGAAACAAACGAAGTGCAGATCTGATTCTTCAAAATTTCCTCTCTGATGAAATGGCAATCAACCTCGATATGCTTCGGCCTCTCATGAAAGACCGGATTCCTCGAAATATATATTGTCGTCTTATTATCACAGAACATTGGAAGAGGATGATCATAAACCTCTCCAAAATCAAGCATAAGTGTATATAACCACTTCAGCTTGTAAGTAGTTAGGGTCATGCTCCTATACTCGGCTTCTGCACTTGATCTGGAAACTACACCATGTTCTTTCTCTTCCAGCTGACCAAATTCCCTCCAACAAAAGTAAAGAACCCTGACGTAGACTTACTATCTTCCTTATCATATGCATAGCTAGTATCAGAGTATGCCTCAAACTTCAAATGTCCCCTTTTCTGAAACAGAAGTCCTTTCCCTGGAGCACCTTTCACATACTATAGAATCTTCATTACCGATTGAAGATGACACTCCTTAGGAGCTTGCATAAACTGGCTCACTCTTCCCACTACATAATAAATATCTGGTATTGTGACTGTCAAATAAATGAGTTTCTCCACAAGCCGTCTGTACCTGGTGACATCTTCAAGAATATGTGAGTCCTTACTCCAACACTTGTCATCTACAACAGACATCGGAGTTCAAGCAGGTTTAGTGATGTAGGCCTTCGTGTTGACGCCGGTAAATCTACGAAATACGCACGTTTGTCTCTCAATGACTCGAATTCTACACTTGCACAAATTTCTACGCCGCGCACACTCCAAGCAATTATATCACGTTAACGCTAACGTACGGGTAACTAAACTGTTTAGGATCGAATAGAGGCGATAGGCCAATATCCTTTCCGGCTAAAAGGACCCACCCGGTCCGATCGAGCGAAGGTTGTACCAAAAGAGATCTACCAAAAGTACGATTCAAAAAAAGGTAGATCTCTCCCAACAAAAAGTTACGAGGTTCGCCAAACCTTTCGAAAATTAGTTCAATCAAGATAAATGCAAAATCAACCGAAGAAACCACGAATATTTAACAATTTGAAATCCAACGCCAAGAAGTTCCACCATAAGAATATCGAGGAAAAGAATCACACAAGGTAGAAATTTTCGTTACCCAAACCGGAATGGGTGATTCCGATTATCTAACTTGAATCGCTTTTCCACAGTTCGGCCGGAGTTACGCCTGTTAACCCAGAATCCGCGACTAGTTCCTCAGGCCTTGCAGGCCGGGCGGCTTGTCCTTTCTAGCCGCCATTATCAGCTAGCCGGCTTATTGTCAGACAAGCCGGGCGGCCTCTACATCAGACAGCCGCCAGTTCCGGTCCAGCCATCATCCAAGGGTCGGCCTGTCATTGCCCAAGCTGCGCGACCTGCGCCCCAGGTCGTCGTCAAAGGAGGTCCAGATCGGCCTGCCCAGAGGCCGAGTCCTGCAGCTCGGCAGAAGAAGATCGCCAGTCCGCGCGGCCTGTCTCTCGGCTTTTCTTCTTCCTCTCGATTCCCATCACCACTGCCCGATTCTCTTGTACCTCGGGCAGCCGGTAATTTTAGCCCTGCCCGTTTGGGCAGGCCCCCAAGCCTATAAATAGGGGGCGGAAGTACCCCCAAAGCACGCTGACTCGAGTCCAGGAGCTCGCTTGTTAAGAGCTGCGGCCTCGATTCTAGTCCTTTGCGGTCTATTGTCCGGCCGGCCTCTTCCTTTCTTCCTTCTTTGCTAAGTGTAATCGCTCAATTTCTTATAAAGGGAAAGCCCGCCGCAGGAGAGGCATTCAGGCCGCGGCGGGCGAACTCTGGTGTTGCCGCGGGTAGCGGCCTTTTCTCTCTTTTCTCTGCCCGGTTTCATCCGCCATTCCTAGCCGTTAGTAACCGACTAGCCGACAGTCTTTACCCCCATTCCTTCCCCAGTGCTCGAACGGTTGGCTGTTGGTGCCCGTTTTTCCCCGGCGCATTTTCTGCATCAACATCAACACGCGACCTTCAGATATCGGCTAGTCGCTGAAGTTCAGCGGCCATACAATGTCAGACCGGCAGCCTGTTCAGAACAACCTCAGCCCCAGCGAAGTTCTGCTCTTGGAAGCTCTTCTGCAGTCCCGCCGGGAAGAAAATCAAACCCGCCAAGAGATGATCCGGCAGCTCGCCGCGATCAATTATAACCTGGCCGCGATCAATAAGCGGTTAGACTTGCAGTCCGCACTCATACCGGTTACACCAGCCAACCGGGTCCCAGTGGAGAATAAGCAGGTCGATCCGCCGGCCTACTCGCCTACCTTCCCGGGCTATTCGCCGGGTTATTCGACCTCCTACCCGGTCTGTCCGCCCGAGTTACCAACTCGGCCTCCAGTTTCGAAGAAGCCCCGCGTTTCGAAAAAAGGACAAAAAAGTTCGTCAGACCTCCCCCAGATCGAACAACGAGAGGAAGAGCTAAGTCACAAGAAACCCGCTCGAGCAGCGCGCGGGCAAGTTAGGTGCATGGATCAGTATTGCGAATATCACAAGGAAAGAGGTCATCTAACAGAAGATTGTAGAGCTCTCAAATTAATTGTGAAAATGCAGAAATCAAAGGAATCCCGTAGCATGATCTAAAAGAGACATCTCATTCATAGGCTGGCAGACGCGTCAACATCAACGACAAAAGCGATCTTAAATCAATCCCTTAACCCAATATAGATTCTATATCGGTACTCTCACCTGGCAAGTCATCATTCTTATGGGTTTGCAACCCAAAAAAGTTAAAAGATCACTGAATCAAGAGATATCGCCGAGTCTAGCTACATCCCCCTTTAGAGCCGTTGTCATTAGCGTAACACCACGAGGACCACGTGTTGCGGGGAGATTTCGCACCGTGCAGTGGCAGCTTGCCGGCTTTGATGCGGTGGAGTTCTAGATTGCGGATCCCGGCTAGTACCTAACCCCACTTCTGCATTAAGGAGGAGCGGAGTGGTGGTCAGCTCTACCACGCCACGTAAGGGATATCGTTGTAACTATGATGCGTCTGTGCGGGAAGCAATACACGCAAGCCCCGCAGATCGTCTTAGCATGCAACCCTCGAACACTCTTTGATACTCTCGAGCAGTGCCTGCAGGAGACCCACAGTCTTGTCGATCTCTGAGGAAAGCAATGTGACTCCGGCCGCACCTGCCCGGAAGATCGACTTGAACTGTACTCCAGGCAAGAGAGCAGTGTATTCTTTTCTTCAAGCAGAAGCCTAGTCGGCGGTCAGAAATTAGACCGCGCGGTTATCATATCCCGGCTAAAGACAGTATCCGCCCGGGTAATTTGATATTATAAGGCTGAACAGAAGTTATCCAACAGCAAGTTGCGGATATTATCATCCTTACCGCTCGGATATATTTATTAATCGGGCGAGTTGTTTGGTTATCTTCAGTCCAATACAGCAGACATCATTATTAATCGTGCGAGCTGGTTGGTTTTCTTCAGTTCGCTATAGCGGATATCAGTATTGTTCGCGCGAGTTATGCGTAAATCACCTATCAGATATATTCGCGCAAGTTATTCTTATCTATCCATCCTGCTTCTGTATTACCCAGATATCTCACAACATATCATAATCGATCGAATAGAAATGCAATACCGAGCGAATAAAGCATATCCAGCAGAATCAAACTAATGTCTATATTGTCAAAAGTTACAAAATGTAGTATCCGCGCGGCTTACAAAGATCATGCCGCCAGATCCTGTCCGCTCAGTCCGCCGGCTTATGGTATTCATTCGAATCAATTCGCGGCTTGCAATGTAAAGAAGTCGCAATATGTTTATCTCTATCGCTAAGTAGCTTCCCTATTGAAAGCCAGTTTCGTATTAAAATTCGAACAGGCCGCCACCATCAGCTGTATTACTACAGCATTTTATCGGTTTGTTTCCTTAGCCGAGCGGCTTGTCGATCGCCATATATCTTCTTGATCTCTGATAAAACTACGGCCTATCATCGTTCAACTATATTAATCGTGCGACTTCGTATTAAACGGCTAGTATATCCGGCTACTGGTATACTATTTAAGTTTAACCAAAACAAAGGTGCTTATTATTTGATGAAGTCGTCAATAAGATCTCTTAAGTCGGAAACGAGTAAGAAACATTAAGTCGCGCGAACAGCCAAGTAAGCAGAATTTCAATACAATAGATTTTCACTAAAGGAGAAATATTTTCATTCTAAATGTCATGTACAAAAGGTAGACCGCGCGGTTTACAAAATCGTACCGCCGGTCTCAAAAAGGTGTAAAAATTGTTACAAGTATTGTCCTAACTATCCGGCTTTAGTCTTTTAGCCGCAGGAATGCTGGAGTCAGGTTCACCATCGACGTCAACCTCGGAAGGCGAGTAGCCGCCGCTGCTGAACGAAGAAGAACTCGAACTACCAGTATCCCCGGACTTGGATTTGCTGGATTCAACCCGAGCGGTCTCGGAAGCTTGACCGTCGGTCTTGGAAGAAGCGCTCTCGCTCCTGCTGTCCTCCCCTTCCTCTTCTGCCTCGCCCTCTCCATCAATCTTCTCCTTGCCTTTCAGCGCGCGATAAACCGCGGCCACCCTTTTCTTCAAGGGTGGATACAGGTCGGCGCAGGTGAAGTCGGTGAATCCCGGGGCGAGGCCGCCCTGATCTCGAAGGCGATTCAGCGCTCCGTCAATCCCTTGGACGAGTTGTGGAAAGACAGCGTCCTGGAAAGCCGGGTTGGCCGGATCGTACATTTTCTGCAAAGGAAAGGAAAAAGGTCAGTCCGAGCGGCTTGATAAATAGAGCCGCAAGAATCAGGTAATATCTTACCGCATTCAAATCCTTTAGCCGTGCAATTTCTTCATCTTTCTCTGCGAGTTGCCGCCTCAGGTCGCTTTGACTTGCGACTAACCGCCTATGGGCCAGGCCCATGAAGTGGTTAGCCACAAAGCTTCTCGCGCCGACCTGCGCGGCAAACCGAGAAAAGTCCTCTTCTGGTATCTTTTCTAGCGCTTTCAGGTTGCGCTTGCCATACAAAGCCGCACCAGCCGCGGATGCATGGCGGCTTATCCTTTCACTCCCCCAGTCAGGGAGGGCGGTAGACACTTGGACCGACTCGCCGTCGGCGCTCCATAGCATGGTGGCGTTGCCATGGAGATCTTTCAAACCGCTGCCCATTCCTTGCAGGGTAAAGTCGGCAGAGGAGTCCGACTCACCTTCTTCATCAGCCCGCTCCGGCTTGGCCCTCTTCTTCCTCCTCTCCCTTTGCGTGAGGGTTAAGCCGCCCGGAGTTAGCGGCTTGTTTAGCGGGACTGCGACAATAGCTGCAAGGCAAAAGTTGACTATTCAGTTGTTAAGCCGCGCGGCTAGAAAAGTAGTTCTGTTGGCAGATACTTACTGTCCTCCACATGAACATCCTCTAAAGTCGGGAGCAGGGGGAGGTAGTGGGTGACATCAAGCCGCTCGCCCTTGACGAAGTCATAGATTTGCTTCTCCAGGCCGTCCAGCCCGCTGCTGCCGAATGCGGCTTCTTCGCGGATCTGCGGGTTCACCGGCAAGAGTCCGAGCTGTCCTTCGAAAATCAGGTACCTTTCTGACCAGTTCGGTACCTTGTTCGCCAGGTTGACGACTTTCAGCCCCCGGCAACCAAAGTAAAGATGGCCTCTGAAGATCTTCGTTCCCGAGTCCGGGATAGACCGCACAGAGAAGCATTCTCTGAACAGCCTTATCGAGAACCGAACTCGCTCCGACCTCAGGTAAGAGATGAAGCTGTAAATCGCCGCTATCGAGTTCGGGGGCAGCTGTCCGGGCACTACTCCGTAATGGTCGAAGACCGCGACGGCTTCCATCAGTACAGGGAACCGGAAGCCGCAGTCGAAGTGGTCGACAGGGATTGCGATTTGGTTGGCGGTGGAGGAGTTAATCCGCTCGTGAGGAAGCGGAAGCCGCGCGAGCAGCGGGCTATCTTTCATGTACTTCTCCACAAAGCTATCTAGCTCGGCTTGGGTAAGCCGGCCTTCCTTGTGGTCTGCGGAGTGAAACGCAGAGGCCGCATCGGTCCTAACGGCTGGAGCTTTGTCAGACCGCATCGCAATCGCTTTAGCTCGCATTCTGATCTCCTGTGCCGAAATCTCCGGGACCGTCTCAATTTATAGATTTCCCGTGCTGCTTCAGTGGTGGTTGTCAAATCGCGGTTAGACATCAGGCCGCACGGCTCAACCTGCAAGGTAAAATATTCTAACCGCATTCTAGTTCGGCAGGTCGAACGATTAAAATTCCAGTACTTGGCAAAATTTCCAAAGAAGAAAAGACAGCGACTAGAAGTAATCAAACCGCACAAAGCCGAATGCAATTCAGATTAATATACAAGCAGATACACAGCAATTGTTCAGAACATTCAAACCGTCCGGCATCACGAGTTGATGCTTATTACAAAACCAAATAAAGTGTTCGAAATTATTTCTCTCCGCCCTCAGGAGCTTCTCGCCCTACCCGCGCGACTTGGTCGCCGGCCTGTACAAGCTGAACGTATACTTGACTGACGAGGTTGTGGATGGAGTGTAGAGTTCGGTGAACCCGCGAGGTATCACGCTCTACACGGGCAAATGGAACCAGCGGTAGAGGTCGATCTCCCGGGTCGCCAGCAGCAGCGACCTGCCCAACCGCCGCGACTAGTGGTGAGTCCGAAGTCTCGCCAGAAGCCGGGCGGCTTGGTAGCTGCCGCTGTTCCCTTCCCTCGCCAGATCGAGCAATGTCCGTCCTGTCTCTCTCAATCCGGCCCGCCATCAGCACCAGGGCTTGCATGTCAAGCTTCTCCGCCTTCTCCCGTTCCAGGTTGGCCAGCGCCTCTTGAGTCTTCTGCTCCGCGGCCTCTAGCGCAGTCCGCATCAGTGTTCTTTCCTCTTCCAAGGTAGTGGCTGCCGCCGGTGCTCTTTGTTGAGCGGCCTCTAGCGCAGTCCGCATCGCCGCCTTCTCCTCCTCCCAGCTGGCCAGGGACGCCTGCATCCTTTTTTCAGCGGCCTCCAGCGCAGTCCGCTTCGCCGTTTTCTCCATGTCCGCGCTGGCCAGTGCCTCCTGCACCCTTTTGTTTGCGGTCTCCTGCGTAATCCGCATCGTCGCTTTCGCCAACTCCAAGCTGACCAAGGCCTCCTGCGTCCTTTTCTCAGCGGCCTCCACCTCAGACCGCATCATTTCTCTCTCCTGCGCCAAGTCCTCCAGCACTTCCTGAGTTCTCTTTTCAGCGGCCTCCAGCATAGACCGCTGATTTTCCTCTTGAAGCCGCCACTCTTCTTCCTTGGCTCGAAGGGCCTCGGCATGCTCCTTTATTCTAGCCTGCAGGGTGGCGACCTCCTCCTGGAATTCGGCCACCCGTTGGTCACCGATTTTTGAAGATAGCGGGGGCATCAGTGGAGGCAAGAAGCTTATCAGATCGCCCGGCCTGCTATCGGTTTCTAGTGCACCTGCAGCAAACAAACAAGCGGTCAGATTTTAATCGCATAACCGACACTTTTCAAAGGACCTCAGTGGAACGAGACCGTAGTTCGGGATTATCTCTCCCTGCAAAGCCGCGGTGCCGCACCTAAGCGCTGGTCGCCTAAACCGCTCGGAGTCTATTCGTTTTAGCTTTTCTCTCCATAACCGCGCGGTCTCCTTAGCTTTGCTTTTCAGTTGTGCCGTGGACAGGAAGAAGCTCGCTGGCGGATTAAAAATCGTGTCCGCTCCCTTCTTCCGTGACCGCGGCTTGTAGAATTTTACAATGCGCTTAACTTCTTCCTGTTTACCTTGCAGGGGAGGAAATGTAGTCGCCACCTGCTTCCCGGCGATTAACTTCCTCATCTCCTCTATCTTCTCTTTAAGCTTTAATTTTTCAGCTCCTTCTGAAACCGCAGGAGTCGGTTCGCCGAGCTTCTCTCCGGTAACTTCGACATCGATGTCGGCGGTCTCCTCAGAAGCCGGCAGGGTTGACAACAGCTTGTCCTACTGCTGGAAGGTCTCCATACCTTTCAGGATGTCGCTCAAGGATTCGCTGGCCGCCGGCGAGCTGTCCGTTTCGTCCGGCTTAGAAGATGGAGTAAATGGACTTTCGGGCGCTTCTTTCTCCCGCGGCTTATGCTGGAGGCTGGCTGCGCCGGTCTTCACAGAAACATTGCGGTTATCAGCCCGCATCTTCCGCGTCTTCCTCCCCATCCTTTCCTCAAGAGTCTCGACCTTTTTCTTGCGTCGCTTCAAGTGGCCGACTATTAACTCTGTCCGTTTCCGCTTCTCGGTCAGAAACCGCTCGGTCTCCAATGGCTTCTCTGAGTCGTCCTCCTCGACTATGATCAGGTCAGCGGATTTGGACAGCTCGCGCGGCTTAGAGGAATCAACACTTTTCTCCTCCATCCCGGCTATCTTCAGGAGAGGCTCACCAGATGGCGAGTAGGTGATATCGAAAGATTTGGTAGTTCCGGCTTGTGGGAGAGCAGGCTTAGGGATCTCTTCGACTTTGGCCGCGGCCTGCGAGGATTCCCCGATGACTTCCATCGGCCTTTTTCCTGGACCAGGTGCCACTGGTGAGATCGGCTTCTCTGTCTTCTTCCCGGGCTGCTGGTCAGAGCTGTCCGCTTTCCTGCCCTTCTTCTTAGCCTCAGACGACTTCTTTTCGCGAGCTAGCATCGTGGACATGACATCCATCTTGTGTAAGTCTCTGTCGGCTTGAAGGATTCTAACCGCAAGAGGCGAGTAGCGACCCGTGGCTTTACAGAAATCTTAGCAAAATGGCAGGGCCCTCGGCATTTTATAGACGCAGAAGCATTAATGGCAGTCGCGGTCTCCGGCTTAGTTCTACATTTTCGAAGTTTTTTATAAAACTTAAAAATGTACGGGGATTATGTTAACCCAGAATCCGCGACTAGTTCCTCAGGCCTTGCAGGCCGGGCGGCTTGTCCTTTCTAGCCGCCATTATCAGCTAGCCGGCTTATTGTCAGACAAGCCGGGCGGCCTCTACATCAGACAGCCGCCAGTTCCGGTCCAGCCATCATCCAAGGGTCGGCCTGTCATTGCCCAAGCTGCGCGACCTGCGCCCCAGGTCGTCGTCAAAGGAGGTCCAGATCGGCCTGCCCAGAGGCCGAGTCCTGCAGCTCGGCAGAAGAAGATCGCCAGTCCGCGCGGCCTGTCTCTCGGCTTTTCTTCTTCCTCTCGATTCCCATCACCACTGCCCGATTCTCTTGTACCTCGGGCAGCCGGTAATTTTAGCCCTGCCCGTTTGGGCAGGCCCCAAGCCTATAAATAGGGGGCGGAAGTACCCCCAAAGCACGCTGACTCGAGTCCAGGAGCTCGCTTGTTAAGAGCTGCGGCCTCGATTCTAGTCCTTTGCGGTCTATTGTCCGGCCGGCCTCTTCCTTTCTTCCTTCTTTGCTAAGTGTAATCGCTCAATTTCTTATAAAGGGAAAGCCCGCCGCAGGAGAGGCATTCAGGCCGCGGCGGGCGAACTCTGGTGTTGCCGCGGGTAGCGGCCTTTTCTCTCTTTTCTCTGCCCGGTTTCATCCGCCATTCCTAGCCGTTAGTAACCGACTAGCCGACAGTCTTTACCCCCATTCCTTCCCCAGTGCTCGAACGGTTGGCTGTTGGTGCCCGTTTTTCCCCGGCGCATTTTCTGCATCAACAACGCCGGATGGAGAGGAAAACTCGTCCTCCTTCGTCGCGTCATGCCTTGGCCGAGTTCCACGAAAGCTTGTTGCAAACACCTTGAATTTTCCACCAAGAGAGAGGAGATGATCGTGTTTCTCTCTTGAGGGGCTGGCCAGAATATAGGGAAGGAGGGTGGCTCGGGTTGGTGGAGGTTGGCGGCTAAGAAGGAGGGGGAGGGGGTTAGGCCGAGAGAGAGGGAGGAGGGTAGTGGTTGGCGGCTAAGAAGGAGAGGAGGGTTTGGCCGAGACGTAGAGAGAGGGGGAAGGAGGAGAAGGTGGCGGCTAAGGATAAGGAAGGGCTAGGGTGGCCGAAATTTAGAAGAGAGGAGGGAGAGAAATTTCTTAAGAGGGAATTAGGTTTTCAATATTTCATTAAACTTCTTCATAATGAAACAATACTAGGCCTTATATAGGCTTACAACCATGTTTAGGCTACATGCAGCCCAAATAATAAAAGAATACTCTAATGTTTTAAATCATAATGACATAATTAAAATGCTTAAAACAAATAGCATAATAAATTCAACCAAATAAAATTAAAACTATTCAACTAAATAATATTAAGCGGTCTTGCGCCGAGGGCGGAGATTGTAGCGTCGCTCCACACGATCACCATGGCGACGCAAGTCTTTTGTTGGAGACGAAGGGGGATCTTTCGCGAGCGTGTCGTCATCTTCTTCAATAAGTTGGGGGTCGTCGTCTCCATCAATCCTCCCCCACTTGAAAGTACTCATCACCAATAAGTTGTCCCGACGGTACCGGCGTAGAAGAAAATCATCCAAAAGAGCCACCTCCGATTCTGGAAGCCAAGAGTCATCAGAGGCCGGACGATCACGCCAACGAATCAAGTAGCAGCGCACATAACCATCTGGAGAGGGAAACACTTCATCCTTGAGAATCCTGTCGGGCAAAAAGTTTGTCCTGGGAAATCTGGGGAAAGCATTAGACAATAAAGGAGGAAAAACGTTTTCATCAATATTAAGCATACCTCCGTTGGAGACTATGGAGAGGGCGATCCAGAAACACACTCAACCCCAAAACCATTAGAACTTGAAGTGGAGCTAAACGGACAGACAGATAATTCTAGTGGCGGAGCAATATATGGCGTTAAATAAGAAACATTAAAATAGGGGAAATACCCCAATCAGTTGGTAACTCCAAAAGATATGCATTTTCTCCTCATTTCTTTAAGATCCGAAAAGGTCTAGCTCGCCGATTCGCTAACTTTTTATGGTGCTCGAAGGCATCCGTTCAGGGATGAGACGCACCAAGACTAAATCATCAACCTTAAAGTGAGTTTCTCTTTTGTGTATGTTAGCATGAACTTGATAAGATGCGTATTGTGTGGTTAGCGTGTCATTTATGAGCTTATGCAAATTATGAATATGAGAGGCAAAATCTTGTGCAAATTGACTTGATTTATAAGATGGCGGTAACGGAATCAAGCCAAGTGGCACCGGTGATTTATAACCATGCACGATCTCATTCGGAGACAAGCCAGTGGACTTATTTTTGGAATTATTATATGCTAATTGAGCATGAGGAAGGAT
Source organism: Platanthera zijinensis (assembly GCA_039513925.1). Lineage (NCBI taxonomy): Eukaryota > Viridiplantae > Streptophyta > Magnoliopsida > Asparagales > Orchidaceae > Platanthera > Platanthera zijinensis. The sequence goes on from CM077088.1 coordinate 176,644,693, forward strand.
AAGGTCCCATGTACCCTTGTGGTCTCCCACAAGGCATCATAGCAGACTACCTAAACTCCTGTTTACCACTTCTGTTTGCCCAACCGTCTGTGGATGGTAGGTCGAAGAAAACAAAAGTTTTGTGCCCATAATCCTCCACAAGGTATTCCAAAAATAACTAGTAAATTTCACATCTCTATCAGTTACTATCGATTTAGGAATGCCCCGATGTCCAACTACTTCCTTAAAATATAATTTAGCAACATGTAACGCATCGTTGGTCTTATTACATGCAATAAAATAAGACATTTTGGAAAACCGAGTACTACTACCAGAATAGAATCATGACGTCTAAACGTGACATGCATGCCTAGAATAAAATCCATACTAACGTCTTCCCAGGGAATGGAAGGAATCGAAAGAGGGGTATAAAGTCTCGCATTAGTTTTGTTGCCCTTAGCTAATTGGCATGCTCGACAACTACCCACGATTTTATGAACCATCGACTTAAGACCGAGCCAATATAATTTGTCTTCTACCAGTGCGATGGTCTTGTCACGGCCAAAATGTCCACCTAACCCACCGCTATACAATTCCCAAATGATGAAATGGCGTAGGGAAGAACGTGGAATACATAGCTTCGAGTGATTTAATAAATAACCGTCAAGGATATAAAAGGACGAAATGGTCGTGGGCGAGTTGTCTTAAGTGGATAAATAGATATCTTTGAAATCCGAACAATATACATACTCATCCTTAATTCTATCGAACCCAATCACCTTATCTTCTAGCGTAGATAATAATAGAGATACACAACTCAGGGCGTCGGCTACGCGATTGAGAGTACCCTTAAGGTGTTTTATGATAAATGTGTACTCCTGAAGATAGGAGACCCATTTGGCATGCCTTGGACTAACTTTAGTTTGGGAGTTGATAAATCGCAAAGCCTCATGATCGGATAAAAGAACAAATTCCTTAGGAAGTAAGTAATGCCGCCAATGTTGGAGGCACCTAATAACCACATAAAACTCTCGATCATAATTAGAATATTTCAATTTTGGCCTCGCAAGTTTCTCACTAAAGTATCCAATAGGATGACCTTCCTGACTCAATACACCACCAATACCAACTCCGGACGCATCAGATGATAACTCAAAAAACTTATTAAAATCCGGCAATCGCAAAAGGGGAGCTTCTGACATGCGTGATTTAATTATTTGAAATGCTTTAGCGGCCGATTTCGTCCAAGTAAAATCACACTTTTTCATGCATTAGGTAATGGGGGCAATGATACTACTAAAGTCTCTAATAAATCGGCGATAAAACGTAGCTAGACCGTGAAAACTCTGAACATCCCGAATATTGGCGGGCTCTGGCCAGTACTTAATGGCTTGGACCTTCTTAGGGTCTACATGTATGCCCTCCGAACTCACAATATAACCAAGGAACTCTACGGACGACACATGAAAAGTAAAATTTTTAAGATTAATGAATAATCTCTCTGACTTCAAAGTAGTAAGGATAATCTTCAAATGTGACTCATAATCGCGCGTAGAAGTACTAAAAACAAGAATATCATCAAATTACACTACTATTAATTTTCCCATATAAGGTTGGAAGATGTGGGTCATCATCCTAGAAAACGTGCTCGGGGTATTGGAAAGCCCAAATGGCATAACTAACCACTGGTAGAGCCCTTCCTTAGATTTAAAAGAAGTCTTCCACTCATCACCTTCCCTAATTCGGATCTGATGGTACCCACTCCTAAGATCTAATTTCGAGAAAAATGTGGCACCAGCTAACATGTCTAATAAATTGTCCAAGCGAGGGATGGGAAATCGATATTTAATAGTAATTTTATTTATCGCTCTACTATCCACACACATCCTCCAAGAGCCGTCTTTCTTGGGAGCAAGTCAGGCGGGTACCGCAAACGAACTCTTGCTATGACGGATGAACCCCTTTTATAATAAATCATAAATTTGGGTTTGTAACTCTAAGTGTGCGGAAGGATTCAACCGATAGTGAGGAAGGTTGTGCAAGTAGGAACCCGGGATGAAATCTATCGCATGTTGGATGTCCCGCATGGGGGTAACTCGGACGGTAGCTCGTCCGGATACACATCATTAAACTCTTCTAAGAGTTTCCTCAATGCCGGTGGTAAACTCTCAAATGACGGCGCATCTCACTTAACTTGCAAGCAAACTAATGCATATATGACACCATCCATAAAGGCATTACGCACAAACTACTTCTTACCTATCAAACTTAACGCTTTCTTTTCGACCGGGACAATTGTATCCTTATAGGAGATCGAAGGATCCTTTAGCAGAGTGGGTTTTAAAATTATGGTCTTACCATTAAATTTAAATTCATAACTGTTAGCTCGACCAAAGTGAGTAACATCATGATCATAAAGCCACGGACGACCTAACAAAACGTGGCAAGCATCCATAGGGATGACGTCGCACCAAATCTTTTCATAATAAGCTTTGATGGTAAGGGGTACCAAACATCGCTTTGACACTGGGAGGGACGGCTTATCTACCCATGCCACCTTATAAGGGTGAGGGTGCGGCTCAATAACTAACGACATTCGGGTCACCGCAGTATCAGAAATGACATTCATGCAGCTACCACTATCTATGATCAACCTACACAACTTCTCTCCACTCTTAAAATTCAGCGAAAAAATATGCGTCCTATTCCACTCATCTAACACTCGTGGAGTTGCCAGAATACACCGCATGACCATTATATGAGAGTCGTCCTCCATATCACTGGCACACCTTCCGACTCGCTATCCTCGCCCACCAAATATATAAGGTCGTCTGACTCACATGTGGAATCTAACAGGGCTAAGGGCTTGGACTTTGTAGGACACTCACTAGCGTAATGACCCTAAATCCCACAAGCTAAACAAGTAGCGTTCGTCTTGTTTACTCTTCCTACAGGCACTCTCTCACCCGTTCGGTTTTTAATATTTATGTCAGTCACTACTATGGAGTTTGAGTCTGTGGACCGGAACTTACCCTTATCCTTATAGAGGTGGGAGGCGGTCCTAAGATGGACTTTCCCTTTCTGATACGAACGTGACTTATTCTTAAAAACATTGTGTTTTTCGATATCTAGTGCAACATTGAAAGTGGTGTTCAGGTCTGTGTGACCATAACGCAACAGCTTGCCTTGGATGTCGGGGTCTAACCCCTTCCGAAACCTAGAAAGGGTGATCTCAGGCATCTCTCTTACACTGCACCTAACCATCATGTCCTTAAAAGACTCATGCATTCTGAGACCGACCGAATCCCTTGCTTAAGGGTGGACAAATCATCAAACATCTGTGTTCGATGGTACGAAGGGATGTACTGGTCTGTCAGCATGACCTTCATGCCTTCCCAACCAATAAGTAAGTCACCATTGTCAGCTCTCAGACGACGTTCCTCATTTAACCAAAAGATCTTGGCTCTACCTAGCAACTTCATTCGCGTCACTCGCACCTTATCCGCATCCATCAAATTTTGCCACTCAAAGTAGAATTCTATTTCCATCACCCAGTCCTGGAAGACTTGGGGTTCACCCAATCCATCATATGATGTAGGTTTAACCCGGACGGCTATAGTTATGTCAAACTCATACGGTGCACGTGGGGCTCGTTCGTTGTTTTGGTTGTTATTTTGATAATTATTCCCTTCATCAAGTGGATTGGCGGCTTGATTATTTGGAGCCACGCAATTCAGTCTTAACTCGTGTAGCATTTCCATAATCTCTGTCAACTGATCGGTGAACTCCTGATGGAGTTCCTCAATCGCTGCAGGAACGTGACCCGCTTCCTGCTCGCCTGCCATTTGGGAGGAAGATGGGGAATACTTAGTGCCCAATCTAGTGCGCATGCAAAAATGAAATAAACTAACTCAAGAACTACCACAAATGGAATTGTTCCCACTTAATAACAAGGATAAAAAATAATTTTTTTTAAGTTTTCTTGCAGGAAATAAAAAGGAGATTATTAAAAAAAAATTTAATTTTGCAGAAAAATAAGAAATTTAGACCGCTATTGGCAGATCAGAAATTTCTTTTTGTATTTTTGACTAGTAAATGAGCAGGAAAAGTTTGTGCCGACGTTCAAATACAAAGGGGGAGGGTACCAATTAAGAAACTGATGTGAGCCACCCTCTGATACCAAATTGATGTAGGACTACACGTTGATGCCGGGAAATCTACCAAATACGCACGTTTGTCTCTCAACGACTCAAATTCTACACTCACACAAATTTCTACGTCGCGCACACTCCAAGCAATTATATCACATTAACGCTAACGTACGAGTAGCCGAACCGTTTAGGATTGAATAGAAGCGATAGGCCAATATCCTTTCTGGCTAAAAGGACCCACCCGGTCCGATCGAGCGAAGGTTGTACCAAAAGAGATCTACCAAAAGTACGATTCAAAAAAAGGTAGATCTCTCCCAACAAAAAGTTATGAGGTTCGACAAATCTTTCGAAAATTAGTTCAATCAAGATAAACGCAAAATCAACCGAAGAAACCACAAATATTTAATGATTTGAAATCCAACACCAAGAATTTCCACCACAAGAATATCTAGGGAAAGAATAACACAAGGTAGAAATTTTTGTTACCCAAACCGGAATGGGTGATTCCGATTATCTAACTTGAATTGCTCTTCCACGGTTCGGCCGATGTTACGTCGGATGGAGAGGAAAACTCGTCCTCCTTCGTCGCGTCACGCCTTGGCCGAGTTCTACGAAAGCTTGTTGCAAACACCTTGGGTTTTCCACCAAGAGAGAGGAGATGATCAGGTTTCTCTCTTGAGGGGCTGGCCAAAATAGAGGGAAGGAGGGTGGCTCGGGTTGGTGGAGATTGGCAGCTAAGAAGGAGGGGGAGGGTGTTAGGCCGAGAGAGAAGGAGGAGGGTGGTGGTTGGTGGCTAAGAAGGAGAGGAGGGTTTGGCCGAGAGGTAGAGAGAGAGAGGGGGATGGAGGAGAAGGTGGCGACTAGGGAGAAGGAAGGGCTAGGGTGGCCGAAATTTAGAAGAGAGGAGGGAGAGAAATTTCTTAAGAGGGAATTAGGTTTTCAATATTTCATTCAACTTCTTCATAATGAAACCATACTAGGCCTTATATAGGCTTACAACCATGCTTATGCTACATGCAACCCAAATAATAAAAGGACACTCTAATGTTTTAAATCATAATGACATAATTAAAATGCTTAAAATAATTAGCATAATAAATTCAACCAAATAAAATTAAAATTATTCAACTAAATAATATTAAGCGGTCTTGCGCCGAGGGCAGAGATTATAGCGTCACTCCACACGATCACCATGGCGACACAAGTCTTTTGTTTGAGACGAAGGGGGATCTTCCGCGAGCGTGCCATCATCTTCTTCAACAAGTTGGGGGGTCGTCGTCTCCATCATTTAGCCCCAAAGAGACCTATCTCTTTTAAGAGATCCAAGGCATACTTCTGTTATAAAAGAATAACAGAACCTGGCTTCCTGGATTTCTCAATCCAAAAAAAATATTTTGGAGATCCCATATCTTGGGTAACAAAATGTTGAAGAAGATGTTTTTTTGTTCATATCCATACCTTCTCTATCATCCCCAGTAAGAAAAATGTCATCCACATTAACCGCAAGGATAACATGACCAACAGATGTTTTGTGAATGAACAAAGAGTGATCTACAGTACTTCGAGCTAACCCAATGTTGCATCCAATGCCCACAATATTCCTTTGATTGGGTTTGAAGAGGCATCTCCATCAACACTAAGAGCATAGTTGTATTTGATGTTGTTTAAGCTCATCATGTGTAGGATGTTCCATGGAACAAGTCTAGACCGATTGTCTAAGTGATATGATAGGTGGTCATAAGGCAGGAAGGTGGACACCAAGAGAAGATGCTGGAAAGACATGATTTTGACTAAGTCCACAGGCATTGAGTGAGGTAAGCTCACTAAACGCCAGAGGTAAGAAAGATTTCGTCGAGATGAGCTCACCATTCATCGAGCTAAATTCAGAGCTTGAGATTCTTAGTTCGTCTAGCTCAATTCACAATTCATCGAGCTGAGTTCAGATTTTGTCGAGCTGAGCTCACCATTCGTCGAGCTAAATTCAGAGTTTGAGATTCTGAGTTCATCGAGCTCAGTTGAGAATTAGTCAAACTGAGTTCAGAGTTCGTCAAGCTCAGTTCACCATTCATCGAACTCAGTTCAGCATTCGTCGAACTTTGTTCAGGATTTTGTCTAAGGCAAAAACCGCTGAGACAAGTGTTAGTCTCAGCATAACTGCTGAGACAAGTGTTAGTCTCAGCATAACTGTTGAGACAAGTGTTTGTCTTAGCAGAGAACAAGAAAGCACTGAGATAAGTGTTAGGCTCCGTTTGGGGGGACTTATTTTCACCGGTCAAGCGGTCACGACCGCATGAACCGGGCCTTAATTTAGGTCCGGTTCATGCGGTCGTGACCGCTTGATCGGTGAAATAAGCCCCGCCAAACGAAGCCTTAGTCTCAGCATAACCGCTGAGACAATTGTTAGTCTCAGCATAACCGCTAAGACAAGTGTTTGTCTTAACAGAGAATAAGAAAGCGCTGAGACATTTAGGTAGAAAAATGCCTAAGGCAGAAAGCGTTGAGTGAAGGTTTCTCACTCAACGCTCTCAATGCCTAAGATGTTGTAGAGTCAGAAATATGGTTAAGGCAAAAAGCATTGAGTGGAGGTTGCTCACTCACAGTTGTCAATGCCTAGTGGAGACAGAATTTTGTCTAAGGATTTTTGCATTGAGTGATGCTCACTCACTCAACGCCAAGCAGCAGAAAGCTGATAAAGCAAGTTGGTGTTGAGTGAAGCTGAATCACTCAACGCCTAGAAACAGAATTATATTCTAAGTAGTTTGGCATTGAGTGAAGGTTACTCACTCAATGCCAAGAGACAGTAAATCTGTCTAAGTGTTTTGGCATTGAGTAATGATTACTCACTCAATGCCTATGCTAATGTTGTTTGATTTTTGGCTAAGTCCACAGCATATGACGTCAGCATGTCAACAAGTCAATATATTTCAAATTAGTGGCGGGATGGCTACAATACATGACAAATGTTGTCGTAGACCTACTATACGATAGTTGGAGTCAAAGCAAAGTTGTTGCTAGCCATTAATTATGTGGGGCCCACTGCAAAAGAGCCTTGGGTCAAATTCAATAAAAGAAAAAGGCTTTTATAGATAAAGAGAGCTTTTGGAGAATGCATTAAGGCAGTTCTTCTTCTCCACCATTTTTGTGGAGCTAAAGAACAGGAAGCTCAAGTCTACAAGACATAGAGCAAGTTAGTTGTTGATATTAACATCTTCAACATCAAGATAGCTTGTGTGATCCTCATCTACACCAGCAAGTTGCTCAGAAGGATTTTCTGAGAAGAAGGTAGCATCTTGGGTTGACCCTTACTGTAGGTGCTTCACCGGCTCAGCCAACAAACTTAAAGAACATTCTCTTGGGGAGCTGTGAAGAAGGAGATAGGGCTGAGCAGTTTGCTTAGTTCAGAAAGGGGCAGAGAAGCTGATTTGCAAGTTATATCCAGCACAGACCAAAGAGATCTTCATCCTTCTTATTGTGAAGAGAGGAGTTGGGCTGGGATTCTTTTATCTCAGGTTCTAGTAAGACCTCCTACAGTTACTTCTCTAGCTCTAGCTAGATAAAATCCCTAGTGCTGAGAAGAGGAAGTTAGGTCTAAGTATTTACTTAGTCTAGATAAGTAGACTCAGAAAATATATTTCCTTGAGTCAAGGTAGGGCTGAGTGTATCTCAGTCCAGGTAGATTGGCACAGTGAAATTTCACTTGTGGTCAATCATCACACAACCCCACATCCATCCTGTAGGATCTAAGTGTGGATCTGAGCTGTAGGGCTTAATTGCCTGAGGTAGGAGAGTGCTGCTCTCTGAGGTAGGATCCAAGTGTGGATCTGAGAGTAGGGCCTTTTGGCCTGAGGTAGGTGACAAGCTTGCCACTGAGCTGTAGGTGCCTGGAAGGGCACTGAGGTAGGTACCTATTGGGTACTGAGCTGTAGGAGTGTTGCAGTACTGTGAGAGTATGGCCTTGTGCCTGAAGTTGTAGGGATGAGAAGCCTGAGCTGTAGGCCTTAGAGATAAGACTGAGGTAGGTGACTTGAGGGTCACTGAGTGTAGAGCACTACAGAGCTCTGAGGTAGGATCCCTTATGGATCTAAGGTAGGGTTGTCCTCCCAGCCTGAGTGTAGGGCTTAATAGCCTGAGGTATGGGGTCTGCTGACCACTTAGTTGTAGGCCCTTGTGGATGAGAAGTAAGTCTTGGAGGAAACTTAGAGATCTGAGGAATCTGAGGTGTAAGCTCTTTGGAGTAGGTTTTGGAGAAGTGCCTAGTCCAACAAGATAGTTGGATATGTGGGAGGAAAAGTGGATGTACCCAGTTGGGGAACCACTATAAATCACTGTGTGTTTTTCTGTGTTGTTTTCTTTATGCAAGTTGTGTACATCTTGATATCATAAAACAACTAAAAGCCAAAGCTCTTAAAGTAGAAACTTAAACGAACTTGAAAATAGACCAATAACTTATTCACCCCTCCCCCTCTAAGTGATTTAGCTATCCTTGAATTAAAGACTTTCAAGTGGTATCAGAGGGAGGTTACTCAAAAAGGACTTAATAGTCTGAGTAGACCTCAAAAAATAGCTAAAAGGGTTATACTTGTGGGTTCAAAAGAGAACCTCAAGGAATGGATCTTCAAGTATGCAGCAAGGAGAATTTTGGGACATGAAAAGCAAGGATCAGGCAGATCATGGAAGCCAGTGATCCTAGAATCTTGGCTTCAATTTAAGGACCCTTCATTCCCATGAGAGTTTCTACATCAGATGCAAGTATCCAGACCCCAAAGAGTTATGCAGAGATGTCTGAAGATGAAATCAACTTGGCATCTATGGATAAGAGTGCTCAACACATCATGGTAAGTGTCATAGATGACTCCACCCTCTAGATGCTTGTCCACTACAAGACAGCCAAAGAGATGTGGGATTCTCTCACTGGCTACATTGAAGGGACAGAGGAAGTCAATCTTTCTGACAGTGGTTCAGAGTCTAAAGAAGAAGAAGAAGCCTACATTGGGCTAGTTGTTGTTGTTGCTAAAGATGAAGCTGTTGCAGCAGGAGAAGTCAATCCTTCAGTGAGGATAGGAATCAGGGCCCCTCTGACACTGTCAGACAATAAGTTAGAGGGGGATGAAGATGTCCACAGCTACAGAGGGCTAATGGAAATGACAAATGAAGAGGGCAGCCAGGATCAGCCTAGTCAAAGCAAGGTACATTCATTATGTAATTCTTCTTATCTGCCTGAGTATGAGACCAGTCCTTGCTCAGAAACCTCTTCACCCAGTGGTGAAGAAGATTCTGGATCTGAAGGAGAAGTCAATCAACTGATTGATAAATATGGAGAACTTCTGGATGCCTTCAAGAAGGTCAAGAAGTTGTCCAAGAAGCAAACTAAAGAGATTTTATCTCTTAAGCTTGCAGTTGCCCAGTAGACTGTAATAACTAATCTGCTGGACCAGAAAGCTAGGGAAATAAGCCAACTAAAGTCCCTCTTGGACATCTAGGTAGCATCCATCAAGCATAAGAACTGTCTCATCAGGGAACTTGAAGATAAGCTTGAGAAGGAGAAAAAAATACACTACAACATTTTTGGTCTTTAGCAACACCTGACTTGACAACAGTTATAAAAATGTTGCCTAAACTTTGTTAGAGAATATTTTTTAAGTGTTGCAATAGGTTTACATATTTAGGCAACACTTTTCGTACAACATTCAAAAACTGTTCTCTAATCCCTTATAGGGAACATTTTTAAAATGTTGCCCTTGAAGATTCACTTTAGGCAACAATTATGATATGTTATCTTCTTAAAAATTAATTTGCAATGTTTTAATGCCTAAAGATTATTTTAAGAATAACCAAAATTATTATTCTCCCACGCCAAATTATTACTTTAAAAATTATTTTTATAAAAACAATATTTCTAACACATACACAAACCCTCGATAATCTTTTCCTGACTCTACACTACAAAATTTTTATTTAATAGACACGTTTTTTGGCGACGCTTGTTTAATCGTGACTCCACATTTATTGAGACGTTTTTAAAAAAAGTCGTGAGCTTAGAGGAATCGAAGTGTGAATCCCTCCGACATATCCGGAGCCGACGACAGCGGGGGTCCGGGGGCGGCAGCCCCCGACGGACAGCGGGCAGGGGTCAAGGGGACAGCGTCCCCGGTGGGGGCTCGGGGGCAACGCCCCCGAAACAAAATCAATTTTGAATTTCCCGAGTGTGAGGATATCTGCTCGTTTTCCGTTCGAATCGATATTTAATTACTTTAATTCCCCGATTAACACACAAATTTTAACTTTAAAAAACTCAAATAAACCTAAAACACCTCCATTAACCGCACACCCGATTCTTTCTCTCTTCCTCTTCCGCCGAAGGACCCTGTGCACCGAAACCCCCGATCCTCCTCTCCTCCAAGTTCGGCTTCGCCGGAAAAGCTTTGAGCTCCTCCTCACCGACGTTGAAGAACACCACCGGAAGAAAGCCGCCCCAGGCCCCCTCCCTTTGTGATCTCGTCGAGGACCGTCGCCCAAGCCTCAGGTTTTCTTCGCCTTTGCCGGCGCTGAAGTAGTCCGCAGGAAGAACGCCGCCCAAGCTTAGGGTTTTCTTGCTCCTCACTTGGCCTTCCCTTGAATGTAAGTTCCTGGTGTGATATTTTTCTCTTCTCCGGCCAACTTCAAATTCTCTACTCCGGTTAGGGCTTTCTATGTTAGTTTTTTTTTGCGAAATTGACTATTGTCTTTATACATTTATCTCACTTGACTCATGTGATGCCTTAGAGCTTTGACTTTTGAAGGTTGATTTTGATGACTTTCGCTTCATCCAAATCAAGCTGAAATGTATACATTATGTGTCTGGGGGTTGCTACAGCTTTACTGAGATCAGGAGGTAGATAAATATCTGATTGTCATACAACATTCGTCTTTTCTAGCTCAGACTTATCCTAGCAATGCCTACAAATATAATTCCATCTATTTTGCAAGACTAAGGCCCCGGTCTGTGGGGTGGAAATTGCACGGTCGAAGAGCCATGTTTTGTGGGGTGGAAATTTCAGCGGCGCCCACATGCAGCTCGCTGAAATTCAGCGAGCTGCACCAGCATATAAGAATCATTTTTTGAATGAGATTCTCTAAATTCTGATGTTAAAAGGGCCCTTACATTTATCCATTAATCTTCAATTCCGTCTATTTTTATGATCTTACAAGTATGTTCTATAGGTTGAACTTGAATACTTGAATAATACGAGAGGGATTGTGCTGTGTTGGCTATTGACATATTAGCTGTTTGTTTTTATTATAAATGCATGTGTTGGCTATGAACATTTTAGTTGTTTGTTTTATTATAATTGGGTCAATGATGAATCAAATCTTATCAATTATATAATCTTTATCATTTCAAAATTTACTTTAGAATAAATACTAATTATTTCAATAATATAATTGTGCACTGTATTGTCTGTCTAAATACCTATTATTTCAATAGGTAATGCTATCATTTGGCATAAACAAAATTTGATTTTTGTTGTTTCACATTTTTTTGATAAGATTATGCGCGTTATATTAGGTGGTTGTTATTTGTGTATTGCACTTTTAGCTATTCACAACCATTTGATCATCTCAAACACTAAACATATCACATTGTAATTTTCAGTTTTACAATTTTTGATACGAGTGTTCGCTGTTTTGTTCTCCACTATAAGTCGGGAACATTATATGCTTGATGTTCTTCGCTGTTTTGTTCTAAACATTACATGCTTGATGTTCACGCTAAATTTCAGCAATCTGCGGGTGCAGCTCGCTCACGCTGGATTTCAGCGAGCTGCACCTGCAGCACGCTGAAATTCAGCGAGCTGCAGGTGCGGCTCGCTGATATTCAGCGTGCTGCACCTGCAGCTCGCTGAAATTCAGTGAGATGCAGCTTGCTGAAATTATAAAGTTCATATCTTTATAATTTATGAACATGCAGGTGAGGTTGGACAAAAATGTAACTCTGGCTTCCGATTATCATAGAATGTATGTTTGATATCTCAAATATTACAAAAAGAAACTAGTTTGAGGCATAAGATTTTTGTTATGACAATGACATTTTTGTCCAACCTCACCGAAGCAAGAGTTACATGTTTGTCCAACCTCACATGCATGTTCATAAATTATGAAGATATGAACTTTATAATTTCAGCGAGCTGCATCTCACTGAATTTCAGCGAGCTGCAGGTGCAGCACGCTGAATTTCAGCATGTTGCAGGTGCAGCACGCTGAATTTCAGCGTGCTGCAGGTGCAGCACGCTGAATTTCAGCGTGCTGCAGGTGCAGTGCAGGTGCAGCACGCTGAATTTCAGCGTGCTGCAGGTGCAGTGCAGGTGCAGCACGCTGAATTTCAGCGTGCTGCAGGTGCAGTGCAGGTGCAGCACGCTGAATTTCAGCGTGCTGCAGGTGCAGTGCAGGTGCAGCTCACTGAAATTCAGCGTGAGCGAGCTGCACCTGCAAAGATTGTTTTGTATAAGTATTGGAATCTCCCCTCTAAGTTTACATTGTTAACATACATGTAGAAAAGGAAACCCGACAAAGATTGTTTTGTACATCCACTTAATGGTTAACGAACGCTGATATCAAGTCAGACGAACGCTGATATCTGCGTTCGTCAACCAAACATCCACTTAATGGTTAATCCCAGTCACTATACTGCTTCTAAGATTACATTTATACCAAAAAATTTGAAATATTTAACTTCAATCATGATTTAAAATTCATCAAACTTTGTGGAGAAGAAGTCTGGTTTGCTAAAATTTGTGTTTTGTTGCAGAAACTTAATTAAGCAGCACAAATCAATTGACCCAGAAAAATGGCACATCAAGAACAGATTGCTTTCTGGCTAAATATTCACAATGCCTTGGTCATGCATGTATGGTGTAATCTGATACTGTGAGGAGATATATATCATGAAAATATATCCTCATTTTTTACTGTTCTAACTTTATGGCCCACATTTTAGCATTTCATCACATTTTAGAACTTATGCAGGCTTTTTTGGCTTATGGATTCAATCAGGGTGGCATGACAAGTAAACCATCCATTCTCAAGGTAGAGAATATTAGCACTGTTTCCATGTCCAAAATATCATTTTAGCTTCTTGAATGAGCTTTTCCTTACTCTAAAGATGATAGTTGATCTCAGGCAGCATATAATATCGGCGGTCATTCGATAAATGTTTATATTATTCAGAGGTCAATTCTATGTTGTCAACCCCAATTTTCAGCATCTGTAAGTCGACCATCATCTCAAAATCTTTGATCCATGAGATTCACTTTTCCAGACATAAGAATTACCATAGTTTCAACAACTGACTGACCTTTACTAATAGATTTGAAATTTTGGATTGTAAGCGGGTCTGACTGCTAGTATAATCCGACCTAACTTCATCCATACATACTACAATTATTTTTATATATATTATTTTACTTTGTGCAGAAAGTTCTTGATGTTGGCCGGGATCGGGAAGACAAATGAGGAGTTGCAATATGATCGATGACCCCATATCATGAAGACTATTTGATGTTTAAGTTAATTTAGATAATTTTGTTTGTGTACTGTAATATTTAATTATTTTGATGTATTTTGGTAAATTGTGATGCTAATGATGAGTTGTTAATTTAATGATAAAACATGTGCAACATTAATATTTTAAATGAAAATATTTGTCTTGTTAATTTGTTATATATTTATGCGTTATAAAAAATGCCTCATGATATAACATGTTTGTTTTTGAAATTTTAAATTGTCTCACTGTTTTTTTAAAATTTATATTTTTTTATTAATTAAATAGTTTTGGCAACATTTATTAAATGTAACCCTATACATTTTGAAAATGTTGCAATAGGTCCATGTAAAAACTGTTGCCTTTACTAGGGATATATGCAACAGTTTTAAGTAATGTTGCCTAAACATGTGAAAACTGTTGTCTTAGGTCTTTGGTAACACGGGCATATGCATACACCCCTATGGCAACAGTTTTCAATGTTTTGGCAACACTTTGCGGTTTTAGGCAACAGTTTTCAAATGTTGCTAAACACCAAAAATGTTGTAGTGATAGTGGCTAGCTATTCTAATCCAAGTACTATCCTCCCCTTGATAGACTCCTTCTCCTCTCAAAAGGGCAAGAAGGGGTTTGGATTCAAGGGAAGCACAAGAGTTACTCCTTCCAAAAGGAAGGGCAAAGCTCCATCTCCACCTCAGCCTATTGCTTCCAAGCCTTCCATTCTTTTCAAAAAAGTTATGATACCTTCTAACAAGTATGACCAAGAAAGCTCTTATGGTCACTGGGAGAAGAGTTGTTAATCTGGAGTGAACAAAGATGTTTATTTCCTTGGTGAAAGTTTTGGCAGGGTGTGTGCATTTAAGGCTGCAAATGAAAAATTTCAAATGGCCCAACCTGGACCATTTGATTTTGGTACTTCTGCACCAACACTCAAGAATGTTGCTGCAACCAAGACTCAAAGTTTGACAGCAAAGGTTCAGACTAAGGGAAAGTCTAAGAGTCAGGCTGATCTCGGCATATCTGAATCCATCAGAAGTATGCTTTCTAAAAAGAAGCTTGCTGCTTCTAGCACTTATAGGAAACCAAATCAGTCAACTAAAAGACTTACCTTCAGTCAAATTTTAGCTGAAAGAAGTCAGAAAAGTGTTGCATCACATCTTCCTCCTATCAAGGCTGCAACTCACCAAGCTGTAGGGCCTTCACAGAAGAGAAGATATAACATACATGATTGTTGGTGTTGTGGTAAGATAGGGCACTTTGCCATTGATTGCTGACATAATCCCAATGTGTCCAGAGCTAGGGTCAGTCCACCAGTATGAAATTCTACTAGTGGACATGTTCAGTTTCATGCTAAGAGGAACCTAGGACCCAATTGACATTGGGGTCCTAAGGTAATGTAATTATGTTTTGCAGGTTAGTCTAAGTGCCCATCCCCCATGTGGCACTTGGACAGAAGATGTTCTAGAACTTGGACTGGAACAAGGAAGTTATCCTATGGATCATTCTCCAAGGATAAGGATGCTATGTGGACTCCTAAAGAAGGATTCAAGTGGTCATAAGGACGGGATCTGTGTAAATGTTGATGGGGACCATGTTCAGTCAAAGTTACTGGACAAGCCTGAATCTTACCCAGAGTTCCCCAGCATAGAATAGATCAGCATTACTGCTGAGGATCAGCTTGCCCCCATGGACATTGTAGAAGCTGAGACAGAAATTACCCAAGTGATGGCACCTGCTGGAAGAAGTATAAAGAAATGACTTAGTATCAGGATGAAAGGATGACTCATGGAAAGATCATTCAAGTTTCAAGTGGTCTTAAAGTACAACAACTGCAGGAGATCATTCAGTCTCATGAGAAGAGAAAGCTGGCAGCTGTACCATTAGAATCAGTTGTAATTAGCAAGGGGGAGACAAGAATAAAAATAGACCAGTTCCTCCCTGTCTATTCAGAAACCAAGAAGTGATTGAACAAGTGGTGATCATATGTGCAAATCAATGGAATGATCAAGATAGTACTCAATTGGCTGAACACTCTTGTGCTACTTGTTAACCCCAGAATCCGCAACATTTCTAGCTAGGCATCTTACCCTTCCCTCGCTGAACTTAAGTAGTCAGTTCGCCCAGCTCGCCAGTGGGCATGGTCCGTCACCTAGGCGGACTCCAGAAATCCGTCCGCTCAGATCGCCCTCAGTTCACAGCCCTGCTAGATCGGCGAATCAGGCTCAGACCGGCAGGCTCCGAGTCAGGCCGCCCAGGCCGCTCAGGTCGCGGCTAGTCTAAAAGTCACGCGCTCAGTGCGACCAAGGGGGGTCTCCAGCTCGCTGACCCAGTCCGCCTGTCCCGCGCGGACTGCTTGTTCCTTTTCCTTTTTTGTTTCCCGTCACCGCTGCCCGGCTCTTTTGTACCCCGGGCAGCCGGTTATTTTAGCCCTGCCCGCTTGGGCAGGCCCCCAGCCTATAAATAGGGGGAAGTGGTGCACTCAAAGCACGCTGACTCGAGCCCAGGAGCCCACTTGTTAAAGGCTGCGGACTCGAATCTCTGGCTTTGCGACCTCCGGCTTGCTTTCCCCATTGCTTTCTTTTTCTTTTCTTGTAACCGCATCTTGGCAATAAAAAGTAAGCCCGTCGCAGGAGTGGTATTTAGGCCGCGACGGGTGAAGTCTGGTGTTGCCGTGCTCTACGGCTCTGTTGCCTTTCCGTTCCTTTTCTAGTCCGCCAAGTAGATTGCTGCTCGCAGTTTGTTTTTCCTTTCTCTTCCCCAAGTGCTCGAACGGTTAGCTGGTGGTGCCCGAGTCCGTTGCTTTTCGAGCATCAACAGTTAACACGCGACCTTCAGATTCGAGCAGTTTCTTGAAACCGCGGATAGAAATGTCAGACCGCCGAGGTCGCCGCTCCGACCGCTCCAGCTCCCCCGATGATTCGCTGTGGGAGGCGTTGGAGCAATCCCGCTAGGAAGCCGAAGTATCTCGAAGAGAGACTGACCAGCGGCTCGATACGATCAGCCAAGCCCTGTTAGCGTTGACTCAGCGACTTGCTCCCCAGGTTGCTGAAGAAGTTGCTGAGACACCTGTCCGCCAGACTCCAGTCCGCCGGACCCCGGCTCGTCGCACCCCTCTTCAGCAGTCGCCTGCGACTGCGCCTCCGCCTCTCCACCAAGCTCAGTCCGCAGCTCCCCCGCGACCTCAGGCGGCTCAGTTCGCCCCCCTGATGGATTTCTTCAGGGAGGCAGCCCGAGGGACCCCTGCTCGCCGACTAGACTTTGTCGATCGGCAGTCCGCAGAACTCGCAGAGTTTCATCCTCCAGTCCGCCCTTCTACTGATTCAGAAACTCCCTCTCCCTTCATCGATCGAATCCGATGGGAGTCAGCGCCAAGCAATTTCAGAGAGCCTCGTCTCCCTTTTTATTCAGGGGAGACTGATCCGATCTCCCACCTGCAGGCATTCGAAGGGGCAGTAGCATTGAGAAGCCTCTCCGATGCCCTGAAATGCAAACTTCTGGTAACCACTCTTGATGGTCAAGCAAGAGAATGGTTTTATGAGTTGCCTCCAGGCACCATTTCCTCCTTCGCTGAGCTTCGCAGCGAGCTGCTCCTGAGGTACGCAACCTCTAAGAAGAGAAAGGATGGGCCGGCAGCCCTTTTTGATATTAGGCAAAGAGACAATGAATCTGTGGCAAGATTCGTTGATCGGTTCCAGAAAGAAATTCAAGGGGTAAGGAATGTGAACCCCGATTATTATAAAGTTGCCCTGATTCACGGCCTCCGGGAGGGCCCGTTGAAATTCAAAGTGACAACAAAGGCACCGTCAACCTATCAGGAGCTCATCGCGATAGCCAATCGCTTTATTGAGGGGGAAAATGCCAATCCTACCTATATCTCATCCCTGACAGCTAAAGCTGGAGGAAGGGATGTCCCTCACTCCTCTTCCAACAATCAGTACCACAGT
Source organism: Platanthera zijinensis (assembly GCA_039513925.1). Lineage (NCBI taxonomy): Eukaryota > Viridiplantae > Streptophyta > Magnoliopsida > Asparagales > Orchidaceae > Platanthera > Platanthera zijinensis. The sequence goes on from CM077088.1 coordinate 176,662,284, forward strand.
AAGCCTCCCCGACCTGATTTCCACCCTCCACCTCAGAGGGGGCGCAACCTCCGCCATAAGAAACCTTTCCTTAGCCATCAACAGTTTCATGATCAGAGACTGCCGTTGGCCGCCGCTCCCGCCGTTCCCCTTCAAGCGCTCCCCATTCTTCAGAGAACCCAGCCAGCTTCAAATCCTCACGGGAGCAGCCCTTTGGAAGAGCTTGCAGATCTAGGCATCGACTTTGAAGAGGTTGCCCAAGTAATCCAGAAGAAAGTTGAAAAAAAGAGACAAGGGCCTCAGAGAGATTGGAAGCCCAGAGACAACTCTCAGTTCTGTAATTTTCACAAGGAGAAAGGTCATCTGACTAAAGACTGCAAGGCTCTTCAGAAGCTAGTTGAGAGGTTGCTCACCGAGGGTAAGCTCGAGGACCTGGGCAGGAAGAATGATTCTTCAAGGCCTTCCACCTCCAAGGGCAAGGAGGTGGCTGAAGTTCACCAGGAGTGCATAGAGATAAGGGATGAGGGCCATCTGGGGTTCATTGACATCCAAAATGAGTGTATTGATGTTGTGGATGAAGGGGCCTTGGGAAGACTCTTTTTCATCCATGGCGGAGCAGGGGCTGAATCTACCCGGAAGTCCTCTTTGTCAAGGCTTTCGCGAACTGAGGTTGCTTCTACTTCTTCTGCCCCACCTTCTGAAGTCGTCACCTTTGGCTCTGCGGACCTTCCTGCAACCGCCAACCCCTTCGATGATGCCATCGTGGTCCAGGCAGCCATCGGAAACTTCACGGTCGATAGAATCCTCATCGACACCGGCAGCTCCGTGAATCTCCTCTTTAAGTCCACTTTCGAAGCCCTGAGGACTGGAAAGACTCTGCTTTCCACCGAAGGGCCGCTCTATGGCTTCTCAGGAGAAAGGAAGGAAGTTGAAGGAAGTGTCACACTCACGGTGACGCTCGGAGGGGTGACCAAAGAAATTCAGTTCATAGTGGTAGATGCTCCGAGCAGCTATCATGCCATCTTTGGAAGACCGTTGCTAAACAAATATCGCGCCATCATTTCAACATACCATCTAGCCATCAAGTTCTGCAAGGATGGCCGCCAGTGTAGGGTCAGGAGCGACCCGAGGCAGGCTCGAGAGTGTTACCTCCGAACGGTCAACATGACTGAGGTTTCCCCCCCAGCTTTTCCAGCAGCAGCAGAAGCCACTCCTTCAGAAGATGCTGAGAATAGAGAAGGCGCTCACCAGGAACCTGCCCAGGTGACACAAGAAGTCCCCATCGCAGAAGGGGAAGGAAGAAAGCTCTCCATCAACTCCGAATTGCCAGAAGATCAAAAGGCGGAGTTGATATCTTGCCTATTGGAGAATCTAGATGTCTTCGCTTGGTCAGCGGAGGACATGTCAGGGGTGGATCCCGACGTGGCCTGCCATCATCTCAATGTCGATCCAGCCGCCAAGCCCGTCCAGCAGAGAAAGAGGGATGTAGCTGTCAAGCTAGCAGAGCCCATCAGAGAGGAGGTTGCTAAACTCCTCAAAGCGCGCTTCATTCAAGAGATTCAGTATCCCGAGTGGGTCTCCAATGTTGTAATGGTTAAGAAACCTGGGGGAAAGTGGCGTATGTGTGTAGATTTCACCCGTTTGAATAAAGCGTGCCCGAAAGATTTCTACCCCTTGCCTCGGATAGATTTATTAGTTGATTCTGCGGTAGGGTATCCGTTTATGAGTTTTTTAGACGCATTCTCTGGCTATCACCAAATAAGAATGCATAAACCTGATATCCCTTGCACATCGTTCATCACTAATGACGGTTGCTATTGTTATCTTGTGATGCCCTTTGGGCTTAAAAATGCTGGCGCAACCTATCAACGCATGATGGACCAAGTGTTTAAAGAACAAAAAAGTAGAAACCTCGAGGTGTATGTGGATGACCTTCTGATTAAGAGTAGGTCTCTTCCGCAGCACCTGGTAGATCTTGTAGAGACCTTTTCTACTCTACGAAGGCGCAAAATAAAGCTTAACCCGTTAAAATGCGTCTTTGGGGCAAGTAAAGGGAAATTTCTCGGCCATCTCCTTACTCCCGAGGGTCTAGCCCCCAATCCTGATAAGGTTAAAGCCATCCTTGGTATGACCCCTCCCCGTTCACCCAAAGAGGTTCAGCAGTTAGGGGGGAGGTTGGCAGGACTCGGGAGGTTCATCTCTCGAGTTGGAGATAAAAGTGCACCATTCTTTAAGACTCTTCGGGAAGCGTCCAAGTTTCAATGGACAGAAGAGTGTTCCTTGGCTTTTGAGCAATTAAAAAAGCAACTAACCTCGACTCCTTTACTCCAAAGCCCTCGAGCAGGGGAGGCGTTATTCCTATACCTAGGGGTTGGTCCCGAGGCAGTTAGTTCAGTTCTGATTCGCGAAGAAAGCAGAAGGCAGTTCCCTGTTTACTATGTCAGTCACATCCTGAAGGATGCAGAGGCAAGGTATCCCATCCTAGAGAAGCTAGCTTTAGCATTAGTTATGTCTGCCCGCAGACTCCGTCCATATTTCCAGGCTCATTCGATTCAGGTAGTTACTGATCAACCTTTGAAGAATGTGTTAGAAAAACCAGAGCATTCAGGCAGGCTAGCTAAATGGGCAATCGAGCTGAGCGAGTTTGAAATTTCCTATGTGCCCAGAACAGCTATCAAGGCACAGGTGCTTGCAGATTTCATGATTGATACAACAGAATCCAGCTCGGACCAAGCAGCAAGGTCCCCTTTATCTTGGGCCATTTATGTGGATGGAGCTTCTGGTAGAAACTCCTCGGGTGCAGGAGTAGTTCTGATAAACCCGAATGGTGTCAAACTTGAGCAGGCCATCAAGTTCTATTTTCCAGTAACTAACAATCAGGCGGAATATGAAGCTTTATTAGCCGGCTTGAGGCTTGCACGAGAGCTTGGAATTGATCACGTCCATATCAAGACTGATTCACTGGTAATGGCTTCATAAGTTCTTGGCAACTTCGAAACCAGGGAGCCAGTGTTGAAAAGGTATCTTATGTTGGTAAAGGTTGAGGTTGGCAGATTCAAAAGTTTTACTATTGAGCACATTCCAAGAACAGAGAATGAGGAGGCCGACGTTCTCGCAAAATACGGGCTCTCGTCAGGAGGGACAACTTCTGAACTTTTCCGCCCAGCGGTGGAGGAAGAAGGGCTAATGCAAATCGATCAGTGTCCCTCTTGGATGGATCCGCTCATTCTCTACCTATCAACCGGGAATCTACATCAGTCAGTCAAAGATAAGAAGAAATTCAGGTTGAAGGCAGCACACTATTACTTGATATCCGACATTCTCTACAGGAAAACCTTTTTATCCACAATGGCAAGATGTGTTTCAGAAAGTGAGGTTCCCACCATTCTCCAAGAAGTGCATTCTGGCGAGTGCGGAAGTCATTCGGGAGCAAGAACATTAGAAAGAAGGATCCTGCGACAAGGTTACTTCTGGCCTACAATAAAGAAGGACTCTGAGGCCTATGCGAGAAAATGTGTTCAATGCCAGAAATTCGCCCCTCTTCAGCATCAAGCGGCTCAATCTCTCAGGTCGATTATAACCCCTTGGCCCTTTGCTGTCTGGGGAATGGATCTCATTGGCCCTTTTCCCATGGCAAGTGGGCAGCGGCGTTTTATTATAGTTATGATCGACTACTTCAGTAAGTGGATTGAGGCTAAAGCATTGTCAAAGACAACAACTCAGGTCGTGAGGAATTTTATTTGGGGAGAGATAGTCTGCCGACATGGAATCCCTATGGCAATAATCACCGATAATGGACCACAGTTCAATAATGCGGAAATGATAGACTTTTGCAGACAGATCGGAACAGAGCTGCGCTTCGCATCGGTGCATCATCCCAGAAGCAATGGTCAAGTAGAAGCAGCTAATAAGCGAATCCTCAACCTGCTTAAGAAAAAGGTTCAAAATCTCAAAGGCAGTTGGGCTGATCAACTTCCCTCAGTCCTTTGGACCCTGAGAACAACACCTTCATCTGCAACAGGAGAAACCCCGTTCAAGCTTTCTCACGGGTCCGAGGCATTGATTCCTGTTGAGTTTGAAGTTCTGTCGCCTAGGGTACTGCTTGCCAGGCAGGGCACGGAGGATTGGCTTGAGTTGAACAGCGAGGAGATGAGGTTCAGTTTGGAGCATATCGAAGAGGTCAGAGACAAGGCTACTATCAGGTAGGAGGAAGTAAAAAGAAGAATGGCCCGTTACTTCGATAAGAACGTAAGGATCAAACACTTTCAAGTGGGAGATCTGGTTCTTAAAAAGGTCGACGCTGCTGCAAGAGCCAGCTCAGTTGGGAAGCTTAATCCTAGCTGGGCAGGACCATTCATTATCAAGGAAGCACTTCAAAATGGGGCCTACCGGTTACAAACGTTTGAAGGTGAAGACATGCCGCACACATGGAGCGGAGATGACCTAAAGCGGTTCTTTTCCTGAACTTCTTTTCCTTTCTTCCGGTGTAAACTCTTTGAGAGGTTCACTATTAATAAAAATTCCTTGCCAACACTTTTATCAAGTATCTTTGTGTTTCAAGCGTTGACAGTTAAATATATGGAGCAAGGGTAACTCTAAACGATTCTCTCTGAACTCTCTATTTTATGGTTATACGAATCTCTCAAAATTGATACTCGCCTAAATACTCATACTAACACTTCTTCGAATGCCTCTTCTTTCTTACCTCCTCGAGCAACTCCCGGCAGTTGCTTGATGCCAGGAGATATCGCCGTGTCCAGCAAAAACCTCCCCTAGAACCGTTGGTGTCAGCGTAACACCATGACGACCACGTATTGCGGGGAGATTTCGCACCGTGTAGTGGGAGCCTACCAACTCTAGTGCGGTAGGATACTGGATTTCGGATCCCGGCTAGTACCTAACCCCACTTCTGCATTATGGAGGAGCGAAGTGGAGGTCAGCTCTACCACGCCACTTAAGGGATATTGTTACAACCCAGATGATCGCACGGGGAAAGCAATGCCGCTCCGGCCGCACCTACCTCCAGATCATCTTAGGGTTGTGACTCTCGAACACTCCTTGGTACCCTCAAGCAGTGCCTGCAGAAGACCCATAGTCTTGTCGATCTCAAAGGAAAGCAATGCCGCTCCGGCCGTACCTGTCTGAGAGATCGACTTAGACTGTACTTCAGGCAAGAGGGCAGTGAATTGAGGTATTAAGTCTGCAGACTCCGAGGTCCAGTGGGGAAAGCAATGCCGCTCCGGCCGCACCTACCCACTTGGCCTCCGGGCTGCGACTTTCTTCTTCACAGGGGTTGTCATTATTGATGGAGTGCGGACTGTTGTTGCCTTATCCGCTCAGTCCGCCGTCACCTGGGTTGATTCTGTAATTCATAACCTTGTGAGGAAAGCAATGCCGCTCCGGTCGCACCTACCCGCTTGGTTGTGAATTACAAGTCATTTCTGATATTGTTCATTGATGAAGTACGGACTGTAGTTGCCTTATCCGCTCAGTCCGCCGTCACCTGGGTTCATTCTGTAATTCATAACCTTGTGAGGAAAGCAATGCCGCTCCGGCCGCACCTACCCGCTTGGTTGTGAATTACAAGTCATTTCTGATATTGTTCATTGATGAAGTACGGACTCCAGTTGCCTTATCCGCTCAGTCCGCCGTCCCTTGGACGATTCGGTAATTCGTAATCTTGTGAGGAAAGCAATGCTGCTCCGGTCGCTCCTGCCCGCTTATTATGAATTACAGGTCACTTCTGATGATTGCTGACTGAGGTAGTGCGGACGTTGGTTTTCTAATTCGCCTGGTCCGCAGAGTTTGTTCGATGCATACAATGTACTTGGAAGAAATTCAAGCGCGAATATCTGCGGATGGTGACCCTAGTCCGTCCAGTTCGCTTATTCATGATATTTGGGTTAGCAGATTATGGTTTTTTCGTTATCTTAGTTCTCGCAAAATCTGGCAAAAGTTCTGTGAAATGCGGATTGAAAACTGAACTCATCCAAGTCCGCATCAATCGTCTCTTTCCCAAGGAATACATTCTGTTCATATTATAACAAGATTGTGGTAGTGAAATTTCAGCTAGCAAAGATATAAGTGTGACCTCTAAAGTATCAGCAAGAAACAAGCAGAAAATCTCAGAAGATATCAAAAGTATCCTTTTTTATATATATTCATTCAAAAATTACATGTCCTGGCGGACTCGCGTAAAGTCCGCCCCTCCCCCCTTGCATTGAAGAAAACCAAAAAATTACAATATGTATATCCCTATTCTATCCTCTGCTTCTTGTCCGCAGGCTTCTCAGGGCTTGACCCATCCACATCCACTATAGGCGAGTAGCCGCCTGAGTCACTGTTGCTGCTGTCGTCAGAGTGAGAAGCGGCTGAGGGTTCTGTTCGCGAGCTACTCTCACCAGAGCTGGAGTTAGCGGACTGATCCGATTGACCTCCTTGCTGTTGGCTTGAGGCCACTTCCTCGTCAGCAGACTCCTCCTCGTCATCTTCGGCAACTGCTTTTCCCTTATCAGCTTGCTCGAACTCGGCAACTTTATCCTTTAGCTCCGGGAAGAGCTTCAGGAAGGGAATAGAGTCTACCCCAGCCTTCGCGTACCCATCGCTGATAACGCGCTCAAGCGCGACCTCGACGCTTTCTCTTACAAAAGGAAACATGGCCTTTTGAAAGTCTGGGTTGGTTACCTCATAAGCGATCTGCAGAAGATTTCAAAACATCAGTCCGCGGAAGATAAGCAAGATTAATGGCGATTAACTAAGCACTTACGGCCTTGTCTTCTTTATATTGATTAACTTTTGCACCAAGTCGCTTGTTCCTCTCTTTCAGCGAATCGCTTTCCTTCCTGTGCCGCGCATTGTCCCTAAGCAGCTCGCGCGTAAGCCTGCCTAAGAAATGATTGGTGACGGCAGCGTTCGCACTGGCCTGCACAGCGAGAAGGGGGAGGTCATCAGGGGCCACACCTTGCAGATCGCGGAGGTTCTGCTTCCCGTACAAAGTGGACAGGGCGACGTGGGCATGGCGAGACGGGCGCGGGCTCCTCCAAGAGGGAAGAGCCGTTGATAGGCGGACATACTTTTTCTTTTCATGCCAGTGGATCATGGGGTTGCCCCTCAGATCCTTCTGCTTCTCGCCAAAGCCCGCAATGTCGAAGCTGCCGTCAGAAGAATAACCCGCGGCGGGGTCTCCGTCTTCCCTCCTCTTTTTTGCGATTTCTTTTCTCCTTTCCCCTTGCGTAGGAGTCTGTCCGGCAGGCGCAACGGGCAGATTTGCGGGCACCGCCAAGGTCGCTGCAAGAGAGAAAGTTAGCTAAAATTCCTAAGTTGTTGCGGGTACAAACGAAGGTCGCAAGACTTACTCTCTTGGCGGCTAACAGTATATAGCCCAGGCAGCAGCGGGATGTAATAGTCAACATCCAGCCTCGCTCCGTCAAGGAACTTGACGATGGCGGTCTCGGCATCGTTCAGCCGCACGCTCTTGAAGTCAGCGTCTACGCGCAGCTGCGGACTGGTATGAAGGAACCCCAGGTCGCCTTCGAAGATGAGATACCTAGAGGTCCAGTTGTGGATCTTATTCGGCAAGCCCACAACTTTCATTCCCCTACAGTAGAAGTAGATGATGCCTTTGTACTCAGGGTCTCCCGTCGGGGTAATAGAGCGAACAGAGAAAATCTTCCTGAAAACCTTCAAGGAAAATTCAATCCTCTAAGCCCGCAGATAGGCAATGAAACTGCAGATCGCAACCATACTGTTCGGGGCAAGCTGGCCCGGAACCACCCCATAATGCTCGAAGATCTCCGCGACCTCCCAGAGCAGGGGAAATTTGAACCCACAGTCAAAATGATCTATGGGAATTGCGAGCTGGGTAGCGGTTGAAAAATTCAGTCGTTCGTGGTGATCGGGGAGCCGCGCGAGCACGGGCGAGTCCGCCATATGAACTCCCAAGAACGCTTCCAGATCGGCTTCGGTTAGTCTACTCCTTTTATGATCAGCAGCGTGGAAGGCGGCTGCGGCTTCGGTGCGTGCGGATACCATGTTTTCAGGCCGCAAGTCTTCAGCTCCCACTGCTTTCTACACAAACAAAGAATGACAACCCTATTTATATAAAAATCGTCTGACATGACAGCCGTCTATCCGCTCAGATCGGAAAGCCAATCCGCTCAGCTCGCCTCTTCCCTGTTTTCCCTGCAATATCAGATATTTCTCAAGGCTTTGCGGATTCAAAGCCAGTCCGCTCAGCTCGCCTCTTCCCTGTTTTCCCTGCAATATCAGATTTTTCTCAAGGATTTGCGGATTCAAAGCCAATCCGCTCAGCTCGCCTCTTCTCTTTTCTCCCTGTAAATAATTGCGAATTCACAGGAAGCCCCAGAGGGATCGCAATTTTCTAGTAAACAAGATAAGCAGACATAAAACACCAGTCCGTATAACTTACATTTCACAAAAGGATTATCCGAAAAGATAATAGTATGCAACAAGCAGAGTGATATCACAACACAGATACAATCACACAACGAAGAGTTTCAGCAACAATATTATACAGCAGCTTAAAAAATAATAGAAAGCAAATGTTTAGGCCTTAGCGCCTTCCGCGGTCTCTCTGAGCAGGTCGCACCTCCTCCATTCCAACATGTGCAGCCAGGTCACTTCCTCGCAGGATCTCGCAGTAGAGTTGGGAAACCAGATGGTGCATGTTATTAAAGGAGCGGTGCATATGAGCCATGTCTTTGGCTACCCGCGGAAATGGAATCATTTGAACTGCCGGGGTTGGATCTGCGACCACCGCGGGCTGCCCGCTTGCCGCAGGGGCCGATCCCTCCCCCACAGCAGGCTGAGGCGCTTGCGATCTCACCCCAGCGGCTTCGCTTACTTGCTTCTTTCCTTCCCTCGCCAAGGCCAAATATTTCCCCCTATAATGGCGGACATCTCCGCTCAGACGATTTTTCTCCTTGTTCGCACTTTCCAATGCGGCTGAAAGGCTGGCGACCTCGCTTTCCAGGATTTTTTCCCGCGCTCTGCTTTTCTTTAGTGCAGTCCGAAGCTCGCATAACTCTTCCTCGTCATTCTTCACTAACAATACACTGTCTTCTTTAGCAGGCAGCTCCTCCTGTGCGAATCCATCAGCAGTCCGTGCCGCGGCCTCCGTCACATTTGGTGGCGTAGGCACGATCTCGCCGACCTCGACAGAATCGGGCGTGGACTTCTGAACTGCAACAAAGAAAGTGAAGACGCCTCAGTATCCAGGCTGCAATGGCTCCAGAAGAAAAAAAGAGAAAAGGGAAAAGGTCTTTTATCCACTTTTGGTTATCTTCGCGGCGATCTGACGACTATCAAGGATAGGTCGCCTCACGCGCTCCGGATCAAAAGCCTCTAGGCGACGCCTCCATTCACGGTGGACTAGTGCTCTTGTCTCGGCCAGCGATCTGCTCGAGGTAACTATGTCATCAGTTTCTGTAAGGATCTTGACTGGCCGCGACTTTCGAGGAGGGGATTTGTACAACCAAGAGCTCTGAAACCGCTTGGTCGCCTGCTGCAACTTACCAGATCGCATCAGCTCGGCAGCAATCTGAAGATCCTCAGTCCGCTTATCCACCACGAGCTTCTCCGAGGCCGCTTCAACCTTCGCCTTCATTATTGCGAGTTGGTCCTCGTTTTTCTTCCTCTCTTCAGCTGGAAAAAAAAGAAGAAGGGTCGTCAAGTTTTTCTCCTCCAGTTGCGGTACCGGGCTGCAGCACCTCCAGTAGAGAGCGATTTATACTCGCAAGCTGATCATTATCTATAGAGTCGAGTATCTCAGTGGTGGATAAGCTGAGCGTGGAAGGGGGATCACCTTCTGCGAACAGAGAATCGGGAGTGACGAGATCGTCTTGGACTTCTTTTTCTCGCGGCCTATGCTGCAAGCTCGCAGCTCCAGTCCGCTTGGAGATATTTTTCTCTTTCCTAACTTTCAACTTCTTCTCTACCCGCTCGGCGGCATTACCATCTCTTTTCCTCTTCTTCTTCTCCTCAGGAGTCTTCTCTAAATCAATGACAACCGGCTTGGGTTCGAGAACTGAGTTTGGAGCGACAACTTGCTTTTCGATGGAACTGTTGGTCGCGTTTTCAGCGGACTCCTTATCTCGCTCCTCGGCAACCTTCTCTCCCCTTTCCACTATCGTCTCACCAGCCGGAAGCTTCTCCTCGGTCCTTTGCTGCTGGACTTTCGGCGATGAAACTTCCTTTTCCGTTTCTATCCGCAACATGATGGTCCCCGAAGGAGAGCGATGCACCTCCATGCTGGAGGAGTTCGCAGGGTTTTGGTCAGAAACGGAGGGCGGATTCGGTTTCTCCCGTAGAGGACTTGGGGGAGCACTCGCAGTCTTCACAGTATCGCGGGCTGGATCTTGCTTCACCTGGTCTGAACTCTCCCCCTGGTGGCGGGCAGGCGCATCTTTTCGGTGGCTCGATTTCTTAGGCCGAGAACTCGCTTTCGGCTTCTCAATTGGAGCAGCCATGCTGCCAAAGAAGGACCCTAGCCTCGCCATGCCGGACTGGAAAGTCGAGACCGCAAGTGGTGAGTAGCGACCCGTCGCGCAGACAGTTCTGACAGAAGACAGCGCTTCCGGCAGTATTTATAGCACAAATAGCATTAATGATAGTTGCGGACTCAGCGGTTAAGGAAACATTTTCGGAATTTTCCAAAACTCAAAAATGTGCGGGGATTATGTTAACCCCAGAATCCGCAACATTTCCAGCTAGGCATCTTACCCTTCCCTCGCTGAACTTAAGTAGTCAGTTCGCCCAGCTCGCCAGTGGGCATGGTCCGTCACCTAGGCGGACTCCAGAAATCCGTCCGCTCAGATCGCCCTCAGTTCACAGCCCTGCTAGATCGGCGAATCAGGCTCAGACCGGCAGGCTCCGAGTCAGGCCGCCCAGGCCGCTCAGGTCGCGGCTAGTCTAAAAGTCACGCGCTCAGTGCGACCAAGGGGGGTCTCCAGCTCGCTGACCCAGTCCGCCTGTCCCGCGCGGACTGCTTGTTCCTTTTCCTTTTTTGTTTCCCGTCACCGCTGCCCGGCTCTTTTGTACCCCGGGCAGCCGGTTATTTTAGCCCTGCCCGCTTGGGCAGGCCCCCAGCCTATAAATAGGGGGAAGTGGTGCACTCAAAGCATGCTGACTCGAGCCCAGGAGCCCACTTGTTAAAGGCTGCGGACTCGAATCTCTGGCTTTGCGACCTCCGGCTTGCTTTCCCCATTGCTTTCTTTTTCTTTTCTTGTAACCGCATCTTGGCAATAAAAAGTAAGCCCGTCGCAGGAGTGGTATTTAGGCCGCGACGGGTGAAGTCTGGTGTTGCCGTGCTCTACGGCTCTGTTGCTTTTCCGTTCCTTTTCTAGTCCGCCAAGTAGATTGCTGCTCGCAGTTTGTTTTTCCTTTCTCTTCCCCAAGTGCTCGAACGGTTAGCTGGTGGTGCCCGAGTCCGTCGCTTTTCGAGCATCAACACTACTAACCAGAGAGCTGAAGCCAAAGACAAATCTATTGCTAAAGAAGGGGAGAAGATCTGGCTCAGCAAAAAGAGACTGTGCATGGTGCAAGAGAATTGCTAAGCATCATCATGGATGGAGCTCGATGAAATCGTCTTCATTCGTCGAACGGAGCTCGACAAAATCAGAAGAATTCATCGAACGGAGCTCAACGAAATCTGAATAATTCGTCAAACTCAAGATTGTCAAACAGAAATCTTATGACATCAGAACCATAACCTCCAGATAAGTAGAATTTATTTTATATTGATATTCTACTAGTGTAATATAAGTTGTTAGGAATCCTAATTGTCATATCAAGACTATGCATACGTAGATTAAGTATTAATAAGTTTGGGAGCATAAGGAAGAACTCAATCCTGAGTCTGTCCTGACTGACAAGTGGTTGTCATGCTTAACATGCCACTAGAAGAAGTCAAGTTCAACACCCTCTTGGTTGAGTTGGGTATGTGGAACTTAGGATAACTTTTGTAGCTCCAAACTCCAGTTTGTGTTGTAGGATTTGCTTTTCTTACAGGTAGATAAGTCCTTGATATGACATGAAGACTATAAAAATCATTAAGCAGTATCCAGACTGGCATAGACTAGAATGTCTACCAAGAATCTGACAAACGATGCCTCAGTTGAGGGGGAGCCGGCAGCTGCTGCAGTAGATCAGCTGTCATAACTGTTGATCAGTTTGTCTTAAGGACAATGCACAGACTAAGGGGGATATTATGAGAAGAGGAACAGCTAGCAGCCAGCTCAAGTGGATCCATGGGTCACTCAAGTGCCAAGGGGCTACAGTGATGTGGTGTATCGATGATATCACCATAGGTGGATGCTGATTCTGTAGATACAACATCAGTAAGTGGAACTATGTGTGCAGCAAGCTCAAATGCTACAATATTGTGTTGTATCAATGTATCAACATAGAAGGTATGACTCCTAATCAAGTAGATTGATCACTAGGATGATTTCCTTAGTAGTATCAACGTAGGAATTTGAATAAGATCAAGAGATAATCTCTCCCATGATATTTTCTACTTCCTCAATAGATATGCCTATTGAAGAAGACAGAAAGGGGGAGATATGTGTGACAATACATAAGAGGGAGATATAGAAGCAATATTTGACATGACTAGGTCATGTTAAGTCAGTGCATATTACTTTAAAAAATTCAAGTAGTATGAGAAAGGCAATGACTGACTACATGTTAAGCCATGACTGTGTCAGTGCATATTTTGAGGTAAGTGCTTCTAGTGGTGCTCCATTTAAATATTAAGTGGCATAAAGGAGAGAGCATATTACTTGAGCAATTGCTCAAGTAGTATGAGGATGCATTGACCTAACCTACTGTGTCAATATAATTAAATGGAGCACATTGAATTAATATAGCATAAGCTAGCAGGTGTGGCAGATTATAATCTACAACTGCATGAAAGTATTATGCCTATTATGGTATTGCCTCTTAGTATTATTGGGTGTTCTGCCTTCTTCAAATAGGGGGAGATTGTTGGGTCCATTGCCCACAATGTTCCTTAGATTGGATTTGAAGAGGCATCTCCATCAACACTAAGAGCATAGTTGTATTTAATGGTGTTTAAGCTCATCATGTGCAGGATGTTCCATGGAACAAGTCTAGACAGATTGTCTAAGTGATATGACAGGTTGTCATAACGCAGAGAGGTGGACACCAAGAGAAGATTTTGGAAAGGCAGGATTTTGACTAAGTCCGCAAGCATTGAGTGAGGTAAGCTCACTCAAAGCCAGAGGTAAGAAAGAATTCATCGATTTGAGCTCACCATTCGTCGAGCTAAATTCATAGCTTGAGATTCTGAGTTTGTCATGCTTAATTAATTCGTCGAACTGAGTTCAGAGTTCGTCGAGCTGAGCTCACCATTCATCGAGCTAAATTCAGAGTTTGAGATTCTGAGTTCGTCAAGCTCAGTTGAGAATTCGTCGAACTGAGTTCAGAGTTCGTCGAGCTCAGTTCACCATTCGTCAAACTCAGTTCAGCATTCACCGAACTTTGTTCAGGATTTTGTCTAAGGCAAAAACCATTGAGAAAAGTGTTAGTCTCAGAATAACTGCTGAGATAAGTGTTAGTATCAGTATAACCGTTGAGACAAGTGTTTGTCTCAGAAGAGAACAAGAAAGCGCTGAGACAGGTGTTTGTCTCAGCATAACCGCTGAGACAAGTGTTAGTCTCAGCATAACCGCTGAGACAAGTGTTTGTCTCAGCAGAGAACAAGAAAGCGCTGAGACAGTTAGGCAGGAAAATGTTTAAGGCAAAAAGCGTTGAGTGAAGGTTACCCACTAAACGCTCTCAACGCCTAAGATGCTGCAGAGGCAAAAATATGGGTAAGGCAAAAAACGTTGAGTGGAGGTTGCTCACTCAACGCTATCAAAGCCTAGTGGAGACAGAATTTTGTCTAAGGAGTTTGGCGTTTAGTGATGCTCACTCACTCAATGCCAATAAGAAGAAAGCTGATAAAGCAAGTTGGCGTTGAGTGAAGCTGAATCACTCAACGCTTAAAAACAGAATTATATTCTAAGTAGTTTGGCGTTGAGTGAAAGTTACTCACTCAATGCCAATAGACAGTATATCTGTCTAAGTGTTTTGGCATTCAATGATGCTTACTCACTCAACGCATATGCTAATGTTGTTTGATTTTTGGCTAAGTCCACAGTTGATGATGTCAGCAAGTCAATAAGTCAACATATTTCAAATTAGTGGCAGGATGACTATAGTATGCGATAAATATTGCCGCAGACCTACTGTACGATAGTTGGCATCAAAGTAAAGTTGCTGCTAGCCATTAATTATATGGGGCCCACTACTCAAGAGTTGTTGGATCAAATTAAATAAAAGAAAAAGGCCTTTACAGAGAAAGAGTGCTTTTGGTGAAAGCATCAAGGCAGTTCTTCTTCTCCACCACTGTTGTGGAGCTAAAGAACAAAAAGCTCAAGTATACAAGACAGAGAGTAAGTTAGCTGTTGATATTAACATCTTTAACAATAAGATAGCTGGTGTTGGGTACATTGGAAAATATATATCAGATTTGGAAAAGCCTCACCTAACTCAATGGTATACATCAAGGTGCATTTGATGGAATGTTGAGTTTCAGTATGCAGGTTTAAGAAATGCAAGATAAATTTCTAAGTACAAGTGTCGACACCTAGGAGAAGTTGTGTCGACACCTGAAGCAGGATCTGTGTCGACACCCAGGAGTTATGTCGACACCAGAAGCAAGACTATGTTGACAAACAGGACTTGTGTCGACACACACTCAACTCCATCAATCAACAACAACTATACTGAGTCTGGAAGGCTTGTGTCGACACACGACACTTGTGTCGACACACACTCAACGCCATCTATCAACAACATCTATACTGAGTCTGAAAGGCTTGTGTCGACACACAAGACTTGTGTCGACATACACTCAACGACATCTGGACACACACTCAATGACATCTGGACATACACTCAACGCCATCTATCAGCATCAGCTATGTCGAGACCAGGAGAAGTTGTGTCGACACACAGGACTTGTGTCGACACATATAACAGAAGCTGTGTCGAGAAGATAAAGAATGACTGTGTCGACACATTGGAAGTTGTGTCGACATCATTTAGAATTGTGTTGACACTTGGTCTATTTGTGCCGACACATTTGAAGTATTTTGCTGACTATTACCTGCTATGATAGAAGTTCAATAAAGGGTCAGATGTCACGAGTGAAGACTTGATAGCTGTCATAAGTAACAAGACTGACATATTTGTCAGTACTGTCAGAAGACCGTTATAAACCAAATCAGCCGGTAATCATGGATAAAATCTATATAAAGGGATGATCCATAACAACCAAAAAATATAATACAGAACAGAATCAAGAGGAGAAATAACTGACTCAACAGAGATTGTGAACCAGTGAGGGGGAGCAAGAGGCAATCCCACAAGAAGGCAAATCCTGAAAAGTCTGCAAGTAAAATTCTGATCTGATTCTGAATTCAAGAAGGAAGCTGATTGAAGATCAACTCCAACTCCAATTGAAGATTAAACTTATTTTGTCAAATTCAAGAAGCTTTAAAGAAGCTAAGTTAGGTTGGATCTAGAGTATTCAGTTCAATCAAGAACTGATCAAGAAGTTCTCACCCTTTTATCTGTTGAACTGGGTGAAGTTTTTTATTTCCTTAAACAAACTTTTATTTGTAAGATCTGTTATAGATCTGAGTTGTAAGTCTACATTTATAAAGGCTGAGGTAGGGCTGAGTGCCTAAGGTGCAGGAATTGAAGAAGTCTGAGTTGTAGGCCTAGAGATAAAGGCTGAGGTAGGGCTATTGCCTGAGGTAGGATTCTTGGGAAGAATCTGAGGTAGGACTTGAAGAAGTCTGAGTTGTATGAACTTATTAGGTTCTGAGTTGTAAGATCTGTGGATCTGAGCTAGTGGAAGGAAGTTTGGCTGAATCCAGTTCTCTACTAGATAGGCGAAGGGGGAAAGTGGACGTACCCATAACTTGGGGAACCACTATAAATCTTGGTGTGCTTTGCTGTGTATTTTTTGTGATTATTTTTGTGATATTTGCGCTGTGTTAATTTCCTTAATTGTTAAAAAGGATTAGAACCTATTCACCCCCCCCTCTAGGTGTTTAGGCTCTTGAAATCAAATCTTTCAAGTGGTATCAAAGGGAGGTTGCTCAAAAATAGACCTAACCGTATGAGTAAATCTCCAAGGCAATTAACAATTAGCCAGAATGGGTTCAAATGAGAATCAGAAGGAATTTTGATCCATTAAACTACTAATCTGTAGGAAAGAAAACTTGGTATATGGAAAGAAAAGGTCAGATTGTTCATGGAAGCATCTGATCCTAGAATCTACATCACAGTTCAAGAAGGTCCTTTCATTCCAATGAATATATCAGCTCTTTATGCTAATCTCAAAACCCTAAAGAGCTATTCTGAAATGACTAAGGATGAGATCATTCTAGCAACTTTAGACAAGAGAGCACAAAACATAATTGTGAGTGCTATAGATGATGCCACATTTCATAATTTGGTACATTGCAAAACCTCCAAGGAGATGTGGGACACCTTTATTGTCTACATGGAGGGAACTGAAGAAGTTAGAGAGGATATGAAATCTATGTTGAATCAAGAATTAGAAAGCCTCAGACAAGCTAAGTCAGACAGCATAGCAGAATGTTACAAGAAGTTCTTTAGAATTATAAATGAGTTGATGACCTATGGAAGAGTCTTTAGCACATATGAATTGAATGATAATTTTCTCAGGTCACTGACTAAGGACTGGGATACAAAAATATGTGTCATCAGAGAGGTGGCCAGGCTTGCTGATACACCTCCACCAACCTTGTTTGGAAAACTGCTATCTTATGAGATGCAGCTCACTGCTAGAAAGGAGGAGGAGAAAAGCAATAGGTCTGAGTATAAAGACAAGTCAGTAGCATTCAAAGCTGAAGCCACAAGAAAGGATAGGAGAAAGTCTCCTTCTCCACTCAGAAGAAGTGCTGAGGCTGAAATAGAAAATCCTAACATCAGTACATTAGACAACCACAATTCTGATGAAGACTTTACTGCCTTTACAAGGCAGTTTCATAGGTTCATGAAGAAGAAGAAATGGAGAACCAAGCCATCTTCATCCTTCTTCAAGGATGATTATTACAAGAAGAAGAATACCTCTAAGGAGGATAGGTATGCATCTAATCCTAGTAAACAAACTATCTCTAAAATTATTTGTTATTGCTGCAACAGGCCTGGATATGTCATAACTGACTGTCCTGATAAGAGAAAGGAGACTAAGGATAAGGAGAAGCCTCAAAATAAGGGCAAGAAGGAGAAATCCTTTGTTGCCCAAAAGCAAGAGAGTTGGACTGACTCTTCATCCTCAGAATTTGGAGAAGAGGATGATGCAGAAGCTTATATTGGGCTGTTTACTACAAAAGAGGATTCTATGGAATCAGAATTCTTACAAATGCTGGATTTCATAAATGGAGGTGAAGACTATTGTTGTAGAGGGCTGATGGCTCTTTTAGAAGAAGATTAGTTCCAGGATCAGCCTTGGGCAATTTCTGCGGATGTGACCAACCTGATGGCAGTGGAAGCACTCTGGCGGGGGATATGCCATTCCCCCGGGTCTCTGTCCCTCCCGTGCCTGAAGAGTTGGTGGAGCCACCACCACTGACTCCCTTGTCTCCTGTCTTTCCTCCTGACGAGGCTGGCCCTCGACCCTCCTCCCGTCCGTGATACGGGCTCATCTCTGATCGTTCCATGCTCCTCGACCCTAATCCTCCGCTGGCCGTTTCCGGCCCCGAGTAGCTTGCCAATCAGCCTCTATCCTTTTAGCCATCTCCAGTATCCGATAAATGGGCCCATCAGATACAAACAGCAGTACATCCCTCAGCTCCTCTCAGAGGCCTTTGTAGAATCTCTTGATATATCAAGCCTCGTCTAACTGATACGAGTCCGCAAACCGAGCTAGGTGGTTGAACTCTCGGTGGTACTCCACCACCGTCCTGGTGCCCTGCTTCAGCTGTAAAAACCTGTCCTCCAACTCATCCTTAGCCGACTGTGGAACAAAATGCTCCAGTAACGTGGCCCTGAACTCCCCCTAAGTAATCTCTACAATCTCCATATCCGCAAAGGTTGTGACCAGTGACGTCTTCCACCATCTTTTGGCATGAGAATCCAAGCAAGAGACCACCAATGACACTCTCTCCTCCAAGGGGCACCGTATCCCTGTCAACATTTCGTACATAATGTCCATCCATTCTCCTGTCCGGGCAGCTGACTCTGTCCCTAAGTAGGACGGGGGAGAGAGTCCTCGGAAGATGCTCAGCCAGTTGGCTCCCGGGTTTAGCTGCGGAGCTGGAACCTGCTGAGCCCTGAAAGCCTCCAAAATGGATGTCAGAGTCTGCCCCATCTCCGACTGTAGGAACAGAGTGGGGACCGGGGGAGGTGGTGCATCATTCGGAGTCTATTGGACTTCGCCTTGTGGTGTAGGTTGTGATGGAGGTTGCACATCAAAAATCGTTTGTAAGCAATTGACTCAAGCCTAATTAACAGTGGACATTTACATGTGACCCCCACATGGGCACACCACGCTTCCGCTACTTAGTTTGTCCCCAAACTAAACTCTAGTGGGGGTGTCCCAGGGTTAGTGGACTGCTACTCTTCTAATCGAGCTTTCCTCTGATACCACTTGTAAGACCCTTTTTTTTTCTTTTTAAACAGCGGGGTCTTAGGCCCAGGATCGCCGCTTTGCGGTGACACCTTCACGCTCTGAAGGGTCATCACCACAAAACGCCGATTCTGTCGGCCAATTCGATCACAGAAAGGTAGCACAATAAATTAAAAGCAAGTCCACAAAAATCACATGTAGAGAAATAAAAGTCTCCACGAAGGGAGAGTCCATAGAAATAGTATAACAGGTATTGAAAGTAAGGGCTTATGCCAGGTACATCATAATCCTCACTACAGGTCACTCAAGTGGAAGCAAACTATAACATCTACTATAAGTCGGGACTCACAGTCCCAGCTGGCTGAACTCCTGAGCTAGACTGCACTATCTCCAATCGGGCCGACCTCCGGGGCTGCTCCTCCATGCTGGGCTCCACGATCCCCTAAATGATGTGGTCCGAAAACCGTTAGTCATAAAGACTAAGCCCTATCATCCCCTACCCCTTCCCCCATGGCTCCTAAGTACCGAGCGGAGAGGAAGAAAGGGGAGGACATGAAGGTGGAGAATAAATCAAAAGCAGGTGACAGCGGACCTATGCTAGCAATTCTATAATACATGTGGCAGTAAAGTAAAGTATGGAAAAATAACCTTAACTTATGTGCGAAAACGCATAAGCCAAGTGATGGCGAGGACCCCCCGCCATTTGTTCGTGCCGACATGGATTTCTCGTTTGTTCGCCGCCGCGACATGTTCGTGGACATTGATGGCCGTTGCCGCAACCGTCGTCGCCGCCGCCGCAGTCGCCGTTACATGTTCGTGGACGTTGTTGATCGTTGCCGCAACCGCCGCCGCCGCCGCCGCCATCGCCGGCGCTTCGTCATTCCATTATGGTTATCATGATTATTTAATTTTGAAATAATCATCATAATTCCCCTATCTTTTATTATCTTATAAGCCTCTTAATTTATAATTTATAAGTTATAATATAATTATAATTTATAAATTATAATTTAGATTGTTTGATTTTCATGTTGTCTTTTTTTTTCATTTAGTTAAAACTTTAAAGGCTAGGATTTATGTTAGATGATGAAGGGTGATGATGGGGTTGTAATAGTTTATATATATATGTGAAGATGGAGAGAAGAGGGACATTGAAGAAGAAAAAAAAAAGCAGCCCTAAACTGATCGGTTGGAAGCAGCTCCCCCCTATTCGGCCAGGCCGAATCCCTGCAGCCGACCTCTAGAATCGCCGCCCCCCTAGCTGCTGCCGCCCCTTTTGGTGGTGCTCCAGTGCAGCCCGGCAACCTCCATCTTCCTCCGGTGTGACTCCGAAGAAGGCGGCTCGGTTCTCCCTCATCCGGTGCGACTCCGGTGAACCCCATGGAAGAGCGATTCTTCCAATTGTATCCTCCTTTCCTCCTCTCCTCCTCTTGAACTTTCAGAAATTTGGGTAACGCTTTTCTCTCCTAGCTTGTGTGTTTCTTCTTATGAAATTGTGAGGTTGTGGAAATTTGGATTGCAAGTTTTATCCTATTAATTGATTCAAATCTTGCTTGCTAAAATCTAAAATTTATATTGCTTTCATTCCGATTTTCGCGAAGGTTTTGAAGGATAGGTCCCCTTGGGTGTTTTGCAAATCGGGGTTTGTTTAGCCCTTTGATTTCGGACGATTTAAGAGGGTTTGGTATATCCTCGTTGATTTGTTTTGAGGGCCGGATTCGGACTATTTTTGGATCGTTGCTTGAGTCTGGAACACCCTCCATATTGATAGAAAAATTGCTTGGAAAGGAATGCTTAGGTGTTGTGTTAGGTTATGTAATATATATATGATTGTTTGTGTAGGTTTGGTTGAGAGATACCCACTTGTGAGGTCGCGCCGTTACGAACAAAACTCTGCCGGAATTTCCAACTTTGCACGCGCACCACGTGTTCGTAGAAATGCCTCTTAGGACGTTTTCACAGCACTTTACGTGTTCGGGCAAATGTCCCTTAGGCTTTCCTTTTGTTATTTTCTATGCTAGCATCGCGTAGGGGTGGCCTGCATCAATTTGGTATCAGAGGGAGGTTTGTCAATTTCTCAACTTGGCAACGATCCGCTCTCTCCATGCTACCCCTCACTTGCACTTAGGCACGTTTCGTTGGTTTTAAAATTTTATTTCTAGGTTTTTAGACAAAAAAAATAATATATGTTTTACGTTTCTACTTAATTTGAGTTGTTTCTGATTGGTCTGTCATGGCACACGTTGGGAATCCCCTTCACTCACTTTACTCGGTTGGTGCATTTCGCAAGGAGATGAACCGCCAATGTGATGACCTAAAGGGATTAATAGTGCAACTTAGCGGTCAGTTACTAACGCCTCGTCTTGAGCCCCCCAGGCAACAGCTTAGGACCCCTTGTTCCTAGTTCGAGGGTTAGTCAAGCGATTATGACACAATCACTGTCACAACCCGCATTTTCTCCGAATTAAGAATTATCAGAGTAAGAGAAAACACGCGTCATGATGCCACGTCAAGCAGGGGATAACTGCTGACGCTCAGGCAAATCCAACTACAATCTTTATGCAAGGAAATCAGGTGCTTAATGAATAGAAAATCAGTTATGTTTAGAGTCTGTATCCCTCGGCTCAGTGGATCATCTAGTCCACAAAAGAAAACTATATTTAAACGCTGCGGAAAATACTTTAATTAGGTTTTACACCCTAAAGAGCGCATAAGGGTCCCAAGAGAACCACTCATACTATGCAAGACACTACACTTAGTTTATATAATATATATAAGAAAACGGTTTTCATACGTGATTTGGAAAGTAGTGATTAAGTTTACAAAACATGCTGATCATGAGCTTCATTTATAATAGTAATTATAGTTTAAAAATAACTAGCAACCTAGCATAAAACCTTCTCAAAGCAAGTAGACTATCTCCAGAAAATAAATGGTAGCAGCAATAGTGTATATCTAGTACAAGGTAAAAACTACTAGTGGGCGCCAACAACCTGACACGAACCCACCAGCACACATATATGTCTGTAAGAAAGTACTGAAAACAACCTCACAAACAAGGTAAACAGAACTCCAAAGGTCCGGAAGTCCACCAACAACACCACCTCCAACTAGCCACCAGACTGGCTACAGCTCAGAACCTGGGGTATTCCAAAAGAAAACAGAATACCTCAGCAAGCAAAAATCAAGGTAAAACTGCATGAAAGAGTCAACCAAAGGACAAAATAACAGAAAACATGCAGTAGAAAGAGTCACAACTGTCCAAACAGGACCACAAGAAATGCACAACGTGCAAAGAAACAGCAACGACCCAGCCCAGGAACCACATCCTGCAGGGCCTACTAGGCTACCAAGAGCCAGAATGCTGCAAACTACCAAAGAAGAAACTTCTAACACCCTAATCTGCGGGAAGTGATAGTAGCAAAAACAATAACGAGGAACCGGATCGAAGGCAAACGCAGTCCCCCAATCCACCATGTCCAAGTCAAAAGCTCGAGGGTCAACACGTGAAAACACAAGGGACCTTCCACCCGACATGCCCAGCCCGTACCTGGAGCAAGAAATCCATGGGTGGCCTTGGCTATATCACACAACTCCACCCCCATAAAGAGCTACAACCACCACTACTATTCACGACCCACGATTCGGCCTTTAGGAAAAATAAAGAAAACGGCCGACAAGGAAAACCCAGAAATACAACTGGAAAATCCACTCGGAAACGAAATACAAGGTAAAGGAAGAGTGTTGAAATAAACCAACACGACTAGGCGTTGAGTGAAACGCACTCAGCGCCTACCTAAACTTTGGCGTTGAGTGAGCTAGCCTCACTCACCGCCAAAATTATACCACTACCCACAAGCCCACTAAAGAATGCGGAGCTCGACGACAGTCGAACGACCAAGGCAGAAGATCCAGAACTCGAGTAGTTGCCTGCCACTTGAGTATCTAAACTCCCGCACTCGAAACCATCTAAATTCGCTTATCAACAGAAAATATACAAAGCGCACGATCAGTGTCGCACGATCAGTGGTCGTGCGCACTCTTCGGCTGATGATCGTGCGAAACGAACCTGGAAAACCTGACAGAAAACCTAGCAACTGCGCACGATCAGTGTCGCACGATCAGTGGTCGTGCGCACTGATGTCAGCGCTCGTGCGATTGCCCGAGACAGAACTTTGGAAACTGAAGTTTATACGCGCACGAACAGAGGCACACGACCAGTGGTCGTGCGCCCTAAAGGTTGATGACCGTGCGCGGTCAACCTGCACCGTTTGGAATTTCCCGAACGACACCGGAACGCGCACACGACTCACGCCACTGCAGTAGCAGTAGACAACTCTCAACGCCGCACGCTACTACCATTCAAACTATGCCTAACCATTCGAATAATATCTTAACGAAGGAAATTGGCAACCACACCCCCCCCCCTCCTAACTTTCCCTCTCGGCTATACCCGAACCAGAGCAACATTCAAAAATAAAGGAAAACAACGGCTCCACGCCGACAATTTGGATTCCAAACATCACAACATAGGGGGGGTTTCAGTAGGAAGAACTAAGCCCTATAGTTAGCGAGAAAATGAGAACAACAAGGCCTCTAACCTGGGCTAACCGGGATTTCAATTTCAGCAAATAAATTCAAAGAAAACACTTGGCAAGGGCAAGAATACCACTTGCCTCAAATCTCAGCGAAGCTTTGGACTGCTTTCCTCCTCTTCGCACGGATCAAAATGGCCGCAACACCTAGAACAAAGATTTGGCCATTAATGGCGGAAAACTTCCAAAACCGAAAATTCCAATCCTTCCAAAACTCCACGAAAATCGAATTTCTTACCGCAGGAATGAAGGTCTCGACGAGAGCAATCCGTATCCACTCTCGGAATCGAATTCCGTCCACAAATGCTCCGGGAATCGGCGTCCGAAGGGAAGGCTCGGCGGTTACTCGTTTCTCTCGTACAAGGGGCCGGCGGTTTTCTATCGTGAAGAAGATGATGGCTTTTCCTTCATTCTATATATATATATATATATAATTATATAATTATATTATTAATTACAAAATTACATAAAGCACCAAATCGACTCGAAAACCGATTCACCTCGGAATTCGACGAAATTCGCACCGTAGCTAAATATCCACGCTACGAACACAACGGCGAAGTCGAAATTAACTTTCGACGAACAGAACTCGAGTTACACCCAAACGAAGCCAAACACAAACATCCCCCCGAGAGGCCACACCGGTCACCAAAACGACTCGGTTTGCTAGGGAGATCTTGCCAACAGGCTACCAAACAGGGCACTCAGTTCTAAGGAGCTAAACCATACTCCACACATGGCACAAGCCACGGAAACGCGTCATCGTAACGCCAACCGAGAATAAAAATAATCGCTGAACAAAAAACGGGCGTTACAGTCACTCCCCCTAAAAGAAAGTTTCGTCCCGAAACTTTACGCACAACCCTCCTACAAAAGAAGGAAAAGTAACAAACAGAAGTTACAAAGGGAAACATACCGATCAAATCAGAGAAACAGGTGAGGGTACGCCCTCCTCATGGCCGACTCTAGCTCCCAAGTCGCGCTCTCCAAATCCTGATTCTTCCATAGAATTTTCACCATCGGTATGGACTTCTTTCGCAGCACACGCTCCTGAGTATCCAAAATACGAACTGGCACCTCAACGAAAGAGAGGTTGGGCTCTAACTGGGGCACAACATCCAAGAGTTGCCCACTTTTGCGCACACACTTCCGCAATTGGCTAACATGAAAAACATTATGAACACCAGGGAAGTTCGCTGGCAAATCCAATCTATATGCAGACACACCAATCCGCTCCAAAACCTCAAACGGGCCCACATACCTTGGGTCCAATTTCCGGTTTTTACCAAATCTCTTTACACCAACCATTGGAGAAACCTTGAGGTATACATGATCCCCTACTAAAAACTCCAAGGCAGACCTACGCCGATTGGCGTTCTTTTCATACCTCTCCTGGGCTAAACGAAGCTTCTCCCGAATAAGCTTCACGGCGACTTCCATCTCTTCTAGAGCATCAGGACCCAACAAAGGCTTCTCACCAGCCTCAGCCCAAAACAACGGAGTCCTACAGCGCCTCCCATACAAAGCTTCAAACGGAGCCATCTGCAAGCTTTCCTGATAACTGTTATTATAAGCAAATTCCATGAGTCGCAGACGCTCATCCCACGCTCCACCGTGGTCTAAAATATAGCACCGGATCATATCCTCAACAATCTGATTGACCCGCTCCGTCTGCCCATTGGTCTGAGGGTGATACGCAGTAGAATACCTCAGATCCGTACCCAAACCCTCCTGCAGACTCTGCCAAAAACGAGAAGTAAACCGGGAGTCTCGATCAGAAATGATGCTAACCGGCACACCGTGGAGTCGGATGACTTCATTCAAGTACAACTCCGCTATCTTCTTCATCGGGTAATCAATCTTATAAGGCACGAAGTGAGCACACTTCGTCAATCTATCCACTATAACCCAAACAGAATCAAATCCTCTCGGGGATTTTGGCAAACCCGTAATGAAGTCCATTGATATACTCTCCCACTTCCAAGTCGGGATATCTAGCAGAGTCAACTTACCACCGGGCCTTCCATGATCGGCCTTCACACGCTTGCAAGTGTGACACTTAGCAACATATCGGGCTATATCTCCTTTCATACCATTCCACCAAGCAATTTGCCTTAAGTCACGGTACATCTTCGTAGATCCTGGATGGTAGGCAACGCTGGAACCATGAGCCTCACTGCAAATCATACTCTTAATGTCCCCAACAGCGGGAACGCAAAACCTGCCGCGGTACTTCAAAGTAGCCGCATCATCAATAGAAAAATCTGGCAACTCTCCCTTCTCTGTCCTGGTAAAAAGGTGCAACAGATCCGGTTCGTCCTTCTGATGCAGTCTAGTCAAAGAAATCCAGGACGGCTCTTCCACTGATAAGCTACTCTGCAAACTACAGCATCCCACTGAAATATCCATAAGGAGGAACTCCTCAACTAATCGATCGGCGGAGAGGTTAAAGATCTTTCCCGTCTTTCGGCTCAGGGCGTCGGCCACCACATTGGCCTTGGCCGGATGATACTGGATTTCTACATCATAATCCGCCACATACTCAAGCCACCACCGCTGACGCAGATTCAACTCCTTCTGCGTGAACACGTACTTCAGGCTCTTATGGTCAGTAAAAATCTTGCACTGAGCCCCATAAAGTAAGTGCCTCCACAACTTCAACGCATAGATAACCGCTGCAAACTCAAGGTCATGCGTTGGATAATTCCGCTCATGAGTTTTCAACTGCCTTGACCCATAAGCAATTACTTTTCCATCCTGCATTAATACGCATCCCAGTCCTATATGTGAAGCATCCACATACACATCATAATCCACGCCCTCAGTAGGAAGGGTCAGAACGGGAGCAGTACACAATCTCCTCTTTAACTCCTGAAAAGCTTCTTCGCACTTCTCGCTCCAAACAAATGCCACATTCTTCTGAGTCAGCTTGGTCAACGGTGCGGCTAGAGAAGAGAAACCCTCCACGAATCTCCTGTAATAGCCAGCCAACCCTAAGAAACTTCTGATCTCCTTAGGAGTATTCGGCCTACTCCAATCCGTCACTGCTGCAATCTTTTCTGGGTCAACTGAGATCCCATCCTTGTTCACCACGTGGCCTAGAAAAGAAACCTGAGGCAACCAAAATTCGCACTTGCTCAACTTGGCGAATAACTTGTGGCTCCTCAACTCTGATAGGACCAAACGCAAATGCTGCTCGTGCTCCTCAGCACTGCGAGAATAAACCAACACGTCATCAATGATGACCACAACGAACTTGTCTAGGAAATCCTTGAACACCCTGTTCATCATATCCATGAAGGCTGATGGTGCATTGGTCAGACCAAACGACATCACCAAAAACTCAAAGTGCCCATGCCTCGACCTAAACGCAGTCTGTGGAATATCTGCCTCACGGATCCTGAGCTGATGATAGCCCGAACGAAGATCGATCTTGGAGAACACCGTGCTACCACGCAACTGGTCAAATAAATCATCGATCCTCGGCAGAGGGTACCTGTTCTTGATAGTGACCTTGTTCAACTCTCTATAGTCGATGCAAAGCCGCATCGACCCATCTTTCTTCTTTACGAACAAAACAGGAGCACCCCAAGGCGACGAACTCTGCCTGATAAAACCTTTAGCCAACAACTCATCTAACTAAATTCGCAACTCCTCTAACTCACGAGGGGCCATCCGGTACGGCGCCTTGGCAATAGGACGCGTACCCGGCTCCAAATCAATAACAAACTCCACATCCCGCTCAGGAGGGATACCAGGAAGATCATCAGGAAAAACATCGGCGAAACCACGAACAATAGGAATCTCCTCCAAGCGTGGCACGCTATCAACGGTTCCAACCGCCGAGACTAAACAAACACAACAATCAGAAAGAAACAATCTCTGAACACATACCGCAGAGAGAACAGGAGAATCCTGACACGGGTCAGCATACACGCTGCCGGGCTGACCGTCGTCCCTGATGAAGTCCAAGCACTTTCCCTTGCACTAAATGACCGCATCATACCGAGAGAGCCAGTCCATGCCCAAAATGACATCGAAGTCCTCTAGATCAATCATCTTCAGATCCGCCTTCGCAAGAAAATCCCCCAACAAAACCGGGCAATCCAAAATACCCAAATCTGACAACACAGATTCACCAGAGGGAAACTTGACACGGAAGGAATCCCGAACACGATCTAGAGACAACCGATGACGCTCCACAAAGGCTCTAGCCACGAACGAGTGGGTAGCGCCGGAGTCAAACAGAACACGCGCCCAGCGGTTCTTCACCTTAAATTTCCCTATAGGAACGCACAAAGCTAAGGAACTAGCACAACAGTACCGCAAATAAACTAGCAACTAAACTACCAGGCTAGAAAGAAAACAACAAACTACTAACCTGAGATCACCTGGGCTGAAGTCTGAGCCTCCTCGGAAGAAATCACGTTCAGCTTCCCTTTTCCCTTGTCCATACGCTGAGGTGGAGGTAATGCCTGCAATGGAACTGCAGGAAGAGCTGACTGGACCTGAGGACACCTCGACTTAACGTGACCCTTCTGCCCACACTGATAGCAGACTCTATCCCTGGACCAACACTGGGCTGCATCATGCCCGGATCGCTTGCAAACTGAACAGGAGACATCTCTCCCAGGAGCACCCTGAATAGCATGAACCTGCTCCTTCTTCTGAGCTGCCGCCTTCTTGAAACACCTCTCAACAGGATGGCCTGACCGGCCACAAAAACTGCACACCACCCTGCTCCTCTTTCCCGGAACAGCATCGGGTACCAGGGGTTTCTTCTCCTCTACCAACTTCCTCTTATCCTTCCTCAACTGCTGGCCTCTGCTCTTCGCCGTCTCAATGGCCTCAACCTTAAGAGCAGCCTCTACAACTCCAGCATAAGTCACTGACCCATAAGCACTGGCCAACTGCTGCACCTCACTCCTCAAACCACCGAGGAATCGCTTAACTCGATCAGCCTCAGCGTTGACCAATCCAGGGGCAAAACGGCTCAACTTACTAAACTCTATCTCATACTCACCCACCGTGAGCTGCCTTTGCTTCAGATAGAGGAAATCATTCATGAGGCGGTCACGCTCGACCGAGGGTAAGAACTTCCTCAACAGCATCTCCTTGAACACTTCCCAAGAGCATCCGGCTACCAGGCTCTCCTTCTCTCTCAGCCACCAACTCTTAGCCAAACCTTTAAGCTGATAGGCGGCTATCATCACCCTCTGATCATCTGAAATCCCTGAGTACGAGAACATCTCCTCCATGGAGATCAGCCAGTCGTCTATCACCATGAAATCTGCCTTCCCATCATAAGTGGGAGGGCTCAGCCTCTGAAACTGCGAGATGAAGGCCATCTCTGCTGGCACCACCACTGGAGGCCTCAAGGGTGCATGAGGAGGAGGAACAGCTAACCCCCCCGCAGGAACTTGCGCACCCTGAGCCTGCCCTGCCACAACTGCCACCAAAGACTGAATCTGGGCTTGCACCTCCTCCAACTGCCTACCCATAGCTTCGCTACTCTGACGCAGACCCTCGATCACCGCATCGTTCTGAGCTCCAGAAGATTCACCCTCAGACAGGGGAGTCGATCGAGTCACAGGACGCCTAGCCATCCTAAAAAAAATCAATACAACGCAAATCAGATCCAAATCCCACGACGAGAACCGACTACCAGTACAGACAATACATATGTAGATATAGACTTAAAGCTGCCAAACTTGCTCTGAGAGTTTATCTTCTTCACAATAATTAGATGATATGCCCTAACCTAGGATGGTTAACCACCACCTCACTAACTCTTGTGCCTAGATCGGATGCATGAACTTATGTTAGTTTGAAAATTTATGTGTGTACATATGTCATCCTGCAAATCTTTAGCTCGGCGCGTTGTGCTTATGCAATGTTATGATATGCATGTTTGTGTTATGCATTCTAAAAAGGCCCTAATGCATGATATGAGCGGCGTACACATGAAAATATTATGCATCCCATACTACATAACATTTCCATGCAACGAAAAAGAAACGTGCTAGTCGCAGTCATGTGGTGAGGTTATGCATCCCATACTACATAACCCTCACATGTAGCCCCTATGGTGGATCCATATACGAACACATATTATGCATCCCATACTACATAATATGCCCCGTATACTTCATGTTATGCTATGAGTGTAGTGTTCGTGCTTTTGCCAAGAAGTGCTGATGACATATCGGTGTGTGAATGACATGATGCTGAACTACTAAAAGCATCCAAGGAAGGTTGCCCAACTAACTTGTCAAGCAACCTCCCTCTGATACCAACTGTCACAACCCGCATTTTCTCCGAATTAAGAATTATCAGAGTAAGAGAAAACACGCGTCATGATGCCACGTCAAGCAGGGGATAACTGCTGACGCTCAGGCAAATCCAACTACAATCTTTATGCAAGAAAATCAGGTGCTTAATGAATAGAAAATCAGTTATGTTTAGAGTCTGTATCCCTCGGCTCAGTGAATCATCTAGTCCACAAAAGAAAACTATATTTAAACGCTGCGGAAAATACTTTAATTAGGTTTTACACCCTAAAGAGCGCATAAGGGTCCCAAGAGAACCACTCATACTATGCAAGACACTACACTTAGTTTATATAATATATATAAGAAAACGGTTTTCGTACGTGATTTGGAAAGTAGTGATTAAGTTTACAAAACATGCTGATCATGAGCTTCATTTATAATAGTAATTATAGTTTAAAAATAACTAGCAACCTAGCATAAAACCTTCTCAAAGCAAGTAGACTATCTCCAGAAAATAAATGGTAGCAGCAATAGTGTATATCTAGTACAAGGTAAAAACTACTAGTGGGCGCCAACAACCTGACACGAACCCACCAGCACACATATATGTCTGTAAGAAAGTACTGAAAACAACCTCACAAACAAGGTAAACAGAACTCCAAAGGTCCGGAAGTCCACCAACAACACCACCTCCAACTAGCCACCAGACTGGCTACAGCTCAGAACCTGGGGTATTCCAAAAGAAAACAGAATACCTCAGCAAGCAAAAATCAAGGTAAAACTGCATGAAAGAGTCAACCAAAGGACAAAATAACAGAAAACATGCAGTAGAAAGAGTCACAACTGTCCAAACAGGACCACAAGAAATGCACAACGTGCAAAGAAACAGCAACGACCCAGCCCAGGAACCACATCCTGCAGGGCCTACTAGGCTACCAAGAGCCAGAATGCTGCAAACTACCAAAGAAGAAACTTCTAACACCCTAATCTGCGGGAAGTGATAGTAGCAAAAACAACAACGAGGAACCGGATCGAAGGCAAACGCAGTCCCCCAATCCACCATGTCCAAGTCAAAAGCTCGAGGGTCAACACGTGAAAACACAAGGGACCTTCCACCCGACATGCCCAGCCCGTACCTGGAGCAAGAAATCCATGGGTGGCCTTGGCTATATCACACAACTCCACCCCCATAAAGAGCTACAACCACCACTACTATTCACGACCCACGATTCGGCCTTTAGGAAAAATAAAGAAAACGGCCGACAAGGAAAACCCAGAAATACAACTGGAAAATCCACTCGGAAACGAAATACAAGGTAAAGGAAGAGTGTTGAAATAAACCAACACGACTAGGCGTTGAGTGAAACGCACTCAGCGCCTACCTAAACTTTGGCGTTGAGTGAGCTAGCCTCACTCACCGCCAAAATTATACCACTACCCACAAACCCACTAAAGAATGCGGAGCTCGACGACAGTCGAACGACCAAGGCAGAAGATCCAGAACTCGAGTAGTTGTCTGCCACTTGAGTATCTAAACTCCCGCACTCGAAACCATCTAAATTCGCTTATCAACAGAAAATATACAAAGCGCACGATCAGTGTCGCACGATCAGTGGTCGTGCGCACTCATCGGCTGATGATCGTGCGAAACGAACCTGGAAAACCTGACAGAAAACCTAGCAACTGCGCACGATCAGTGTCGCACGATCAGTGGTCGTGCGCACTGATGTCAGCGCTCGTGCGATTGCCCGAGACAGAACTTTGGAAACTGAAGTTTATACGCGCACGAACAGAGGCACACGACCAGTGGTCGTGCGCCCTAAAGGTTGATGACCGTGCGCGGTCAACCTGCACCGTTTGGAATTTCCCGAACGACACCGGAACGCGCACACGACTCACGCCACTACAATAGCAGTAGACAACTCTCAACGCTGCACGCTACTACCATTCAAACTATGCCTAACCATTCGAATAATATCTTAACGAAGGAAATTGGCAACCACACCCCCCCCCCTCCTAACTTTCCCTCTCGGCTATACCCGAACCAGAGCAACATTCAAAAATAAAGGAAAACAACGGCTCCACGCCGACAATTTGGATTCCAAACATCACAACATAGGGGGGGGGTTTCAGTAGGAAGAACTAAGCCCTATAGTTAGCGAGAAAATGAGAACAACAAGGCCTCTAACCTGGGCTAACCGGGATTTCAATTTCAGCAAATAAATTCAAAGAAAACACTTGGCAAGGGCAAGAATACCACTTGCCTCAAATCTCAGCGAAGCTTTGGACTGCTTTCCTCCTCTTCGCACGGATCAAAATGGCCGCAACACCTAGAACAAAGATTTGGCCATTAATGGCGGAAAACTTCCAAAACCGAAAATTCCAATCCTTCCAAAACTCCACGAAAATCGAATTTCTTACCGCAGGAATGAAGGTCTCGACGAGAGCAATCCGTATCCACTCTCGGAATCGAATTCCGTCCACAAACGCTCCGGGAATCGGCGTCCGAAGGGAAGGCTCGGCGGTTACTCGTTTCTCTCGTACAAGGGGCCGGCGGTTTTCTATCGTGAAGAAGATGATGGCTTTTCCTTCATTCTATATATATATATATAATTATATAATTATATTATTAATTACAAAATTACATAAAGCACCAAATCGACTCGAAAACCGATTCACCTCGGAATTCGACGAAATTCGCACCGTAGCTAAATATCCACGCTACGAACACAACGGCGAAGTCGAAATTAACTTTCGACGAACAGAACTCGAGTTACACCCAAACGAAGCCAAACACAAACATCCCCCCGAGAGGCCACACCGGTCACCAAAACGACTCGGTTTGCTAGGGAGATCTTGCCAACAGGCTACCAAACAGGGCACTCAGTTCTAAGGAGCTAAACCATACTCCACACATGGCACAAGCCACGGAAACGCGTCATCGTAACGCCAACCGAGAATAAAAATAATCGCTGAACAAAAAACGGGGCGTTACAATCACCGCGCACCATTAGGCCTGTTAGAATTCCTACTCCGACCTATGAAGGGTTAGGTGATCCGCGTGTATTTTTAAGTTGGGCGAAGGATATGGAGCGTTATTTTGAGCAATATCATCTAGTGGACCCCCACAGGATTCCCGTTGCAAAACTTCAATTATTTGGTCGAGCCCAGACTTTCTGGCTCAATGAGGAGAGACGTTTTGGGGCGTCCCTCGACGGCTCACTTGTAGGTTGGACGATTATGAAGAATTTATTAACGGATGAGTATTACCCTCCATACTGTCGCTCTCCGTCTACTGATTATCTGAGTGAGCCGCCCCCTAAGATTTTGCCTACATCGAACCAACATGTTCCCTCGTACTCCCGTATGAGGACGTCTCATGATTTTATTCCTCCCAGCCAGGGCACTAGACCAGTTTCTGATCATAGGGGTGACTATAAGCCCCATGCTAGATCTCTGCCCCGCCAAGATCTGACTATTTCGAGCACATGTACACCTACACCTACCGTGCGGGAACCAGAGCATGCTAGGTCCCCTGTTCCACCATCTGTTGTTATCTCGACTAGGGATGTTATCCAGTCGAAGGTTAGGCATAGGAAGCCAGTTAAGGTTGCCAAGGAGAAGGCTTTATGTTATTCTTGTGGCATGACTGGCCACTACGCCGTGACATGCCCCACAAAACCTAGGGCTTCAGCTATGTCAGTCTCCCCTCCGGAACCACCCCAGACTACCTCTGAGATTGCTGCTGATCCTGATCTGGACGTAGATGTGGTATCTTCTGATTTTGTTGAGGATGTCCAGTTAGATGAGAGTATCCTGGCATGTTCCATAGCGCCCGATGATTCTGCTGATTTATCTGACGATGAGGAGACCGGATATCCTAGCGACTTGGATGATGATTTTTGGGATTTTGATGAGACTTTGACTTGTGAGAGTACCCCTTTAGCCACTACATGTCTTGTTAGTGATATTTCAGTTCACCCTACTATTGAGTACCCTCTCGAGTCTATGATCTCTATATCGAGTGAACCTCGATCTGATTTTTCTGAACTTAAATCTGAGCTATCTGTGGAGCCAGAGATTGAGGATTTCTCAATTACTATGTTGGATGAGTTTCCTCCTGAGGGTAGGGTATCTTTGGGCGATTCTTCTAATGTTTGCCCAGACGTGAGTTTCCCGGATGACTGCCCCGTGATTGAGTCACTGTTGTGTGAGATTCATTTGGATTTGGATTTAGTCCCGGGCTCGATTTTACCGACCCTCCCTCCTGCTTGTGTGCCTACATTTGATATCATTTTAGGACATGGATCCGCTAGTCATAGTCTACGCTTTTATGATATACCTACTTGGATACCCCCTACACTAGCATTGGCCCCTCGTTTAGATGCTCACGAGCTGATCCTAATAATCGTTGATCTTCTCACTGCACCACTTTATCTTCCTCATGCTTCAAATGAGACGGGTCACTTCACGAGATATCTCCCGACGGATAGTGTTTTGTTGGTGACTATGCTTGATCTCCCTATGCTTGTGCATTTTGATTTGGTGTCTTTACGATATGGCCACCCATCAAGTCACCTTGCACATTATTTTCATTCGCCCCGACAAGAACTTCATGTATACAGGGCACCGCCTCATACCTGTGCCTTTGCTTTGCTTCACTTGCACGACTATACATGCTGGAGAGCGTCTGACTATAGAGTGATTGATCTGAGTTTAGTCTTGTCGGCCCTCAAGTGGATACCTTCGGGTCCTGTAATGAATTTCACACATTGGAGCGCCGATCCTTACATAATTTTCCCGGATTTCGGATTTAATGCAATTTTTTCTGATTTTTATGGTGCATTCGGTGTTTCACCGTGTTTCAATTTTTCGGATTTTATTTTGCATATCTGGTTTCCACCTAAGTGGTTTTCTACATTACTTCTTCCTTCCACGTCAGATTCTCTTGGGTTGAGAGGTGAGATTCTCTCAGTGTCGCTCTTCCACGTGGCTTTTCTGGTTCTCGCATTGGATGGTAAGAACTGCACTGTTTTTCTTTATGCTGACACATCTGCGAGGTTTTCTGTTGTTCTTGCTCATGACAGGTTCTGTTCTAATGCGGACGCCCCGTGGATGTCCGCTCTCGCTATGCCACCTATGGATGTTGCTGTCCCCCGCTATTCTCTCTCTGGCCACTCATCGGTGATGAGTGATTTTGAGTGGGGGAGGATTGATGGCGAGGACCCCCTGCCATTTGTTCGTGCCGACATGGATTTCTCGTTTGTTCGCCGCCGCGACATGTTCGTGGACATTGACGGCCGTTGCCGCAATCGTCGTCGTCGCCGCCGCAGTCGCCGCTACATGTTCGTGGATGTTGTTGATCGTTGCCGCAACCGCCGCCATCGCCGCCGCCGCCGTCGCCGGCGCTTCGTCATTCCATTATGGTTATCATGATTATTTCATTTTGAAATAATCATCATAATTCCCCTATCTTTTATTATCTTTATAAGCCTCTTAATTTATAATTTATAAGTTATAATATAATTATAATTTATAAATTATAATTTAGATTGCTTGATTTTCATGTTGTCTTTTTTTTTTCATTTAGTTAAAACTTTAAAGGCTAGGATTTATGTTAGATGATGAAGGGTGATGACGGGGTTGTAATAGTTTATATATATATATGTGAAGATGGAGAGAAGAGGGACATTGAAGAAGAAAAAAAAAGAAGCAGCCGTAAACTAATCGGTTGGAAGCAGCTCCCCCCCCCCTATTCGGCCCGGCTGAATCCCTGTAGCCCGACCTCTAGAATCGCCGCCCCCCCTAGGTGCTACCGCCCCTTTTGGTGGTGCTCCAGTGCAGCCCGGCGACCTCCATCCTCCTCCGGTATGACTCCGAAGAAGGCGGCTCGGTTCTCCCTCATCCGGTGCGACTCCGGTGAACCCCGTGGAAGAGCGATTCTTCCAATTGTATCCTCCTTTCCTCCTCCTCTCCTCCTCTTGAACTTTCAGAAATTTGGGTAACGCTTTTCTCTCCTAGCTTGTGTGTTTCTTCTTATGAAATTGTGAGGTTGTGGAAATTTGGATTGCAAGTTTTATCCTATTAATTGATTCAAATCTTGCTTGCTAAAATCTGAAATTTATATTGCTTTCATTCCGATTTTCGCGAAGGTTTTGAAGGATAGGTCCCCTTGGGCGTTTTGCAAATCGGGATTTGTTTAGCCCTTTGATTTTGGACGATTTAAGAGGTTTTGGTATATCCTCGTTGATTTGTTTTGAGGGCCGAATTCGGACTATTTTTGGATCGTTGCTTGAGTCTGGAACACCCTCCATATTGATAGAAAAATTGCTTGGAAAGGAATGCTTAGGTGTTGTGTTAGGTTATGCAATATATATATGATTGTTCGTGTAGGTTTGGTTGAGAGATACCCACTTGTGAGGTCGCGCCGTTACGAACAAAACTCTGCCGGAATTTCCAACTTTACACGCGCACCACGTGTTCGTAGAAATGCCTCTTAGGACGTTTTCACAGCACTTTACGTGTTCGGGCAAATGTCCCTTAGGCTTTCCTTTTGTTATTTTCTATGCTAGCATCGCGTAGGGGTGGCCTGCATCACCAAGGGATCTTTTGCAGGGCTCCCATCGTATAAAGTGTCCCATACCACTTATACGTTGGGGGTGTCGGTTATCATCAGCAATATATATAAATAAAGAATTTGACCTTAATTTATAAACTTGCTCACACAAGCTTATAGACCAAGGGGTCGTTTTGCAAGGCCTATTGTATAAGCGTCCCATTCCACTTATACATTAGGTGTCAGGGGTTAAATGAATCGATTATGCCATGACATGCTAGTGGGTATGATGAATCATGCAAGTGCAACACACACACCCGACTCTGTGTACACAGACCTTTAGTTCCCCCTTTCGGAGCCGTTACCCCCCAGGATACCTCCGTAGTGGCAGACGGAAGCGGTGGGTTTGGCCTCGCCCACCTCTAAACCAGTAAAGCACTACCGGTCAGACCTATCGTACGCCTCAATGCTTGGTGCACGAAGCGGACTCCTGCGTACTCTTGCCGGCTGGCTCACCGGACTTCTGTTGGCGAAGTGCTAGCCACACTTGCCGAGTCAACGTATTTGCGTCGGTGCATCGACCTTCCAATACTGAAGACCCACCACCTTTATTTCCTTTCCCTTTTATGCACATGCAAATTTAACGTATCAAACTAATCGAGCCGAAGCTCCCCGGACCATTCCGTACGTCTCTTAACCAATCGAGCCGAAGCTCCCCGGACCATTCCGTCCGTCTTTTAACCAATCGAGCCGAAGCTCCCAACTATCTTCCGATGCTAACAGTGTTTGTGAAACGTGCAACCCTAATTACTAAGTTACTCTTATCAGTTTGTTAATACAGTTTACGTTAACCCAGGACTGCCCCCGATATTCTCTGTGAAGGGCTCTCAAAGGGCACTAGAAACTATGATGGTAGCTGAAGCCCATCGTTCCCTTTCGCAAGGCACTTATTGTTATTGGATGGTTCCTTTAACCAATTCCCTTCTCATATTACAGTGGGCTAATCCTAGGGTGATTTTGACTCTTCCTCTCCTCGGGGAAGACGATCTTTCGTCGAACCCGAACACCTCTAGACTCTAGCCAAACCACTTCTCACTACTCTTCCTATCCCTCTATAATGAAATCATCCATATCAGTCCACCTAGCTAAAATGACTAACTCCAACAACTATCCCAGATCATGTCCTATTGCAATTTAACAATTTGCTATATGCAGACCAGCCTAGGCTATATGTCAAACCGGATAGGAGATAATCTAAATAATCATCCAAATGCCCTAAATTATTTTCTGGGAACTTATCATAATACAAATAGACTAAATCCAGAAAATTGTAATTTTACTAATTTATCTGGCATTTAATTAATTTTCCTTAAAGCTTCTAAGGGCTACCAATTGAAAATGAAGTGCACTTTTCAGGTATGTATAAAGCTTCATAAAATCATGATAAATTCTAAACAATAATTTAATAGTAAAGCCAAGCTATAAAAAATTTTCCAGTATTTTAGGGACTCTAATTTAATTTTGATAATAAATCTTATCTCCTTCCATTAATGAAGTAAGTGCAGTAGATAATCATCCAAAAATTCTTAATTAATCTTCTAGAGCAGAAACTGTCCTACAAACATCAATGGCCAAATTTCATTATTCTTCAATGGGGATTTAGTTCTATAATAAATAATTACCAAAATCTCAAAAAGCTATATTTGTGAAACAAGTATTGTAAATATTCTCCTAAAAATCATGAATAAAATCATACAACTAGATATTGATCTGAAAACATCATTGGTCAGGTTTCATAATTTTACAGTAGGTAATTTACTCTAAATAATTTATTGACCATAATTGCCCTTTTGGAACTTGTGAAGGAAGTACTAGATATAATCAACTAAAATTTGTAACAAAATTCAGGAAAATTCCTTTAGACATAAATCATCTGCTCACCAAGTTTCATCAGATTCAAATGAATAGAGTAATCAAAATAATTAAAACACCAGTTTTAGCAAATTGATACCTAACAAATAAAGTACTTGAAATATAATCCATAAAATTCTAATAACATTACTAAGGGTTCTACCTAGTCTAAAACTTACTCCACCCAAGTTTCATAACTTTTAACTAATGTTTAGTGACTGTGTTTTCATAATTAAACTTCTACCCTAAAACTAGGGTTAGGGTTTTGAGGTGTCTGCCTACCTCCAAATTCTCTAAGATTTCTACCAGAGAACTTAGGATTCACTACCTTCAACTCTACTGAGTAACAAGGTCACATAAGGGCATTTGCCCCTATGCCCTTCACAACACTCAAAAACCCTTCCTTAGGGTTTGAGTTTGAACCCTAGGGTAAATCAACCCTAAATCACACCATTTTACTTAAGAGGGTGACATTATCCATGAAAAGTCAGTGTCCAAAATTTCAGCCTCTATTGAGGTGATTTGACCACTCAAAATCCCAAGGGGGTGTTTGGACCTAAATAACCCTATAAGGGTCAACCTAGGGTTGGATAAAAACCTATTCAAAACATCTCCAAATGAGATGAAATTTTTACCAGAGCCTTAACATGCGTTCAAAGACTACCCACCCAAATTTGGGGGGATTTTGAGGTGTTTATGTCACCTAATTAATTTATACATGGTTTATTAAATTTGTCCAAAAACTATAGAAAAATATTCTCCAAAAATTTACATTTTTGGACAAGCCCTAGGTATAGCTAATGTAGACCCCCTGACAAAATTTCAGCTCATTTGGACAAGGGATGAAAGGTGGGCATCCATTTGAATCTCAGGATAGCCCTAGGTATAGGTCCCACCAAAATGGGTGATGTGGTCAAAACACTTACCCAATCGAGTTTAAATAAATTTTAGAATAATTTAGACTCGAAGGGCTACAACTTCTGTGACTGGCCATTTTTCCTAAAACGGCCTTTAAGTGACTCATTTAATAGTATCCAAATCAGCTTGATAAAAGTGATAAATTACTATATATTATATATAAATATAATAATTAAGTATTATAAGTTACTGTTCATCTTCTCAAAAACCCGAACCAGCAACCCTAAAAACGCTTTAAACCTGTAGCTTTTCTCGAGCCACCGCCGACCATTTGGACACCTCCCTGGCAAGCCACCGCCACCACTACCTCCGTAGAGGTGGTGGCTATCGGTCGGCGGTGGTTTGGCCGCCGGAGGTGGTGGTTTCCGGCGAACCCGACCACCATGAATTTTGGAAAAACCCATGAAAACGCTCACCCGATCCAGCTCTATTGAGCCCGATGTCTCTCCTAATAATTCCTAAGATCTATCCATAGAAGAAGAGGTAGAGGAGGACCTTATTCGCGGTTTGGAGTCGAGCCGATCGTCGGGATGCCATTTGCGCGGTGGTGGCGTCGCTGGAATTCCTCAACAGCAAGGTAATAAGCTCTAGCTTTGTCGGGCAAGGGTGAAAACTTCCTCTCTAAGTCTAGGGAGTCTTTTAAGGGAGAAACAAGGTTGCGGGTGGGGGGGGGGGTGGATGTAACGGCCAATAAAGCTCCCATTATGAGTTTTCGGCCATGGCTTGAAGGGAGAGAAAACGGCTTAAAACAGCTAAGAGAAGGCTGGAAACTCCTCTCCCCGAGAGGGGTTGAATCCAGTCGTTTCAAGGGGGAGAGGATGGAGCCGAGCTTTAAAAGCCATTAATGGCCATGCAAACCGACGCTTGACCATGGCTGGAAGAAAGGGGAAACAGCTGCCACGTGGCACTGCCGGTCAAAATCCTAAAATAAGACTTAACTAAGTCTTAATAAGAGAAAACGGCCCAATAACGCATTCTGGCCCACTTCCTGGACCGGCCCGGTTCAACTGAACCATCAGCCAAGCTAAAAAAAGTTTCTAAGTAAAATGGCGTTGAGTGAGCTCTCTCAATGCCATCCAGCCTACTTAATATGGTGTTGAGTGCAGTCTGTGCACTCAACGCCATCTAGCTTATGGCGTTGAGTGAGCTCTGCTCACTCAACACCATCCAGCCTACATAAGATGGCATTGAGTGCAGTATGTGCACTCAACGCCGTCTAGCTTATGGCGTTGAGTGAGCTCTGCTCACTCAACGCCATCCAGCCTACTTAAGATGATGTTGAGTGCAGTATGTGCACTAAACGCCGTCTAGCTTGTGGCATTGAGTGAGCTAAGCTCACTCAACGCCATCCAGACTACGACGTTGAGTGAGCTCAGCTCACTCAATGACATTCTAGACCTCAGCAGACGGCATTAAGTGAAGTCCGTGCACTCAACGCTGTTTAGTTTATGGCATTGAGTGAGCTAAGCTCACTCAACGCCATCCAGTCTACGGCATTGAGTGAGCTCAGCTCACTCAATGCAAACCAGACAACACCAGATGGCGTTGAGTGCAGTCAGTGCACTCAACGCCATTCAACTTATGGCGTTGAGTGCACTCGACGCACTCAACGCCAACCCGCCTATTGTAAGATGGCATTGAGTGCAGTTAGTGCACTCAACGCCATTCTGCTTATGGCGTTGAGTGCACTCGACGCACTCAATGCCCGAGTCCTATTCTTATTTTAAGCAAGTTTCTGACCTACTATTTGCATACCAAGGTGATTTTCACCTTCCTACCTAAGCTCTCTTGGTCTTTTGGATTTCCTAGGGTTTTTTCATGACCTAGTCATGGAAAAACCACTCCTAGGGGTCTAGCCTGAAATGGGATGTTATAGATATAACAAAAATGAACTCAAGAATGTCCACTTAGTAATGAAAATACACATGTTTGAGGAACTTGTGTGTTCCTAATAGTTTTTGTTTGTAATTGAGTAGTCGCTAAATTGTGTATTTTACACTTATAGGTGACTAGAAGTGGCACTGGGCAATCTAAACCCCAATGTTCTATTAAGAGTGCAGCACCAGCTGATGTGCCCACACCTCCTCCTTCTACGGAAATGGTATGATTAGCTGCTAGGCAAGTGCCTGCTGAGGCTTCGGTGGATAAGCGAGCGACTGAATGGCAGCTGAAGTAATTTATGAGCTTTAGTCCTCCTACATTTACGGGTGCAGGATCCCCGACATAGGCAGAGGACTGGCTTTTGAGATTCAAGAGGATATTGGTAGCGATAGAAACAGAGGTGGGACAAAAGGTCATCTTGGACACTTTCTTGCTGGAAGGAGAGGCTCAGCTTTGGTGGGATGAGGTTGAGTTACACCACTTCACGGGCAGACGACTATCACAGATATCGATGGAGGAGTTTTCAAGATTATTCTTGGCAAAGCATCTGCCGTCGTCGCAGCGGATTGCCATGGAGAATGAGTTCTAGTGTTTGACTCAGGGCGAGGGTAGTGTGGATGACTACCTGCATGAGTTTACTAGGTTGTGGCGTTATGCGAGGTCTATTTTTGCTGACAAAGAGCGTATGACCAATAGGTTCTACGAGGGATTGCGAGATGAACTGAGGTTACTGCTCTCGGGTCTGATGAACCAAGGATTTCATGTGTTGGTGAATAAGGCTCGTTCATTAGAGAAAGACATGAAGAGGGTGCAGGGCAAGAGGGACTTAGTTGTGATAAAGCCCGAGTTCAAAATGCTGCGTCCTGGAAATTCTGACTACCGCAAGAGATGGAATAAGAAGTCCAAGTCTTTTGGACAGGCTCCTTCTACTGGTACTTCTAGAGAGACATCAAGGCGAGGCTCGCTCACATGTTATACTTGTGGTAAACCGGGACATTTTGCCCCCGAATGTAGGAGTGGTCCTCCAAAGGTTGATAAGAAGGTAGGAGCATGGAATGTTGATGATCATTTTCACAAAGCCTAACCTTGATGCAGAGTCATTCTACGTTTTATCGTAACTATATAGATGGGCATAAGCTAGATTGAAATATCTTTCAGGCAAGTGCACCTATCAATCATAGTATAAGAGAAGCTTACATCTCGTATCGTATTTGTTGGGTACATTGGAAAATGTGTACCTGATTTGAAGAAACCCAACTTAGCTCAATGATATACATCAAGGTGTATTTGATGTTGTTTTGAGTTGACATGTGCAAGTGAAGAAGTATTAAAGAATGCAGAAAAATATTCTAAGTCCACATGTCGACACCTGAAGAAATTGTGTCGACACTTCAGAATATTTGTGTCGACACTTCAGAATGTCAGTGTCGACACAGAGAAAGATAGTCGACCACATTTATGTCGACACTGGGAAGCAGTGTCGACACATAAAGAAAATCGTCGACCTCAGCACTGGGAAGCAGTGTCGACACAGTGAAAGATAGTCGACACCCAAAGAAAGTTGTCGACTAGTGAAAGATAGTCGACCAGAGAAAAATAGTCGACTAGTGGAAGATAGTCGACTAGTGAAAGATAGTCGACCAGAGAAAGATAGTCGACTCACAGAAGAAGATAGTCGACCTCTACTGTGTCGACACTGGGTGGATGTGTCGACACCTTGAGATTGAGTCGACACATATTGGCAGAAGTCGACTATGCTTGTGTCGACACCAGAAGACTGAGTCGACACATTTTGGCAGAATTGAAGATTGATGTGTCGACACCTGAAGGCTGAGTCGACACATACTGAGTTCTGAATCTACAACAACTGTGTCGATACACAGGACTTGTGTCGACACACTGCAGAGTCTAGACCAAGTTATTTTCTGAAGAAGCTGTGTTGACTTAAAGGCAACTTAGTCGACATCATCAAAGACTATGTCAACACCAAAGTCACTTGTGTCGACACAGATAGACAGATTGGTCTCGACATTTTCTAACAGACTGTCTCGACATTTTGCTGTCCAAGGCTAAGGTATAGGAACTGTTTGAAGACTTAACAGCTGTGGGTTGCCACCGTTTAACTGAAGCTGTCAGACCTGTCAGAAAACAGTTAGAAACCGGATCAGCCGGTTACCATGAAGAAAGTCTATAAATAGACATATTCAGAAGGAAATAAGCAGCCAAGCTAAGAAAAATAACAGAAGAAGATCTAAGAAGAAGAAACAAAAGGATTACGATCCTATTGAAGTTTCAATTCAAGAAAGTACTAAGCTCTAAAGAAGATCTTCATCAGAAGATCTAAGAAGAAGAAGTCTGAAGTATCAGAAAAGGTGTTGGATAGAGAGGGATCCAGTCATCTTGAAGAAGAAGAAGGAAGCCATCAGTGGTTTCTCAAGAAGCTGTTTGGAAATCAA
Source organism: Platanthera zijinensis (assembly GCA_039513925.1). NCBI lineage: Eukaryota > Viridiplantae > Streptophyta > Magnoliopsida > Asparagales > Orchidaceae > Platanthera > Platanthera zijinensis. Next base: position 176,705,543 of record CM077088.1, read on the forward strand.
CTCAGCTAAGTTCAGATTCAAGAAGCTTTGAAGAAAGCTCAGATTCAGTTGATTTCATCAGCTGATCAAGAAGTGTCTTGTCCTCTTCTCTCTCAACAAAGGCAAGACATTAAAATATCTTTTCTAAATTTTTATAGGATCTGTTTACACAGATCTGAGTTGTAAGCCTGTGTTATAAAGGCTGAGTGTAGGAGAGATGATCTCTGAGTGGTAGGGCTATTTGCCTGAGTGTAGGAGAAGGTTCTTCTCTGAGAGGTAGGCCTTGAGGAAGGCTGAGGTAGGGTTGTTGAGCCTGAGTTGTAGGAACCTATCCAGGTTCTGAGCTATAGGATCTGAGGATCTGAGAATAGTGGAAGTTTGGCCGAATCTAGCATACTGCTAGATAGGTGAAGGGGGAAAGTGGATGTACCCAGACCTTGGGGAACCACTATAAAACATTGTGCAATCTGTGATGCTTAGTTGTCTGTGAATGCTGTGCTAGATGTTTTAATTTGTAATTGAATTCTGCCTAGAAGTATAAACAAGAAATTAGAACCTATTCACCCCCCCCCCCTCTAGGTGTTTAGGTTATCTTGAAAGTAAAACTATCAAGTGGTATCAGAGGGAGGTTCCTCAAAAAGGACTTTACAGTCTGAGGTAGATCTGAAAGGCAGAATCAAGATTCAAAAAGATGGGTTCTGGTGAGAATCATAAGGAGCTAGGGTCTATGAAATTACCCATATGCAAGAAAGAAATTTTTGGAATTTGGAAAGAAAGAGTCAGATTGTTTATGGAGGCATCTGACCCAAGGATTTACATCACAGTACAGGAAGGCCCCTTCATACCAATGAAGGTATCAGTTCTTGATGCAAATATCCAAACTCCAAAGAGTTATTCAGAAATGACCAAGGATGAAATCATCTTGGCAACCATGGATAAAAGAGCTCAGAACATTATTGTTAGTACCATAGATGATTCAACATTTCAGAATCTGATTCACCGCAAGACCTCCAAAGAGATGTGGGACACATTGATTGTCTACATGGAGGGATCTGAAGAAGTAAGGCAGGACAGGAAATCTATGCTCAATCAGGAGTATGAAAGTTTTAGACAAGGAAAATCTGATAGCATAACTGAGTGCTACAAGAAATTCTATAGAATTGTGAATGAGCTTATGTCCTATGGAAGAGTCTTCAGTACTTATGAACTGAATGACAAATTCTTGAGATCCTTAACAAAGGATTGGGACACAAAGATCTGTGCCATAAGAGAAGTGGCTAAATTGGCAGAGATATCTCCTCCCACCTTGTTTGGAAAGTTGCTATCCTATGAAATGCAACTTATGGTGAGGAAGGAGGAGGAAAAGAATTCAAGAGGAGAGCATAGAGAAAAGACTGTGGCATTCAATGCAGAAGCCACTATTAAGAATAGGAGGAAATCACCATCTCCTCCTAAGGAAGTTGTAGAAGATAGTTCTGAAAATTCAGATAAGGGTTCAGAAAGCTGTGATTCAGATGCAGACTTTGCTGCATTCACAAGGCAATTCCAGAGGTTCTTGAAAAAGAAGCAATGGAAGTCTAGGCCTTCCACATCACAGCAAGTTGATGACTATTATCAGAAGAAAAGGTCATAAAGGAAAGAGAAGAGCAGATTAAAGCCCAGCAAAGCCACTACTTCAAAGATTGTTTGCTATTGTTGCAATAGGCCTGGACATGTAGTGGCTGACTGTCCTGATAAGAGAAAGGAGTCTTCAGACAAGAAGAAGACTCATCAGAAAGGCAAGAAGGAGAAATCCTTTGTTGCAAAGAAAGATAAGAGTCTAACAGACCAGTCAACTTCAGAGTCAGAATCTGAAGCTGAAGCATATATTGGACTATATGCTACATCTGAAGAAGAGAAGTTTCTGCAGTTGCTAGACTCCATCAATGAACAAAAGGATCATCAGTGTATGGGGCTGATGGCAGGATCAGAAGAGGACATATGCCAGAATCAGTCTGGTCCTAATAAGGTACAATGTCCTTCTATTACATCTGTTTGTTATACAAGTGAAGAATCAGCTACATCTACATCAAGTGATGTAGATGCATCTGAATCTGAAGGAGATGTCTATCAATTGATAGACAAGTATGGGGACTTGTTGCATGCCCTTAAGAAAAGCAAGAACCTGGTTAAATCTCAGGCTCAGGAAATTGCTGAACTAAGGGTTGCTACAACTGAGTTAGAGAAAGTTATTGATCAAAAATTAAATGAAATTGCCAAGCTGAAGAATATAACTATTATTCAGATGGGCACAATTAATTATACTAATGATCAAGTGAAGAGTCTGGAGGCCAGACTTAGAATTGAAAGGGATTTAGTGGCTAGTTACTCTAAGCCAAAATCTGTCTTACCCTTGATAGATGAATTTGTCACTCAAAAGGGTAAGGCTGGATTAGGATTTAAAGGTAACTCTAGGGCTGGCAGATTCAAGAGGAAAGGCAAAGCTCCTGTTCAGCCACTAAATCTTTCAGTCCCCATAAAGTTTAGTAAGGTGGAAGTGCCTTCTAACAAATATGATCATGAAGATATTCAAGGTCATATTAAGACTAATGTTCTGAAGAACAAGGGTGTAAATGCAAGCAGGCCTACCCATGGTCATAAACCCAATGGTTTTAAGAAATCAGTAGGTGAAGTTGCTGCAGCACCAGCAATGAACAGAAATTCTTCTAACAAGGATGTATCTAGATCTAGATACAATAAATTTGAATGTTGGTGCTGTGGCAAGAGAGGCCATTTTGCACGAAACTGCTGGTATAACCCAAGTGTTATAAAGAACAATAGTCTATCTGTTAGAAGAGGTTATGGTAGCTTTATTAATGCTAACCTGAACCAAGGACCCAAGACTTACTTGGGTTCTAAGGGTAAGTAATTCTGTGTTGCAGGTGAATCCAAGTAACCATGCCCCTATATGGTACTTGGATAGTGGTTATTCCAGGTACATGACTGGAACAAAGGGGCTGCTGAAGGAGTATTCATCTGTCAAAGATGGACCTAAAGTGATCTTTGGTGGATCTGAAAAAGGAGTCATCAAAGGGTTTGGTAACATTTCTTCTAACTTAATTACTATCACTCAAGTGGCTTATGTAAAAGGTTTGAAACATAATCTAATAAGCATAAGCCAGCTAAGTGATTTAGGATATGACATTTCATTTGTTAAAGATGGATGTCATATCAAAAGGTCAAGTGATCAAAAGATCATATTGACTGGGTATAGGAAGAGAAATATATATTGTCTTAATTTTGAATGTGAGAATAAGGCTTCTCCCATCTGTCTTGTAGCTGATGACAATGCTTCTCATTGTGTTAAGTGGCACAAGAGACTGGCTCATCTAAACTACAAGACAATTGGCCAACTCTTTAGCAAAAAGTTAGTGAGGAATGGACCTCAAGTTAAGTGTTTAAAGGAAGGGATATGCTCAGCTTGTCAAAAGGGCAAGCAGACAAAATCCTCCTTTCAAAGCCTTGAAAACAAGGATTCTGTGAGGTGCTTATACCTCCTGCATATGGATCTTTTTGGTCCTATGCCAGTTCACAGTCTAGGTAGGAAAGTCTACACTTTTGTGGTTGTAGATGACTATTCAAGATTTACATGGGTGTTCTTTCTGAAACAAAAATCTGAAACCCCAAGTGTATTACTTAATTTTGTAAAGCAAATTCAGAATGAACTAAATAGTACAGTGGTCAAAATCAGAAGTGGCCATGGTACTGAGTTTCAATCTGAAAGCATAACAAAATTGTGTAAAGACTTTGGGATTTTCCAAGAGTTCTCCTCACCTAGAACACCTTAGCAAAATGGAATTGCTGAAAGAAAGAATAGAACATTAATTGAAGCAGGTAGAACTCTGTTGAGTGACACCTCTCTCCCAGAATATTTTTGGGCTGAGGCAGTTAACACTGCTTGTCATGTAATCAATAGGGCTACTATCACCAAAAGCCACAAAATGACTCCCTATGAGATTGTGAAAGGCAGAAAACCAAATCTATCTTACTTTAGGATCTTTGGTTGCAAGTGTTATATACTTAACAATGGCAAGTCATATTTGACTAAGTTTGCTGCCAAATCCCAGGATGGGATATTTGTTGGTTACAGCACAAATAGTAAGGCCTATAGAGTCTTCAACTTGATTACTCAAGTTGTTGAAGAATCTATGCATGTTGTGTTTGATGAAACAAGATTAATCAACTGTGAGTTGTCTTGTAGATCAAATGACTCAACAGGTATAAGCAAAAGTATGGACAAGCTCTCCATTACTGAAGTATCAAAGGAAGATGGGGCATTGGAAAATGAAGGTTTCTGTCCAGGGGGAGAACAAGACACTATAGAAGCTGATGAAAACCAAGAGATTCAGCTAAATGAAGGAGCTGGAAATGTTCAACCAGAAGGTAATCTTCCTCCAGCTACAAGACATTTAAGAGATCATCCAGCTGATCAGATAATAGGTGATCCAAGACAGGGGGTGCAAACTAGAAGCAGAAATCAAAACACAGTTCTACATTCAAGTTTCCTGTCACAAATGGAGCCTAAGAAGTTTGAAGAAGCTATCCAAGACCAGCACTGGATTGATGCTATGCAAGAGGAGCTGAATCAATTCAGAAGGTGCAATGTCTGGGAGCTTGTTCCTAAACCAAGAGGCCACAACATAATTGGCACAAAATGGATCTATAGGAACAAGCTAGATGAAAGTGGAATAATAGTAAAGAATAAAGCAAGATTGGTTGCAAAAGGATACAGGCAGGAAGAAGGGATTGACTTTGATCAAAACTTTGCTCCAGTAGCAAGACTGGAGGCAATCAGAATATTCCTTGCCTATGCAGCCTATCAAGACTTCAAAGTATACCAGATGGATGTGAAGTCAGCATTTCTGAATGGTGATCTCAAAGAAGAAGTATATGTAGAGCAGCCATCAGGTTTTGTAGATCCTCTTAAACCTGATTTTGTTTATAAGCTTAGGAAAGCTCTGTATGGGTTAAAGCAAGCTCCAAGAGCTTGGTATGAAACCCTGTCTACTTTCCTTATTGAGAATAAATTCTCAAGAGGAAAAATTAACAAAACTCTATTCCTTAGGGAATCCAAAGGCAAGATCATCTTAGTTCAGATCTATGTTGATGACATAATCTTTGGATCTACTGAAAACAACCTTTGTAAAAAGTTTGCCAAACTTATGCAAGGGAAGTTTGAGATGAGCAGTATGGGGGAACTGAAGTTCTTCTTGGGACTCCAAGTAAGACAGACTGATGATGGCTTGTCCATATCCCAGTCTAAGTTCACCAAAGAATTGATTAAGAAATATGGTATGGAGTCATCCTCCACCATGAGAACTCCTATGGGAACAAGTATGCCTATATGCAAAGATGATGCAGGTAAACCTGTTGATGAGACTTTGTATAGAGAAATAGTTGGCTCACTACTATATCTCACTGCTAGTAGACCAGATATTATGTATGCTACATGTGTCTGTGCTAGGTACCAAGCCTGCCCTAAAGAATCTCATTATACTGCAGTCAAAAGGATTCTGAGATATCTTAAGGGCACACCTAATCTAGGTCTTTGGTACCCTAGGAATAGAGATTTTCAACTAACAGGCTATTCAGATGCAGATTTTGTAGGATGTAGAGAGGATAGGAAGAGTACTACAGGTACTTGTCAATTCCTGGGAGGAAGACTAATATCATGGAGTAGTAAGAAGCAGACCAGTGTGGCAATTTCTACAGCTAAGTCTGAGCATGTTGCTGCTGGGAGCTGCTGTGCACAGCTATTATGGATGCAGCATCAGCTTAAGGATTATGGTATTCAAGTAAGTAGAACACCTCTTTTGTGTGATTCTAAGAGTGCAATTTCTATTGCTAATAATCCTGTTTCTCATAGTAGAACTAAGCATATAGAAATAAAATACCATTTTCTTAGAGAACATGTAGAAAAAGAAGACATTTCATTGGAATTTGTGAAAACAGATTATCAAATAGCAGATGTGTTTACTAAGCCCCTAGATGAGACCAAATTCAATAAATTCAAAATTGAATTAGGTATGTTAACCATTGATTAGTGTAATCACAATATCATCAACAATGAAGTTGAAGTGGTAACAAGACATTCAAGTGATATAAAGACACATTGAAGTAGTATCAAGTACTCTGTAGTACTTATAAGTTGTGATGAACAAACAGAAATTGGCTAAGTAAGATGGTGTCGACACATTCAGTAATATTGTGTCGACTCAGGGTAGTAATGTCGATAAGTCAGAGATATTGTGTCGACACAGAAAATATGTGTCGACACTTAAGAATCTTATTGTCGACTTATCCAGGAATGTAGTGTCGACTTCACCAGGATAGTGGTGTCGACACTTACAAATTTTGTGTCAACACTTATACTAAGAGTCGACACAGAATTTCTGTTGCTCTACTATATATCTCTGGTGTCGACATAACTGCAAATTGGTGTCGACACATAATAGACGGACTTGATGTCGAGACAATAGAAGCTTGTGTCGACACATTCCATCTGTATCGACACTTATAGTCTGTTTTTGGCGTCTTTTGATCTTCTTTAAACAGAAGGTATAAATAGGTCAAAAACTCATTCTGTCGACACGCTTACAAGGTTTTCGAAACCCTGTGTCGACATTCTCCCTCTCTCTCTCTTTCTCTCATCTTTCAAGCTTTCTCGACTGATCAATAGCGCCAAAGATTGAAGATAATGTGAATGAAGGATATGAGTTGGTGCGCCAGGCCTTTGCTGCTGCCCCTCCAGATGTTCTCAGGGTTATCTCTCTCCTCTTCGACTCAGGATTAGAATTTCTGGTCTCCGAACCATCTAAGATATGGAAGAAGGAGGTGCATGAGTTTTATACTTCTGCATCTGTAGTCTCTGAAAGTCATGAGATAAAATCAACAGTTCATGGGTCACTAGTGGAAATTACACCAAGTAAGTTAAGAACAATTCTACACTTACCTATAATTGAGAATGAAGAGGATGTCCCTGCTTCTAAATCAAGGGAAGCTCTTCAATGGTGTGGATTGGATTCCACCATGAAAATTGGAGCTGCTTTCAATAGGAAAGGAATGAATCAACAAGGCAAGTTTTTGTCTGAGGTGGTTGGAAAAGTTATTCTGTGCAAGCCAGGTGGACATGATAGGATTTCCGCCTATATGTTCAGCCTAATGACCAGGATTGTGTTTACAATTCCAACGGATTGGTCAACTGTAATCTTTGAAAAGATTAAAGAAGGAATCAAGAAGCCAAATCTGGCTAGAATAATGAGTATATACCTAAGTAAGGAGATTCTTGATGTTATGCAACAACAATCTGGAACAAAAATTAATCACATGAGAAGGATGGACATGAGATTGTTCTCCAGATGGGATAGGGTGCTGACCAAAGAGATGCCTGAAGTGGAAAGGCAGGATTCACCTGAGAAATCCTCAGGTCATGCTACCAGTACTGAGCACCCACAAGAAGAACAAGTAAGACAAGAGGTTGAAGATCAGCCTGCTTCTACACAAGTTCAGGATGCCACAATACCTGCAATTCAAGAAGAAGAAGTAAGAATACCAGCTCAGCAAGTTTATTCACCTACACAGACTGTATCTACTCATGACCAGGTACAGGTGCAGGGGGAGCTGGTGTATTTTCCTACAAAAGACATTTCTAATATTTCTATTTCTGCACAGGTCCAGGGAAAGCAAGTGTCCTCACCTGCCCAGGACATCACCAATACTGAACAAGTTCAGGGGGAGAAGCTGTCTGAGCAAGTGCAAGACGATGCTCAAATTGATATATCTCAAAATTTGAATACTGTAGATGTTCCAGCCCAGAAGGAATATACTCTAGAAGAGTTATTTCCAGATAATGAAATAATTACTGATAGAATGGAAGTGGAGCAAGAAATTGAGGGGGAGCCTGTGCATGTGGAGACTGTATAACATGGCACTGAAGCAGCTGTTCCTCCTCCTCCCAAAGAAAGAGTTCAAATTGATAGTACTTCTGATTCTGAGAATGAAGAAGCCAGGGTGGCTAAGAAGAGAAAACTTATGATCTTCCAGAGAAGGAGCAAGAGCTATAAGCAGGCTCTACAGTCTACAGCACATCACACTCCTTCTGACTTTGATTATAACAAGTTTTTGGTCGATTTACAAGTGAAATTGGATGAACACAGAGTGGCTATTGAAAAATATATTGATGAGAACAACAAGTCCCTGCAATTTGACTTAGCTCAAGATATAAAATCTATTAGGTTTGAGGTCAATATGCATAAGAAGGAGATGACAGATTGCTTCCATAAGGGAGGTAATGCTGTGGTATATTTGGCAAAACAACAGCAGTCCATCATCCCTAAAGTGGATGATATTGCTTTAAAACAAAGCTATGTTTTGGAAAATCAGCTAAGGATGAATGACAATTTAACTGAATCTCATCACGAGATCATTAATGAATTGAAAAAGACTATTCCAGACCTGCCTGCAGCTATAGCAAAGGAAATGGAAGAATTTGATAAGAAATTTCAAGCTGCTATTGATTCTGTTCAAACTGCTATCACTACCTCTCAAAAGGAAATATCTGACAAGCTTCTAAAGTTAAAACCATTTTTTAAAGAGGGTGTGAATTATCTAGATGGCCAAATCAGATTTCAGAAGGAAGATCTAAGAGATCATGTTACTAGAGAAGCCATAAAGGGGGAGAGGATGTTAGTTCATGCAGGCTCAGAGCACACCAAATGGGTGACCAATAGTATTCGAGCCACATTGGGATATCCACCTTTGTGTGATGATGCTATGGTGGCTGAGTCCGGAATACAAACAAGTCTACTTGAAGGCAATCAACCTGAGGTTGCCCAAGTCATTTACCCTCCTCCAGATTATGATATGATTGATCAGTAAGTTCAAGGAATGTATAGTCCTCCAAAGGAGGTTACCAATGTTGTTATTGGGAAGGTTGATAAGCCTGAGGCTACTTTGAAAGACCAGCAAGATGCTCTACTATCTAAGAAAAGATTTAGAGAGCAGGCTGAACTTAAGCCAGACTTTGAGCAGTGGAGTCCTACTTCCAGAAATATTGTACTCACTGCATGGAAGGCTGTCAAAGACCAAATGCATGAAAGAGGCAAGTGGTTCAATGAGATGGAATGGCAGAAGTATGAAGCCAGGCAAGAGGCCATAATACAGTTTAGAAGAAAAGCCAAGCTGGGTAGGCTGCCTCCAAATGCTCAGGAGCCGAGCAAGTACTTTCCAAAGCCCTTTCATTATTTTGAAAGGCAAAGGCTCAAGGAAGAAGCAAAGAAGAAGGCTGATCTAAAAGGCAAAAAGCCAGCTGAAGATTCTAAAGCTCCTGTGAAGGCTCAAATTCTATCTGGCAAAGGGATTGTCATAAAAGAGCCTGATCAGTCTTAATTTTTAGTTCTTTCAAAGTATTTTGTAATGTTTTGATTAAATCATTAAATGTAAATCTCTGTATTCAAACATTATCAAGTTATAAACAAAATGTTGTTTGGTATCATATAATGTTCATTCTGTGATGGATTGTTTTTATTTTGTTTATATTAAGTATTCCTGTTATGTCATATATCATCTGTTTATACTTTTTATAAATGATGTATATCATTGGCTATAGGGTTATGACTTCTCCAAATAGGGGGAGATTGTTGGGTACATTGGAAAATGTGTACCTGATTTGAAGAAGCCCAACTTAGCTCAATGATATACATCAAGGTGTATTTGATGTTGTTTTGAGTTGACATGTGCAGGTGAAGAAGTATTAAAGAATGCAGAAAAATATTCTAAGTCCACATGTCGACACCTGAAGAAATTGTGTCGACACTTCAGAATATTTGTGTCGACACTTCAGAATGTCAGTGTCGACACAGAGAAAGATAGTCGACCACATTTATGTCGACACTGGGAAGCAGTGTCGACACATAAAGAAAATCGTCGACCTCAGCACTGGGAAGCAGTGTCGACACAGTGAAAGATAGTCGACACCCAGAGAAAGTTGTCGACTAGTGAAAGATAGTCGACCAGAGAAAAATAGTCGACTAGTGGAAGATAGTCGACTAGTGAAAGATAGTCGACCAGAGAAAGATAGTCGACTCACAGAAGAAGATAGTCGACCTCTACTGTGTCGACACTGGGTGGATGTGTCGACACCTTGAGATTGAGTCGACACATATTGGCAGAAGTCGACTATGCTTGTGTCGACACCAGAAGACTGAGTCGACACATTTTGGCAGAATTGAAGATTGATGTGTCGACACCTGAAGGCTGAGTCGACACATACTGAGTTCTGAATCTACAACAACTGTGTCGATACACAGGACTTGTGTCGACACACTACAGAGTCTAGACCAAGTTATTTTCTGAAGAAGCTGTGTCGACTTAAAGGCAACTTAGTTGACATCATCAAAGACTGTGTCAACACTAAAGTCACTTGTGTCGACACAGATAGACAGATTGGTCTCGACACTTCCTAACAGACTGTCTCGACATTTTGCTGTCCAAGGCTAAGGTACAGGAACTGTTTGAAGACTTGACAGCTGTGGGTTGCCACCGTTTAACTGAAGCTGTCAGACCTGTCAGAAAACAGTTAGAAACCGGATCAGCCGGTTACCATGAAGAAAGTCTATAAATAGACATATTCAGAAGGAAATAAGCAGCCAAGCTAAGAAAAATAACAGAAGAAGATCTAAGAAGAAGAAACAAAAGGATTACGATCCTATTGAAGTTTCAATTCAAGAAAGTACTAAGCTCTAAAGAAGATCTTCATCAGAAGATCTAAGAAGAAGAAGTCTGAAGTATCAGAAAAGGTGTTGGATAGAGAGGGATCCAGTCATCTTGAAGAAGAAGAAGGAAGCCATCAGTGGTTTCTCAAGAAGCTGTTTGGAAATCAACTCAACTAAGTTCAGATTCAAGAAGCTTTGAAGAAAGCTCAGATTCAGTTGATTTCATCAGCTGATCAAGAAGTGTCTTGTCCTCTTCTCTCTCAACAAAGGCAAGACATTAAAATATCTTTTCTAAATTTCTGTAGGATCTGTTTACACAGATCTGAGTTGTAAGTCTGTGTTATAAAGGCTGAGTGTAGGAGAGGTGATCTCTGAGTGGTAGGGCTATTTGCCTGAGTGTAGGAGAAGGTTCTTCTCTGAGAGGTAGGCCTTGAGGAAGGCTGAGGTAGGGCTGTTGAGCCTGAGTTGTAGGAACCTATCCAGGTTCTGAGCTATAGGATCTGAGGATCTGAGAATAGTGGAAGTTTGGCCGAATCTAGCATACTGCTAGATAGGTGAAGGGGGAAAGTGGATGTACCTAGACCTTGGGGAACCACTATAAAACATTGTGCAATCTGTGATGCTTAGTTTTCTGTGAATGCTGTGCTAGATGTTTTAATTTGTAATTGAATTCTGCCTAGAAGTATAAACAAGAAATTAGAACCTATTCACCCCCCCTCTAGGTGTTTAGGTTATCTTGAAAGTAAAACTATCAGTATTCCATAGGGTCCTTTCAACTACTTGTACTCACTCTCACTCTGTTATCATACCTACATTTAAAATTTTGTTCTAACATAGATTAATCCTAACTATGACTACTTGGATAAAAATTATATTGGAGAGTTACAAAAATAATTTCAAGCCGAAAGTTAAAGGCGTTCAATGAACATCATCATTTTATGTAATCATGCAATAACAAAACTATCAAATTCATTGTATTGTAAAGGGTTAAACTAATTATCAAATTCTCTCTCGAGCAATTTGAAATTTAAATCTAAGTTAAGTAAATTTTCTCTCGAACAATTTACAATACTCAAATTTGCATTGAATGAAATACCCTATCTACTACATAGATTCATGGAACTTTATCTCTAAAATACCATAATTCCATCATTTCGTATTCTAATTTTCTAAGAAACATATCTCTCGATCATGAATTTTAGATTACAAAGAGAATTAATACATAAATATGAAGATTTAACCATCATCCAAAGAATCCAATTTCTCAATCTAGACATTTGGAATTCATGTAAAAGTAAATAATCATTCATAACAAGGATAATCCTCAATGTTTGCAAACCCATATACGAACAAAATACCATGAAATTGATTAAAACAAGAAGATACATGATTACTAATTTGTTCAAACACATTGTTCATGAAAATTAAAAGATAAATAAAGTTGGATTACCAAGAGAGATACTGTAACACCCCAAAAAGACTCAAAAATTGTTTTGAGGTGCAGGTCATTTTACACGGCCTGGGACACGGGCGTGTCCCAGGGCGTGTCGGGGGTACACGGCCTAGGACACGGGCGTGTCCCAGGGCGTGTCACGCAAATAAAATGCGTTTTGAGTCAGAAAGTTACACGGCCTAGAACCAAGCCTTGAACACGGGCGTGTCAGGTTGGACATGGGCGTGTCCGATGTCGTGTGCCTACCCGTGTACTGCTTGCAGCTCGATGAGACAGGGGTGACACGGGCGTGTCTCAGGAATGACACAGGCGTGTCAAGTTCGACACGGGCGTGTCGATGCCCGTGTTCTGGTAAATCTCAGTCGGTACGAATACCGCGTGTGCCGCTTAAGGGTACACGGCCGGTGACACGGGCGTGTCACAGGCCGTGTCAGCCAAAAAAATGAGTTTTTGGGCAAATCGTGGCCGTTCAGATTTCTCTCTTTAGATCCAAGGGCTCAGGTGATTCCTGGCTGGATTTAATCCGTGGAGGCTGATGAAGACTTCATTCTTCATTTGGTTAAGGAAGAGAGAAAGAGAGAGGAGGAAGAAGAAGGAGGAGGAGATCAAGCCACCGGCGGAGTTCCCGTGGTCCGATTCGTGATCCGAAGCCGGCGTTGTGAAGGCAAAGCTGCTGCGGTTCTTTCTCACCGGCTAGTTTGCGATGGCTCCCAAGAGATCGACAAGGGTAACGATCTCCCTTCTTGGACATGTGAAGTCCTTCTTTTCTGCATTGCATAGGGAAAACCCTTCCCCGCGAGTGTGCGGTGGGTTGTGGTGTCCCTTGGGGTAGATATGTGAAGTCCCCCTTGTTAGAGGCCGGAATTGGAGTACGGCTCTAGGCATGCTGTGTGAAGCCCATCTGGACATGGTCTGGATTGGTGATGCTTGTTTGCATATCGGAGAAGGCTCCGTGATTATGGCTTGTGTTGCCTTGTGCCTACCTGTTGCTTGGTGCAGCAGGAAGTATTGGATGATGTCCAGGAAATGAAGAGGGTTGGATGCAACTCTTGTGGCCGTGCGTTGCCACTTTATGAGCGGTTGAGCCGTTGGGCTGCAACTCGATGAAAAGGCAGATTGCCTAACAGGAAAGGTGAAACCGACCCGCGCCTATAAATAGCCATGGATACTTCCGTATTCGAGGTGGCACGGCGACTTGAGCAACGGGGGGTGGCTGATCCGTACCTGCGTTAGGTCCGTCCGACTTGGAAGCCTGGTTATAGGTTTTGTTGGAGCGCCTAATGAGAGTCTTAGGCCCGCGCGCCGGAAAGACTAGAATGCTCAAATACCATGTAGACGGTGGTGTTGACCTTGGTATTCTGGTACACCAAGAATGTGCCCTGAGTGCACGGACTGTCGGGCTGTGTGGCTGATAGTTGTGATGGCTTGAATGTGCCTGTGCGCACATAGTTGCTATATGATGATGCCATGCTTTGCAGGGAAAGAATGCTAATGCCCCGAGAAACGGGTAGGATTGTTATAATTGGGTCAGCTGAATGCTGATCGTTGCATTGTTTGCCACCGGTTGGGTGGACTGTCCCTATGCAGGTGCTGGAGAGCCAAGTGGTAAGTGAAGGGCTGAAGCCCTACTGCTGTTGCTGCTGCTGCTGCGGCTAGCCCTTGAAGGCTAAGCGAATGTTTTTGCTTGTTTTCTTTTACTCATGTATGGCCGGCCTGCGCGCCGAGGTTTGTAAACCATACGGTGTGGAAAGAAGAACTGTAAGGCCTTAAGGCCAAACTCTATGTATTCGTTGTACATTCCGTGGCTATATATATAAAGGTGGTTTATATATTGGACATTTCTGGTTAGAGTTCAAATTACAACTTAAAGCTTCCGCTAGAATGCTCTGAGTTAGGATTCGTGTTTGGTTTGGTATTATCCTGTGACCTCACCGTCTGTTTGTGGCATATAGTGTGGGGCCCCGGCCGGACCTTCTACTATACGTCATTTAACGGATGGGGTCGTTACATTTTGGTATCAGCTTCGTTCGGTCTTCCTCCTTCGAATTCGTGGTCGAATTCTTTTATGGGGTGGCGAGCGCCTGTTTGTGCGCCCTGCTGTAATGCAAATGAACTCTGGAATGTCCACTAAGGAATGTACAAAATCTTGTTTGAGGAATCTGCGCGTTCCTTTTTGTGTTGTTTTGCTTGCATACGTTCGCGAATGTGTGTCTTGTCCACCTATAGGTGACGCGTAGTGGTGCTGGGCAGTCTGAGCCCCAGCGCTCTGGTGAGAGTGCGGCACCAGCTGAGGTGCCAACACCTCCTCCATCTGCAGAAACTGTTCGCTTAGTTGCTGAGGCTCTATTTGCCATGATTCAGCCGACCGGGCAAGCGCAGCCGGCAGTGGAACCAGTTCGTGTTGTTGTACGACCCGAGCCGGTTGAGGCTGTAGATCCACGAGCAGCTGACCGACAGTTGAAGCAATTCATGAGCTTCAGTCCTCCTACGTTTACGGGACTGGGATCCCCAACGCAGGCAGAGGATTGGTTATCGCGTGTCAAGCGGATAATGACAGCGATCAGGGCGGAGGAAACTCTAAAGGTCACCTTGGCCACCTTCATGCTTGAAGGAGAGGCGCGGTTGTGGTGGGACGAGGTTGAGGTACACCATTTGGCGGGCAGGCAATTAACGCAAGTATCGATTGAGGAGTTCTCTCGAATATTTCTGGCGAAGCATGTCCCAGCAGCGCAACGCATTGCTATGGAAAATGAGTTCCAACGGTTAAAGCAAGGGGAAGATAGCGTGGATATCTACTTGCACGAGTTTACCAGGTTGGGACGGTATGCAGGAACAATCTTCGCGGATGACCAAAGGAAAACGAATCGGTTCTATGAAGGATTGCGGGATGAGTTGCGATTCCTACTTTCGAGTTCAGTGAACCAAGGGTTTCAGGCGTTGGTTGATACTGCGTGTGCGTTGGAGAAGGACATGCGGCGAGTGCAAGGGAACAAGGGCTTGGTTGTGTCAAAACCAGAGGTTCAAGCACCTCGCCCTAGCAAATCGTTCTACCAGAAGAGAGGGGGCAAGAAGTCCAAGCTGTCTGGGCAAGTGACTACGACCGTTGTGTCGGGAGCGACATCAAGGCCGGATTCTCGTACATGCTATAACTGTGGCCGGGTGGGGCATATAGCTCGTGACTGTCGGGTTGTTCAGCCCAAAGGGGAAAAGAAGACGGGTGCGTCTTATGCTGAGAAGGGCAAAGCGGTGGTTGATTCCTCTGCGTCTCAGGCACAGCCCCGAATCTATCAGCTTGGCCAACAGGAAGCGATTAAGCAAAGTGACATCGTCACAGGTACGAGTTGATTTAGATTACTTGCTTACGTGCTAGTGTTTTTGGTTATGTATAGCTTGTGCATGATGTGTGTGCTGCAGGCTTTGTCCTGATTCGGAATAATTTGGCGAGAGCCCTGTTTGATACGGGTGCTTCGCATTCTTTTCTGTCTGAGGATTTTGTATCTCGAATTGGGGTACCGAGTCATGTGACGGTGGATAGTACAAGGGTGCTATTGCCGAATGTCTGTGTGATGCTTGCGGATAGGGCTTGCGATGTGGATGTGCAAATAGGAAGTCGGGATTTCGGTTTGAGTGCAGCTGTGCTACCGTTATCAGAGTTTGATGTGATCTTTGGTATGGACTGGCTCTCGGAGCAGCGTGCCTTTATTGATTGCAACTCCAAGGAGATTACACTGGGACAGAATACCGGACTTGTGACGAAGTTCGCTGGTATGCGAGGAGTTGGCGGAACTCTGTTGTCTGCGCTCCAAGTCATCAATGCTGTTCGGAAGGGCGCGGAGTTATTCTTCACGCTAATTCAGGCTGTTTAACCAAAGGCCAGTGTCGGTGAAGTACTAGTTGTGTCAGAGTTTGCCGATGTGTTTCCTAAAGATCTTCCTGGGTTACCACACCAGCGGGAGATTGACTTCTCTTTTGAGTTGGTGCCAGGTGCGAAACCTGTGGCCCGCTCACAATATCGCGTCGCGCCAAAAGAGATGGCTGATTTGAAAGTCCAATTGCAAGAGTTGTTGGAGCAGGGATACATACGCCCAAGTATGTCACCTTGGAGCGCGCCTGTTCTATTTGTGAAAAAGAAAGACGGTAGTTTACGGTTATGTATTGACTACCGCGAATTGAATAAGCTGACGGAGAAAAACAAATATCCGATCCCACGGATTGATGACCTCTTTGATCAGCTGGCAGGATCAACGGTCTATTCCAAATTGGATTTGAAATCGGGATATTATCAGCTGAGGATTAGGGAAGGTGACATTCCCAAGACGGCGTTTGGAACACGCTAACGTCATTATGAGTTCACGGTAATGCCGTTTGGCCTATGTAATGCGCCTTCGGTATTTATGGACCTAATGCATCGAACGTTCCGTGAGTACTTGGATTTGTTCGTGATTGTGTTTATCGATGATATCTTAGTATACTCTCAGTCGGAAGAGGATCATGCAAACCATTTGCGGTTGGTCTTGCATACCCTGCGGAGGAATAAGCTTTATGCCAAATTCCCAAAGTGTGAGTTCTGGCTCTCTTCAGTAGCCTTTTTAGGACATGTGGTAAGTGGAGAAGGTATCGCGGTAGATCCGTTGAAGATAAGTGCCATTCGGGATTGGCCAGTGATGTCTTCAGTGGCCGAGGTCAGGAGCTTCCTTGGACTTGCGGGCTACTATAGAAGGTTTGTGGAAAACTTCTCACGGATTGCTTTACCTCTGACCACGCTGACGAGAAAGGATCAAAAGTTCATTTGGACGCCGGAGTGCGCGCGA
Source organism: Platanthera zijinensis (assembly GCA_039513925.1). Taxonomy (NCBI): domain Eukaryota; kingdom Viridiplantae; phylum Streptophyta; class Magnoliopsida; order Asparagales; family Orchidaceae; genus Platanthera; species Platanthera zijinensis. The sequence goes on from CM077088.1 coordinate 176,722,537, forward strand.
GCTTTTGAAGACTTGAAGAGTCGTTTGACCACGGCGCCTGTGTTGACATCGCCATGTGGTACAGATGGGTATGAGATCTATAGTGATGCTTCTGGGAGCGGCTTAGGCTGCGTTCTTCTGCAGTTTGGTAAAGTGATTGCTTATGGCTCGCGCCAGTTGAAAGTGCATGAGCGGAATTACCCCGTCCATGATTTGGAGTTGGCGGCGGTAATCTTTGCGCTCAAGTTGTGGCGGCACTATCTATATGGCGTTAAAGTGGATATCTATACAGATCACAAAAGCCTAAAGTATTTGTTGGATCAGAAGGATCTGAATATGCGACAACGAAGATGGATGGAGTTTCTTGGGGACTACACCTTCGAGATTCACTATACTCGCGGGAAGGGAAATGTGGTCGCTGATGCTTTGAGTCGGAAGACTCCGGTACGGGCAAGCTGGTTGCAGAGGCATGATCAGCGGTTAATCCAGGAATTGGAAGCGTTGGAGATATCTTGTGTTGACAAGGGTTCTTCGACCGATGCATGCTTGAACTGGACGGAGGTGCAATATGACCTTACGGACAGAGTTCAGCGAGCAACGGAGCTTGATGAAAGTCTCCAGCGCTATGCAAAAGATGGGCCGGATGACCAATTCTCTTGGGATAACGGTTTGTTACGAAGAAATGGTCGAGTGTGCGTCCCGAGTGTGGGTAAATTGAGGGAAGAGTTGATGTACGAAGCTCACTTTGCAAAGTACTCAGTTCACCTAGGGAGCACAAAGATGTACAGAGATCCTAAAAAGCTGTTCTGGTGGCCCGGACTAAAGAAAGATGTCGCACGTTATGTGGCTGAATGCAATACCTGTGCGTTGGTGAAAGCAGAATGCCAGAAGCCTGGCGGTTTCCTGAAGTCGTTACCTATTCCAGAGTGGACGTTCGATGACATTTCGATGGATTTCGTGCACGGATTGCCGAGATCTCAACGCGGTCATGATTCAATCTGGGTGATTGTGGACCGGTTGACAAAAGTGGCGCACTTCCTTCCAAACAGAAGAGACGATTCAGTGGAAACCTTGGCCAAGCTTTATGTGGAGCAGGTTGTTCGACTGCACGGTGTTCCTCGGAGCATCGTTAGCGACCGTGATGGGCGGTTCACATCGAATGATTGGCGGCTCGTTCATCAAATGTTGGGTACAAAGTTAGCGTTTAGTACGGCCTTTCATCCCCAAACGGATGGCCAGACTGAACGAGCCAACAGGACGATGGAGGACATGCTCCGCATGTGCGCCCTAGACTTTGGTAAGAGATGGGAAGATTATATATTTCTTGTCGAATTTGCCTATAATAATAGCTACCAAGCGAGTATTGGTATGGCACCATTTGAGGCTTTATATGGTCGGAAATGCCGTACACCGTTAGCTTGGGCAGAAGCAGGCGAATCTAAGCTGAGTGGGAAAAAGGAAGTCGAAGAAGCTACCTCGCTCATACGCTCTATTCGGGAGAGGCTATTGATAGCCCAAGATCGTCAAGCAAAGTACTACAATGCCAAACACCGGAACGTGGAGTTCGCGGTGGGTGATTGGGTATATTTGAAGATCAAACCCTTCAAAGGCGTGTCCAGGATTCGGCATTTGAAAAAGCTAAGTCCGAGGTATCTTGGTCCGTTTGAGGTGGTGGAGCGGGTTGGGGAAGCTGCTTATCGACTAGCACTTTCAGCAGATTTGGGTGGATTACATGATGTATTTCACATCTCAGTCCTTCGTAAGGCGGTGAAGGATCCAGCTCAAGTAGTGGAGAATGATCGGGTACCGGTCGTCTATGGGCTAACGACGAGGGTTAGACCCATTCGGATCGAGGATCGAGCCGAGAAACAGTTGCGGAACAAAGTGATCGGGATGGTCAAGGTCCGATGGGACAATTGTGGCCGTGAAGAGCTAACATGGGAGCGAGAGCAGACCATGCGAGCTGATTTTCCCGAACTGTTTGTATAAGCTGTAGACCGTGTACTTTTTGTTATAACAGAGTTATCAAGTTATAGCATTGTTGGTTCTTGTTTCCTTACCGTGCAAATTTCGGGACGAAATTTTGTTAAGGGGGGGGAGGATTATAACACCCCAAAAAGACTCAAAAATAGTTTTGAGGTGCAGGTCATTTTACACGGCCTGGGACACGGGCGTGTCCCAGGGCGTGTCGGGGGTACACAGCCTGGGACACGGGCGTGTCCCAGGGCGTGTCACGCAAATAAAATGCGTTTTGAGTCAGAAAGTTACACGGCCTAGAACCAAGCCTTGAACATGGGCGTGTCAGGTTGGACACGGGCGTGTCCGATGCCGTGTGCCTACCCGTGTACTGCTTGCAGCTCGATGAGACAGGGGTGACACGGGCGTATCTCAGGAATGACACGGGCGTGTCAGGTTCGACACGGGCGTGTCTATGCCCGTGTTCTGGTAAATCTCAGTCGGTACGAATGCCGCGTGTGCCGCTTAAGGGTACACGGCCGGTGACACGGGCGTGTCACAGGCCGTGTCAGCCAAAAAAAATGAGTTTTTGGGCAAATCGTGGCCGTTCAGATTTCTCTCTTTGGATCCAAGGGCTCAGGTGATTCCTGGCTGGATTTAATCGGTGGAGGTTGATGAAGACTTCATTCTTCATTTGGTTAAGGAAGAGAGAAAGAGAGAGGAGGAAGAAGAAGGAGGAGGAGATCAAGCCACCGGCGGAGTTCCCGTGGTCCGATTCGTGATCCGAAGCCGGCGTTGTGAAGGCAAAGCTGTTGCGGTTCTTTCTCACCGGCTAGTTTGCGATGGCTCCCAAGAGATCGACAAGGTTAACGATCTCCCTTCTTGGACATGTGAAGTCCTTCTTTTCTGCATTGCATAGGGAAAACCCTTCCCCGCGAGTGTGCGGTGGGTTGTGGTGTCCCTTGGGGTAGATATGTGAAGTCCCCCTTGTTAGAGGCCGGAATTGGAGTACGGCTCTAGGCATGCTGTGTGAAGCTCATCTGGACATGGTCTGGATTGGTGATGCTTGTTTGCATATCGGAGAAGGCTCCGTGATTATGGCTTGTGTTGCCTTGTGCCTACCTGTTGCTTGGTGCAGCAGGAAGTACTGGATGATGTCCAGGAAATGAAGAGGGTTGGATGCAACTCTTGTGGCCGTGCGTTGCCACTTTATGAGCGGTTGAGCCGTTGGGCTGCAACTCGATGAAAAGGCAGATTGCCGAACAGGAAAGGTGAAACCGACCCGCGCCTATAAATAGCCATGGATACTTCCGTATTCGAGGTGGCACGGCGACTTGAGCAACGGGGGGTGGCTGATCCGTACCTGCGTTAGGTCCGTCCGACTTGGAAGCCTGGTTATAGGTTTTGTTGGAGCGCCTAATGAGAGTCTTAGGCCCGCGCGCCGGAAAGACTAGAATGCTCAAATACCGTGTAGACGGTGGTGTTGACCCTGGTATTCCGGTACACCAAGAATGTGCCCTGAGTGCACGGACTGTCGGGCCGTGTGGCCGATAGTTGTGATGGCTTGAATGTGCCTGCGTGCACATAGTTGCTATATGATGATGCCATGCTTTGCAGGGAAAGAATGCTAATGCCCCGAGAAAGGGGTAGGATTGTTATAATTGGGTCAGCTGAATGCTGACCGTTGCATTGTTTGCCACCGGTTGGGTGGATTGTCCCTATGCAGGTGCTGGAGAGCCAAGTGGTAAGTGAAGGGCTGAAGCCCTACTGCTGTTGCTGCTGCTGCTGCGGCTAGCCCTTGAAGGCTAAGCGAATGTTTTTGCTTGTTTTCTTTTACTCATGTATGGCCGGCCTGCACGCCGAGGTTTGTAAACCATACGGTGTGGAAAGAAGAACTGTAAGGCCTTAAGGCCAAACTCTATGTATTCGTTGTACATTCCGTGGCTATATATATAAAGGTGGTTTATATATTGGACATTCCTGGTTAGAGTTCAAATTACAACTTAAAGCTTCCGCTAGAATGCTCTGAGTTAGGATTCGTGTTAGGTTTTGTATTATCCTGTGACCTCACCGTCTGTTTGTGGCATATAGTGTGGGGCCCCCGCCGGACCTTCTACTATACGTCATTTAACGGATGGGGTCGTTACAGATACAAGATTAAATGAGATAAATTGAAGAATAAATGCATACGAATATCTCCTTCAAGCCTTCCTTCTCTTGGGTGCTCCACTTTCGTTCTCCAGAAAATCTCCAAACAAAATTGATCCAAAAGTCCAGAATAAAATTTTTCTCCAGGTTTTTATAGTCTCATAGCAAACATGGTCGAACACGGGTTCCGACACGGCCGTGTTGCAGGCCGTGTCGGCAGTTCCAAGGCAGCTCCACACGAGCAGACGTGTTTGGTCATGGGCCGTGTTGGATGACACGGGTACTGACATGGCCGTGTTGGAGAACACGGCCGTGTTGTTCTTCATGTTCTTCGGACACGGATAGGCCAGATTTAATACTTCGATTTGTCCCGAGAAGGACACGGTCTGGACACACGGGCGTGTTCAGACCCGTGTGAACAAATAGTTCCAGCTAGGATAGAACACGGGTAGGCACACGGGCGTGTTCCTACCCGTGTTCGACCAATTCTTCTGCTTTGATCAGCCCTCCTGGTCCCGTCAACTCCCCTGTTTTCTCCAAGACTTTTAGTTCCACTGATTAGTCGTACCTGCATTAGAAAAATGACGTAGTAAGTGGGGAGTTCAATACATAAAATAGTAAAGACTCTAACCTATGCTCTACTATTCATGACAATACCAATTCTCAACTATTTTGCGCAATTACTTGAGTAAAGAGGTAGAAAACAGTGGACATGATTACAATTATGATAGTCAGAATCTATCATAATTGTACTCATCAAATACCCCCAGACTTGAGTGTTTGCTTGTCCCTAAGCAAACTAATTCAAACAATTGAGTTACCGATACATAATTCTTCTTCCGCACACTGATTGTTTTGAATTCAAATAGAAATTTGATGCTGTAATTGTATAGGAAATAGTATAGCAGACTTTTCTAAATATAACTTTATCTTAAAAATTCCTCCAATACATATCTTAACTATTTTTCGCTCTTTCTTAGAATTAGGATTATAGTTATCCATTACTATTGTATGGAGAAAAGAATAATCTTAATAACATATGCATTAGTCTTTCAAAACTTAAACATACCTATATTGATAATCATACACTTTCCTTTACACACCCTCTCCATAGCACTAATGAGAGTTAGTAAAGTTGGATCCTTAGGACTTGTATGGTGGTGTAACCTTTTTGGCTTAGGATAGGTAATTATAGGTTGGGTAAGCAACTAAAAAAATAACTCGATGGGTTTTTTTTCTTTGCACACCTAGATCACAATTGAGCCCTTGGTATGGTCAATACCTTAACAAACATTGATATTCTACGAGCACCCCCAGACCTTGCACTTATTATACTTCCCATATATTTTTTTTCTTTGTTTCTTAACCAAAGGTCCATAGTAGGGATCATTCCGAATGGGTGCAAAGTCACACTCACTCAGGCCACATATCACTATGTTTTTGTTTTTAGGGACTTCATAGTAGGGATCATTCCGAATGGGTGCAAGTGTACACGCACTCAGGCCACATATCACTATGAAAATTCATTTCATTACGAACTCAATGATAGGTGCTACTAGGTGAGGATTTGCCTTGGTGAATTTTGGAGTTGGAATATCACAAAAATATAGGGATAAGGTCCAAATTGGGTGAGCAAGGGTATAATGTTTAAGGTTTTGGGATGTGAACGGCTCAAGCTATCCAAAAGGAGGCCTAAGTCATTTCCAGCTTTACTAATTAACATGTGCAAAAGGTTTGAGGATCGTTGGTTAGTTCTAGACACCAATAGAGAAAAGTTTTGTTATTTTATTTTGATCTCCTAATACACAATTATCAAAATATTGCATTCATCGACTCACTTTAGTATAGATAAATATATTTTCTAAAATGGAGTGATTATTAGTTAATAATATAAAGGACAATATTTTTAAACCAAATTATATGGAGAAAAGTAGGCTAATGAATTTCTATACGTAGTTACTAATCAACAAATTTGAACACGAATTCGGTTTAATCAGCGTGCGAAAGTAAATTAGATATTTATATTCCCAATGAGTGAAGTACGGAAAGCTTAAAGAAAAGTAATAGAATGCTGTGATAGAGAAAGAGAGTACTATGATAGAGATAATATCAGTAACTGTAATCATGCACCCCACTGTCAACACCAATACCCCCAGACTTGTGTTGCAATGTCCTCATTGCAAAAAAAAAAAATTTAAAAACAAATTGAGGTTATTATTGCACCAGGATAGAGAGAACTGATGATCATGAATATAAAGGAGCACAGAACAAAACAATGAACAAAAAAAAATACTTCTAGATATACTGTATATGCTAATACAAGATCATGATAATAACAATAAAAAGGATACAATGCTACAAAGCCAGATATACAGGGATATAAAATCAAAAATACATAGGCGTATCATCCTGGTCAGCCAGATCATCCTGAGTGCGAGATCGATGAGGAGCTGCTCGTGGTGGGCTAGTAATCCCTAAGTGTTGCCGGATCTGATATATGACGTCCTCAGTCCGCTGCTGCGTCTCCTCGATACGCTGAAGGCGCGGCGATAGCTGAGTGTCATAGAAGCGCTGGATCTCCTGTGCATATCGAGACTGCCGTGGAGGCTGGGCAGAAGAGGACTCCCCCTGAGTATATGTCGAGCGGCGTGGGGGAATGAGAGGCTCATCGAGGTCTGGATCTACCTCCTCGTCGTCGTCGTGGACATGACGTCCACGACTCGCAATGGTGTAAGTAATCCCACCCCGGCCTTGACGTGCTGAAATGAGGCGGATGGATCGAAGACTTGCCATGGTGATGGGCATAGTCCTTGCTACCACCGTCATCGGGGGAAGAGGCGAGAATATGCCCATATTCCTGGCCAAGCGCGTAATGTAAGGGGCTACACAAATGGACCCGGCGCGGGAGTGCTCCGCCTGATGAAGAATGAACTGAGCAAGCATGTACCCTAAGTGGATGGGGTAACGGGCTGTCATGCTTTGCAGATAAAGGATGTCCTGTCGGCTAACTACGCTAGAGCTTTCGCCCCGGCCACTCAGAGTATGGCTAAGCAGATGATGAACGTAATGTACGGCGGGGGAAACCAGCTTTGAGGCCTTAGACCTCTTGGCTTCGTAGGGCTCGGTGTCAAAAGAGAGACGGCGCCAAATATCGCCCGCCTGGTCGCGACTGGGGAGACTAAAATTCAGATCCGAGTAGGCATCACTAAAGAGGAATGCCTCTTCGTACACTCCTAAATGTTGTGTAAATTGGATGAGAGATAGCGTGTAGAAGGTGCCTCCTACCCGAAAGGAGATATTCCCCTCGGTTGGTCTTCCATTATCGGTCATGGAGGGTCGAAGGTTTAAATAGAAGGTGGACAAAAACTCGAGAGTGAGCTCGCGGAAACCTAACTCTTCTATTGCAAAAAAACCTTGCCACCCTATTACAGAAATTAATTCCTTAACATTGGCAGTAAGACCGATGGCTTCCAAGACGTCCCAATCGATCATTCGTATGTCCTGAAATTTCTTGGCTTGCAGGCGGTTATAGCGGTTAGTATGCACTGCATCCATGAAAACTAAGGGCTGAACGATGTCGCGTCTCTCAGTAGACAACGCTTGTAGTTCCGGTCTACGTCGGCGACCGCCTTGGCTACGTGAAGATGACATGATCTGAAAATAAAGGAACAAAATATTCTAAAGCGAATGAAGATGGAAAAAATCTAATAAAGAAGAAGAGATCTTATGGATAGAAACCCAGGAATTATACCGATGATGTAAATAGCGAAACGACGAGGCGATTGCACGAAATTGGGAGAGCTCCGGCTGTACTGGTTGCAGGAATGAAAAGGGGAGAAGGTGGAACTGATGGAATGAATTCCAAAAAATTTGCCCCTTTAAAAAGAAGTCGAACACGGGTGTACACACGGCCGTGTGTGTACCCGTGTTAGGGAATCGACGTGGGCGGGAAACACGGTCTTCAAGGAGACGTGTGGTCATTTCGCGGGAACTGCTCGTGTCAGTTGGACACGGTCAACAACACGGCCGTGTCCACAACCCGTGTGGTCAATCTGACAGGTGGTTGGATTTGACACGGTCCACAACACGGGTGTGTGTGGACCCGTGTCCTTCTCTGTATGAAATCTCTTTAATTGGCCGTATCGACACGGGTGAGCACATGGTTGGGTTAATAGCCGTGTACATTAAAACACGGCCACAAACACGGTTGTGTGGAGACCCGTGTTATTCGCTAGCGTAACATTGAAATGGCGATGAATGACACGACAACGCACACGGGCGTGTATTTGCCCGTGTGGTGCTCTGTAAATTTCTGCCTTTCCTGGTTTAAATAGGGTGCACGGCTGGGTGACTGTGCGTGTGCTCGACACGGCCAAGCACACGGCCGCGTGCTTGGCTGTGTACTCTTCTTAAATAGTGATTTCTCCTAATTTTTTTTATTTTATTTTATTTTATTTTTCGGGGTAGAAATTTAAATAAAGTTTTCATTAAAATTTTTATAAACTATTTAGACAAGTTACTATTGAATTATATATATATAGTTTCTTAGTCTAGATGAAGGCAGGATTCTAGGCGAGCAGAAACTTGGGGAAGTGCACTATAATAAAGTTTTAACCGGTGCCCGTTGACTTTAAAATCTCCTTTTTCAGGGTGAGTTAGTTCGACGGTGCCATAGGGGAAAACTTTTTTAACTTGGAAGGGTCCGGACCACTTAGACCTAAGCTTCCCTGGGAATAAACGCAGCCTAAAATTAAAAAGGAGAACCTGGTCACCTTCGTTGAATGTTCTGGCTTTTCGGAGGTGACGGTCATGAAATAGTTTGGTTTTCTCCTTATAAATTCTGGAGTTTTCATATGCCATAGTCCTCCATTCGTCTAGTTCATTAAGTTGAAGTTTGCGTTTTTCCCCTATAGAATTAGTATCAAAATTTAGAGATTGTATTGCCCAATATGACTTGTGCTCTAATTCTATAGGTAAGTGACAGGATTTACCATAGACTAATCTAAAGGGGGTGGTTCCTATAGGTGTTTTAAATGCGGTCCTATAAGCCCATAAACAATCGTTTAGTTTCCTAGACCATTGTTTTCTATTCCCTTCTATAGATTTTTCTAGGATACGTTTAAGTTCTCTATTGGATACCTCAACTTGACCACTAGTCTGCGGATGATATGGTGTAGCTGTCCTATGTACGACTCCATATTTATGTAATACCTTATCTAGCTGTAGATTGCAAAAGTGAGAACCCCTATCGCTAATAAGTGTACGTGGTGTGCCAAATCGCGCAAATAGAGATTTCAGGAATTGAATTACTACTCTACTATCATTAGTAGGTAAAGCTTGCGCCTCAACCCACTTTGATACGTAATCTACGGCTACCAAGATAAATTTATTCCCGAATGAAACTGGAAATGGACCCATAAAATCTATCCCCCACACATCAAATACTTCACATTCAAGAATAAAGTTTTGCGGCATTTCATGTAATTTAGAAATATTACCTGTTTTCTGACAAGAATCACATGAAAGCACATACCTTTGGGCATCCCTGAATAGAAGGGGCCAATAAAAACCCGAATCAAGAACCTTTTTCGCAGAGCGATTTGCTCCATAGTGACCACCAGTAGGACCTGAATGACACTTCTCCAGGATTTTCCACCCTTCCTCGGCTGATACACACCTTCGGATCACGGAATCTGCACATATCCGAAAAAGAAAAGGGTCCTCCCAAAAGTAATATTTCAAGTCGGAGAAAAATTTCTTTTTCTGCTGATATGAAAAATCCTGTGGGAGGACCTTAGCCACAAGATAGTTTGTATAATCTGCAAACCATGGATAATCATTGTTTACTTTCAAAGATAAGGCAAATAACGATTCCTCAGGGAATGCATCAGAAATTTCAGATTCTTCTAACATTGCTCGTAAAGGATTTTCTAAACGTGAAAGATGGTCTGCCGCTAAGTTTTCTGCTCCTCGTTTATCCCTAATTTCCAAATCAAATTCTTGCAATAGAAGAACCCAACAGATTAAACCAGGCTTTGCGTCCGCCTTGGCTAGCAAATATTTAAGTGCAGAGTGATCCGTGAAAACTACTATCTTGGACAATGTTAAATAGGATCTAAATTTATCAAAGGCAAAAACTACTGCTAGAAGTTCTTTTTCAGTAGTAGTATAATTCTCTTGTGCATTATTAAGTGTTTTACTAGCATAAAATATAGGATGAAAATGTTTGTTTCGGCGTTGTCCTAGAACAGCCCCTACCGCAAAACTGCTAGCATCACACATGATTTCAAAAGGCTGAGTAAAATCAGGCGCTATCATAATAGGAGAATTAATTAATCTCTCTTTTAAGAACTCAAAAGCATGTAGACACTCTTGATTAAAGAGAAAAGGTGTGTCCTTTTCTAAAAGTCTCGTAAGTGGTTTAGCAATTTTGGAAAAGTCTTTAATAAACCGACGGTAAAATCCGGCGTGGCCTAAAAAACTTCTCACTGCCTTAACGGATGTGGGTGGTGGTAACTTTTCTATTGTCTCTATCTTCGCTCTATCTACTTGAATTCCGCGATTAGAGATTTTATGACCAAGTACTAACCCTTCTTGTACCATAAAATGGCACTTCTCCCAGCTAAGTACTAAGTTAGTTTCCTCACACCTCCTCAAAACTTTTCTAAATTATTCAAACATAAATCAAAGGAATCTCCAAAGACGGAGAAGTCATCCATAAACACTTCCATGATATCTTCAACATACTCATTGAAGATGGCCAACATGCATCTTTGGAAAGTAGCGGGGGAATTACATAGACCGAAAGGCATACGCCTATAGGCAAAGGTGCCGAATGGGCACGTGAACGTTGTTTTCTCTTGGTCTTCTGGGGCAATTGGGATTTGGAAATACCCAGAAAGTCCATCTAGAAAACAATAATACGCATGCCCTGACAAGCGTTCTAATATTTGGTCAATAAAGGGTAAAGGGAAATGGTCCTTCCTAGTGGCATCGTTTAGCTTCTATAGTCTATACAGACACGCCAACCTGTTATTGTTCGCGTTGGAATTAATTCATTTTTATCGTTTGCTACCACAGTTAAACCACCCTTCTTAGGAACGACTTGGACAGGACTAACCCATGAACTATCGGAAATAGGGTATATCATACCAGCATCTAACAATTTAACAATTTCAGCCTTAACTACCTCTTTCATATTAGGATTAAGCCTACGTTGCGGTTGAATAGATGACTTATAGTTTTCTTCCAAAAGGATTTTATGAGTGCAAAAACTAGGATTAATACCTTTTATATCAGATATTTGCCAGGCTATTGCACCTTTACATTTTTTCAACACAGTTAATAATTTGGTTTTTTCAATCTCAGAAAGATGAGAAGAATTGATAACTGGGTAAGACAAATTAGTTCCTAAGAATGCATACTCAAGATGATCCGGTAAATTTTTTAATTCAACTACAGGTGGATTCTTAGTATTATTCTTAAGAACTTCATGATTTCCTTCTGTAAGTAAGTTATATTCAGTATTTCCATTCATCGAAACAGAGCTATCTAGAAAAAATAAATGCTCAACAATGTCTTCACTAGTTTCATCTTCTAGAAAGCAATTAGTAATGCAAATTTCTAAAGGGTCTTTATAATAAAAATTAGAATCAATAGAAGTCATTAAATCATCAACACCATGAGAAAAGTAGCAACAATCATCACTATCCAAAGATTGTTTCATAGTATTGCCAATTTGAAAAGTGACTTCATCCTCCCCTACTCTCAAAACTAATTTACCATCAAAAACATCAATAAGAGCTCTAGAAGTGGCTAGAAATGGACGACCAAGTATAAGTGGTACTTCTATATTTTCGTCCATATCTAAAATAACAAAATCGGCAGGAAATATAAATTTGTCTACCTTAACTAATACATCCTCCACTATACCTCTTGGGTACTTAACCGACCTATCTGCCAACTGGATGCTCATCCTAGTCGGGCTAAGTTCCCCTAGGCCTAGTTTCAAATATAATTTATAAGGCATCAAATTTATACTAGCTCCTAAATCCGCTAAAGCTTTATTAACTTGCAAATCACCGATTAAACATGGAATTGAAAAAGAACTGGGATCCTTAAGTTTTTGTGGTAATTTATTTTGTAAAATAGCAGAGCATTCTTCACTAAGTGTAACTAAAGATAATTCTTCTATTTTCCTTTTATTAGAAATTAAATCCTTCAAAAATTTTGCATACTTGGGCATTTGAATAATATCAGAAAAAGGTAAATTAACATGCAATTGTTTAATCATAGATAAAAATTTACCATATTGCGCATCCATGCGCTCCTTGTTTATCTTTGCCGGATATGGTACGGCTGGTTGATATTCCATTGGTGTCACGTTCGGTGCTTCTCCACTGGACTCCTCTTGAGGTGCATCCTGTGCAAGCCTTGGGTCTTGTATTTCCTTCCCGCTCCTCAACTGAATTGCTCGTGCATGCTCCTTTGGGTTTGTCTCAGTATTTCCTGGAAGTGTCCCTTGTTGTCTCTCTGATACCATCCTTGCCAACTGCCCAATCTGATTCTCCAAATTTCGAATAGAACCCTCTTGATTACGGAAGGCAACATCGGTAGTTTGCATGAACTTTGCAAGGACATCTTCCAATGTTGGTTTCCTTGGCTCCAATTGTTGTTGTTGTTGTCCAAACATGGGTTGTTTGCCTTGGTTGCCTTGCCCTCCACAAGAGAAATTGGGGTGGTTCCTCCATCCTTGGTTGTATGTAAAACTATATGGGTTGTTTGCAGGATTGAAAGGTGGTCTGGGATTATTACCCATGTAGTCTACATGTTCTTGCACTTGAGGTTCACCACTAGGTATTTCAACAAGGGAAGGGTCTCATTGTTGAGGTACCATGGGGGGCGTAGCTAAAGAAAGGTTGTCCATCTTTTGATGGAGCTTCTCCACTTGAATTGCTAAGGCTATTACGGCATCCACTTCATACATTCCGGCAGGCTTAGTAGACTTTGGCCGCACGGTAGTCCATTGGTAGCTATTCATTGCCATTTCTTCTATCAACTGCTGGGCGGCCTCAGGTGTCTTATTGTTCAAGGTGCCTCCACTAGCCGCATCAATCATCTGTCTGGTGGCTGGATTTAGACCATTGTAGAAGGTCTGAATCTGAAGCCAAGAAGGTAAGGCATGATGGGGGCATCTCCTTAATAATTCTTTGAATCGTTCCCAAGTATCATACAATGATTCAGCCTCCAATTGAACATACATAGAGATGTCGTTTCTTAACTTTGCGGTCTTTGCCGGTGGAAAATACTTCATCAAAAACTTCTCAACCATCATGTCCCAAGTAGTAATGGAACCTCGAGGTAACGAATTGAGCCATTGCTTTGCCTTATGCCTTAATGAGAATGGGAACAATCTCAATCTAATGGCATCGTTGGAGGCACCATTAATCTTGAAAGTATCACATATCTCTAGGAATCCGGCTAAGTGTGTATTGGGGTCCTCGTCTTGTAAGCCATCATATTGAACATATTGTTGCACCATTTGTATCACGCTCGGCTTTAGTTCGAAATTATTGGTTGGATTGGGAGGTCGAACAATGCTTGACCCAGTTCCTTGGAGATTAGGTCTAGCAAAGTCAGACATGGTTTGCTCATTTTGGTTTGCCATGATATCAAAATCCTCAGGATGGTGTTCTCCTTGATTCACTGTTTCTTCTTCTGACAGTTCGGTTACAATATCTGTGGTGTTAATACCCACGTCTCTTTGATTAGTGTTATGAATAAGTCGTTCTGGATCAGATTGAAATGGTTCTAGCCCAGAATTTCTTGCCCTGGTCATAGACTAACAGACTACAAAACAGAGATTAAATAATATAATTACACTATAAACTATATTACATATATTTATTAGTAAACAAAAATGGTAGATTAATAGAGTTAAAGCTTTCAAAATATTAAAAAGGGGTCCCCGGCAACGGCGCCAAAAACTTGATGATCATTTTCACAAAGCCTAACCTTGATGCGGAGTCATTCTACGTTTTATCGTAACTATGTAGATGGGCATAAGCTAGATTGAATTATCTTTCAGGCAAGTGCACCTATCAATCATAGTATAAGAGAATCTTACATCTCGTATCGTATTCCACAGGGTCCTTTCAACTACTTGTACTCACTCTCACTCTGTTATCATACCTACATTTAAAATTTCGTTCTAACATAGATTAATCCTAACTATGACTACTTGGATAAAAATTATATTGGAGAGTTACAAAAATAATTTCAAGCCGAAAGTTAAAGGCGTTCAATGAACATCATCATTTTATGTAATCATGCAATAACAAAACTATCAAATTCATTGTATTGTAAAGGGTTAAACTAATTATCAAATTCTCTCTCGAGCAATTTGAAATTTAAATCTAAGTTAAGTAAATCTTCTCTCGAACAATTTACAATACTCAAATTTGCATTGAATGAAACACCCTATCTACTACATAGATTCATGGAACTTTATCTCTAAAATACCATAAATCCATCATTTCGTATTCTAATTTTCCAAGAAACATATCTCTCGATCATGAATTTTAGATTACAAAGAGAATTAATACATAAATATGAAGATTTAACCATCATCCAAAGAATCCAATTTCTCAATCTAGACATTTGGAATTCATGTAAAAGTAAATAATCATTCATAACAAGGATAATCCTCAATGTTTGCAAACCCATATACGAACAAAATACCATGAAATTGATTAAAACAAGAAGATACATGATTACTAATTTGTTCAAACACATTGTTCATGAAAATTAAAAGATAAATAAAGTTGGATTACCAAAAGAGATACAAGATTAAATGAGATAAATTGAAGAATAAATGCATACGAATATCTCCTTCAAGCTTCCTTTTCTTGGGTGCTCCACTTTCGTTCTCCAGAAAATCTCCAAACAAAATTTATCCAAAAGTCCAGAATAAATTTTTTCTCCAGGTTTTTATAGTCTCATAGCAAACATGGTCGAACACGGGTTCCGACACGGTCGTGTTGCAAGCCGTGTCGGCAGTTCCAAGGCAGTTCCACACGAGCAGACGTGTTTGGTCATGGGCCGTGTTGGATGACACGGGTACTGACACGGCCGTGTTGGAGAACACAGCCGTGTTGTTCTTCATGTTCTTCGAACATGGGTAGGCCGGATTTAATTCTTCGATTTGTCCCGAGAAGGACACGGTCTGGACACACGGGCGTGTTCAGACCCGTGTGAACAAATAGTTCCAGCTAGGATAGAACACGGGTAGGCACACGGGCGTGTTCCTACCCGTGTTCGACCAATTCTTCTGCTTTGATCAGCCCTCCTGGTCCCGTCAACTCCCATGTTTGCTCCAAGACTTTTAGTTCCACTGATTAGTCGTACCTGCATTAGAAAAATGACGTAGTAAGTGGGGAGTTCAATACATAAAATAGTAAATACTCTAACCTATGCTCTACTATTCATGACAATACCAATTCTCAACTATTTTGCGCAATTACTTGAGTAAAGAGGTAGAAAACAGTGGACATGATTACAATTATGATAGTCAGAATCTATCATAATTGTACTCATCATATGTTGAAAAGGGAAAGGTGGTGGAGTCCACTGAGTCTTAATATGCTACAACTCAGCCAAGGGTGTATAATCTTGGACAACAGGAGGCCATCAAACATGCGGATGTCGTCACAGGTATGAGTAGTATATAGTTTTCATGCTTTATATGTACAACCCCATATCCGGCGAGTGGGGTCAGCAGGGGCTAGATCAGCCGAACCTAGCCCAAATCCCAGTGAGTTGAGCCCTGGGCATCAAGTCCATTTGGCACACCCAGACAGGGGCGGCGAGTTTAGTCGGCGCCCATCCCCTGGCGCCGAGCTCACTCGACGCCCCCTGCCCCGTCCAGCTTGCCTTGACATCCGTTCAGCTCGCAAGGGTTCGTCGAGTCCAGGTCGACGGATTCCAGGCCGATCGACGAGCTCATCTCGACGAACTTCTGGCCCGATCATCGAACTCGCGGTAAGCAGGTAGGGCGGGCCTAGCTCATGCTCTCCTAGTATAGAGCCAAGGCGGCGAGTACTAGCTCCATCCGGTACTCGCCACCCTTGCTGAGTAGAGGCATTTGTAGGGTAACTCGTCCCTTCAGCTGTGATATATTTTTACCATTTTGCTCCCCGTTGGCCTGCCCATAGCCAGTTAAAACAGCAGAGTCTCGCTGTTGGCAAACCCGGGTGGGCTGCATATAGCTGTTCAGAGCAGCGGAGGTTGGCTATTTGCAGGCCGTTTTCAGAAATCTATAAATAGGACCCAAGGGGTACCTCAAAAGGAATGCCTACTTGTCTCCAAAGTCCCCCTAGCGTTTCCTGAGGTACCTTGGCCCGACACTTGGTTAAGGAGGGGAAGCGCTCAGTGATCTTCCAGGTATGTGGTGGGTCCTCTACACCGAGCCCTTGGTTCCTTCCCAGTTCCCTCTTCCAGTCTTCCAGCTCGTGGGAGAGAAGTAGGTGTGTGATCACCCCTTCCCCAAGGGTGAACTCCACAAGAGACCGATTTTCGGTTTCAATATTTTGGTGCGGTGAGTGTGGAGAGTGGTCAGCAAAGAAAATCTTCAACGAGTTCAATGACTGGTGTAGAAGGGCAAGGATCGGATAGGACAGACTCGCCACCCCCTCCCCCTCTCACGATAATGGGGATGTTCGAAGATTTCAGGCAGGAAGTACTCGGCTTGGTCCGATTCGCACTCGGCGCGCGTGCTAAGTGCTCTACTCCAGCGATCCAAGTTCTCGCGGATCTGGTACTCGGTGAGGCCACTCCCGTCTGGCGAGCAGGGAAGGAGATCACTGAGGAAGTTTGGGGTGCCGAGCTCCTCGGGAGAGTGCTCTTCCCGGGCTCGGGAGGAAGCGGCAGGTTCAGCGAGATGGGGGCGCGAGACCCCCCAGCTCGCTCAGTGGGGGGAGACAGCCCCTTTAGCGAGTTGGTCTCCTCTGCACCCGTCCCGGATGGGTTCAGGGAGCCCAAGATGTCCTACTATACTGGGAAGGGGGACCCGGTCCAGCACGTCCAATGGTTTGAGGATGTGGTCTCGATCCGACAGATGTCAGATGGCTTCAAGTGCAGACTCTTTGCCATCACTCTGAAGGAGAAAGCAAGAGAGTGGTTCCACCAGCTGTCGGCCAACTCCATCTACAGCTTCGAGGACCTATGTCGGGGGTTCGTGTTGAGGTTCACAACCTCGAAGAGGAGGAAGAGGGAGTCGGAGTCCCTATTCCGAATTAAGCAGGGGGAGAATAAGACCTTGGGGAGCTACGTCGATCGCTTCCAGGAGGAGGTCACCCAGGTTCAGGAGATGTCGGGGCACACTCTAATGATGGACTTCACCCTAGGGCTACATCAGGGTTTCTTCTGAATGGAGTTGAAGAGGACACCACCCCTCTCCTACGAGTGGTTGATGGAGAGGGAGGCGAGAGAAGTCGACGGGGAGGCGTCGAATCCAGAATTTTCCCGTAAGTTTGCCAGATGAGCTACGGAGGAGGAGAGGCCCAGGGGGGCCAGGAACCAAGAGGAGAGGAGAGCTGAACCCCAACAGAGGGAGCAGCAGCAGCAACAATAACAGCCCAGGTGGGGGAATCAGGAGCCGAATCACCGGCTAGGGTGGAGGACAGAATGACAAGATCAGGGGGCGAGAAGAGGGTTCCATGGAGGGGACCGTCGCTAGGGAGACCAAGGCCATTTTATCCTCCGGGAGGGAGGCAGGTCCAGAGGCTATAGCAATAGACATGGGGGAGAGAAGGAGGGCGGCAAGGAGAAGGAGAAGGGAAGTAAGGGTGGATCTGCCCTATTGCGACTTCCACAAGAAGAAAGGGCAATCCACAACCACGTGCCCGGAGTTCCTCGAGTTGCGAGGAAATAGGGAGCAATAACGGCAGCAGGAGCGTACGGAGGTGCAGATCAAAGAGGTCCTGCTGCGCTAGGAGGAGGACCGGTGCGAGGACCGGGTGGATGTGGGGACCCGGGGAAGGATCAGGATGATCCATGGAGGGGCAGGTGTCGAGGCTTCCCGCAAGGAAAGCCTCCATACCATGTACCGAAGGAGCATCGCCTCCACATCCTAGACCCCACCCCAGGAGGAGAATATCACCTTCTCGAGGAAGTATATGCCAGATCACGAGGATCCATTTTGTGATGCGCTGGTCATCCAGAAAGCCATCGAGAATTTCACCATCGCCCGGATCCTCGTCGACAATGGAAGCTCGATCAACATCATCTTTAAGAAGGCGTTCGATGTGATGAAGGTGGAGGTCAAGAGGGTGCTGGCCTCAGACAGACCCTTGTTCGAGTTCTCGGAGGAGAGGAAGGAGGTAGAAGGTGGAGTGGGACTCCATATCACGCTAGGGGGCAGTCCCGCACTTGCAAGTTCGTCATTATGGACACCCCTAGCAGCTACACCGCCATCTTCAGGAGGACTCTCATCAGCACCTTTCGCTACGTCCCCTCGTCCTTCCACTAGTGCTTGAAGTTCAACATCGAGGGGGTCCAGGTCCGGGTCCGCGGGGACCCTAAGATAGCAAGGGAGTGTTATGTCACCGCCGTGAACTCCATCTCATGGCAGGACGGTGCCGAGGAGATGGGGCGAAGGATGGAGGAGGTAGAGCAGGAGGCTGGCCAAGAGGAGATGGGGGTAGAGGTGACTCGCCCTCGGGAGGAGGATATGGAGGAAGTCTAGGAGCCGGCCGAGGCAATGGCCATGTAGGAAGCCGAGGAATAGGTCCTCACCCCCAGAGGGGGGGATGCTGAAGAGTGGAGGGAGCAGTCTCATCTGGAGGCGGCTTAAGAGGTGGTGGAGATGGAGGTTCTCACCCTTAGAGGAAGGGTTAAGAAGGTCTACGTCAGCGTGGGGCTGACCCCTGACGCTCAGGGCTGGATGTTGGAGTGCATCCAGAAGAATGTGGATGTCTTCGCCTGAAGTGCTGCAGAGATTCCAGGGATCGATGCGGATGTGGACTGTCATCGCCTCAACCTGGATCCGGAGGCTCGCCCCATCCAGCAGAAGAAGAGGTCCACAGCGGACAAGTTGGCCGAGCCAATTCGGGAGGAGGTGGCCAAGCTCCTCAAGGCCGGTTTTACTTCTGAGATCCTATACCCCGGCTGGGTCTCCAATGTTGTAATGGTTAAAAAAGGAGACGGCCGGTGGAGAATGTGTGTTGATTTTTCTTTACTTAATAAATCATGCCCTAAGGATTGTTACCCCTTGCCTCGGATCGACGTGCTGGTTTACTCAGCCGTCAGTTTCCCTATAATTAGTTTCCTAGATGCTTTTTTAGGTTATCATCAGATCAGGATGCACCCTCCCGACGTCAAGGATGTCTCCTTCATCACAGGGGATGGGTGATACTATTATAGAATGATGCCTTTTGGGCTAAAAAATGCATGGGCGACCTATCAAAAGATGATGGACAGGGTCTTCCGAGATCAAAAGGGAAGGAACCTGAAGGTGTATGTAGACGACCTAATGATCAAGAGCCTGGACGTCAACTCTCACCTCCGGGACTTGGAATAGACTTTTGCTACTCTCCGTGAGTACAAAATGAGGCTGAACCCCTTGAAGTGCATCTTCGGGGCAAGAAAGGGCAAATTCCTGGGGCATCTCCTCACCCCTGCCGGTGTAGAGCCCAAACCGGACAAGGTGAGGGCGATTGTGGAGTTGGGTTCACCACAAAATGCCAAGGAAGTGCAGCGGTTATCAGGGAAGTTAGTAGGGTTGAGCCGGTTCCTCTCCCGGGCCGGGGAGAAGTTCTCTCCCTTCTTCAAGACTCTAAAGGGAGGCCGGAAGTTCGAGTTGACCTCAGAGTGCGAGGAGGCATTCCAGGCCTTGAAGAGGCAGCTTACTCAGGCCCCCCTGCTCTAAGGGCCAGAGGAGGGGGGGACTTGTTCTTGTATCTAGGGGTCGGAGCGGAGGCCCTGAGCTCCGTTTTTTGTTCGGAAAGAGAGGAAGAAATAATCCCGATTTACTATGTTAGTCGGGTCTCGAGGAAGGCAGAGCTTCGGTATCCTATCCTGGAGAAGCTGGCCTTTGCTAGCATCATTTCAGCTCGAAGGCTCCGACCCTACTTCCAGGCACACTCGATCCGAGGGGTTGAGCGAATTCGACATTTCCTTTGTCCCTCGCCTTTCGATCAAGGCACAATCAATTGCCGACTTCCTAGCAAATTATGTGGTGGAAGTGGCGGAGGTTGAACTCCCCCACCCAGTCCCCTGGAAGGTGATGGTAGACGGCACGTCGGGAAGGCATTCCCTAGGGGTGGGGGTGATCTTGGAGAGTCCACAAGGGATGAGGATTGAACAAACATTGGTGGTGTACTTTCCCATTACCAACAATCAAGCCGAGTATGAGGCAGTGATCGCGGGGCTACGCTTGGCCAGGGAGCTGGGGGTGTGCGACCTGGAGGTCCTCACTGACTCCATGGTGGTGGCCTCCTAGATTAACGGAGAGTTCGAGGCAAGGGAGCCAACTCTGCAGCTGTACTTGGCAAAGGTGAAGGGGGTCATCGGCACGTTCCAGACTTTCTCCATCTGGCACGTGCCCAGGGAGGAAAACAAGCACGTAGATTAACTGGCAAAAGCATGGCCCCTGGGTGGGGGGGTACCATCACTGACTTGTTCCACCCTTCTATTGAGGAGGGAGAGCTGATGGAGGTGGAGCAGCACCCCTCGTGGATGGACCCATTCACGACTTTCTTGTCCACGAGTGAGTATCCTGAGGGGATGGACGGGAAGAAGCTCAAGTACAAATCGGCATACTATCTCATGTGCTATGGACAGCTGTACTGAAAGACCCTCTCGGGGATGTTGGCACGTTGCGTGGCCGAGGGGGAGGTCCCGAGGATCTTGGAGGACGTCCACTCTGGGGAGTGTGGAAGCCACTCTGGGAGTCGGACGCTGGAAGGGAGGATCATCAGGCAAGGGTACTTTTGGCCGACCCTGGGCCACGATGCGGCAAAGTTCACAAAGGAGTGTCATAAGTGCCAACTATTCGCCCACCTCTAGCTGCAACCGGCCCAGCGCCTCAGGAGTATCACAGCACCCTGGCCATTTGCAATCTGGGGAATGGATTTGGTCGGACCCTTTCCCCAGGCCAGCGACCAAATAAGATTCTTGTTAGTCATGATCGAATATTTCTCCAAGTGGATGGAAGTCAAAGCTTTGGCCAAGGTGACCTCCAGAGTCATTAAGAACTTTGTTTGGGGGGGAGATCATCTGCCGACACAGGTTGCCCTAGGCCATAGTCACGGACAATGGACCTCAGTTTGCTAGCGCCGAGTTCATCAGCTTTTGTGGGCAGCCCGGGATTGATCTCAGGTTCGCCTAGGTCCATCACCCAAGGAGCAATGGGCAGGTTGAGGCAGCAAACAAGATCATTATCAACCTCCTAAAAAAGAAAGTAGAGAACCTGAAAGGTAGTTGGGTGAAGCAGCTCCCCTCGTTCCTCTGGGCCCTCAAAACCACACCCAATACGGCCACAGGGGAGACCCCTTTCAAACTTTCTCATGGGTGCAGACAGTGCTCCTAATAGAGTTCGAGGTCCGAACGCCTCGGGTGGTCGAGGCAGGAAAAGGTAGGGAGGAATGGAGAGCCGAGAACAAAGAGGAGCTACGGCTCTCCCTTGACATGGTTGAAGAGTTGCGAGACCTCTCTACCATCAGGCAAGAGGAAGTGAAGAGAAGAATGGTCAAGTACTTTGACAAGCATATCAGAGTCAAACAATTCACGGAATGGGACTTGGTCTTAAGAAAGGTAGATTCCGTAGGGAGGTCAGCCACAATGGGGAAACTAAACCCCAATTGGGAAGGACCATACATAGTGCAGGAGGTCTTGAAGTCAGGAGGGTATCGCCTTCAGAATGTGGAAGGCAAGACCCTAGGTCTCACATGGAGTGGCGACGACCTGAAGCGCTTTTACCCCTGAGTCATGTAAGTTATATTTTGTGGAATAAAATTTCTCGAGATACTTAAGCTCATGACATGTTTTGTGCAAGTGGAAGAGTGAATCCACTCCAGACCCTGAGCAGATCCCGCTGTCAGGCTCCCATCAAGCTGGCAGGGATGGATGACTCGGAGGAGTCTGCCCCAGACCCCGAGCATATCCTATTGTTAGGCTCCCATCAAGCTGGTAGGGCTGGATGTCACTCGAAGGAGTCTGCCTCAGAACCCGAGCAGATCCCGCTGTCAGACTCCCATCAAGCTGGCAGGGCTGGATGTCACTCGGAGGAGTCTTCCCCAGACCCCGAGAAGATCCCGCTATCAGGCTATCATCAAGCTGGCAGGGCTGGATGTCACTCGGAGGAGTCTGCCCCAGAACTCGAGCAGATCCCGTTGTCAGGCTCCCATAAAGCTGGCAGGGCTGGATGTCACTCGGAGGAGTCTGCCCCAGACCCCGAGCAGATCCCGCTGTCAGGCTCTCATCAAGCTGCTAGGGCTGGATGTCACTCGGAGGAGTCTGCCCCAGACCCCAAGCAGATCCCGATGTCAGGCTCTCATCAAGCTGGCAGGGCTGGATGTCACTCGGAGGAGTCTGCCCCAGACCCCAAGCAGATCCCGCTGTCAGGCTCTCACCTAGCTGGCAGGGCTGGATGTCACTCGGAGGAGTTTGCCCCAGACCCCTAGCAAATTCCGCTACCAAGCTCTCACCTAACTGGCAGGGCTAGATGTCACTCGAAGGAGACTGTCCAAGACCACGAGCAGATCCCACTGTCAAGCTCTCACCTAGCTGGCAGGGCTGGATGTCACTCGAGGGGAGAATATTGCTTTCCTAAAGGTACGAGGGGAGAAGACCCTCATGGGCGAGATCTTACTCGCAGGCCCATCTCGACAAAAAGAAGGTGAGTCGTCCTGAGCCTCCCATTGAGGGCGAGCTCCAATGAAGCACTCCACCCCCTCCCCTTCGGTTTTACTTATAAATATTTTTATGGTTTCGACTCGACATTGGCAAAGAGAAGGTTAACTCATGCGCGAGCTGGGTAGGTATGACCCCAGCTCGGCAGGCTCATGTCTGGTTGACCTGGGGAAGGGGGAGCTCTCGGAATCCGCTCATGAGTACGAGTCCTAAACATGCGTTCTAGCGTCAAGTCCTTTCCTAGCGAGATCCGACAAAGGGGAGGAAAATCGCGGGCGAGTGCGGCACAAAAAGAAGAATTCAAAGCAAAAAAAGATAGAGAAATTTTACAAACATTTACAAATGATTTTCATTCTTTAAATATCTGATTACAATATCAAAACACGCCTTCGCGAGGTTACAAAAGAGGGAGGGGGAAAGAAAAGAAAGAACAAAAATCTGGCTCAGCTCTCGCCCTCCTCCCCGGAGGTGCGGCCTTCTGCGCCCCCGCGCCCCTGGCTCTTGTCCATGTCCCCGAATAGAGAGGCGAAGCTGTCCTCCTTCTCTCCAGGCGGGCTCAGCGGGTATAGACCCGGTATGAGGTCACGAACCGCGACCTCCTCGCAGCCGTCCGCCTGTATCCCCGTACCCCTCATTGTATCCAGAAGGCACTCGGCAGACTCGATGGAGTTGATTCGCAGCTGCTCTTTGACCTCCTTTGCGCTAAAGAGCCGCAGCCTCTGGTAGGGGTAGGGGGCCACGCCGCCACCCTTTGAAAGTAGAATCCCCTCCTGCTGGAGAAACTCGCAGTGAAGCTCCCGGTTCTGCACTTTCAGCCGCCCCACCTCGGCCTCTAGCTCAGCAGCGCGAGCCTCCTGCTCGGTAGCACGCGTCTCCCGCTCGCCGAAGCGAGCCTCTTGCTCAGCAAGGCAGGCCTGCAGTTGGGAGACCTCCTCCTCCAACCCGAAGGCGTGGTTCTGTAACTCGTGAGCGGCCTCAGCATCCTGTGGGCCATCAACTAAGCACTAATTCCGAAAGATTTTCTAAGTGAAAAAGGAAAGGGATGGCCGACACTTACCAACCCGTCAGTGGCTGTCGCGAATAGGCTCTCGGCAATCCCGTAGCGTCTTTCCATGTCGGCTTCCTTTTCCTTCGCGAGATCGCGCTCCTGCTCGGCCTTCAGCAGTAGCCGGTCGAGGTTGATGCCGTGGCGCACCATCATATGGTGCAGCTCGAAGGCCCGCAAGTGGGCCCGCAAGCCCTCATGACCCAGCTGGCAGGGAGTCATGGTCTTGAAGGCCGCAGTGCTTTCTCAACCATAGAGGCTGAAGCCGAGTGCGAAGGCATGGCTGGCAAGAGGCTTGCGAGCACTCCAAGAGGGGTGGCAGGTAGAGATGGAGACTCGGTGGGCCGAACAATCCCACTTTATCATAGGCTTGTCGGCCGAGTCTTTTCACTTCTCCCCCATGCCGAATAGGGGGTGTTCCTTGGGTAGGCCCAGCTCGTTGGTCATCGGCCCTTCCGCATCCTTGGGGGAAGGGGCCTCGCGCCCTCAGCGATCCCTCCCTGGGTACTCCTTCAGTGGGCTCTCCGGCGAGGCATCGGAGGGAGTCTCGGGAACCTCCATGTACTTGGGGGATTGCCTCTCCCCTAGAGAGATGACCTTGGCCCTCTTCTTCTTTCTGTCTGGAGCCCGGCGAGACGAGTTCAGCCCCCCGTGAAGCCCCCGCTTCTTGATGGAGGAGGGTTAGGACGTCGCCACTTTGTCTCGGCAGACCAGTGCAGCCGCCCGCGCGAGCTTGAGAGGGTCAGAGTAGAGCCCCGAGTCCGCAAAGGGCGGATTCTCAGGGATGAGTCGTTCCCCTGTAGAAAAGACTTAGTCAAATTTTTCAATGTTGTCTCTGCCGAGCTCGGCAAAAGCGGAAGGGAATCTTAGCATACCTTTGCCAAGGAGGACGGGTAGAAGGGAGTCGAGGCCTCGACGAAGGTTATTATAGATAAGATTCAAATAATGTCCAAGGAAGAAAATGAAAAGTCCCCCGACATGCGGGGAACAGGGAAAGCAGGGGCGAGTACCGATAGGCCAATAAGGGGGGACATTTCTAGCTACCTCGGTCTCGCGACCCTGTCGCCGCAGGATGCCGCGTGCGGAGCTCGCGGATCCATCCCAGGTTCCGGTGGACTTATTGTAATCTCTCGTCAATCTCGTGAAGAAGAAGGGAAGAAGACGCCTCCTCCAATGCCAGGCTGACTCCCGCCATGTCCGCCAACCGAGCACACTCCTACTGCAACCTGAGGTTGTCCCTCCGCACCTCGTGGAACTCGGGCACCAACTTCTTGAGAACTAGGTGTTCACGCCTTGACCATTCAAGACCCTCCAACTCAGAATCTAGGAAGGCGTCCAAGGTGTGCGGTGAAGGGAGAGGCGAGTACCGAATCTGGCCCGCGGACTCATCGGCCTCTGATTCCACGGTGAGGTCTGCACGAACAAATATGGGATTGAGAAATAGGGGCGAGCATCACCAGGATTGAACAAAATTTGGGAAAGTTAAGAGCCTGCCATGCACACCCCGCTCCTCCAGGCCGGCGCGAGGAGGGGGACTACCCAGAACCTTACCGCAACCATGGCGGGGAGCCTCTGGAGAAAGGCGAGCAAAGCCGGGGGTGGGGATGATCTCGGTTCCTTCCCCTCCGGATGCGGAGGCGATATGATGCTAAGAAGGAAGGCGGGTCGGCGACTTTGGCCTATGGGAGTACAGCCTTGTGGTGTCGAAGCGGGGGAATGAGGCCCGCAAACGCGCGTCTGATGCCTGATTTGGTGGACTGTTAAGGGGGCTCTTAGCCCATGATGCAGACTTCTCCCCACTATGCCCACGACTGGTATGATCAACGGGAGGAACGATGGCATCCTTTTCTTGGGAGTGCGGCGTCCGCTGGGTGGAGGAACCGGCCCAATTATTCAGGGCCGTATTGAGCTCGTTATAGATGGGCTCAACATCTTTCGGAAGGGGCTTCGGCTTTTTTGCCGGGCTGAACTCGGCCAAGTTGCGAGGCGGGGCGCTGAGGTCAGTCAGGCCCGCAACGCGAGTTGCAGTCTCCGCCCGGGATCGTGCCACTCGCTCCAGGACCTCTTTGGGGAGCAGCATCTTAGCAAGGTTACGGTAAAGGGAAGGGCAAAGATCAGCAAAGTATGCAGACGCATGTATATATAGCCACCGGTGGGCCCCACCAAGAGATTCCCTCGGAATCTGCCGCTCGCTGAATCCTGTGGGGTTGGATGTTTCTTTCCGTGTTTGTGCCAATCTCGCAAAGAGCGGGGATTGTGTACAACCCCGTATCCGGCGAGTAGGGTCAGCAGGGGCCAGATCAGCTGATCCTAGCCCAAATCACGGGCGAGTTGGGCCATGGGCGTCGAGTCATTTCGTCGCCCCCATGTTAGGGCGGGAAATGCGCCTTCTAGTTAACGGATTGTTCGGTCTCACAAGCTAGATGAATAAGGGGGTTGCGGGTAATAGAGGAGAAGGTTTGGCGAAGCAAGGGAGGAGTTTGATCGGGAACTGTCGATCAGACAGTTACTTTGGCGGTTAGCTCTGATGGTTAGACCGAGAGAAGAAAAGGGAAGAGGGGGCCGCTAGCAGCGGCAACAACAGACTTCGCCCACCGCGGCTTGAATGCCACTCTTGCGGCGGGCTTTCCTTTGATTATAATCGAAATTACAGCTCGGGGTTACACCTTAACATTGAAAGTAGAAGAAAAGGTACAAGAGGGAAGCTGGCGGCTAGGGAGAGAAGAAAACCAGGAGGCCGCGCGGTTTGACCAATGAAGGTCGGCAGACCGCGCGGTCAACGATCGGGCAGCTCGCTAGAATAAGCCAAGCGGACTGCTCGATCAAGCAGAAGGCAGGCAGGTCGCGCGGACTGAGGATCCGAGTCCGCAGGAGCTAATGACGGGTCCTTGACCACTCTCCCTTCTGTCCTCACGAATGAGAGGTCTGGGGGCCTATTTATAGGCTCGGGGAGGTGACGGTCTTGGTAACGTCCCCACTGGTGAGGCGGTAAGCTATGCGAGTAAAAACATTGAGTTCGCAGAGTCCGCACCGAGCCGCGCGGTCTGGGACTGCCTGGAGTCGGAGATGGTTGTCGCTGGTCGTTCGAGTACGAATGATGAGTCCGCGCCGGGCCGCGCGGTCTGGGACTGCCTGGCTGTTGGGGGAGTGCTAAGCGAGTCTGCCTAGCCCGCTGCGGTTGAGGATGAACAGGTCGCCTCCTGCTGAAGGCTAGTCGCACTTGGTGACGGGCTGATGACCTGGCGGACTTAACACCGAATCCGCCACCTTTTGAGCTTGTTGCTACCGAGCGGTCTAGGCGGATAGGAATGCGAGTCTGCGTTGGGCAATTTGCACCTGAAGAAGGATAAAACACTACACGGTTAACCGGTTTAACCGCGCTGCCTACAGGAGCGGACTGAGGAAGCAGTCGGCAGACCCTGCAGAGCAAGCGGCTGCTGCGCGACCTGGGAGGTCTTGCTAGAGAGACCCTCCTAGCCGCACGGACTGAGCGGCCTGAGAGATCAGTCCGCGCGGCCTTTAGAAGAAAAGGCCGGCAGGCCGCGACCTACTGGAGCAGGCCGCAACTTACAAGCTGTCTACCTTGGGAGGGATCACCGATTTCTGGGGGAACATGATCCCCGCACTTTTTTAAGTTCAGAGAAGAACTTCGAAAAAGTTGAAGACCCACGAAAATCGTGATCCTTCCCTAGAGAAAAGGAAGGGGCAAGGAGAGATGGGACCTGATGCCACTCCATAGAGAAAATTTGCTAATGCCTAGCTTCTTCCTGCGAAGGAAAGAGTTGTCATAGGTGGAAATAGGTACATCTTATACGTACCTGGGTCGCTTTGGCAGAATGAAGAAGACATGAATGTCTCCTAATGGGCTCTGCACAACATTGATGAGAGGAGAAACAAAGAATAATGGTAACTTGCAAGTGCCTGAAGGAGGATTGCAAGCACCTGCTAACTTCTACAAAAAGAAGAGTGAGTGGTAGATACGAAATAAGACTGAGTTGCAAGTACCTGAAATAAACTTGCTAATATCTACTAATCTCTACAAAGGAAGAGTAAGCCGCAGATATGATAGAAAGGTAAGGTGCAAGTACCTGAAGGGAACTTGCTAATATCTGCTAATCTCTGCAAAAGAAGAGTAAGCAACAGATATGATTGAAAAGTAAGGTGCAAGTACCTGAAAGGAACTTGCTAATATCTGCTAATCTCTGCAAAAGAAGAGTAAGCAACAGATATGATGGAAAACTAAAACGCAAGTACCTGGAGGGAACCTGCGAATGTCTGCTAATCTCTGCAAAAGAAGAGTTAGCAAACTGATGTGATGAAAAACTTAATCGCAAGTACCTGAAGGGAACTTGCGAATGTTGATTGTTGATAGGATAAGACATGATAGAAGAGATATCCGGCAAACTTTGCTATTAACTGAATAGAGATCGGAACGCAACAATGATTGTCTCGCGTGATCAGATATAATGTCGACGTGAAATCCAGATCAGTAAGATTGAAACCATCTCAACTTAAAAATCGTAATTACATGGCTCGTCAGTTAAAGTGAACCAGATACTATGATCAATGATTTGTGTCAGAAATATCTGATAAGAGTAGTAGAGAATTTGTAGATCACCATCCGATAGAGCTTCATGTAAGCAACGTATATAAGATGATCATAAGCTAAAAGATATAGGGGGTCTCTTAGATAGGTTGGACTTAACCTGTTAACCTATAAGAAGACAAAAGTACAAAGGAGGGCTATACCCCGAGGATGAGCTAAAAAAGGTTGAATGCTGCCACAGGAGAGCACCCGTGGGCCTTATGCATCACTTGCCAAAAGGTCATCCAGGGCGTAGTCCTACCTAAAGCGGGCTGGCCGCATTCCCTTGACAGAGCACAAAAGGGAAACATGCGCAAAAAATCCTAAGAAGGAAGCGACAGATACACTGCTCTCTTGCCCCGGGTTACAAACATTGTTGATCCGTTCTACCAGGTGCGCCAAATGGTCTACAGCATTGCTCGTCTTTGAAGGGATCAACAAAGTTGTGGGTCCCGCGAAAGCACGGATTGAGAGTACCAACGAGTGTTCGTCCGTTACAGTTGTGAGATGATCGAAGAGACAAGGCTACACTTGATCGCCATTGCTTGTCACGCAAAGATCATCGTAACTGTAACGTATCCTTAGCGAAGCACAGCAGAGCTAACACATAGGTCCTCCCTGGAAACGCGCTCTGTGTTAGATGCCGACTAGGATCCGAAGTCCCGTCACCCTCCGCACGAGAGTTGAGTGGCCCCCACTACACATATGAGAAACTCCTCATCATACATGGTCATTGTGGTTTTACGCCAGAGGACAATCTCAAGGGAGTACTGAGCAAGACTTGACGATATCTCGGTGGTTCAGTGATCTCTTTGGCAAAGAGAAAAATATAGAAGAGAAGTATCACAAAAAGGGAACTGTGTCAGTATGAGATCTCTGACGTAAGCTTTATTGAATGAAAATGAAAGAGCACTTAGAATTGTTTTTAGAGAAAGGACGAATGTTTGAAGAGCATAAAGGAAGATATAACCGGCCCAGATTGTGAGGGGTTTTGAGGAGCTGCGATGCCCTCTTTGCTTTAGAATAACCTTCCAAGGGAACCCTCGTCAATGACATCGGAGGTCTCACCCATGAGATGGTCACGATACGTATTGATTTGATTCACTCCGCTTGAGCTGCAAGGAAACTCCGCTATTTCTTTGCCTTTTGAGGTTGACGGATCCGAGTGGCCATCTTTCGGGAACAGATCGCGCATCTTACCCTGCTTCAGCAATCTCTGCACAAGTTGACGAAGCGCTCGACAGCTTTCAGTTAGATGCCCGCTTTCTTTGTGAAATTCACAAAATGGGTCTGAATCTTTTGATTTTTGATTTGTCGGCTGGTAAGGCCTTTTGGAATTTGCTCTATCTTTCATAATTTGGCAGACTTCTAGCATGGCCTCATCGAGTCCAGAATATGATAAGTCATCATCTTGTGACTGATGTACCGAAGCTGTTTGCAGAGATGGGGCTGGCAGTAGCAGTCGTTCTTGAGCACGATCCTGGCCTGGGAAGAGGTGTTGATGATGATGCTGGAATCTTTTTGCTTTCCGAGAGTGGGATGAAAAATCTTTCCGAGGAGATCTCGGAGGTTGCTTGCAAGGTTGATTTCTCTCTGTTACGAGCCTGGAGACAAAGTTGGGGTTGCTCTTCTCACCGCGGATGTACGAGTTGGCTAAACTAATCAGCTCTTGATAAGTCCTTGGTGCTCGGACATTAGCCTCGAACTTGAGTGGTCCTTCACGTAGGCCGTGGATAAGAGCCACTCGATATAATTCTTGATCGACAATCTCAATGTCCAATATTTCCTTCTGAAAACGATCCACAAAGTGGGACCAAGTCTCATTCTCTCGCTGCCTGATCTCAAAGAGGGCCTCTGGACCGCCCTTCCTCCTTGTAGAGGTAGAAAATCTGAGAAGAAACTCTCTCCGCAAATCAGCGAAGGAAGAGATGGACTGAGCACGAAGTCCATAGAACCAATCCCTCACTTGACCGTCGAAGGTCGTTACAAGGAGTTTGCATTTGGTAGCATCTGAGAGGGTCTTGAGAGCTACGGCTGATTCAAAGGCTTGAAGATGTTTGACTAGATCAGTCTCCCCAGTATAAGTGGGCAATCGTGGCTCTCTGAAGTTAACTGGAGTCGGTTCATGCTGAACATTCTCTGTAAATGGTGACTGCTCTTCTTGTTCTCCTGAAACATAAGGAAAAAAGGGAGCATAAGTTGCAGCTGCACAAGGAGCTGGAGGATTGAAAGGAAAAGTTGCTGCGGGAGGAGCAAAGACAGGAGATGAAAAGTAGGGATGACTTCCCTGAAAATTCAGGAATCATGCAGGACTTCCTCGAGCAGCTTCTTGGAAAAAATTCTGACGAGCTGCGAATTCGTCATTTTGAGATCGCAAAGGGGCTGCAGGCCCTTGCAGAAAGGTTGGAGTGTAAGGAGGATAGATCGGCGGATAGGCCGGTGGGTAAACTTGAGGAATCTCGAATGCTGGCGCTGGATTGATAGGAGGAGCTGGTGCTGCTGAAGATTGTGCTTCCAAGAGTACAAGTGATCGCTTGAAACTGTTGTGCAGTTTCTTTGCGAGAGAGCTCCAAGGCTTCCCAAAGGGAATCCTCACTATAACTTGGAGCAGGGCTCTCGGCTGGCTAACGGTCTGACATGAGTAACCGTTGATTTCGCTATCTGATCGAGATCTGAAGGTCGTGTGTTAACTGTTGGGGCGGGAAATGCGCCTTCTAGTTAACGGATGTTCGGTCTCACAAGCTAGATGAATAAGGGGGTTGCGGGGAATAGAGGAGAAGGTTTGGCGAAGCAAGGGAGGAGTTTGATCGGGAACTGTCGATCAGACAGTTACTTTGGCGGTTAGCTCTGATGGTTAGACCGAGAGAAGAAAAGAGAAGAGGGGGACGCTAGCAGCGGCAACAACAGACTTCTCCCACCGCGGCTTGAATGCCACTCTTGCGGCGGGCTTTCCTTTGATTATAATCGAAATTACAGCTCGGGGTTACACCTTAACATTGAAAGTAGAAGAAAAGGTACAAGAGGGAAGCTGGCGGCTAGGGAGAGAAGAAAACCAGGAGGCCGCGCAGTTTGACCAATGAAGGTCGGCAGACCGCGCGGTCAACGATCGGGCAGCTCGCTAGAATAAGCCGAGCGGACTGCTCGATCAAGCAGAAGGCAGGCAGGTCGCGCGGACTGAGGATCCGAGTCCGCAGGAGCTAATGACGGGTCCTTGACCACTCTCCCTTCTGTCCTCACGAATGAGAGGTCTGGGGGCCTATTTATAAGCTCGGGGAGGTGACGGTCTTGGTAACGTCCCCACTGGTGAGGCGGTAAGCTATGCGAGTAAAAACATTGAGTTCGCAGGGTCCGCACCGAGCCGCGCAGTCTGGGACTGCCTGGAGTCAGAGATGGTTGTCGCTGGTCGTTCGAGTACGAATGATGAGTCCGCTGAGTCTGCGCCGGGCCGCGCGGTCTGGGACTGTCTGGCTGTTGGGGGAGTGCTAAGCGAGTCTGCCTAGCCCGCTGCAGTTGAGGATGAACAGGTCGCCTCCTGCTGAAGGCTAGTCGCACTTGGTGATGGGTTGATGACCTGGCGGACTTAACACCGAATCCGCCACCTTTTGAGCTTGTTGCTACCGAGCGGTCTAGGCGGATAGGAATACGAGTCTGCGTTGGGCAATTTGCACCTGAAGAAGGATAAAACACTACACAGTTAACCGGTTTAACCGCGCTGCCTACAGGAGCGGACTGAGGAAGCAGTCGGCAGACCCTGCAGAGCAAGCGGCTGCTGCGCGACCTGGGAGGTCTTGCTAGAGAGACCCTCCTAGCCGCGCGGACTGAGCGGCCTGAGAGATCAGTCCGCGCGGCCTTTAGAAGAAAAGGCCGGCAGCACGCGACCTACCGGAGCAGGCCGCAACTTACAAGCTGTCTACCTTGGAAGGGATCACCAATTTCTGGGGGAACACCCCAGTTAGGGGCGGCGAGTTCAGTCGGCGCCCAGCCCCTGGCACCGAGCTCACTCGACGCCCCCTGCCCCGTCTAGCTTGCCTTGACATCTGTTCAGCTCGCAAGGGTTCGTCGAGTCCAGGTCGACGGATTCCAGGCCGATTGACGAGCTCAGCTCGACGAACTTCTGGCCCGATCGCCGAACTCGCGGTAAGAGGATAGGACGGGTCGAGCTCATGCTCTCCTAATGCCGAGCCAAGGCGGCGAGTACCAGCTCCATCTGGTACTCGCTTCCCTTGCCGAGTAAAGGCATTCGTAGGGCAACTCGCCCCTTCAGCCGTGATGTATTTTTACCATTTTTCCCCCCGCTGGACTGCTCATAGCCAGTTAAAACAGCGGAGTCTCGCTGTTGGAAAACCCGGGTGGGCTGCACATAGCTGTTCAGAACAGCGGAGGTTGGCTATTTGCAGGCCGTTTTCAGAAATCTATAAATAGGACCCAAGGGGTACCTCAGAAGGCACGTCTACTTGTCTCCAAAGTCCCCCTAGCGTTTCCTTAGGTACCTTAGCCCAGCACTTGGTTAAGGAGGGGAAGCGCTCGGTGATCTTCCGGGTGTGTGGTGAGTCCTCCGCGCCGAGCCCTTTGGTCCTTTCCCAGTTCCCTCTTCTAGTCTTCCAGCTCGCGAGAGAGAAGTACGTGTGCGATCACCCCTTCCCCAAGGGTGAACTCCACAAGAGACCGATTTTTGGTTTCAACATTATATACTTTATATTTTGTGAATTGCTTGTGTATAACTTGGTAAGTATAGGCTTTGTCCTTATTCGAGACTATCCGGCGAGAGCACTATTCGATATAGGTACTTCTCATTCATTTCTATTTGAGGACTACGTATCACGGATCAGAGTGCCTACTCTTATGTTTACAAATAGAGTAAAGGTGTTGTTACCTAACGAATACGTGATGCGTGCCGATAGGTCTTGCTTTTTTGAAGTACGGATTGGAAGTCAGGATTTCAGATTTGAAGCGTCTGTACTACCGATATCTGAGTTTGATATAATCTTTGGCATGGACTGGCTCTCGAAGCAGTGTGCCTGTATAGATTGCAACTCTAAGGAAGTCACACTGAGACAGAACACCGAACGAGAGACTAAGTTCGCTGGTATGCGTGGATCGAGCAAGATATTGATGTCTGCTCTCAAGGTAGTAAAAGCTGTTCGAAAGGGCGCGGAGTTGTTCTTCACGCTGTTGGAGGTTGTTGAGCTGAAGTCCAGTTTGAGTGACGTTCCTATCATATTGGAGTATGCAAATGTGCTTCTTAAGGATCTTCCGGGGTTACCGCCCCAGCGGGAGATTGACTTTGCTATAGAGTTGGTGTCTGGTGCAAAACCTGTGGCCCGCTCGTCGTACCGTATTGCGCCAAAAGAGATGGAAGAATTGAAAGTTTAATTGCAAGAATTGATAGAGCAAGGCTATATACGTCCAAGTATGTCACCTTGGAGTGGACTCCGGATCTCTTTGTAAAGAAGAAGGATGGAAGCTTGTGGCTATGCATTGATTATCGAGAGTTAAATAAGCTAACGGAGAAGAACAAGTATCTGATTCCACGGATTGATGACTTGTTTGATCAGCTGGTGGGTTCAACTGTCTACTCGAAGTTAGATTTAAAATCTGGTTATTACCAGTTGAGGATTCGGGAAGAGGACATTCCCAAGACGGCGTTTGTTATATGTTACGGTCATTATGAGTTCACTATAATGTCGTTTGGGCTAACGAATGCGCCATTGGTATTCATGGACTTGATGCATCGAATGTTTAGAGAGTACTTGGACCTATTTGTGATCATCTTTATTGGCAATATATTGGTGTGCTCTCAGTCTGAAGAAGTTCATGCAAATCATTTGCGGATGGTTTTGCACACCCTGAGGAGAAACAAGCTCTATGACAAGTTCTCAAAGTGCGAGTTTTGGCTATCCAGTGGCTTTTTCTTGGCCATATGGTTAGCAGAGAAGGTATTGCGGTGGATCCGGCGAAGATAGTTGCAATACGGGAGTGGCCTGTGTTTTCTTCTGTAGTAGAAGTCAGGAGCTTCCTTGGACTTGCTGGCTACTACAGACGCTTTGTAAAAAAAAAATCACGGATAGCCTTACCTCTCACAACGCTGACGAGGAAAGATCAGAAGTTCATTTAGACACCTGAGTACGCGCGAGCTTTTGAGGAGTTAAAGAGTCGTTTGACCACGACACTGATCTTGAGTTCGCCATGTGGTACGGACGGCTATGAGATTTATAATGATGCTTCAGGGAGCGGCTTAGGCTGTGTTCTTCTTGAGTTCGGAAAGGTTATTGCTTATGGCTCACGCCCGTTGAAAGTGCACGAGTGAAATTATCTAGTCCATGACTTGGAGTTAGCGGCTGTGATTTTTGCACTTAAGCTAAGACATCACTACTTATATGGCGTGAAAGTTGATATCTTCACGGACCATAAGAGCCTTAAGTACTTAATAGATCAGAAGGATCTGAACATGCGGCAGCGAAGGTGGATGGAGTTCCTCGGGGACTACACCTTCCAGATACACTATACTCCTGGGAAGGGAAATGTGGTTGCAGATGCTCATATTCGGAGGACTCCAGTAAGGGAAAATTGGTTGCAGATGCATGATGAGCATATGATCCAGGAGTTAGATATCTTAGATATTTCTTGTGTGCACAATAATGCTACTTCAAATGCGTGCCTGAACTAGACAGAGATACAGTATAACCTTGTGGACAGGGTTCGGCGAGCAACGGAACTCGAAGAGAGTATGAAACTCTATGAAGCACATGGGTCAAATCCACAATTCTCCTTGGATGACGGTATTTTGAGAAAAGACGGTCATTTGTGCATCCCAAATGTGGGTAAGCTATGGGAGGAATTGATGTATGAAGCACACTTCACGAAGTACTCAATTCTCCCAGGGAGCACAAAGATGTACAAGGACGTGAAAAAGATGTTCTGGTGGCCAGGTTTTAAGAAAGATATAGCTCTTTACGTGGCAAAGTGTCAAACTTGTGCCTTAGTAAAAGCTGAATGCCAGAAGCCTGGAGGTTTCTTGAAGTTGTTACCAATTCTAGTGTGGAAGTTCAATGATATCTCTATGGATTTCGTACATGGACTGTCGAGATCACAGAGAGGGAACGATATCGTTTGGGTGATCGTTGACCGATTTACAAAGGTATCGCACTTCATACCGAACAAGAAGGATGATTCAGTGGAAAAGTTGGCTAAGTTGTACATTGACAACATAGTATGATTGCACGGTGTGCCCCGTAGCATTGTCATTGACTGAGATGGGCGCTTTACTTCAAATGATTGGAGGCTAATCCACCAGTTGTTGGGTACGAAACTGCAGTTCAGTACTATAACGCCCCAGGTTTTTTTGAGATTATTTAATCTTTATTTGGCGTTATGTTAACGCATTTCCGGCTTGTGTCGTTGTTAGAGCATGGTATTAGCTCTTTAGAATTTCTTAGTGGCTTGTTTGTACCCTGTTGGCAAGATTTCCTAGTGAGCCGGAGTCTATTTTGGTGACTCGGTGGAGCCCCTCCGGGAATGCTTGTGTTTTGTCTTCGGGAGGTGTTAGCCCGAGTTTTGTTCGTCGGATGTTTATTTCGACTTCGCCGTTGTTTTCATAGCATGAATATTTAGCTACGGTGAGAATTTCGTCGAATTCCGAGGTTGTTCGGTCTTCGCGTCATTTTGACGTTTTATTTTAATTAACTGATATAATATTATATCATGTTAATTGTTTGTGTTGTACGTTGTGCTGTTTAAAATAAGTTACTAATGAACTATATTACTATATTAGTTATATAATAGCTGTTCTTATATTTTTTGTCATCATAGAAGTGACTGTAAGTGACTATCTAGCTAGTGGCTGAATTTTATATTACTTAAGATATATTATATTATATATAGCTAGTGGCTGAATTGACTTTATATATATAGTTTATTTTAGTTTTATCCCATTCATCTTCCCCAAAACAAAAAGGACGGATAGCTTCCAGCGGAAGGAGCTTGTGCGACGGGAGTAGCTGGGGTTCTGACCGCCGATTTCTTGATAGTTAGAGCCCGGATTTCTCGTGTAAAGACAGATCTGGACTGCTCTCGCCCGGATCTACCTCCCTAGGGTATGTATTTCAAGATCTAGGTTTGTCTTTATAGCTAGGGTTTTGCGGGTTAGCTTGTATTCCCTCTAAAAGCTCCAGATCTTTTCTTAGGTGGCTGATCTTACTGCCGGTGCTGAGTGAGGAGTGTAGCTGCCGATTCCTAGAAAGTAGAGGCAAGTGGTGCCCTTTGCCCTCGCCAAGCTGATTTTATTCACCTTATTCTCTTTGGCAGCTATTTCTTTCTTTTTTTTGTTTTTTGTTCTCTTTTTAGAACTAGGGCTGTTGTAGATCTTGTCCAGAGTTAGTCTGCTGTATAGCTCGTTCAGGATTAGTTTTAGTCGGTTGTAGATTTTGGCTTCAGTTGACCTGCTGTTATGGTATAATAGGTCCAGCTAGTCCAGGAAATAAGAGAAAATAGGGTGGGTTTTTTTGGGAAGCTGTAGCTTAACAGGGTAAATTTGGTTGGAAGATCATAGTTGCTAACTCTCTACGAGCAGGCATTGAGTGTTAGCTTAGGGCCGAAGTCCAATTTTTAGGCTAAGTGTAAAAGCAATGAGTGTGGTGGACACACTCAACGCCTAGCTATTTTGGTTTGGAGTCTAAGTAAAAAAGCGTTGACAGCGTTGAGTGAGGTGAGCTCACTCAACGTCGTTTGCCTTGTTAGTTTTTCTAAGTCTTTTGGCGTTGAGTGAGTTGAGCTCACTCAAAGCTGTCTTGCAAATCAGACTTTCCTAAGTCTTTTGGCATTGAGTGAGTTGAGCTCACTTAACGTCGTCTTGCTAGTCAGACTTTCTAAGTTTTTTGTCATTGAGTGATTTGAGCTCACTCAACGTAGTCTTGCCAGTCAGATTTCTTTCCAAGTCTCTTGGAGTTGAGTGAGTTGAGCTCACTCAACGCCGTCTAGGCAGTCAGTTTCTTCTAAGTCTTTTGCCGTTGAGTGAGTTGAGCACACTCAACGCCGTCTAGTTAGGCAGATTTTCTAAGTCAAAGGCGATGAGTATGGTGAACTCACTCAATGTCTTTGGCTGTTTGGTGTTGACAGCGTTGAGTGTGGTGAACTCACTCAACGCCGTCTGCTTAGTTTGATAGTTTAAGGCAAAAGCATTGAGTGTGGGGAGCTCACTCAACGCCTTTTGGCGGTTTAACGTTAGCAGAGTTTAGTAAGCTGCGCTAAGTGTTTTGGCGTTGAGTGAGTGGTGCTCACTTAACGCGGCGTCGAGTGAACTCGATGCTTTTCCCGCTTGGTGTTTTAGCGTTGAGTGAGTGGTACTCACTCAACACGACGTCAAGTGTACCCGACGCGGCGTCGAGTGTAGTCGACGCTATTCCCTTAGACTTGTAGTCTTCTCTCGAGTCTCTTAGTGTTTGTTTTTATAAGGGTTTTGGTGATGTTTTCAGCTAGTTTTCGAACGCCAAATCGTGAATCATGGCAGGTGGTTCCTTTGATTTTCTTAAAAGGGATGTTTATTGTTGAGCCGTGGCCACCACCATTTTAGCCCCGGCTTGGGGCGGTCTGTTGTACCCCAAGACTGCACCGGTGGCCCCTGAGTTATTTGGATCTGGTTGTTTGGATAAGGGATGTTTTTGGTCACCAACCCAGATCCATGGTTTTGCCACTGCTAATGATTCACAAGTTAGGACTGTTAGTTCCTTTCCCTTTTAAAATTACTATTTTGGCATATGTTTGCCTTGTTGCTGACGTAGGTTTTTAGCAGGGCATGTTGCTAATTTCTCGCACTTGGTGCGCTTTGATTATTTCTTGTACAGTGTCTTACTTTTGTTGTCTCGTTTATTTCCCTTTTGCTGAGTTTGATAGCATTCTATTGTAGGGTTTGGTAAACCCCTTTAATTTACTGCTTATGATCTACTACTCATTTACTGCTTGTTTTTCTCTTGCTGAGGTGTTCTTTCTTCGAATGCCCCAGGTTCAGGGTTATAGTCGATTAAGCGGCTAGATTTCTTTTGGAGCTTTCTAGTGATCTGCTATTTTGTTGAGGGTTCTTTCCCTCATCTTTGTGTGGTAGTTCTTTTCTTGTTTCCTTCTATATAGACAAGCATACTCATCAGTGGATTCGTGTCAGGTTGTTGATGCCCACTGGTGGTTTTCTTTGGTGATGCTAAGTATGTGACTTGAACTGTTGTTTTTGCCTTTATGAAGGTTGTTTACTTTCTCTCTGGGATTGTTTTATGCTAGGGTGCTTGTTAGATATTTTTAACTTATAAAATCCCCTACCATTACTTCATACATGTCATATTTCTAAAACTAAAGGACTATCTTCTAATCTAACGTAAAGCCTATTTTTATACTATACTAAATAAGAGTCTTGTATACCGTGAGTTGTCCTTCGGGAATACTTATACTCACGTAGGATGTCAAATCACTTAAAGCAAAGTATTTTTCTGTAGCATATAAAGATATTTTACTCGTGGACTAGTTGATCCATTGTGTCGAGGGATACGACCATCTGACTTAATTGGGTTTCATTCATAATAATCTGTGATTTTCTTATAAATTGTAGAGTTGGGAGTTTTGCCTGAGCGTCTGTAGTTATCCCCTGCATGGCGTGGCATCACGGCACGTATTTTCTCTTACTCTGAAATAATTTTATTGCTGAGAAAATGCGGGTTGTGACAGTTGCTATCAGAGGGAGGTTGCTTGACAATTGGTCGGGCAACCTTCCCTTGTTAGTGTTGGTAGTTTAGTGTCATATCATACACACACCGATGTGTCATCAGTACGTCTTGGCTGAAGCATGAACACTACACTCATAAGCATGATTAGAAGTATACGGGACATATTATGTAGTATGGGATGCATAATATATATTTGTATATAGATCCACCATAGGTGGCAATATGTTAGGGTTATGTAGTATGGGATGCATAAACTCACCACATGAATGCCCATTAGTACGTTTTCTCTTTTCGTTGCATGCAATGTTATATAGTATGGGATGCATAACATTTCCATGTGTATGCTGCTCATAACATGCATTAAGGCCTTTTTAGAATACATAGCACAACATGTATAACATAACATAGCATAAGCACAATGTGCCAAGCTAAAGATTTACATGTTTATATATGTACACACATGGTTTTGAGTCAAAAGGAATATAAATTCATGTATTCATGGTCTAAGCACATGAGTTAGTGTGATGATGGTGAATCATCCTAGGTTAAGCATAACATCATTATTGAAAAATCCCAGAACAAGTTTGCAGTTGAAGCTAATACTTAAGTTTGTTTTGTCTGTACTATATCGTTTGAGTTCTAGCCGTTAAGCTAGGTTTTGATTAGCAGTTTATTGTTTTATTAAAATGTCTCTTGAGCGTGATGCAACAAGGTCGACTCCCCAACTTGATGGTGAGTCGTCAGGTGTGCAGGATAAGGTAGTTACTGTAGAACTGTTCCAGAGCATGGAGACCCTGTTAGGCTAGATTGTTTGTATGCAAGTGCAGTTGCAGGCATTGTTGGCTGCCACCTTAGGACGATAACCTAATGAGCAAACCCCCGCAGTGGTGGAGAATTAGAGTGAGATCACCAAATTGAATAAGATTACTTCTGGATTGTTAGCTGCTGAAGAGTTCAGAGTCAAAGGTTTCTTGGGTGGCCTCCCAAATGACATTCAACAGTACGCCAATACTTACCAGTTTGAGACGAATGAGAGGACAGTGGAAATTGCCCTTAAAGTTGAGTCTATGGGATATGCTAAGGATTGGGGCATGATACTTAGGAAGGACAAAAGTAAATCCGTTAAAGGTAAGGGCACCCAGCCATTCGGTGCTACTTCAAGAAAGAAGGGTAAGGAAGTGTGTAGTTTTTGTGGCCGACCAGGCCAACCTTTGGAAAGATGTTACCAGAGAATTGGAGCTCAGAAGAAAGAGCAGATTCATGTGATACCAGGTGTTTCCAGGAAAGATTTAGTCTATTCTGTATGTAAGCGGATAGGGCATGTTGTTTCCCATTGTTGGGGAAAGGATAAGGTTTTCTTTCAGTGTGGACAGGAGGGGCATGTTAAGACAAAGTGCCCGCAACCCCAGCCCGT
Source organism: Platanthera zijinensis (assembly GCA_039513925.1). NCBI lineage: Eukaryota > Viridiplantae > Streptophyta > Magnoliopsida > Asparagales > Orchidaceae > Platanthera > Platanthera zijinensis. The sequence continues at coordinate 176,763,279 of CM077088.1, forward strand.
TCCTCAGCCAGTCCCACCTCGGGCTTTTCAATCGCCGCAGCAATTGGACAAAGGAAAAGGAAAACTTAATGTGTTATCATCAGAAGAAGCTCAGACTTATACCCAAGTAATATCAGGTTAGGTCCTCATCTAGTCTTTATTTTTAGCGGTATTTATAGTTTTAGTATTCTCTTCCTTGAATGCGTAAACGATTATTTAGGAATATTTCCGGTACTACCCACTCGTTTGTGGCTGGGACCCTCTTTGGCCCTCGATCTTATGGCAACGTGCTTCGTATCGAGTTCCCTTTGGTGGTTGGGTATTGTTTGGCCAAAGTATTTAAGATTGTGCGAGTATATATATTACTTCCTAGTTTTTGCTGATTCGATAGAGTAGAATTATCCGCGCCAGGTCTCCCCGACTATTTCTGCGGTTTGTGCTCTGAAGCTTTTAGATTCCGGATGTTTTGCTTGTTTGTTTCGGTGTTGGAGACCAAGGTTAGTTTGTCGCATTTAGAGGAGATCCCTGTGGTGCGCGAGTTTGAGGTTGTCTTTCCAACCAATCTTCCTGGTCTTCCGCCTGATAGGGACGTGGAGTTCATCATAGATCTTGAGTTGGGTACTTGTCCTATTATTAAGGCCTCGTACCGTATGTCCCGTGTGAGCTTGGTGAGTTGCTAGAGAGTGGTTTTATAAGGCTAAGAATCGATGATTTGTTGTATCAAGTAGCATGGTAGCACTGAGTTGTCAAAGATGGATCTTCGTTTAGGCTACCACCAGTTCAAGATTAGTGAATCAGGTATCCCACGGAATGCTTTCCGTTCCAGGCATGGACATTTTGAGTTTTTGGTGATATCATTTGGTTTGAACAACACACCCTCTGCCTTTATGAATCTGATGATCGGAGTATTCAAAGATTTTCTGGACCGACTCGTAGTTGTGGTTATAGACGACATTTTGGTATATTCCCGCAATGCTTAGGAGCATGACCAGCATCTGCGTTTAGCCTTATTAGCTTTAGGGACCACAAGTTGTTCGCCAAGTCGAGCAAGTGCGAGTTTTGGTTGCCTCAGGGTTTGTTTCTGGGTCAAGTGGTTAACAAGAATGTGATTTAAGTCGACCAAGAGAAAATAGCTATTGTTATGGAATGGACTAGGGATTTCAGTCGACGTAGGAGAATACAGCCTATATTTGGAGCAAGAAGCGCGAGGAAGCTTTTCAAGAACTAAAGAATAGATTATGCACTGCTCCAGTTTTTGGCATTGCCTAAGGAGGGCATGGATTATGATGTGTTAATGGATGCATCTCATGTTGGGCTTGGATGCATGCTGATGCAAGAAGAAAAAAAGTGATAATGTATACGCATGATCTAGAGTTCGCAGTCGTGAATTATGAGCTAAAGTTGTGGAGACACCTGTGGTAAGACGCGCAATGCAAGATTTACACTGATCATAAGAGTTGAAGTATGTCTTCACTCAGAAAGAATTGAATTTGCGCCAGTGGAAATGGTTAGGGTGTGTTGTTAATTTTTTTGTTGAGAGTTGAGGAAGACATGGAAAGTTTCCAATCTCTCCGCTGAGTTGTTGATAGAAGGATTTCTTTTAATGGACATTTCGGTGAGAAGTAGTGACACGCCAAGAAGTTTGGCGGTGTCCGAGCCTTCATGGATTTCTCTTACGAGGCTTCATCAAAAGGACGATCCTGAAGTACTGCACCTTCATAATAGAACTGAGAAGGGGAAGTTACTGGGTTTTTCGATCAATTACGCAAGTACCTTAAAGTACCACAACAAATTTTGAATCCTTAATGTTGAAAGTCTACGTGTTAAATTGTGTAGTGAGGTGCATGGTTACAGTGTTGCCTACCACACAGGTTCTACTAAGATCTATCAAGACTCGAAGCAGATTGTCTGGTGGTTTGGGATGAAAGGTGATAGAGCCAAGTTTGTATCTGAGTGCTCTGATTGTAAGCGGGTTAAGGCCAATAATGGAAGGCTTGGAGGCAAGTTGACTCCCTTGGAGATTCCGAGTTGGAAGTGGGAGAGTATTTCGATGGATTTCATCACAGGTTTACCGAGATCTCCTCGAGGGCATGATTCAGTCTGTGTTATCGTGGACAGAATGACGAAGTGTGCTCACTTCATACCTTATAAGATTGATTACTCCATGAAGAAGATAGCTGAGCTATATCTGAATGAAGTCATCCGGTTGCATGGAATTCCAGTCAGTATTATATCAGACCGAGACTCCAGGTTTATGTCTCGCTTCTGGAAGAGTTTGCACGAAGGTTTGGGTACGAATTTAAGGTACTCTATCGCATATCATCCGCAAACAAAAAGTCAGACGAAGCGAGTTAACCGGATCGTGGAGGATATGATCAGATGTTATATTTTAGACCACGGAGGAGCGTGGGACGAGTGTTTGTGGCTGATGGAGTTTGCTTATAATAACAGTTATCAAGAAAGCTTGCAAATGGCTCCTTTTGAAACTCTGTTTGGGAGCCGCTGCAGAACTCCCCTATTTTGGACTGTGGTTGGTAAGAGATCTTTGTTGGGTCCAGATGCGCTCAAATAAATCGAAGTTTCTGTGAAGCTATTCGAGAGAAGCTTTGGATAGCTCAAGAACATTGTGATAAGAACGCCAATCAGCGTAGATCTGATTTAAAGTTTGCAGTAGGGTACTTGGTATTTTCTTAAGGTTTCCCCCGATGGTTGGAGTTAAGAGGTTTGGTAAGAACCAGAAGTTGGATCCAAGGCATGTAGGGTCATTTATAAATTGTTGTTTGGACTGGTGTGTCCGCTTGCAGGCTGGATTTGCCCGCAATTTTCCCTGGTGTGCACAATGTTTTTCACCTGAGCCAAATGCGGAAGTGTGTGCTAAGCGACAGGCAAGTTTTGAATTATGTGCCTTGTTGGAGCCTAATCTTCCTTATGTTGAGATGCATGTCCGCATTTTTTTTTGGATACTCAAGATCGTGTATTGCAGAAGAGGACCATTCCGATGGTTAAAGTTTTGTGGATAAACCGAGGCATGGAAAGCGCGACATTGGAGTTGGAGTCAGCTATGAGGGAGGCTCACCCTCATCTGTTTCCCTGATTTTGCTTGGTATGTATTCTTCTTTATAACCCTGGGTTATTTATAATTTCCTTCTATAGTAGAAGTGTTGTGCGTAAAGTTTCGGGGTGAAACTTTCTTTGAGGGGGGAGTGACTGTAACGCCCCTGATTTTTCTGAGATTATTTAATCTTTATTTGGCATTACGTTAACGCATTTCCGGCTTATGCCGTTGTTAGAGCGTGGTCTTAGCTCTTTGGGATTTCTTAATGGCTTGTTTGTAGCCTGTTGGCAAGATTCCCTAGCGAACCGGAGTCTGTTTTGGTGACTCGGTGGAGCCCCTACAGGAATGCTTGTGTTTTGTCTTCGGGAGGTGTTAGCCCGAGTTTTGTTCGTCGGATGTTGATTTTGACTTAGTCGTTGTTTTACTAGCATGGGTATTTAGCTATGGTGCAAATTTCATCGAATTCCGAGGTTGTTCGGTCTTCGCGTCATTTTGATTTTTTATTTTAATTAACTGATATAATATTATATCATGTTAATTGTTTGTGTTGTATGGCTGTGTGGTTTAAAATAAGTAACTAATGAAATATATTACTATATTAGTTAGTATATAAGCTTTTATTATAATAGCTGTTATTACATTTTCTGTCATAATAGAAGTGACTGTAAGTGACTATCTAGCTAGTGGCTGAATTTTATATTACTTAAGATATATTATATTATATCTAACTAGTGGCTGAATAGACTTTATATATATAGTTTATTTTAGTTTTATCTCATTAATCTTCCCCCCAAAAAAAGGACGGCTAGCTTCCAGTGGAAGGAACTTGTGCGACAGGAGTAGTTGGGGTTCCGACCGCCGATTTCTTACTAGCTAGAGCCCGGATTTCTCGTGTAAAGCCAGATCTCGACTGCTCTCGCCCGGATCTACCTCCCTAGGGTAAGTATTTCAAGTTATAGGTTTGTCTTTGTAGCAAGGGTTTTGCGGGTTAGCTTGTCTTCCCTCTAAAAGCTCAAGATCTTTTCTTAGGTGGCTGATCTTACTGTCGGTGCCGAGTGAGGAGTGTAGCTGTCGATTCCTAGAAAGTAGAGGCAAGTGGTGCCCTTTGCCCTTGCCAAGCTGATTTTATTCACCTTATTCTCTTTGGTAGCTATTTCTTTCGTTTTTTTTGTTTTTTGTTCTCTTTTTAGAACTAGGGCTGTTGTAGATCTTGTCCAGAGTTAGTCTGTTATATAGCTCGTTCAGGCTTAGTTTTAGTCTTTTGTAGATTTTTGCTTCGGTTAACCTGTTGTTAAGGTAGAATAGGTCCAGCTAGTCCAGGAAATAAGAGGAAATAGGCTGGTTTTTTTTGGGAAGCTATGGCTTAACAGGGTAAATTTGGGTGGAAGATCATAGTTGCTAACTCTCTGCGAGCAGGCGTTGAGTGTTAGCTTAGGGCCGAAGTCCAGTTTTTAGGCTAAGTGTAAAAGCATTGAGTGTGGTGGACACACTCAACGCCTAGTTGTTTTGGTGTGGAGTCTAAGTAAAAAGCGTTGACTGCGTTGAGTGAGGTGAGCTTACTCAACGTCGTCTGCCTTGTTAGTTTTTCTAAGTCTTTTGGCATTGAGTGAGTTGAGCTCACTAAACTCTGTCTTTCAAGTCAGACTTTTCTAAGTCTTTTAGCGTTGAGTGAGTTGAGCTCACTCAATGCCGTCTTGCCAGTCAGACTTTTCTAAGTCTTTTGGCATTGAGTGAGTTGAGCTCACTCAACGTCGTCTTGTCAGTTAGATTTCTTTCCAAGTATTTCGGCGTTGAGTGAGTTGAGCTCACTCAACGCCGTCTAGGCAGTCAGTTTCTTCTAAGTCATTTAGCGTTGAGTGAGTTGAGCTCACTCAACGCCATCTAGTTAGGCAGATTTTCTAAGTCAAAAGCATTGAGTGTGGTGAACTCACTCAACGCCTTTGGCTATTTGGTGTTGATAGTGTTGAGTGTCGTGAACTCACTCAACGTCGTCTGCTTAGCTTGATAGTTTAAGGCAAAAGCGTTGAGTGTGGGGAGCTCACTCAACGCCTTTTGGCGGTTTAGCGTTAGTAGAGTTAAGTAAGTTGCGCTAAGTGTTTTGGCATTGAGTGAGTGGTGCTCACTCAACACGACGTCGAGTGAACTCGACACTTTTCCCGCTTGGTGTTTTAGCGTTGAGTGAGTGGTGCTCACTCAACGCGGCGTCGAGTGTACCTAACGCGGCATCGAGTGTACTCGACGCTTTTCCCTTAGACTTGTAGTCTTCTCTCGAGTCTCTTAGTGTTTGTTTTTATAGGTTTTTGGTGATGTTTTCGGCTAATTTTCGAACGCCAAATCGTGAATCATGGCAGGTGGTTCCATTGATTTTCTTAAAAGGGATGTTTGTTGTTGAGTTGTGGCCACCACCATTTTAGCCCCGGCTTGGGCCGGTCTGTTGGACCCCAAGGCTGCACCGGTGGCCCCTGAGTTATTATGATCTGGTTGTTTGGATGAGGGCTGTTTTTGGTCACCAACCCAGATCCATGGTTTTGCCACTGCTAATGATTCACAAGTTAGGACTGTTAGTTCCTTTCCCTTTTAAAATTACTATTTTCGCATATGTTTGCCTTGTTGCTGTTGTAGGTTTTTAGCAGGGCATGTTGCTAATTTCTCGCACTTGGTGCGCTTTGATTATTCCTTTGACAGTGTCTTACTTTTGTTGTTTCGTTTATTTACCTTTTGCTAAGTTTGATAACATTCTATTGCAGGGTTTGGTAAACGCCTTTGTTTTACTGCTTATGATCTACTGCTCCTTTACTGCTTGTTTTTCTCTTGCTGAGATGTTCTTTCTTTGAATGCCTCAGGTTCAGGGTTGTAGTTGATTAAGCGGCTAGTTTTCTTTTGGATCTTGCTAGTGATCTGTTGTTTTGCTGAAGGTTCTTTCCCTCATCTTTGTGTGGTAGTTCTTTTCTTGTTTCCTTTTGTATAGACAAGCATACTCACCAGTTGGTTTGTGTCAGGTTGTTGAACTCCACTGGTGGTTTTCTTTGGTGATGCTAAGTATGTGACTTGAACTGCTGTTTGTGCCTTTATGAAGGATGTTTACTTGCTCTCTGGGATTGTGTTTATGCTAGGGTGCATGTTAGATATTTTTAACTTATAAAACCCCCTACCAATATTACTTCATACATGTCATATTTCTAAAACTAAAGGACTATCTTCTAATCTAACGTAAAGCCTATTTTGATACTATACTAAATTAGAGTCTTGCATACCGTGAGTTATCCTTCGAGGACGCTTATACTCACGTAGGATGTCAAATCACTTAAATCAAAGTATTTTTTCGCAGCGTATAAAGATATTTTACTTGTGGACTAGTTGATCCACTTGGTATCAGAGGGAGGTTGCTTGACAATTGGTCGGGCAACCTTCCCTTGTTAGTGTTAGTAGTTTAGTGTCATATCATACACACACCGATATGTCATCAGTACGTCTTGGCTGAAGCATGAACACTTCACTCATAAGCATGATTAGAAGTATATGAAACATATTATGTAGTATGGGATGCATAATATGTGTTTGTATATGGATCCAACATAGGTGGCAACATGTGAGGGTTATGTAGTATGGGATGCATAACATCACCACATGAATTCCCATTAACACATTTTCTCTTTTCGTTACATGCAATGTTATGTAGTATGGGATGCATAACATTTCACGTGTATGCCGCTCATAACAAGCATTAAGGCCTTTTTAGAATACATAGCACAACATGCATAGCATAACATAGCATAAGCACAATGTGCCAAGCTAAAGATTTACATGATGACATATGTACACGCATGGTTTTGAGTAAAAAGGAATATAAATTCATGCATTCATGGTCTAAGCACATGAGTTAGTGTGATGATGGTGAATCATCCTAGGTTAAGAATAACATCATTATTGAAAAATCCCAGAACAAGTTAGCAGTTGAATCTAATACTTAAGTATGTTTTGTCTGTACTGTGTCGTTTGAGTTCTAGCCGTTAAGCTAGGTTTTGATTAACAGTTTATTATTTTATTAAAATGTCGCTTGAGCGTGATGCAATAAGGTCGACTCCCCAGCTTAAAGGTGAGTCGTCAGGTGTGCAGGATGAGGAAGTTATTGTAGAACTGTGCCAGAGCATGGAGACCCTGTCAGGCCAGATTGTGGTGATGCAAGCGCAGTTGCAGGCATTGTTGGCTGCCACCTTAGGACGACAGCCTAATGAGCAAACCCCCGCAGTGGTGGAGAATGAGTGCGAGATCAGCAAATTGAATAAGATTGCTTCTGGATTGTTAGCTGCTGAAGATTTTAGAGTCAAAGGTTTCTTGGGTTGCCTCCCAAATGACATTCAGCAGTACGCCAATACTTACCAGTTCGAGACGAATGAGAGGACTGTGGAAATTGCCCTTAAAGTTGAGTCTATGGGATATGCTAAGGATTGGGGCATGATATTAAGGAAGGACAAAAGGAAATCCGTTGAAGGTAAGGGCACCCATCCATTCGGTGCTACTTCAAGGAAGAAGGGTAAGGAAGTGTGTAGTTTTTGTGGCCGACCGGGCTACCCTTTGGAAAGATGTTACCAGAGAATTAGAGCTCAGAAGAAAGAGCAGATTCATGTGATACCAGGTGTTTCCAGGAAAGATTTAGTCTGTTCTGCATGTAAGCAGATAGGGCATGATGTTTCCCATTGCTGGGGAAAGGATAAGGTTTGCTTTCAGTGTGGACAGAAGGGGCATGTTAAGACAAAGTGGGCACAGCCCCAGCCCGTTCTTCAGCAAGTCCCACCTCGGGCTTTGCAATCGCCGCAGAAATTGGACAAAGGAAAAGGAAAACTGAATGTGTTATCATCAGAAGAAGCTCAGACTTCTACCCAAGTAATATAAGGTTAGGTCCTCATCTAGTCTTTATTGTTAGCGGTATTTATAATTTTAGTATTCGCTTCCTTGAATGCGTGAACGATTGTTTAGGAAGATTTCCGGTACTACCCACTCCTTTGTGGCTGGGATCCTCGTTTGACCCTCAATCTTATGGCAACACGCTTCGTGTCAAGTTCCCTTTGGTGGTTGGGTATTGTGGGGCCAAAGTATTTAAGATTGTGCGAGTCTATATATGACTTCCTAGTTTTTGCCGATTCGATAGAGTAGAATTATCCGCGCTAGGTCTCCACGACTATTTTTGCGGTTTGTGCTCGGAAGCTTTTAGATTTCGGATATTTTGCTTGTTGGTTTCGGTGTTGGAGACCAAGGTTAGTTTGCCGCGTTTAGAGTAGATCACTGTGGTGCACGAGTTTGAGGTTTTCTTTCCAGCCAATCTTCCTGGTCTTCCGCCTGAGAGACACGTGGAGTTTGTCATAGATCTGGAGCCGGGTACTCATCCTATTGTTAAGGCCCCGTACCGTATGGCCCGTTTGAGCTGGATGAGTTGCTAGAGAATGGTTTTATAAGGCCAAGAATCGATGATGTGTTGGATCAAGTAGCATGGTAGCACTGAGTTATCAAAGATGGATCTTCGTTTAGGCCACCACCAGTTCAAGATTCGTGAATCAGGTATCCCACGGACTGCTTTCCGATCCAGGCATGAACATTTTGAATTTTTTGTGATATCATTTGGTTTGACCAACGCATCCTCTGCCTTTATGAATCTGATGATCGGAGTATTCAAAGATTTTCTGGACCGACTCATAGTTGTGGTTATAGACGACATTTTAGTATATTCCCGCAATGCTGAGGACATGACCAGCATCTGCGTTTAGCCTTATCGGCTTTGAGGGACCACAAGTTGTTCGCCAAGTCGAGCAAGTGCGAGTTTTGGTTGCCTCAGGGTTTGTTTCTTGGTCAAGTGGTTAACAAGAATGGGATTTCAGTCGACCTAGAGAAAATAGCTGCTGTTATGGAATGGACTAGGGATTTCAGGCGACGCAGGAGAATGCAGCCTTCGTTAGGAGCAAGAAGTGCGAGGAAGCTTTTCAAGAACTAAAGAATAGATTATGCACTGCTCTAGTTTTTGGCATTGCCTAAGGAGGGCATGGATTATGATTTGTTTATGGATGCATCTCATGTTGAGCTTGGATGCATGCTGATGCAAGAAGAAAAAAAAGTGATGGTGTATACGCATGATCTAGAGTTTACAGCCGTAAATTATGAGCTAAAGTTGTGTAGACACCTGTGGTAAGACGCGCAATGCAAGATTTACACTGATCATAAGAGTTGAAGTATGTCTTCACTCAGAAAGAATTGAATTTGCGCCAGCGGCAATGGTTAGGGTGTGTTATTAATTTTGAGGTTTAGATTTGAGGAAGCCATGGAAAGTTTCCAATCTCTCCGCTGAGTTGTTGATAGAAGGATTTATTTTATTGGACATTTCGGTGAGAAGTAGTGACACGCCAAGCAGTTTGGCGGTGTCCGAGCCTTCATGGATTTCTCTTACGAGGCTTCATCAAAAGGACAATCCTGAAGTACTGCACCTTCAAAATAGAACTAAGAAGGGGAAGTTATTGGGTTTTTCGATCAATTACACAGGTACCTTAAAGAACCACAACAAATTTTGAATCCCCAATGTTGAAAGTCTATGTGCTAAATTGTGCAGTAAGGTGCATGGTTACAGTGTTTCCTACCACACAGGTTCTACTAAGATATATCAAGACTCGAAGCAGATTGTCTTGTGGTTTGGGATGAAAGGTGATAGAGCAAAGTTTGTATCCGAGTGCTTTGATTATAAGCGGGTTAAGGCCAATAATAGATGGCTTGGAGGCAATTTGACTCCCTTGGAGATTTCGAGTTGGAAGTGGGAGAGTATTTCGATGGATTTCAACACAAGTTTACCGAGATCTCCTCGAGGGCATGATTCAGTCTGTGTTATCCTGGACAGAATGACGAAGTGTGCTCACTTCGTACCTTATAAGATTGATTACTCCATGAAGAAGATAGCTGATCTATATCTGAATGAAATCATCCGGCTGCATGGAATTCCAGTCAGTATTATATCAGACTGAGACTCCAGGTTTACGTATCGCTTCTGGAAGAGTTCGCACGAAGGTTTGGGTACGAATTTAAGGTACTCTACCGCATATCATCCGCAAACAAAAAGTCAGACGAAGCGTGTTAACCGGTCGTGGAGGATATGATCAGATGTTATATTTTAGACCACGGAGGAGCATGGGACGAGTGTTTATGGCTGATGGAGTTTGCTTATAATAACAGTTATCAAGAAAGCTTGCAAATGGCTCCTTTGAAGCTCTGTTTGGGAGACGCTGCAAAACTCCCCTATTTTGGACTATGGTTGGCGAGAGATCTTTGTTGGGTTCCAGATGCGCTCAAAGAAATGGAAGTTTCTGTGAAGCTATTCGAGAGAAGTTTCGGATAGCTCAGGAACATTGTGAGAAGAACACCAATCAATGTAGATCTGATTTAAAGTTTGCAGTAGGGTACTTGGTATTTTATTAAGGTTTCCCACGATGGTTGGAGTTAAGAGATTCGGTAAGAACCGGAAGTTGGATCCAAGGCATGTAGGGTCATTTATAAATTTTTGTTTGGATTGGTGTGTCCGCTTTCAGGCTGGATTTGCCCGTAATTTTCCCGGGTGTGCATGATGTTTTTCACGTGAGCCAATTGCGGAAGTGTGTGCTAAGCGACAGGCAAGTTTTTAATTATTTTCCCTAGTTGGAGCATAATCTTCCTTATGTTGAGATGTCTGTCTGCATTTTTTTTGATACTCAAGATCGTGTATTACAGAAGAGGACCATTCCGATGGTTAAAGTTTTGTGGAGAAACCGAGGCATGGAAAGCGTGACATGGGAGTTGGAGTCAGCTATGAGGGAGGCTCACCCTCATCTGTTTCCCTAATTTTGCTTGGTATGTATTCTTCTTTATAACCCTTGGTTATTTATTTTTTCCTTCTATAGTAGAAGTGTTGTGCGTAAAGTTTTGGTGTGAAACTTTCTTTTAAGGGGAGTGACTGTAACGCCCCTGGTTTTTCTGAGATTATTTAATCTTTATTTTGCATTACGTTAACGCATTTCTGGCTTATGCCATTGTTAGAGCGTGGTCTTAGCTTTTAAGATTTCTTAGTGGCTTGTTTGTAGCCTGTTGGCAAGATTCCCTAGCGAATCGGAGTCTGTTTTGGTGACTCGGTGGAGCCCCTTCGGGAATGCTTGTGTTTTGTCTTCGGGAGGTGTTAGCCCGAGTTTTGTTCGTCGGATGTTGATTTTGACTTCGCCGTTGTTTTCCTAGCATGGGTATTTAGCTACGGTGTGAATTTCGTCGAATTCCGAGATTGTTCGGTCTTCGCGTCATTTTGATGTTTTATTTTCATTAACTGATATAATATTATATCATGTTAATTGTTTGTGTTGTATGACTGTGTGGTTTAAAATAAGTAACTAATGAAATATATTACTATATTAGTTAGTATATAAGCTATTATTATAATAGCTGATATTATATTTTCTGTCATAATAGAAGTGACTGTAAGTGACTATCTAGCTAGTGGCTGAATTTTATATTACTTAAGATATATTATATTATATCTAGCTAGTGGCTGAATAGTCTTTATATATATAGTTTATTTTAGTTTTATCCCATTCATCTTCCCCAAAACAAAAAGGATGGCTAGCTTCCAACGGAAGGATCTTGTGTGATGGGAGTAGTTGGGGTTCCGGCCGTCGATTTCTTGCTAGTTAGAGCCCAGATTTCTCGTGTAAAGGAAGATCTGGACTCTCTCGCCCGGATCTACCTCCGTAGGGTAAGTATTTCAAGTTCTAGGTTTGTCTTTGTAGCTAGGTTTTGCGGGCCTGCTTGTCTTCCCTCTAAAAGCTCCAGATCTTTTTTTAGGTGGCTGATCTTGCTGCCGGTTCCGAGTGAGGAGTGTAGCTGCCGATTCCTAGAAAGTAGAGGTAAGTGGTGCCCTTTGCCCTTGACAAGCTGATTTTATTCACCTTATTCTCTTTGGTAGTTATTTCTTTCATTTTTTTTTTGTTTTTTGTTCTCTTTTTAGAACTAGGGCTGCTGTAGATCTTATCCAGAGTTAGTCTGCTATATAGCTCGTTTAGGCTTAGTTTTAGTCGTTTGTAGATTTTGGCTACGGTTAACCTGCTGTTAAGGTAGAATAGGTCCAGTTAGTCCAGGAAATAAGAGGAAATAGGCTGGTTTTTTTGGGAAGCTGTAGCTTAACAGGGTAAATTTGGGTGGAAGATCATAGTTGCTAACTCTCTGCGAGCAGGCGTTGAGTGTTAGCTTAGGGCAAAAGTTTAGTTTTTTAGGCTAAGTGTAAATCATTGAGTGTGGTGGACACACTCAACGCCTAGCTGTTTTGTTCTGGAGTCAAGTAAAAAAGCATTGACTGTGTTGAGTGAGGTGAGCTCACTCAACTCCGTCTGCCTTGTTAGATTTTCTAAGTCTTTTGGCATTGAGTGAGTTGAGCTCACTCAACGCTGTCTTTCTAGTTAGACTTTTCTAAGTCTTTTGGCGTTGAGTGAGTTGAGCTCACTCAACGCCGTCTTGCCAGTCAGACTTTTCTAAGTCTTTTGGTATTGAGTGAGTTGAGCTCACTCAACGTCGTCTTGCCAGTCAGATTTCTTTTCAAGTCTTTTGGCGTTGAGTGAGTTGAGCTCACTCAACACTGTCTAGGCAGTCAGTTTCTTCTAAGTCTTTTGTCGTTGAGTGAGTTGAGCTCACTCAACGCCGTCTAGTTAGCCAGATTTTCTAAGTCAAAAGCGTTGAGTATGGTGAACTCACTCAACGCCTTTGTCATATGGTGTTGACAGTGTTGAGTGTGGTGAACTCACTCAACATCGTCTGCTTAGCTTGATAGTTTAAGGCAAAAGCGTTGAGTGTGGGGAGCTCACTCAATGCCTTTTGGCAGTTTAGCGTTAGAAGAGTTAAATAAGCTTCGCTAAGTGTTTTGGCGTTGAGTGAGTGGTGCTCACTCAACGCGGCGTTGAGTGAACTCGACACTTTTCCCGCTTGGTGTTTTAGCGTTGAGTGAGTGGTGCTAACTCAACGCAGCGTCGAGTGTACCTGACGCCACGTCGATTGTACTCGACGCTTTTCCCTTAGACTTGTAGTCTTCTCTTGAGTCTCTTAGTGTTTGTTTTTATAGGGTTTTGGTGATGTTATTGGCTAGTTTTTGAAGGCCGAATCGTGAATCATGGCAGGTGGTTCCTTTGATTTTATTAAAAGGGATGTTTGTTGTTGAGCCGTGGCCACCACCATCTTAGCCCCGACTTGGGCCGGTCTGTTGGATGCCAAGGCTGCACCGGTGGCCTCTGAGTTATTTGGATCTTGTTGTTTGGATGAGGGCTGTTTTTGGTCACCAACCCAGATCCATTGTTTTGCCACTGCTAATGATTCACAAATTAGGACTGTTAGTTCCTTTCCCTTTTAAAATTACTATTTTGGCATATGTTTGCCTTGTTGCTGCTGTAGGTTTTTAGCAGGGCATGTTGCTAATTTCTCGCACTTGGTGCGCTTTGATTATTCCTTGGATAGTGTCTTACTTTTGTTGTCTCGTTTATTTCCCTTTTGCTGAGTTTGATAGCATTCTATTATAGGGTTTGGTTAACCCCTTTGTTTTACTGCTTATGATCTACTTCTCCTTTACTGCTTGTTTTTCTCTTGCTAAGGTGTTCTTTCTTTGAATGCCTCAGGTTCAGGGTTGTAGCCGATTAAGCGGCTAGTTTTCTTTTTGAGCTTGCTAGTGATCTGCTGTTTTGCTGAGTGTTCTTTCCGTCATCTTTTTGTGGTAGTTCTTTTCTTGTTTCCTTCTGTATAGACAAGCATACTCAGCAATTGGTTCGTGTCAGGTTGTTGACACCCACTGGTGGTTTTCTTTGGTGATGCTAAGTATGTGACTTGAACTGCTGTTTTTGTCGTTATGAAGGTTGTTTACTTGCTCTCTGGGATTGTTTTATGCTAGGGTGCATGTTAGATATTTTTAACTTATAAAACCCCCTACCGATATTACTTCATACATGTCATATTTCTTAAACTAAAGGACTATCATCTAATCTAACGTAAAGCCTATTTTCATACTATACTAAATTAGAGTTTTGCATACCGTGAGTTGTCCTTCGGGAACGCTTATACTCACGTAGGATGTCAAATCACTTAAATCAAAATATTTTTCTGCAACGTGTAAAGATATTTTACTCGGGGACTAGTTGATCCACTATGCCGAGGGATACAGCCATCTAACTTAATTGGGTTTCATTCATAATATTCTGTGATCTTCTTATAAATTGTAGAGTTGGGAGTTTTGCCTGAGCGTCTGCAATTATCCCATGCATGGCGTGACATCATGACACGTATTTTCTCTTACTCTGAAATAATTTTATTGCTGAGAAAATGCGGGTTGTGACAGTTGGTATCAGAGGGAGGTTGCTTGACAATTGGTCGGGCAACCTTCCCTTGTTAGTGTTAGTAGTTTAGTGTCATATCATACACACACTGATGTGTCATCAGTACATCTTGACTGAAGCATGAATACAACACTCATAAGCATGATTAGAAGTATACGGGACATATTATGTAGTATGGGATGCATAATATGTGTTTGTATATGGATCCACCGTAGGTGGCAACATGTGAGAGTTATGTAGTATGGGATGCATAACCTCACCACATGAATGCCCATTAGCACGTTTTCTCTTTTCATTGCTTGCAATGTTATGTAGTATGGGATGCATAACATTTCCTTGTGTACGCCGCTCATAACATGCATTAAGGCCTTTTTAGAATACATAGCACAACATACATAGCATAACATAGCATAAGCACAACATGCCAAGCTAAAGATTTACATTATGACATATGTACACGCATGGTGTTGAGTCAAAAGGAATATAAATTCATGCATTCATCGTCTAAGCACATGAGTTAGTGTGATGATGGTGAATCATCCTAGGTTAAGCATAACATCATTATTGAAAAATCCCAGAACAAGTTAGCAGTTGAAGCTAATACTTAAGTATGTTTTGTCTGTACTGTGTCGTTTGAGTTCTAGCCGTTAAGCTAGGTTTTGATTAGCAGTTTATTGTTTTGTTAAAATATCGCTTGAGCGTGATGCAACAAGGTCGACTCCCCAGCTTGATGGTGAGTCGTCAAGTGTGTAGGATGAGGCAGTTATTATAGAACTGTGCCAGAGCATGGAGACCCTGTCAGGCCAGATTGTGGTGATGCAAGCACAATTGCAGGCATTGTTGGCTGCCACCTTAGGACGACAGCCTAGTGAGCAAACCCCCGCAGTGGTGGAGAATGAGAGCGAGATCAGCAAATTGAATAAGATTGCTTCTGGATTGTTAGCTGTGAAAGAGTGCAAAGTCAAAGGTTTCTTGGGTGGCCTCCCTAATTACATTCAGCAGTACGCCAATACTTACCAGTTCGAGACGAATGAGAGGACTGTGGAAATTGCCCTTAAAGTTGAGTCTATGGGATATGCTAAGGATTGGGGCATGATACTAAGGAAGGACAAAAGGAAATCCGTTGAAGGTAAGGGCACCCATCCATTCGGTGCTACTTCAAGGAAGAAGGGTAAGGAAGTGTGTAGTTTTTGTGGCCGACCGGGCTACCCTTTGGAAAGATGTTACCAGAGAATTGGAGCTCAGAAGAAAGAGCAGATTCATGTGATACCAGGTGTTTCCAGGAAAGATTTAGTCTGTTCTGCATGTAAGCGGATAGGGCATGATGTTTCCCATTGTTGGGGAAAAGATAAGGTTTGCTTTCAGTGTGGACAGAAGGGGCATGTTAAGACAAAGTGGCCACAGCCCCAGCCCGTTCTTCAGCAAGTCCCACCTCGGGCTTTGCAATCGCCGCAGAAATTGGACAAAGGAAAAGGAAAACTGAATGTGTTATCATCAGAAGAAGCTCAGACTTCTACCCAAGTAATATAAGGTTAGGTCCTCATCTAGTCTTTATTGTTAGCGGTATTTATAATTTTAGTATTCGCTTCCTTGAATGCGTGAACGATTGTTTAGGAAGATTTCCGGTACTACCCACTCCTTTGTGGCTGGGATCCTCGTTTGACCCTCAATCTTATGGCAACACGCTTCGTGTCAAGTTCCCTTTGGTGGTTGGGTATTGTGGGGCCAAAGTATTTAAGATTGTGCGAGTCTATATATGACTTCCTAGTTTTTGCCGATTCGATAGAGTAGAATTATCCGCGCTAGGTCTCCACGACTATTTTTGCGGTTTGTGCTCGGAAGCTTTTAGATTTCGGATATTTTGCTTGTTGGTTTCGGTGTTGGAGACCAAGGTTAGTTTGCCGCGTTTAGAGTAGATCACTGTGGTGCGCGAGTTTGAGGTTTTCTTTCCAGCCAATCTTCCTGGTCTTCCGCCTGAGAGACACGTGGAGTTTGTCATAGATCTGGAGCCGGGTACTCATCCTATTGTTAAGGCCCCGTACCGTATGGCCCGTTTGAGCTGGATGAGTTGCTAGAGAATGGTTTTATAAGGCCAAGAATCGATGATGTGTTGGATCAAGTAGCATGGTAGCACTGAGTTATCAAAGATGGATCTTCGTTTAGGCTACCACCAGTTCAAGATTCGTGAATCAGGTATCCCACGGACTGCTTTTCGTTGCAGGCATGGACATTTTGAGTTTTTGGTGATATCATTTGGTTTGACCAACGCACCCTCTGCCTTTATGAATCTGATGATCGGAGTATTCAAAGATTTTCTGGACCGACTCGTAGTTGTGGTTATAGACGACATTTTGGTATATTCCCGCAATGCTGAGGAGCATGACCAGCATCTGTGTTTAGCCTTATCGGCTTTGAGGGACCACAAGTTGTTCGCCAAGTCGAGCAAGTGCGAGTTTTGGTTGCCTCAGGGTTTGTTTCTGGGTCAAGTGGTTAACAAGAATGGGATTTCAGTCGACCCAGAGAAAATAACTGCTATTATGGAATGGACTAGGGATTTCAGTCGACGCAGGAGAATGCAGCCTTCGTTAGGAGCAAGAAGTGCGAGGAAGCTTTTCAAGAACTATAGAATAGATTATGCACTGCTCCAATTTTTGGCATTGCCTATGGAGGGCATGGATTATGATGTGTTTATGGATGCATCTCATGTTGGGCTTGGATGCATTCTGATGCAAGAAGAAAAAAAAGTGATGGTGTATACGCATGATCTAGAGTTCGCAGCTGTGAATTATGAGCTAAAGTTGTGGAGACACCCGTGGTAAGACATGCAATGCAAGATTTACACTGATCATAAGAGTTGAAGTATGTCTTCACTCAAAAAGAATTTAATTTGCACCAGCGGTAATGGTTAAGGTGTGTTGCTAATTTTGAGGTTGAGATTTGAGGAAGACATGGAAAGTTTCCAATCTCTCCGCTGAGTTGTTGATAGAAGGATTTCTTTTAATGGACATTTCGGTGAGAAGTAGTGACACGCCAAGCCATTTGGCGGTGTCCGAGCCTTCATGGATTTCTCTTACGAGGCTTCATCAAAAGGACGATCCTGAAGTACTGCACCTTCATAATAGAACTTAGAAGGGGAAGTTACTGGGTTTTTCGATCAATGACGCAGGTACCTTAAAGTACCGTGACAAATTTTGAATCCCCAATGTTGAAATTCTATGTGTTAAATTATGTAGTGAGGCGCATGGTTATAGTGTTGCCTACCACACAGGTTCTACTAAGATATATCAAGACTCGAAGCAGATTGTCTGGTGGTTTGGGATGAAAGATGATAGAGACAAGTTTGTATCCAAGTGCTCTGATTGTAAGTGGGTTAAGGCCAATCATGGAAGGCTTCGAGGCAAGTTGACTCCCTTGGAGATTCCGAGTTGGAAGTGAGAGAGTATTTCGATGGACTTCATCACAGGTTTACCGAGATCTCCTCAAGGGCATGATTCAGTCTGGGTTATCGTGGACAGATTGACGAAGTGTGCTCACTTCGTACCTTATAAGATTGATTACTCCATGAAGAAGATAGCTGAGCTAAATCTGATTGAAGTCATCCGATTGCTTCGAATTCTAATTTGTATTATATCATACCGAGACTCCAGGTTTATGTCTCGCTTCTGGAAGAGTTTGCACGAAGGTTTGGGTACGGATTTAAGGTACTCTACCGCATATCATCCGCAAACAAAGGGTCAGACGGAGCGAGTTAACCAGATCGTGGAGGATATGATCAGATGTTATATTTTAGACCATGGAGGAGCGTGGGACGAGTGTTTGTGGTTGAGTGAGTTTGCTTATAATAACAGTTATCAAGAAAGCTTGCAAATGGCTTCTTTTGAAGCTCTGTTTGGGAGATGCTGCAGAACTCCCCTATTTTGGACTGTGGTTGGCGAGAGATCTTTATTGGGTCCAAATGCGCTCAAAGAAATGGAAGTTTTTGTGAAGCTATTCGAGAGAAGCTTCGGATAGCTCAGGAACATTGTGAGAAGAACGCCAATCAGCGTAGATCTAATTTAAAGTTTGCAGTATGGTACTTGGTATTTTCTTAAGGTTTCCCCCGATGGTTGGAGTTAAGAGGTTCGGTAAGAATCGGAAGTTGGATCCAAGGCATGTAGGCTCATTTATAAATTGTTGTTTGGATTGGTGTGTCCGCTTGTAGGCTGGATTTGCCCGCAATTTTCCATGGTGTGCACGATGTTTTTCATGTGAGCCAATTGTGGAAGTGTGTGCTAAGCGATAAGAGAGTTTTGAATTATGTGCCCCAGTTGGAGCCTAATCTTCCTTATGTTGAGATGCATGTCTGCATTTGTTTTTGGATTCTCAAGATCGTGTATTGCAGAAGAGGACCATTCTGATGGTTAAAGTTTTGTGGAGAAACCAAGGCATGGAAAGCGCGACATGGGAGTTGGAGTCAGCTATGAGGGAGGCTCACCCTCATCTATTTCCCAGATTTTGCTTGGTATGTATTCTTCTTTATAACCCTTGGTTATTTATTTTTTCCTTCTATAGTAGAAGTGTTGTGCGTAAAGTTTCAGAGCGAAACTTTCTTTTAGGGGGAGTGACTGTAACGCCCATGGTTTTTCTGAGATTATTTAATCTTTATTTGGCGTTACGTTAACGCGTTTCCGGCTTATGTCGTTGTTAGAGCGTGGTCTTAGCTCTTTAGGATTTCTTAGTGGCTTGTTTATAACCTGTTGGAAAGATTCCCTAGCGAGCCGGAGTCTATTTTGGTGACTCGGTGGATCCCCTCCAGGAATGCTTGTGTTTTGTCTTCGGGAGGTGTTTGCCCGAGTTTTGTTAGTCGAATGTTGATTTTGACTTCGTCGTTGTTTTCCTAGCATGGATATTTAGCTACGATGTGAATTTCGTCGAATTCCAAGGTTGTTCAGTCTTTGCGTCATTTTGACGTTTTATTTTAATTAACTGATATAATATTATATCATGTTAATTGTTTGTGTTGTATGACTGTGTGGTTTAAAATAAGTAACTAATGAAATATATTACTATATTAGTTAGTATATAAGCTATTATTATAATAGCTGTTATTATATTTTCTGTCATAATAGAAGTGACTGTAAGTGACTATCTAGCTAGTGGCTGAATTTTATATTACTTAAGATATATTATATTATATCTAGATAGTGGCTGAATAGACTTTATATATATAGTTTATTTTAGTTTTATCCCATTCATATTCCCCAAAACAAAAAGGACGACTAGCTTCAGGCGGAAAGATCTTGTGCGACGGGAGTAGCTGGGGTTTTGGCCGCCAATTTCTTGCTAGTTAGAGTCCGGATTTCTCGTGTAAATGCAGATCTGGACTGCTCTCGCCCGGATCTACCTCACTAGGGTACGTATATAAAGTTTTAGGTTTGTCTTTGTAGCTAGGGTTTTGCAGGTTAGCTTGTCTTCCCTCTAAATGCTCCAGATCTTTTCTTAGGTGGCAGATCTTGCTGCCGGTGCCGAGTGAGAAGTGTAGCTGCTGATTCCAAGAAAGTAGAGGCAAGTGGTGACCTTTGCCCTTGCCAAGCTGATTTTATTCACCTTATTCTCTTTGGTAGCTATTTCTTTTTTTTCTCTTTTTAGAATAAGGGCTGTTGTAGATCTTGTCAAGAGTTAGTCTGCTGTATAGCTCGTTCAGGCTTAATTTTAGTCGGTTGTAGATTTTGGCTTCGGTTAACCTGTTGTTAAGGTAGAATAGGTCCAGCTAGTTAAGGAAATAAGAGGAAATAGGCTGGTTTTTTTTGGGAAGCTGTATCTTAACAGGGTAAATTTGGGTGGAAGATCATAGTTGCTAACTCTCTACGAGCAGGCGTTGAGTGTTAGATTAGGACCGAAGTCCAGTTTTTTAGGCTAAGTGTAAAAGCATTGAGTGTGGTGGACACACTCAACGCCTAGCTATTTTGGTCTGGAGTCTAAGTAAAAAAGCATTGACAGCGTTGAGTGAGGTGAGCTCACTCGACGTCGTCTGCCTTGTCAGTTTTTCTAAGTCTTTTGGCGTTGAGTGAGTTGAGCTCACTCAACGCCGTCTTGCCAGTCAGACTTTTCTAAGTCTTTTGGCATTGAGTGAGTTGAGCTCACTCAACGTCGCCATGCCAGTCAGACTTTTCTAAGTCTTTTGGCGTTGAGTGAGTTGAGCTCACTCAACGCTGTCTTGCCAGTCAGATTTCTTTCCAAGTCTTTTGGCATTGAGTAAGTTGAGCTCACTCAACGTCATCTAGGCAGTCGGTTTCTTCTAAGTCTTTTGGCGTTGAGTGATTTGAGCTCACTCAATGCCGTCTAGTTAGGCAGATTTTCTAAGTCAAAAGCGTTGAGTGTGGTGAACTCACTCAACGCCTTTGGCTGTTTGGCGTTGACAGTATTGAGTGTGGTGAACTCACTCAATGCCCTCTGCTTAGCTTGATAGTTTAAGGAAAAAGCATTGAGTGTGGGGAGCTCACTCAACGCCTTTTGGCGGTTTAGCATTAGTAGAGTTAAGTAAGTCGCGCTAAGTGTTTTGGCGTAGAGTGAGTGGTGCTCACTCAACGCGACGTCGAGTGAACTCGACGCTTTTCCCTCATGGTGTTTTAGCGTTGAGTGAGTGGTGCTCACTCAATGCGGCATCGAGTGTACCCTACGCGGCGTCGAGTGTACTTGACGCTTTTCCCTTAGACTTGTAATCTTCTCCCGAGTCTCTTAGTGTGGTTTTTATAGGGTTTTTGTGATGTTTTTGTTTAGTTTTCGAACGCCGAATCGTGAATCATGGCAGGTGGTTCCTTTGATTTTCTTAAAAGGGATGTTTGGTGTTGAGTCGTGGCCACCACCATTTTAGCCCCTGCTTGGGCCGGTGGGTTGTACCCCAAGGCTGCACCGGTGGCCCCTGAGTTATTTGGATCTGGTTGTTTGGATGAGGGCTGTTTTTGGTCACCAACTATTACACCCCTATCCGTCACATAGCATATAGCAGTAGGTCCGGCCGGGGCCTGACGCCATATACCACGGACAGACCGGTGGGTTACTCATTGAAACCAATCAACCAATCACAACGTCCTACACAGAGCATCTAGCGGAAGTAATTTATTAAGTTGCAAGAAATAAAGAACCAAGCCACAAGCATGAATGCCCACTACTCAAACCAACAGGAATGTACAATACACAAGTACTGGCCTTATGGCCTTACAATAGTTTTATCAAATATAAGTGTCTTCCAAACCTCAGCACGCAGGCCGGTCACACATGAGAATACAAGAAAACACTCAAAAACTAGGCCTTTGAGGGCCGGCTAAGAAACTTTGGCTTTAGCCTGCTATTTACCGCTCGGCTCCGCAGCACCTATAAGAAATAATCCACCGCACGGTGGCAAACAAAAGCAACGGTCCGCCATGCTGACCAAATTATAACGATTCCGCCCCCAAACTCGGGGCGGCAAAGCTTCTTCCCTGCACTTGTTAGACTAGCAAGTAAAATAGAGAATAAGCACAACAACACAAGTGCTGGCTCACACGACCACACACCTCGTGCTCTCAGGGCACTAACTCGGTGTACCCGGTCATAACCGTGGTCTCACCACCATCCCTTGGACGGCAAATCTCATGAGCATTTTTAGTCCTTTCGGTCTAAGCATAAGACTCGCACGACCATGCCAATGGTCAGTCCCTTTTTCTGGTATCTGACACCAAACCACATAGCCTGGGTCTGCATGCACTTGCCCGTTGCTCACACCGCCTAGTCACTTTAAGACGTACGTGCGGGTCAAGAGTCTCCCGGATCCCAAAATTCGATCACACAAGCACATAACCCAGTTATGTTCATGGTTGGCTCCCAGGCCACCAAGATGGCAGAAATGCATTTCCGCCCAGATTTCCGGGTGTGCCTTGGGGTTAATCCCCAAGGATCCCTTCTGCAATCTACCTTGTAGAAACCCGAAAACAATTAATGGCACGGAGTCTCCTCCAGCTACTATGCAATGCAACATCACCGATCCATACCAACTTGTCCGGGAAGGCTTCACACATCATGCTTATGTCCGTACTACGATTCCAGACTCTAATAAGTGGGACTTTTCATATCTACCCCAAGGAACACCGCAAACTCGCCGTATACTTGCGGGAGAGGGTTTTCCCATGCAAAGGAAGATGAGCTTCACATGCTCAAGATGAAAATCGTTACCCTAGCATTTTTCCTTGGCGCCATGGAAATCTACGCGGATGAAAAGCACCGCAATCTCCTTGCCTCCGTAGATCCGAAGTCGGCTCGCGATTGGGAGCTCCGAAACTTTGCCGGTGACTGGATCTAGCCTTCCGTCTTCCTCCTTGCTCTCTCCTATCTCTAGATCTTAGAAAGAGAGTGAATCCAAGGCAAATGAGGTTTTTTAAACCCCTAAACCCGGGTGTATCCCTGGGGAAAAAACCCCCAGCCGTCGGATCTCAAAATAAGGAAACGGACGGCTGCGATCCGGACTTGAAATCCAAGATCTGGGTCGAACACGGCTTGCGACACGCCCGTGTCCAAGGCCGCGTCACTCATTCGCCGTCAAAACCGTCGCGTCCCAAAAAGAACACGGGCACTTGACACGCCCGTGTCAGGATTGACACGCTCGTGTCATCCAGTACACGCTCGTATCACTGGGCGTGTTCCTCCAACGACACTGGTCCAAAACAACCAGAGCACGACATGGCCATGTGATACGCCCATGTCACATGCTGTGTACCATACACGCCCTGGGACAAGCCCGTGTCCCAGGCCGTGTAGCTTCCTTAGCACAACTCGCCAAATGACCAGAGCAGGACACAGGTATTCGACATGCCCGTGTCGAATTCCACATGCCCGAGTCGGACCCGAACACGCCTGGGCTCAGGCTGTGCACCCTCACTCAATAATCGTTGAGTGGAAAGCTTTGAGTGGCTGACATACCCTGGGACACGCCCGTATCCCAGGTCGTATTTACCCCCCCCCCCCCCGACGACCGTTGACTCCAAAATCGTCGACCATGCGACCAATGCCAAACCTGAGCACAACACACCCTTGGACATGCCCGTGTACCAGGCCGTGTCACCTCTACCAAATCCCAGATTTGGTTCAAATCGCCACCCGTCACCCTTTTGAGTTTCGGGGCATTACACCAACCCAGATCCATGGTTTTGCCACTGCTAATGATTCACAAGTTAGGACTGTTAGTTCCTTTCCCTTTTAAAATTACTATTTTGGCATATGTTTGCCTTGTTGTTGTTGTAGGTTTTTAGCAGGGTATGTTGCTAATTTCTTGCACTTGGTGCGCTTTGATTATTCCTTGGAGAGTGTCTTACTTTTGTTGTCTCGTTTATTTCCCTTTTGCTGAGTTTGATAGCATTCTATTGTAGGGTTTGGTAAACGCCTTTGTTTTACTTCTTATGATCTACTGCTCCTTTACTGCTTTTTTTTCTCTTGCTGAGGTGTTCTTTCTTTGAATGCCTCAGGTTCAAGGATGTAGCCGATTAAGCGGCTAGTTTTCTTTTGGAGCTTGCTAGTGATCTGTTGTTTTGCTGAGGGTTCTTTCCCTCATCTTTGTGAGGTATTTCTTTTCTTGTTTCCTTCTGTGTAGACATACATACTCACCAGTGAATTTGTGTCAGGTTGTTGACGCCCACTGGTTGTTTTTTTGGTTATGCTAAGTATGTGACTTAAACTGCTGTTTTTGCCTTTATGAAGGTTGTTTACTTGCTCTCTGGGACTGTTTTATGTTAGGGTGCATGTTAGATATTTTTAACTTATAAAACCCCCTACCGATATTACTTCATACATGTCATATTTCTAAAACTAAAGGACTATCTTCTAATCTAACGTAAAGCGTATTTTCATACTATATTAAATTAGAGTCTTGCATACCGTGAGTTGTCCTTCGGGGACGCTTATACTCACGTAGGATGTCAAATCACTTAAATCAAAGTATTTTTTTGCAACGTATAAAGATATTTTACTTGTGGACTAGTTGATCCACTGTGCCGAGGGATACAACCATCTAACTTAATTGGGTTTCATTCATAATAATCTGTGATTTTCTTATAAATTGTAGAGTTGGGAGTTTTTCCTGAGCGTGTGCATTTATCCCCTGCATGGCATGGCATCACGGCACGTATTTTCTCTTACTCTGATATAATTTTATTGCTGAGAAAATGCGGGTTGTGACAAGTACGGCCTTTTTATCCGCAGACGGATGGTCCGACCGAGAGGACCAACAGAATAATGGAGGATATGCTCCAGATGTGCGCATTGGATTTCAGGAAGAGGTGGGAGGACCATCTCAATATGATCGAGTTCGCCTATAATAATAGCTATCAAGCTAGCATTCAGATGGCGCCCTTTGAAGCTTTATACAGTAGGAAGTGACGTACTCCTTTAGCTTGGGCGAAAACAGGCGAATCAAAGTTATTTAAGCGTAAAGAAGTCGAAGATGCAAATTCACCTATACGCGGTATACGAGAGTGGCTATTGGTAGCCCAGGATAGGAAGGCAAAGTACTACAATGCCAAGCACCGAAACATGTAGTTTACGGCGAGCGATTGGGTATATCTATAGATAAAGCCATTCAAAGGCGTGTCCAGGATTCGACGCTTGAAAAAGCTGAGTCTGAGGTATCTTGGTCTGTTTGAAGTGGTTGAGCGGATTGGAGAAGCTGCCTATCGATTAGTTCTTTTGGTGGAGCTAAGTGGTTTGCACGATGTGTTTCACATATCGATGTTGCGGAAAACATTGAAAGAGCCGACGCAACTAATGTGTTGAAACCAAAAACTCGGCCTCGATGGAGTTCACCCTTGGGGAAGGGGTGATCGCGCACTTACTACTCTCTCGCGAGCCGAACAACCAAAGGGAAAAGGACAGGGAACAGACCCAAGGGCTCGGTGTGGAGGACCCACCACACACCCGGAATATCACAGAGCGCTTCCCCTCCTTAACCAAATTTTGGGCTAAGGAACCTCAGAAAAGCACTAAGAGATCTGGAGACAAGTGAGCATGCCTTCTGAGGTACCCCCTTGGGTCTATCTATAGATTTCTTAAAATGATCTGCAAATAACCAACCTCCGCTGGTCTGGAATTACTGAAAACACTTAGGGATGGCCTGCTAATAGCCAAACTTCGTTGGTCTGGAATTACTGAAAACACCCTGGGATGGCCTGCTAATAGCCAAACTCCGCTGTTCTGAATAGCTAAATGCAGACCTCTGAGGGCATCCAGGTAATTTACCTTTGTTCCCTGCTGGGCGAGTGATCGGTGTGAGCATCACTCGGCTAAAGGGGGCGAGTGTCGGGAGCTCAACGCACTTGCCGCCTTAAAGACCCCTTAAGGGCGAATGCATGGCTGGGCGACCACTCGCCTAGCTTGGCGAGAGCTGATCTCGCACGCGCGCCTGCACGTGAGATATTCAGGAGAATGCTATGTGAGCATGGCACTCGCCGAAGGGCCAAACTTCTCCTCTTCCCTTTGTGTTAAGCGAGTGCCTCTCTTCAAGCCTTGGACAGGTACTGGCCACTCGCCAACTCGATTGGGCCCACTCATTGAATATGGGGTTGTACACAATCTTCGCTCGTTGCGAGATTTTAATAAAGCTCGGAAAGAAACATCCAACCCTACATATTAGATGAGTGGGTGCTGACCTGGAAGAGAATCTATCGTGGGCCCCTCCACTGCTATATAAATATCCAGGCAGTGGTAGGCATTTTCCAACCCTTACATCTCGCGGCTGCTCCCTCCTCTTATTACGATCTCGCTTTCCAAGGAAGCTCTAGATCGCCTCCACGTTGTTCAAGAGAAGAACAAATCCCTGATGGGCTCACTCGCCCCCTTGCTCTCTCGCAAATCTCTCGGGTCAACCCCGAAGATGAAAAAAGCCAAAGCGGTCCGGCGGGACATAGGGAAGGGTGAATTGACTTCTCACAATCCTTCTTCGCCCAAGACAGACTTGGTATTTGTATTCGCTTAGCACTATTTCCCCTTTTGTTGTCGAGATGAAATGTTGATGTCATATCCATTCGCAGATCCCGCCGATGGAGAAGGAGGTTAAGGAGGCGAGTGTTACGGTGGTCTCACCGGGAAATGGGCACGGGAAGGCGAACCGCGAGAACCCCCCACCCCCTCCCCCCTCTCTGGCTCGATGTTACCGTGCGAGAGAAAGGTAACACCTCCACAGACTGTTAGCTTTTAGTCCCCTGGTTTAACCATCCTTTCTTTGCTGCTTCTACTTTTTGAACTTTGGGGATGGGAGACCCGGCGCTGAGATCTCCCATTCGTGAGACGCCTGTGGATCTCGGCTCTGCTCCTCTCCTGGCGGATGTTATCCCCACACATTTCGCCGAGTCAACCATCCATCCAACAGGCCTAGGGAAGAGGAATATATCCTTCGAGACCCCCTTTGAGGGGCGGCCTGGCACTTCTCGTTGCCCTCCCTTTATGTAAGACCCATTTTTTTCTTTTTAAACCACCGGGGTCTTAGGCCCAGAACCGCCGCTTTGCGGTGATACCTTCACACCCGGGAAGGCCATCACTACAAAACGTCGATCCTGCCGGTCGAATTGATCACAAAACAGTAGCAAAATAATAAAAGGCAAGTCCACAGAAATCACATATATAGTAAATATCTCCATGAAGGGAGAGTCCACAAAAATAACAAGGTACAGATAATAGGGCTCGTGCCCAGTGCATCAAAATCCTCACTACAAATCACTCAGCACGGAAGCAAAAGCTAAACATCTCCAAGCATGCCGACCTCCGGGGCTGCTCCTCCATGCTGGGCTCTACGGTCCCCTAAAATGATGTGGTTCAAAAACCGTTAGTCTAAAAGACTAATTCCTATCATCCCCCGCCCCTTTCCCCATGGATCCTAAGCACTGAGCGGGGAGGAGGAAAGGAGAGGTAATGAAGGTGGAGAATAACAAAGTATCAGGTGACGGCGGAACTAATCTAGCAGTTCTAAGAGTACATATGACAGTAAAGAAAATATGAAAGACTAAATATATAATATGTAACCTTAACTTATATGAAAACACATAAGCTAAGAGATCTTCTGCAAGGCTCCTATCGTATAAAAAGTCCAATGCCAATTTATACGATAGGGTGTCGGTTTTCTAGCAGCATGTATATATCTACATAGTAAGAACCTTAACTTATAAGCATGCTTACGCGAACTTATAAGCCAAGGGGTCGTTTCGCTGGGCTTATTGTATAAAGTGTCCCATACCACTTTATACAATAGGTGTCAGGGTTATATGCAATGATGATGGTATAACATGCCAAATATGCTATGATGTGAACATGCAAGTGCAACTCACCCACTCGAATCTGTGTACACAGACCTTTAGTTCCCCCTTTCTTGAGCCTAACCTCCCAGGATAACCTCCGTAGTGGCAACCGGAAGCGGTGGGTTGGGCCTCGCCCACCTCTAAACCGGTAATTACACTACCAGTCAGACCTATCGTATGCCTCGATGCTGGTGCACTAAGCGGAGCTCCTGCATACTCTTGCAAGCTGGCGCACTGGACTTTATTTGGCGAAGTGCAAAACCACACTTGCCGAGTCAACGTATTGGCGTCGGTGCATCGACCCTCCAATACCGAAGACCCACCACCTTATACTTTATGCACATGTAACCTTATATTTCAGCTTCCGAGCCAAAGCTCCCCGGACCATCCCGTCCATCACACTCAACAGCCAAGTCTAAGCTCCCCAGACTATCCTGTCCATCCCAACCAACAACCGAGCCTAAGCTCCCGGGCCAACCTGCCCATCATCAAACCATCGAGCCTACTTCCCGTGTGAGCCAACCTAACATCCCGAGACATCGAGGTGAGTGAAATTGAATCCCTAGTTATGCTAGTTACTCTTGAAGTTTAGTTTGCCTATAGTTTAGGTTAGCTCAGGACTGCCTCCGGCATACCCCATGAAGGGCTCTCAAAAGGCATTAGGAACTACGATGGGCTGAAGCCCAAGCCTCCCTTTTGCAAGGCACTTATTATTATTGGTTAATACGCAATTCCAAATCCCTTTAGTATTACACTGGTTCTAACCCTAATGTGTTTTGACCTGTCTCCCCCTTCATAGGATATACGATCTTTCATCGATCCCGAGTACCATCTAAACTTAGACAACTCTACAACCTACTCTTCCCAACTTCCAATGGCATACTCCAATCCACTTACCAAAATCAGTAAACACGATCCCATCTCCCTACGACCATTCCCATGTTAACACGATTTCGGCAGTTTCACTAAACGCAGACCATCCTAAGTTATATGATGTATACAATGGGAGGTACCCCAAATTATCATCCAAAATCCCTATAATAATTATTGGGGGTTTATCATGACATGTTTAGCCTAAATCTAGAATTTCATGATTTTCTTAATTACTTGATAATTTATTTAATTTTCTAAGAAATCAAAATTCCTTAGTTTGAACATGAAGTACCTTTTTCAAGCATACAAAATGCTCCACAAATTTATGATAAATACAAGATGGCTATTTAACATTAAACTCAAATTATCCCAATTTTTCAGCAATGTTAAGACTTTTAAACCTAATTTTAAATCATAACCAACATTAATAATTTTAAAGAGACAAGTACTGCTAAAATACTTCCAAAAATTCTGAGAAATTCCAAGCATGTATACAATGACCTATAAACACTTTTGGTCAAGTTTCATAATTTTTCAATGAGTAGTGAACTCTAAACTTAATATTGAACAATATTCCAAATTGATACACTAATGAACTAAATACAGAAATTGCTTATCTAAAAATTAAAATAAAATTCTCACATGAGCATACTATCCTAGGAATGCTACTGGTCAAGTTTCACATTTTTAAATCAATCATTGAGATCTGAGTCCATTTTTGAATATAATTGTGTTTCTAAAAGATTGTGAACAAAGTATTGAAAATATACATCTAAAAATTATAATAAAATTCATGTATGAGTATATAAACCTAAAATACCCACTGTCGCATTTTTATAACTTTCTATTAAATAGTGTAATCATAATAAACAAAAGATTTTCAAGGGCAATTCCATGTACTATAAAGGAGATACTAAGTATATTGTTCTAAAATTACCAATAAATTAATCAAAGATTCTAATTAACTCTTTGACCATACTACCCAAATTTCATAACTTTTTATAAAGTTTTGGTGACCTATCTTACATATATAATGGTTGTACTCTAAACTAGGGTTAGGATTTTGAGGGGTTTATCCATCTCCAAATCCTCCAAGATTTTTACCAGAGGACCTTAGTTACCCTAGTATCCTCTCTACCAAATTTCAAGTCCATACAAGGGCATTTGACCCCATGCCCTTCATGAACCCCCAAAGTCCAAACTTATGGTTTGAACTTGGGTCCTAGGGCAATCCTACCCCAAACTACCCCAAAACCCATATGAGGGTGTCAAAAGTCATGTCAAAACAATGGCCCAAATTTCAGCCGCTGTTGAGGTGGTTTGGAGACCCAAATCTACAAGGTGTCCTTTTGACCTAAATACCCCTTTTAGGGCAAAACTAGGGTCTACTCATTTCCCAACCAAATCAACTCAAAATGAGGTGAAAATTTATACAGAATCTCATGGTGACCCTAAGAACCACTCACCAAAATTTGTGAGGGTTTGGAGATCTTTAGGTCCCTAAATTAATTTACCCTAGGATATTTAATTACTTTCAAAAACTATAGAAATATTATCCCCAAAATTCTCATTTTTGGGCAGGACTTAGGTATAGATTAGGGTGACTCCCTGTCCAAATTTTAGGTCATTTGGACAGGGTATGAAGTGGGGGAACATATTTTAATCTCTATCTAGCCCTAGGTATAGCATTCACTAAAATGAGTGTTGTGGTCAAACCACTTATCAAAATAGGTTGAAATCAATTTTAAGATAAAGTAGACTCTCAGATCTACAAATTTCATGTTGACAACTTTCTCTGTAGAAGTTTCTAAGTATTTTTAAATTAATTTACAAAATGACTAAATATATGTGATAGAATTCATTTAAATAAATTATTAATACAATGATCCTGCACGGATCTTGACGCAAGATCCAACGGTCCCGGCTTATATTCTTCCTCCAGCCGACGGGTAGGATTGACCCGACCTAGAGCTTCTTTTAGCTGCCACTGCCGGCCATCCGGCCACCTCCCTGGCCGGCCACCGCCACCACCACCTTCGTCGAGGTGGGGGCCATCGACTGGCGTCGCACGGCCGCTGGAGGGACCTTTTTTGGCAAACCGGAGAACTCATTTTTTCACGGAAAAATCATGAAAACAAAATCTTCGATCGGGCTCAATTGAGCCCGATTTTGATTCTAAATGATCCCTATGATCTACCCATAGGAGAAGAAGAAAGGGAGGACCTTGTTTGCAGCCTGGAGGCGGGTTGATCGTCGGGATGCCATTTATGATGGTGGCCCCGCTCGATTTCTGCAACAGTACAGTGAACTGCTCCAGCTCCTTCAGGTAAGGTGTGTAAACGACTCCTAGGAGTCCAGTGAAGGTTTTAAAATGATAAAACGAGGGAGGGGGTGGCCAAGTATCAATGGCCATTAATGTCTTGGCTCTGCCATGGTGGTGGGGAGGTGAATTGGGCTCAATACAGCCAGGAAATGGCTGAAAACTTCTCCTCTTCCCCAGAGGAGATGAATCCAGCCCTTAATGGAGGGAGGAGAAGGGCTTTCCTTCATGGCACCATTATTGGCCATGAATAAGACTTCTCGGCCATGGTGGTTCTGAGCATCCAGTCAATGAAAAGGGCTAAAAAAGTTCTTGATCTTCTCAGATCTGTTAGGGGAGATGAACCAAGCAAGGAAGAAAGGCCCTTGGCTTCCCTATACCATGAATGGCTTTTACCTCCTTTTCTCTCTCCTCCATTAAAAAGGAATTTGGAGTTTTCCCTCTCCTTCCCTTCATGGCTGAATTATTTCATGGCTCTAACCTAAATGCAACCCACTAAGCTAACATAAAGTGGTTAGGAAGTGGTTAGCCCAAGTGGCTAGGGGCTTGAGCTTGGGTTAGCCCTTTTTGAGCTAAGTTTGACTTGACCTACCCTTGGGTTGACTTTGGTCAAATTGAGCTTTTGTGTCACCATCAATGGGTCCTTGGTGACCTATTGGCCTCTCCTAGGGTTTAGGCAGGGATGGGTAGGGTTGACTTGGCACTTTGAAGGTCACTTGACCCTTATTAAGGGCACTTTGACCACATTGGGGTTTTAGTTGACTTAGGTCAACTTTGCCACTATGGTTGACTCCAATGGGCCCTTGGTGAACCATTGAACTCACTCTAGGGTTAGGAGGGCATTTGTGGGGTCCACTTGGCTAATGGGAAGGTCAATTAACCCTATGTAGGTCAGTTTGACCCTTTTAGGGTTATGGTTGACTTAGGTCAACTTAACCACTTTGACTGCCCAGAATGGGTCCTTAGTGGCTCTATGGACTACCCAAGGTGTTAAGGGAGTTGTGGTAGGGTCATGGGGTCATGTTAAAGCCCTAAAGTCAGACCTTAGGTCTGATGTTGAGGATGTGCTATAGGAAGACCAAGGTGATTTTTACCTTGGGCCTTGCCCACTTGGATCTAGAGCTTCTGATGGTTTTGTCATGACCTAATCATGACAAAACAAATACCTCGGGGTCTAATTGTTTGAAGGATGTTACAAATCCCAATATATATAAAAAAATTCGTCCCCGAAATTCTAGTTAGGCCTACGGGGTTTCAAGTATGAAAGTAAATTATAACATCCCGAGAGGTTGTGAGGAATACCTGACTGAAAATCTCCGGGTACCTTTATTGCCTCAAATCCTATGGCTCCCATATGTGTTCCTCTCTCCCATGATTCCTCCACAGGACCTTGACCAGCGAGACCTTCTTACGGCATAAAACTAGTATCCCCTTGTTGTCAATCTGGACCGGCTCCAGGTGAACTGGCCGATCAGATGCTATCGGCCCATCCGTGGCCGTAATCTACTGTTTCGGGCATAGTAGAGCCCTCCTAAGAGAGGATACGTGAAACACGTCATGTAGACCCACCAGCTCTGGTGGCAGCTCCAGCCTGTATGCTAAGGGACCGATCCACTCCATGATCCTGTAAGGCCCCATATATCTCGAGCTGAGCTTCTTCTTCCGACCCCACACCCGTGAAACTACATGGATCGGTCAGATCTTCAAGAATACTCGGTCCCCCACCTGAAACTCCACCTGACTATGTCGAGCATCGTAATACTTAGCATGTCTGCTCTGCGCCTCTAACATCCTGTCCCGTATCAGCCTCACCTGAGCCTCGGTGTCCTCAACAAACTCCGAGACCAAAACCTTCAGATCCTCATCCTGTACCCATGACAGCAGAGTCCTACAGCTTCGTCCGTATAGGGCCTCATAAGGAGCCATCCCTATGCTGGACTTGTAGCTGTTATTATATGAGAACTCGACCAGTGGCAACAGCTTCTCCCAAGGCTCTCCGCAATCCAGAATGCATAGTCGCAGTAGATCTTTCAAGGTTTGATTGGTGCATTCTGTTTGCCCGTCAGTCTGGGGATGAAAAGCTATACTGAATGTTAGTCGAGTGCCCAAGTAAGTCTGCACTAATCTCCACTCCCTGGACGCAAACCGTCCATCCTGATCCGATATGATCGTCCTAGGTACGCCATGATAACGGATGAACTGCTCCACGAATTTCCAAACCAGTACACCAACCGAGTCATCCTTCCTGATCGGGATAAATCTTGCTATCTTCGTCAGTCGGTCGACGATCACCCAGATCAAATCATTCCTTGTCCGTAATCGGGGAAGCCCATATATGAAGTCCATCGCGATTTCCTCGAACTTCCACTCCGGCACTAGGAGTGGTTGCAACAATCCTGCAGGGTTTCTGCACTCCGCCTTCACTAGCTGGCATGTCTTGTTGTTGGTCACGAAGTAGGTGATATCCTTCTTCATGCCTGGCAAGTACATGGTGTTCTTCAGATTCGCAGTCATCTTCATAACTCTCGGGTGTACCAAATACCGGCTATAGTGGGCCTTCGTCGTGATATCCTCACGGACTTGGCCTCCCTATGGTATATAAACCCGTCCTATGAAGCATACCGGGTCATCCCTCAATGTGTAATTCCCAGCAGTACTTGCCTCCAAGGCCCAGAATATCGGCTCCAGCTTGGCATCCTGCCTCTTCCCATATCTGACTCGGAACGGAGTGGGGACCGGGGGAGGTGGTGCAATATTCGGAATTTGCTGGACTCCATACTGTGGTGTAGGATATGCTGGGGACTACGTAACAAAAGTTATTTGTAAGTAATCGACTCAAACCTAATTAAAAGTGGACAATTTACATGTGATCCCCCATATTGGCACACCACTGCTTCCGCTGCTTAGTTTGTCCCTAAACTAAACTCGTGCAGGGGTGACCCAGGGATTGTGGACTGCTTCTTTTTCGATCGAGGTTTCCTATGATACCACTTGTAAGACCCCATTTTTTTCTTTTTAAACCACCAGGGTCTTAGGCCCAGAACCGCCGCTTTGCGGTGACACCTTCACACCCAGGAAGGCCATCACTACAAAATGTCGATCCTGTCGTCCGAATCGATCACAAAACAGTAGCAAAATAATAAAAGTACAATCCATAGAAATCACATATATAGTATATATCTCCACGAAGGGAGAGTCCATAGAAATAACAAGGTACAGATAATAGGGCTCATGCCCAGTATATCACATCCTCACTAAAAATCACTCAGCACGGAAGCAAAAGCTAAACATCTACTAATGACTGAGAGTCACATTCCCAGTTGTCTGAACTCCGGTGCTAGACTGTCCCATCTCCAAGCGTGCCGACCTCCGAGGCTCTCCTCCATGCTGGGCTCCACGGCCCCCTAAAATTATGTGGTTCAAAAACCGTTAGTCTAAAAGACTAAGTCTTATCATCCCTCGCCCCTTTCCCCATGGATCCTAGGCACCGAACGGGGAGGAGGAAAGGAGAGGTAATGAAGGTGGAGAATAACAAAGTATCAGGTGACGGTGGAACTAATCTAGCAGTTCTAAGAGTACATATGACAGTAAAGAAAATATGAAAGACTGAATATATAATATGTAACCTTAACTTATATGAAAACATATAAGCTAAGGGATCTTCTGCAAGGCTCCTATCGTATAAAAAGTCCAATACCAATTTATACGATAGGGTGTCAGTTTTCTAGCAGCATGTATATATCTACAGAGTAAGAACCTTAACTTATAAGCATGCTCACGCGAACTTATAAGCCAAGGGGTCGTTTCACAGGGCCTATTGTATAAAGTGTCTCATACCACTTTATACAATAGGTGTCAGGGTTATATGCAATGATGATGGTATGACATGCAAAATATGTTATGATGTGAACATGCAAGTGCAACTCACCCCCTCGACTCTGTGTACACAGACCTTTAGTTCCCCCTTTCTGGAGCCTAACCTCCTAGGATACCTCCGTAGTGGCAAACGGAAGCGGTGGGTTGGGCCTCGCCCACGTCTAAACCGGTAATTGCATTACCAGTCAGACCTATCATACGCCTCGACGCTGGTGCACTAAGCGGAGCTCCTACGTACTCTTGTCGGCTGGCGCACCAGACTTTATTTGGCAAAGTGCTAAATCACACTTGTCGAGTCGACGTATTGGCGTCGGTGCATCGACCCTCCAATACTGAAGACCCACCACCTTATAATTTATGCACAAGAAACCTTATGTATCTGCTTCCAATCCAAAGCTCCCTGGACCATCCCGTCCATCACACTCAACAGCCGAGCCTAAGCTCCCCAGACTATCTTGTCCGTCACAACCAATAACCGAGCCTAAGCTCCTGGGCCAACCTGCCCATAATCAAACCACCAAGCCTACTGCCCGTGTGAGCCAACCTAACATCCCGAGACATCGAGGTGAGTGAAATTGAATCCCTAGTTATGCTAGTTACTCTTGCAGTTTAGTTTGCCTATAGTTTAGGTTAGCCCAGGACTGCCCCAAGCATACCCCGTGAAGGGCTCTCAAAGGGCTCTAGGAACTACGATGGGCTGAATACCAAAGCTCCCTTTCATAAGGCACTTATTATTATTGGTTAATACTCGATTCTCGATCCCTTTAGTATTACACTGGTTCTAACCCTAATGTGTTTTTACCTGTCTCCCCCTTCACAGGATATACGATCTTTCGTCGATCCCGAGTACCACCTAAACTTAGACAACTCTACAACCTACTCTTCCCAACTTCCAATGGCATACTCCAACCCACTTACAAAAATCATTAAACACAATCTCATCTCCCTACGACCATTCCCCATGTTAACACGATTTCGGCAGTTTCACTAAACGAAGACCATCCTAAGCTATATGATGTATATAATTGGAGGTACCCCAACTTATCATCCAAAATCCCTATAATAATTATTGGAGGTCTATCATGACATGTTTAGCCTAAATCCAGAATTTCATAATTTTCTTAATTAATTGAAAATTTATTTATTTTTCTAAGAAATCCAAATACCTTAGTTTGAACATGAAGTACCTTTTTCATGCATGCAAAATTCTCCATAAATTTACAAAAAATATAAGATGGTTATTTAACAGTAAACTCAAAGTCTCACAATTTTTCAGCAAGGTTTAGACCTCTAAACCTAATTTTAAATCATAACATATATTAATCATTTTAAAGAGAAAAGTACTGCTAAAATACTTCCAAAAATTATTAGAAACTCCAAGCATGTATATAATGACCTATAAATACTCTAGGTCAAGTTTCATAATTTTTCAATGAGTAGTGAACTCTAAACTTAATATTGAACAATATTCCAAATTGATACATTAATAAACTAAATACAGAAATTGCATATTTAAAAATTACAATAAAATTCTCACATGAGCATACTATCCTAGGAACACTATTGATCAAGTTTCACATTTTTAAATCAATCATAGAGCTCTGAGTCTATTTTTGAATATAATTGTGTTTCTAAAAGCTTGTGAACAAAGTACTGAAAATATACATCAAAAATTGTAATAAAATTCATGTATGAGTATATTGAACTAAAATACCCATTTCCAAATTTATATAACTTCCTAGTAAATAGTGTAATCATAATAAACAAAAGATTTTCAAGGGCAATTCTAAGGAGCTACTAAGTATATTGTTCTAAAATTATCAATAAATTCATCAGAGGTTTTAATTAACTCTATGACCATACTACCCAAATTTCATAACTTTTCAATAAGTTTTAGTGGCCTATCTTACATATATAATGGTTGTGCCCTAAACTAGGGTTAGGATTTTGAGGGGTTTATCCATCTTCAAATCCTCCAAGATTTTTACTAGAGGACCTTAGGTACCATAGTATCCTCTCTACCAAATTATAAGTCCATACAAGGGCATTTGACCCCATGCCCTTCACGAACCCCCAAGGTCCAAACTTATGGTTTGAACTTGGGTCCTAGGGCAATCCTACTCCAAACCACCCCATAACCCATATGAGGGTGTTAAAAGTCATGTCAAACCTGTGGCCCAAATTTTAGCCTCTGTTGAGGTGGTTTTGCCACCCAAATCCACAAGGTGCACTTTTGACCTAAATACCCCTTTAAGGGCAAAACTAGGGTCTACTCATTTCCAAACCAAATCAACTCAAAATGAGGTTAAAATTTATACAGAACCTCATGGTGACCCTAAGAACAACTCACCAAAAGTTGGGAGGGTTTGAAGGTCTTTAGATCCTTAAATTAATTTACCCTAGGATATTTAATTACTTTCAAAAATAATAGAAAAATTATCACCAAAAATTCTCATTTTTGGGCAGGACTTAGGTAAAGGTTAGAGTGACTCCCTGTCCAAATTTCAAGTCATTTGGACAGGGGATGAAGTGGGGGCACACATTTTAATCTCTGTCTAGCCCTTGGTATAGCCCCCACCAAACTGAGTGTTGTGGTCAAACCACTTATTCAAATTGGTTGAAATCAATTTTAAAATAGAGTAGACTCTCAGTTATACAAATTTTATTTTGTCAACTTTCTATGTAGAAGCCTCTAAGTATTTTTAAATTAATTTACAAAATGACTGAATATATGTGACAGAATTCATTTAAATAAAATATTAATACAATGATCCTTCACGGATCTTGACGCAAGATCCAACGGTCCCGGCTTATCATCTTCCTTCAGCCAATGGGTAGGATTGACCTGACCTGGAGCTTCTTCTAGACGCCACTGCCGGCCACCCAGCCACCTCCCTGGCCGGCCACCGCCGCCACCACCTTCGTCGAGGTGGGGGCCATCGACTTGCAGCGGTACGGCCGCCGGAGGGACCTTTTACGGTGAACCCGAGAACTCATTTTTTCATGGAAAAACCATGAAAACAAAAGCTTCGATTGGGCTCAATTGAGCCTGATTTTTATTCTAAATGATCCCTATGATCTACCCATAGGAGAAGAATAAGGGGAGGACTTTGTTTGCGGCCTGGAGGCGGGTTGATCGTCAAGATGCCATTTTTGATCATGGCGCCGCTCGGTTTCTGCAACAGTACAGTGAACTGCTCCGGCTCCTTCAGGTAAGGTGTGTAAACGACTCCTAGGAGTCCAGTGAAGGTTTTAAAATGAAAAAACGGGGGAGGGGTGGCCAAGCATCAATGGCCATTAATGGCTTGGCTCGGCCATGGTGGTGTGGAGGTGAATTGGGCTCAATCCAGCCAGGAAATGGCTGAAAACTTCTCCTCTTCCCCAGAGGAGATGAATCCAGCCCTTAATGGAGGGAGGAGAAGGGCCTTCCTTCATGGCACCATTAATGTCCATGAATAGGACTTCTCGGCCATGGTGGTTCCTAGCATCCAGTCAATGAAAAGGGCTATAAAAGCTCTTGATATTCTCAGAGCTGTTAGGGGAGATGAACCAAGCAAGGAAGAAAGGCCCTTGGCTTCCCTATGCCATGAATGGCCTTTACCTCCTTTTCTCGCTCCTCCATTAAAGAGGAATTCGTAGTTTTCTCTCTTCTGCCCTTCATGGCCGAATTATGTCATGGATCTAGCCTAAATGCAGCCCACTAAGCTAACATAAAGTGGTTAGGAGGTGGTTAGCCCAAGTGGCTAGGGGCTTGAGCTTGGGTTAGCCCTTTTTGAGCTAAGTTTGACTTGACCTACCCTTGGGTTGACTTTGTTCAAATTGAGCTTTTGTGTCACCATCAATGGGTCCTTGGTGACCTATTGGCCTCTCCTAAGATCTAGGTAGGGATGGGTAGGGTTGACTTGGCACTTTGAAGGTAACTTGACCCTTATTAAGGGCACTTTGACCACTTTAGGGTTTTAGTTGCCTTAGGTCAACTTAGCCACTAGGGTTGACCCCAATGAGCCCTTGGTGACCCATTGACCTCACTCTAGGTTTAGGATGGCATGGTCGGGTCCACTTGGCTAAGGGAAGGTCAATTGACCCTATGTAGGTCAATTTGACCCTTTTAGGGTTATGGTTGACTTAGGTCACCTTAACCACTTTGACTGCCCAGAATGGGTCCTTAGTGACCCTATGGACTACCCAAGGTGTTAAGGGTGTTGTGGTAGGGTCATGGGGTCATGGTGAAGCCCTAAAGTCAGACCTTAGGTCTGATGTTTAGGATGTGTTATAAGCAGACCAAGGTAATTTTTACCTTGGGCCTTGCCCACTTGTATCTAGAGCTTCTGATGGTTTTGTCATGGCCTACTCATCACCAAACAAAGACCTAGGAGTCTAATTGTTTGAGGGATGTTACACTTTATCCCGGGCTTTTGCGAGATTTACACCGACGTTGATATTGACGAGGAGGAGGTCTCTCCTGTTCCTTCTCCAGATTCAATTACTGACTACCTAGGTGATCCAGGGGATGCTGTCGGGATGAAGCAGCGAGTGGCCAAGACATTCCAGAAACACTCGCTGCTGCTACCTGAGCTCGCCGATAGGGTTCGGGAGAACCAGGAGTCTTTCGAGGAGCGGATTCTCAGCCTGGATAATAGTTATAAACAACTGGTTGCCAATCTATCGGGAGAGGTCAGCGGCGGGACCGAATATCCCGGCCTTCACATCGCGCGCGCTGAGGATCAACTTTTTCTCGCACAACTGAAACTCCAGAAGATTCGCTCTATTCATTATGCGCACGCTATGCCGAGAGCGAGAAGGGGAGGAAGGGGATGGTAAGGACGCCCCCCTGGTGGGCCCACCGGCACTCGCCTGCCGCTCCTGTTTATTTTATGAATTATATAATGATAACTGTTGGCCTATGTGCTAAATGCTGACTGTGTGCGATATTTGTGTGTTATTTAGTCTCGTTTTCTTTTCTGTCTTCTGTCGCACATTTACATGTGTTCTATTCTCGCGGATGCTTTTAGTATGATGTTCCCCCTGCTCGAAACTGTGGTGCGAGTGAAACTGTGGTGAGAGTGGGACGATGCGGGATCTCGCTTAAGGTTAAGGCCAAACCTGAGGCGAGATCAAAGAATGTGCTATCCACACTTTTTTTCATATTAGGGTCATTTCCCGCCCAAACCTTTTTTATAAATAGGGTGTACACCTACCGCATTAATCATTGTCTTTAACAGCCTTTACTCGCCACTTTTTTGCCCTTTTCGCACTCGCGCTTTGCTCTTGCTTTTCCTTTGGGTGAAATGTCGGGAGAAGTTGATGGCCAGAACAAGTGCGCCGCCACATTCGCCAACTAACCCTTCATGAACTGCAAGCTGTCAAAGGAGGAGTACCTCTCGCTTGTTAACCTCTATATTACCCCATGCTTCAAGGTGCGAAGTCCATCAAACAATAAGGTGATTAACCACTTCTCGTCTTTCAAGCTTTCTATCCCTGTCGAACACTTCGAAGTCGGACTTCGCCTTCCCATATGGCACGAGATATGTCAAGCCCTGCGCTACTTTTGCGTAGTTCCCGTGCAGCTCAACCCAAACTCGATAGCCCTGTTAGTCACATTGGCCTGCTATATGCGGTCTGAGAGAATGGAATTCAGTCTTCAGGTCTTTCGAAAATTGTTTAATTTTCGCACCAAGAAGGACGGGATCGCCTTCTTCTCCGGCAACAACCTCAAGACGAGAGGTCTCGCCAACAAAAATAACCACTGGGTGAAGAAGTTCATCCTCGTCTCTGGCGACTTCGATAACCTCCTTCTCTCGCTTATCCAGCAAGAGGAGTCTACCTACCGCCCTCGCAGTCTTGGTGGCCACGAGTCCAACCTCCATCAGTTCCTTCTCAGGAAAGATTTCAACGTCATCTTCTTGAGGAGGAACGTTGACACACTTCTGCAGGTTCTCGTCAGGGAAGGTAAGGAGCGCATTCGTCGTTTCACGGGGTAAAAAGTTTTTTAGAAACTTGTCTTACATCGTTCATGCAGGTGTGCGAGATCTCCCCCTCAATCCTCCATTTGTTGAAACCGTCGTACCTTCGTCCTAACTAGCATGTGACGAGGCTGTCGTTGAGGCCTGCAGGAGCTCCTTGGGACCACAGTCAGAATCTAGCGGCACAAAGAGGAAGCCTGTCGCACCGACATCTCTGCCTCCCACCAAGAGGT
Organism: Platanthera zijinensis; assembly: GCA_039513925.1. NCBI lineage: Eukaryota > Viridiplantae > Streptophyta > Magnoliopsida > Asparagales > Orchidaceae > Platanthera > Platanthera zijinensis. The sequence goes on from CM077088.1 coordinate 176,804,233, forward strand.
TACTAATATCTAGCAACCCGACCGCCATCGAGAAGTCAAAAGATCTTGAGAGGCTGAGAGCCACCAAGAAAACAAAGGTTGTCGAGAAGCCAAAGGTCGTTGATCTTGGCAAGGACGAGGAGATCATCAACAACTCTCCTAAAACCGGCATTGGCGGAGTGGTGAAGAGGGTAGGAGAGGTCGGCGGTACCTCGGCACAAGGGGACCCGAGACCTAGGGATCACAGGAACTTCAGCCTGGGTGAAGAGGTGCTAAATGATAGGGATGAGCCCCTATTGGTGTTGGACCGGAATGCTAACATGGCCTCCATCTCTACCTTGCTCCCCTCTTGGCAAGAGGGCGAGATGGTCTTGGGCAAGGCCTATGTACTGGCTTTCGGCATGTATGGGCGGGACAGCGGCGCCTACTACGACAAGGCGCTGACCAAGTCACTCGCCTATGAGAGCTCGCGAGCTCAATTCTGCGCCCTCGAGGTCTAGCACATGACAGCGCGCCGCTGCATCCGCCTCGTACGGCAACTTGTGGATGTTAGCGCGGCGTGATCCTCTCTCTACTCAGACGTATAAAAGCTGAAGGAGGAGCTCGCCACTTCCAAGAGGGATCTCGCCCTGCGAGAGGCTGGAGTGGTAAGTCCTTACTCTCTTGTATATGCGTTATATTGTTTTACTCTCACCCTGATCTCTGGTCATTTTTCAGGATGCGACGACTGTCGCCAAGAAGTACGCGCATATCACCCACCTAGAGGACGAGAACAGGCGAATGAGGGCCATGAGTCAGCAGTGGATTGACTCGATGACCCCTCTTCCTCCGAGCGAGAAGAAGGCGGCCCTGCTGCACACCCAATAGGAGATTGACCTAATGATGCGAGATCGCGCCATCATAGGGGCGAGGTACGTGCTCCAGATGATGCAGCAGGCTGGCTTCCTTAATAGCGAAGACGAGAAGGTGACGACCGAGATCCTGATGCCGGAACTCTTTGAGCCTGTACCTGAGCCCGCGCGGAGTGAAGATGAGGATTCTGGCGAGAGCGAGAGCTCGGCCTCGCCACCCTGAGGCTCTCGCCCCTCCCCTTTTTGTTTTTACTGTGCTTTTTCTTTTGGTCCTTGCCCATTTTGACAATGTAAAAAACCTCTAGACAAGTGATATACATTATTTTATAAAAAAATTCTCGCCTCTTCTTTTCTTTTTGCGATGTCGAGTGACAAGATACATCGAAATGCGTTCGATTCGTGCTCTCGTTTAGCTCAGGTCTGAAACATCTCACGACACCTTGGGCCAATGTTTCGCTTAGGATTGGACTTCGCACCGCTCTCGCACTTTTAACTCACGCGTGTGCGAATTCTTTGGCCTATGAGAGCGAGTTCTATGCAACCCCCTTTTCTTGCCCCCTTCGGAGTGACGAGATCCCCTTGATGAGATCTTTCCGAAGGTGTGTTTTTTCTTTTGAAGAAAGCCTTGGCCTTCGGGTCTGTTTTATTGATGAGACTAGTTGAGAGCTTGTTCTGGAATCTTCGTTAACCGAGGACTTAACTTGGGAGGGGGAAAGCATCCTTCTGGCCAACTTCCGGGCGCTACCACCAGCCCAATCAGCTAGGTGAAATCCTAACGGCGGGTGTTGAGCCTCCACCGGACTCTACCTATAGGGTCATAACGACATCACTTCGAGGATCCCGGTTCTGCCAGCTTGGTGGCAGCCTGGAAGCGGGAGCGTCACGTGACCTAACCCTGGAGGGAGAAAACATCCTTCTGACCAACTTCCGGGTGCTGCCACCAGCCCAATCAGCTTGGTGAAAGCCTGACGGCAGGTGTTGAGCCTCCACTAGACTCCACATCTAGGGTCATAATGACGTCACTTCGAGGATCCTGGACCTGCCAGCTTGGTGGGAGCCTGACAGCGGGAGCATCTCGGGACCTAACCCTCGAGGGAGAAAACATCCTTCTGGCCAACTTCCGGGTGCTACCACCGGCCCAATCAGCTATGTGAAAGCCTAACGGCGGGTGTTGAGCCTCCATATGACTCCACCACTATGGTCATAATGACGTCACTTCGAGGATGCTGGCCCTGCCAGCCTGGTGGGAGCCTTGAAACGAGAGTGTCTCGGTACCTAACCCTGGAGGGAGAAAACATCCCTCGTGGATGGACCCCCTGAGTTGCTTCCGCACTCCCCTGAGTGGACTTCCTCCAGGATCTTCTGGACTTCCCTCTCGGCCACGCAACGTGCCAGCATGCCGGAGAGGGTCTTTCTATGCAGCTGCCCATCACGCATAAGATAGTATGCTGACTTATGCTTGAACTTTTTTCCTTTCCATCCCCTCCGGGTACTCTCCTGTGGACAAGAAGGTCGTTAAAGGGTCCATCCATGAGGGTTGTTGGTCCACCTCCATCAGCTCGCCTTCCTCGATGGATGGGCAGAATAGGTCGGTGATGGTACCCCCCCCCCCCCAGCCGGGGGCCATACTTTGCTAACTGATTCCACCTGCTCATTTTCCTTCCGCGGGACATGTCAGATGGAGAAGGTTTGGAACATATCGATGACCCCCTTCACCTTTGCCAAGTATAACTGCAGGGTAGGCTCCCTTGCCTCAAACTCACCGTTGATCTGGGAAGCCACCACCATGGAGTCAGTGAGGACCTCCACATCATGCACTCCTAGCTCCCTGTCCAGACGGAGCCCCGCGATCACTGCTTCGTACTCGGCCTGATTGTTAGTAATAGAGAAATGGATAACTATCATTTATTCTATCTTTGTTCCTTAGGTGCTCTCCAAGATCACCCCCACTCCCAAAGAATACTTACCTGAGGAACTATCCACCATCACCTTCCAAGGAATTGGGCGAGTGAGTTCTGCCTTCGCCACCTCGACCACGTAGTCAGCCAGAAAGTCAGCCATTACTTGGGCCTTGATCGAGAGATGGGGAACGAAGGAGATGTCGAACTCACTCAATTCCACTGACCACTTGGTCAACCAGCCCAAATTCTTCACCCCCTCAAAGATGTTATGGAGGGGATGGTCAGTCACCACCCGAACTAAGTGTGTCTAGAAGTAGGGCCTGAGTCTCCGAGCTGAGATGACCAGAGCGAAGGCCAGCTTCTCCAAGATGGGATACCGGAATTCTGCCTTCCTTAGGACCCGACTTAGATAATATATGGGGAGTTGCTTCTTCTCCTCTTCCCGAACCAAGACGGAGCTCAAGGCCTCTCCTCCAACCCCTAAGTATAAAGATAGTTCCTCACCCTCCTTTGGCCCTTGGAGCAGGGGGGCATGAGTCAACTTCCCTTCAAGGCCTGGAATGCCTCCTCGCACTCCCTAGTCCATTTGAACTTCTGTCTCCCCCTCAAAGTTTTGAAGAAGGCGGATCACTTCTCTCCAGCCCCGGAGAGGAACCTGCTCAATCCTGCAAGCCTCCCTGCCAACTGTTGAACCTCCTTAGCATTCCGAGGTGATCCCAACTCCATGATTGCCCTCACCTTATCAGGGTTGGGCTCCACACCTGCAGGGGTTAGGAGATGGCCTAGGAACTTGCCCCTGCTTTTCCCGAAGACACACTTCAGGGGGTTCAACCACATCTTGTACTCGCGCAAGGTGGTGAAGGTTTCCCCCAGGTCTTGGAGGTGAGAGTCGACATCTCGACTCTTGATCATAAGATCATCCACATACACCTCCAAGTTTCTCCCCTTTTGCCCTCGGAAGATCATGTCCATCATCTTCTGATAGGTCGCCCCTACATTCTTTATCCCAAAGGGCATCATCTTATAGCAGTAGCACCGGTCACCTTTGATGAAGGAGACATCTTTTATATCAGGAGGGTTAATCCTGATTTGATGATAACCTGAAAATGCATCTAAAAAACTCATTACAGGAAAACCGACGCCTGAGTCAACCAGCGCGTCGATCCGAGGCAAGGGATAACAATCCTTGGGGCATGATTTATTAAGTAGAGAAAAATCAACACACATACGCCACCGACCGTCTCCTTTTTTAACCATCACTATATTGGAGACCCAGTCGGGGTACTGTATTTCGGATATAAAGCCAGCCTTGAGGAGCTTGTACACTTCCTCCCTGATTTGCTTTGCTAGCTTGTCCGCAACTGACCTCTTCTTCTACTAGATGGGGCGAGCCTCCGGGTCCAAGTTGATGCGGTGGCATGCGACGTCTGAATCGATCCCTGGCATCTCTGCGGCACTCCAGGAGAAGACGTCCACGTTCTTTTGGATGCACTCCAGCATCCTCTCCTGATATGATGGGGTAAGCCCCCCGCTGATGTGGTCCTTTTCCACCCTCCCCCCGAGGGTGAGAACCTCCATCTCCACCACCTCTTTCGTAGCCTCCATACGAGACTTCTCACCCCATTTTCCAGCATCCTCCCCTCTTGGGGCAGGAATCTCCTCCTCTGTCTCCTCCACGGCCATTGCCTCGGTCGGCTCCAGGACTTCCTCTACCACCTCCACCCGGGTACGATCTTCCTCCGCCTCCATATCCACTCCTGCCTCCTGCTCTGTCTCCTCCATCCTTTGTTCCATCTCCTCGGCCCCCTGCTTCCATGAGAAGGAGTTCATTATCGTGACATAGCACTCCCTTGTCACCTTTGGGTCACCCCGAACCCGGACCTGGATCCCCTCGGCATTGAACTTTAGGCATTGGTGGAAGGATGACGGAACGCAGCAGAAGGCACTGATGAGGGGTCATCCGAAGATGGCGTTGTAGCTATTGGGAGCATCCACAATGACGAACCTGCAGGTGCGGGACTGCCCCCCTAGAGTGACATGGAGGCCCACTCCTCCTTCTACCTCCTTCCTCTCACCGGAGAACCCGAATAAGGGTCCATTTGAGGCCAGCACCCTCTTGGCCTCCACCTTCATCTCGTCAAATGCCTTCTTGAAGATGGCGTTGACCGAGCTCCCTTTGTCGATGAGGATCTAGGAGATGGTGAAGTTCTTGATCGCTATCTGGATGATCAGCGCATCGCAGAAGGGATCCTCATGACCATGCATATCCTTGCTTGAGAAGGTGATCTTCTCCTCCGGGGGTGGGGTCTGGGATGTGGAGCCAATGCTCCGGCGATACATAGTATGGAGACTTGCCTTGTGGGAAGTCTCGACCCCCCCCCTCCCCCCCCCCCCCCCCCCCCGTGGATCACTCTGATCCCTCCCAAGGCCCCAACATCTGTCTGGTCTTCAAACCTGTCCTCCTATACACGAAGAAAGACTTCTTCGATCTGCACTCCCTAGCGGTTTTACTGTTGTTGTTGCTCCCTCTTTCCTCTCATCTGAAGGAACTCCGGGCACGTGGCCGTGGCATGCCCCTCCTCCTGATGGAAGTCATAGTAGGGTAACTCCACCCTAACTTCCCTTCTCCTCCTCTGCGCCGCTCTCCTCCTCTCCCCTATGGCTATAGTCATAGCCTGGTTCTGGTCAGGGAGAGGTGGTCTTTGGCCCTGCCTCCCGCCTGGAGGGTAAAATTAGCCCTGACCCCCCTGATGATTGTCTCCTCCCTAGAAACCTCTCTGCGGCCCCTGGTCTTTCCTCTCTGACCTCAAACCTAACCGATGGTTCGGCTCATGTCGCCCCCATCTGGGCTGCTGCTACTTTTCCCTCTATCGGAGCTCAGCCCTTCTATCCTCTTGACCTCTGCCACCTCTTGGCCTCTCCTCCTCCGTGGCCCACCTGGCCAGCTTTCGGGCAAACTCCGGATTCGACACCTCCCCGTCGACTTCACTCTTTGCCCTCTCCATTAGCTCCTCGTAGGAGAGGGGTGGCACCCTCTTCAGTTCCATTCTGAAGAAACCCTGTTGCAGCCCTAGGGTGAAGGACATCATCATTTTGTGACCCGGCATCTCTTGGACCTGGGTTACCTCCTCCTAGAACCGGTCCACGTAGCTCCCCAAGGTCTCGTTCATCCCCTGCTTGATGTGGAACAGGGACTCTGACTCCTTCTTCCTCCTCTTGGAGGTGGTGAACCTCAACATGAACCCCCGACTCAGGTCCTCGAAATAGTAAATGGAGCTGGCCGGTAGCTAGTGGAACCACTCTCTCGTCTTTTCCATGAGAATGATGGCAAAGAGCATGCACTTGAACCCATCCGACATCTTTCGGATCGAGACCACGTCCTCGAACCACTGGACGTGTTGGAATGGTTCTCCCTTCCCGGCATAGTAGGACATCTCGGGCTCCCTGAACTCCTCTAGAACTGGGGTAGAAGAAACCAGCTCGCTGAAGGGGCTGCCTCCCCTTACTGAGCGAGCTGGGGGGTCTCGCACCCCCATCTCACCGAGCCTGCCGCTGCTCGCCGAGCCCGGGAAGAGTACTCGCCCGGGGAGCTCGCCGCATCTTCCTTCCTCTACAACTTCTTTACCAACCTGCTTGTCGGGAGCGTCCTCGTCGAGAGATGGAACCGCGAGAACATGGACTGCTGGTGTCGATCACTCAGCACGCGCGCCGAGTGCGAATCTTACCAAGCCGAGTACTTCCTGCCTGGAGTCCTTGAACATCCCCATCGTGGCGAGAGGGGGAGGGGGTTGCGAGTCGGCCCTATCTGAACCTTGCCTTTCTCCTCCAGTCATTGTGCTTGCTAAAGATTTTCTATGCTGACCACGCTCCACGCTCATCTCACCAGAATGTTGAAACCGAAAACTCTGCCTCGATGGAGTTCACCCTTGGGGGAGGGTTGATCGCGCACTTACTACTCTCTCATGAGCCGAACAACCAAAGGTAAAAGGACATGGAACAGACCCAAGGGCTCGGCGTGGAGGACCCACCATACACCCGGAAGATCACAGAGCGCTTCCCCTCCTTAACCAAATGTCGGGCTAAGGAACCTTAGAAAAGCACTAAGAGATTGGGAGACAAGTGAGCATGTCTTCTGAGGTACCCCCTTGGTTCTATTTATAGATTTCTGAAAACAGCCTGCAAATAACCAACCTCCGCTGGTCTGGAATTACTGAAAACACCATGGGCTGGTCTGCTAGTAGCCAAACTCCGTTGGTCTGGAATTACTGAAAACGCCCTAGGCTGGCCTGCTAATAGCCAAACTCTATTGTTTTGAATAGCAAAATGCAGACCTCTGAGGGCATCCAGGTAATTTGCCTCTGGGCCCTGCTGGGCGAGTGATTGGTGAGAGCATCACTCGGTAAAAGGGGGGAAGTGCCAGGAGCTCAACGCATTAGCCACCTTAAAGACCCCTGAAGGGCGAATGCCTGGTTGGGTAACCACTCGCCTAGCTTGACGAGAGCTGATCTCGCACGCGCGCCTGCACGCGAGATATTCAGGCAAATGTTGGGTGAGGATGGCACTCGCCGAAGGGCCAAACTGCTCATCTTCCCTTCATATTGCACGAGTGCCTCTCTTCAGGCCTTGGATGGGTACTGGCCACTCGCCAACCCTATGTGGCCCACTCATCGAATATGGGGTTGTACATAGTGTTTGTTGATCAAGTACCAGTCGATGGTGGGCTGACGATGAAGGTTAGAACCATTCGGATCGAGGATACGGAGGTCAAACAGCTACGAAACAAGATAATCAGGATGGTCAAAGACCGTTGGGACAATTATGGTCGTGAATAATTGACATGGGAACGTGAGCAAACCATGCGAAATAAGTTCCCCGAGTTGTTTTTTGTACATGTCAAGTTGTCATATTTTTGTATTGTTTTCCTACAGATTAATAAAATTTCGGGATGAAATTTCTGTAAAGAGGGGAGGTTTATAACACCCCAAAACTGGAAAAACAGAACTTAAAAGTGGTTATCATCGGGCGATAGAAATAGCACTCGACGCTTTCAATAAAGTGTTTAGTAGATTCGACGCTCTCATCGCACTCGACACTCTCAACGCACTCGATGAAGAGTTGAGTGAGCTATCGGAGTGGCGATAGTGGGTATCGTCAGGCAATACTGCCACGTATGGCTCAACACGTGTCGGATGGCCGTACGGTGGTCGAAGAGCTATTGTTGACTGGGGTCAAAGAGGCTACCGATAATATCGCCGAGGCTATTGCGGATATCGCCAGGCGATAGCGGATATCGTCAGGCGATAGCATTAAGTTTGACTTGTTAGCTGAAATTGTAGCCTTTGCTTTCTTTAGATTAGAGGATCGTGTGGCTGGGTTTATTCCCGAGGCTTCTTAACCAGAGAAGATTCATTTCTCTTCTCTCACTCTCTCTCATCCTTATCATCAAGTTCTTAGAAGAAATGAATAAGAAGGTTGAAGCTTTACTAGCTTAGTTAAAGAGATCCCGTGGTCGGAATCGAGAGCTAAGGCAATATTCGTGAAGAGGAAGCGAGGCGCTCCTTTACACCCGAGTAGAAAGCTTATTAATGGCTTCGAAATGAATTATGAGGGTAACGATCTTCCTTCTTGGAAAAGTGAAGTCCTCCTTTTACATAGGCATGGAATCCCCCACCAAAAGGTGGAGAATCGAGGAGATTCCGATAGGTTGATACGTGATATCCCCGGGTGGTTTTGTATATAGAACATGGAAATCGCAGTACGGAATAGGCATGATGTGTGAAGCCCATACAGACAGGTTGGTCTGGATTGGTGATGTTTTATTTTGCGTGCCGGAGAAGACTCCGAGTATAAATGAGTAGTTATCGGGGTTGGTGGGTTGTTCCTATGAAATGAGAGTAGCAGGAAGTACTGGATGTGTGCTCCAGCAAAATACCCAGAAAATACCATAGTTTGCATAACTGTTAGATATCGCTGGACGACAGCAAGTATCGCTGGCGATAGCTCTTGGTGAGCTATGATTGCTGTGAAAGACTAGTTTTTTGGTACTGCAGGATGCTGCAGGGTTTTGGCTGGAAAGATGTTCCAGTTGTGGCTGATTCTGGAGACAGAAGAGATTTCTATCGCTAACGCCAGACGATAGTGACTATTGCTGGCGATAGCTTCCAGATAGCATTTTGTTGTTGCGAAGCCTGTGTCCGTGAGACAAGGAGTGTAGCATGAGAAGCTGTGAGCCTGGAGAGCCCTGCTATTTTCCATGAGTGCCTAGATTGATCATTGGCGGCTCAGTTCTTGGGGACATGTTAGAGGCAGTGATGCTGAGAGCCTGTTATGCCCAACAATAAGGACAGTGAGATGAATGGCAAAGGTAAGGCTGACTCGCGTCTTGTCATTCGCCATGATGGTTGTGACCGTCGGCGTTGACCTGGCGATTTGAGCAATAGGAAATAGTTGAAATGTACCCGCATTATGTCCGTCCAACTAGAGTGCCTAAAGTAATTGGCATCATTGGAGCTCATAATGAGAGTATTAGGCCTAGAGCTAGAAACACTAGAAATGCTCAAAGTTTACCATTAAGTCTCGGACCTCTGAATGGTGATGGGACCCTGGTAATCCGGTACACTGAGAATATGCCCTGAGTGTACTGAACGTTTGGCCGCTAAGGCACTTATTTGTGATATATTGAATGGTGCTTGAGTGTGTCTTCTTGTGATATATCTATTGTGTTAATGTTATGCCTGCAGGGAAGGAATACCACTACCACGGATATGGGGTAGGGTCGTTATAAATTAGTCAGCCGAAAGCTGACCGTTGTCGTGTTTGCCACCATCTGGTGGAATGTCCCTGTGTAGGTGCTGGAGAACCGAGTGGGAAGTAGAGGGTTACAGCCCTGAAGCTATGCCGACCCTCGAATGACAAGCAAAGTTTTATTGCTTTCATGTGTGGTCGGTCTGCATGTCGATGTCTGTAAACCACACTTCTAAAGAATAATTGTAAGGTCTTAAGGCTATAATAGTTTGGCTACTATTGATTGTTGCTGGGTTACAGTAACTATCACTAGCGATAGTATCTTTTGTGTATTTTGCAAGAACAATCCAGTGTATATATAGTGGACATTGCTGTGATACTTGAGTTCAAAAAGTTTACCCTTGAAACTTCTTCTAGAATACTCTGAGTTAGAATTCGTTTAGTCTTTGATATTAACATGTAACTCCGCCGACTATCTATGAGATATGGCGTGGGGCCCCTGGACCCTCTATTATATTTCATGAGATGGATGGAGGTGTTATAAAAGGGATGAGAAGAACTGCGACCATGCTTAGCAGGAAAAGTAGACCGGTGATGCTTGCCAAATTAACAAGCTTCACAATCAAGAGAAGAATCGTCGTGAGGAAAATTAGGCAGAAGCTGATAAAGAATCCGAAGAGGAGGATGCTTAAGGCGAAAATGCCACTGAAGTAGAGAAGAAGAGGCAAAAAATGCAGAAGCAGTATCAAGATAGAACAAGCCGCCGCACTCAGTCCCAGTAGCAATTATCTCCTTGGAATGAGGAATCTTAAATGCACAAGTAGATATAGTAAAAATAGCTTCATAACTCATTTTTTTGCAAAGAGCAGTAACAAAAAGAAGGCTGCATAGAAAATTCAGGACATAAAGAGTGTCCTGCAGCTGAAAAGAATGAGTAACATGCACGGTTCCAGACCCACAAACTGGAGATAGAGAACCATCTGCAATAAGAACCGGAGGTAACCGGTTGCTCTTGTTGAGATAAGATAAAAGATGAGAATTGCCCGTCATATGATTAGTAACACCAGAATCAATTAGCCACCTACCCGTTGTAGCAAACTAAGCAGCACCAGAAGTAGCTAGAGAAGAAGTAGACTGCATGGAGGAATCAGCCGATGTTGGACAAAAATGAGGATGTTTGGTCCAGCAACGATCAACCAAGTGACCAAGTCGGCCACAATGAGAACAAATATGCTTAGAGTAACCATGGACGCCACCACGGCCACCAGAACGTCCCCCGCAGCCACTAGAGTTGTCATGATGAGCAGGATGAGCAACAATATTAGGAGATGGAGAGGGAAGCAAAGGACGTTGAAGAAGAGTAGTAACAACAAATATTCAAACAGCAATAACATCCAGAGTTGGAGTATCCGACTCTCCAAGAATTTGCTAGCAAATCATATCATAAGAGTCTAATAGGCAAAGTAAATAGCAAACAACAAGAAGCTCCTAAAAATGCTTGTGTCAGCCAGATCAGCAGAAAAAGGTCTATATTGAAGAAGTTTAGCACTAAGAGTCTGATCCTCCTGATAGGCAGAAGTAGGAGTCATGACTAGTATAGCAAAAAGATCAGCATATAGAGTATAAATGCGTGAAGTTTGGGCCCCCTTGGAATATAAAGCAGCAAGATGATTCCAGGCAGTCTTGACCGTCGAATCATGTCGAATGACAAGAAGGCACTCATCAGACAAACTATTGGCCAACTAAGTACACATCAATGCATCAGAAGCATCCCAATCATCAAAAAAAATAGAGCCAGAAGGTGGGGGTCATCAGTCAAATGATGACGCTTGCACTGTGAACGCAATAAAAAATGAAGGAAACACTCCAGTCAGGGTAATTGGGACCGGTAAGCTTCAAAGCAGTACCCAAATTACCAGAAGCAGAGAAAGAAGAAGTAGAAAGAGAAGGAGGAATAGAGATAGTATAAGAAGAAGATAGAGCAGGACTGTCCATACAAAACAACGACAAACTACACTGGTAGAGAATACAACCTGCGCGAACAGAACAAGTTGTAAAAACAAGCGACTAGCATGGAAGACGACGCAAACAAAACAAGCCGCAAATCAAACCGTGAGAACAGAACATGCCACAAGGCAAAACCACGTGAATAGAACAAGTTGCAAAGGAACAGTGACAACCATGGGAGGGCAGGGCAGGAAGAAAACCGGAAGAAGTTCGGAAGAAACAGGCCGAAGCAGTTAGACAAACAAACCGCTATCTAATTAGAGCAAAGGATCGGAACCTCGCTTTGATATCATGTGAAAAAAGTGCTAAATAAAGGCAAATTTTATTGCTCCAAAATGATAAACAATACATAGGTATGCTCCCTTATTTATAGAAAATGGGGGAGATGAGAGAATACAACAGGCGATGTGGGACTAAATACAAGCCCCGCAGCTAGGCGATTTGATACATTCAAGCCGCCATGCTATACAGATTACAAAACCTGGAAGCATCTAAACTCCAGTGCGGCTAACACCCAAACCGATACAGCGGTTAATCACCAAACCGCTACTGTGGCTAATAGCCAAACCGCTGTTGCGGTTAATTACTAGACTGCTATTGTAGCTCATTACTAGACCGCTGATGCGGTTAATTGCCAGACCACTGCTACGGCTAACCTCCAGACCACTGATACGGCTAACTACCAGACCGCTATTGCAGCTAACCTCCAGACCACTGTCATGGCTAACCTCCAGACCGCTGTTGTGGCTAAACACCAGCCCGCTACAGCGGCAATCCTCCAGACCACTACTACGGCTAACTCCCAGACAGTTGTTACGTCTATCCCTCAGACCGCCGGTATTGTTATCCTCCTGATTGCTAGCTGAGGTTCACCATCAGAGCGTTGAGCTAAACCTTCAGACTGAAGAATGAAGTAGACTGCTATGACAAGATATAAAACCGTCCGGTCTCCTCAAGCTCCAACATCATCCAAGTCATGTATCCCGCAAATCTATCCAGATGGGAGAACTCCCTCTGGTATTCTATCACAGACCTGCTCCCCTGTCAAAGGTTCAAGAACCTCTCCTCCAACTCGTCCCTATCCATAGTGATCACAAAGTGCTCCAAGAAAACTTCACTGAACACCTCCCATTAAATGTCTAAAATCTCTCTATCTGCATAAGTTGAATCCATCAAGGACTTCCACTACCTCTTCGCATGAGCATCTAATGCAAAAGTCGCCAAATAAACTGCCTCGCTAACTGGGCAACTAATGTCTGTAAGAATTTCCTGTATGATATCAAGTCATTCCTCCGTCTTCATCGCATTCTCTATCATATGGTACATCAGGGGAGACAGACTCCTGAAATCATTCAACCAATTTGATCCAAGATTCGGCTGCACGGTCAGGACCTGCTGAGCTCTGAAGGCCGCAAGGGTAGCCATCAAAGTCTGCCCAAACTCCGTCTGCTAAAAAGGAGTGGCAGTCGGAGTGGGAGGGACGACATTCTGCATTGCGGTGGTCTGTGAAGGCTATACAAAAGGTAAGGTTTATATTAGGATTGGCCTAACTCATTGCTAAAATGGACTATTTTTTATGATTATTTTCTGTGACTTTCACATATGATCATTTGTTAAGTGATACCAGTTTATAAGACCCCCTCCCCTTACCAAGGAGTTACCCGAGTCTTATTCCCAGAACCACCGCCTTACAATGAAACTAACTCTCGGATTAGTTGCCACCGCATGACGTCGATCATGTCAGCTTGTGCGATCAATTTAACCTTTAGGCCAATGCGAGAAAAGAAGTAATAGTAAATAAATCACAAGTCCACAAGTCACATCATCATATAAATGATAATTACAGCCCACAATGAGTACGGAATAAGAGAGTAAGGGTTTATGCCTGGTACATGCCAAAATGAAATAAAACTCTCTCTCACAATATCTCCGAGAGGAAGCTATAACTAAACACTCGTCATCACCTGACGCTGAGCTGTAGTAGTAGTGTGTGATATTTGCTTCTCAAGTTCTGCCACCTCATCCTGCAGGTCATGTTGGTGCTCCCTTTCCTCGAGCTCCTACGGTCACAATCGACCGTTGGTCATAAAGTCTAAGCCATGTTTTCCTCGCCTCACCCCCGCGACTCCTAAGCACCGTGCGAGAGGACGAAAGAGGAGGACAACAAAGACAGTATCAAAATAGTAGGTGACAATCGAACTACTCTATCATGTATAAGATCTAACATTGTTTATATCATTATGCTAGCAGTTATATATGAATAGCAAAATAAAGAATAGTAAATTGTAGAACTGTAATATAAGAAGAGTAGAGTAAGAAAGTACAGTGTAGTAAGGTAAACAACTACTACTAAGATACCATCACAAGAGTGCCTTAACTTATAAGAATACTCATACAAACTTAAAAGTTAAGGTTTCAAGAATTATAACTTATCATATAAAAGAGCTCATACTAATTTATATGATAAGGATCTGCAGTATGAATGACCTAGTACGTATGTATGTTATGATATGATATGCATGCTATGATTTAGACAAGTGCAACTCACTTACACAACTCTGTGATCACAGACCTTTAGTTCTCACTTTTTGGAGTTAGGTAAACTCTCTGGTACCACCATTGTGGCTACAATAGTAGTGGAGCGGGCGTCTCCACTCCTAGGAGGGTATACACAATACCAAGCCTAGACCTCCCATGCACCTCTATACACATCATAGGTGCACTCTAGAGTCTTTATGTACTAATTGTTGGCTATCCCACCAGTCTTTATGGTCGAGTGTGCATTTTTTTAGGGTTCATCCTCCATACCATAGTATAAAACAATCTACTGGCCCTCAAACCCTCACACCTCTCCAGAGTCAACGTACTGCCATCGGTGTGACGACTGGACAGTACCGATGACCTACCACTAATTTGTTTCTATGCACATGCAAGTTATCCCAACCTGGGCCTACAGGTCGCAGGACTAACCCGTCCTGATATAAAACTCCTGATCCTCCAGCTCGAAGGACCAACCCATCCTGATAAAAAACTCCCGAGCCTCCAGCTCGTAGGACCAACGCGTCCTGATATAAAACTCCCGAGCCTCCAACTCGTAGGACCAACCCGTCTTGTATCACTCCAACCCTACACGGGTGAGATTACTACATTGTTCCTTCAATGTATTAGACTAGTATTGTCTAATTTTAGTTATACCTAACGACTTAGGGTTAATCCTGGACTTCCCGAGATCTATCCTGTGAAGGGCTCGCAGTGGTACTAGGGAATAATATGGGTTGAAGCCCAAATCCCCCTTTCTAGGACAAATACTTTTATTGGTGCCTACCCAGTATTAATAAACCACTCTCATTGTTACTCTTGAATAGACCTAATGACTTAAGGTACTTATAGGAGATTGACGATCTTTTGTCTGACACTGAACTTGTTATCCCTTAAAATGACCATGCACACTAGCACTTGATATTATGTAGTGGCATAACCTAGGGTCCCAACTAAGGTTCCAATGCCTCCCAAACATGTCTTAAATCAATTAGATTCCACTACCCTGAATTTCATGCCTAGCCCATCCTTATGCATCTGTTCCATATACGGTGTGAACTTGTTAACCCTTAATTGAGGTGCAAACCTACTTGTAATTCCTCATGAACCAAAAATACTTCTAATGATGCACACAGACCTTATACATGACTTTAGGTGGCTGGGTAATACTGTAATGTGGTTTGGATGATCTAAACACTATACATCAACTTTACTAAATGTAACCCAAGGGTCTATCCATAGTCCGTATGAGGTCACTTTCAAATTCCCTTGGCCAAAGGTCTCCAAATTTTTATCATAGGTTCATCAAGTGGTGATTAGTGAAAAATGAGATAATCACACTTTTCCTAAATATTTTTGGTCATAATTAAAATTATTTAATTATGTGACCTAAGTCACATTGAACATGAACTACCAAAACCAGAGGTCCTCTAGGTCTAATTAATTTATCTAGTGTTCATCTTGGTATAAAAGGTCAGTGTACAAAATTTCATAATTTCTTAGATTGGTTTGACCCATGTACAACCCCATATTCGCTGGGGAGGACCAGGAAGACTAAGACTTCAGTGGTCAGGGTTGGACTAGTCTCGGGTTAGCCCTAGGACGGACCGGCAGAGTTCTCGCCCTTAAGGTGCTCCCGCCTACTGATAGGCAAGATCGTTCGCGCCAGGACTCGGGTCTTCAGGTCAGCTTTAGGCTTCGGGACAGGAGAGTTCCCGCCCAGAAGGAACTCTCCCTGGAGGCGGGCGAGAAGGCGTTGGGTGAGCTTCACTAACTCAACGCCGTGTTCGGCAACAGAGGGCGTTGAGTAAGCTCCACTCGCTCAATGCCGTGATTAGCAGTGAAGGCGTAGAGTGAGCAGCGCCACGTCCAACGACAATGACGTCGAGACCACCGAGAGCGAGAACCCTCTTGGCAGGAGATCTCACCAAGGTGAGCCCAGCTAAGGCTCAGCGAGAGCCTTCTCGTCCAGGGTTCTCGCCAAGCAGGTCCATGAGGTGGGGCCTGGCGCCAAGAAAAAAGGATTATTTTATTATTATTTCATTATCCTCGGGTTAAATTACCTGTATGCCCCTGTGATGACAGCAGGATTTGGCTATTGGCAGACCCATCAGGGGTATTTTCAGTATTTTCAGGTCAGGAGAAGACTATAAAAAGACCCATAAGGGCTCTTTGGAAAGCAGGCTTTCATTATTCTCTAACTCCAGTACTTTCTGAAGAGCTCCCAGTCCAACTATTGGTTTCGGAGGGGAAGCTCTCAGAGATCTTCCGGGTGTGAGGTGGGACCTCCCAGCTGAGGCTTTGGGTCAGTCTTAGGACCTTAGCAGCTAGTCAGGGGTCGAGATTTGAGAGAAGTAGGCGTCGGCTGCACTTTGGTTTGTGAACATTCGTTGAGGTCAATTTTGGCTTCAACAGTTCTGGTGCGGTGAGCGTGGAGGCGGTCGGTGCAAGAAAATCTTGAGTTGAGTCCTATGGCAGGAGGTGAAGGTGAAGGATCTGGCGCAGGAGGATCCCCCACCCAGGGAGAAGAGGCGACAAGGAAGATGTTAGAGGATTTCAGGCGAGAGGTCATGAAGACGATCAGCTTGGCCTTCTCGGCAAGGAATGAGTGGGAGACGTCGCAGGCTCCTGTGGAGGTGGTTCCGCTGTTAGGCGAGAAGGCCCCAGGGCAGCGCCCCGGGAAGGAAGTCCCGGTGGAGGCAGGCGAGAGGGATGTGGCTGTGCGGGAGCTATTCCCAGGCCAGCGTCCCAGAAAGGAGGTTCCGGTGGATCTGGGCGAGAGGGAGGCGATAGTGCGGGAGCTCTTCCCCGTGCACGGTCTTGCGGATCGGTCCAGCTAGCCGAGGTCGCGGGACGGGCCCTCTCGCCAGGCAGGGGGCGAGACCCCTTTTAGTGAGCTCATCATCTCGGCTCCAGTGTTGGAGGGGTTCAGGGAGCCGGATATGACCTACTACACCGGGAAGGATGACCCGGTTCAGCACGTGCAATGGTTTGAGGATGTGGTGTCGATAAGGCAGATGTCGGATGCCTTCAAGTGTAGGCTTTTCGCCATCACTCTGAAAGAGAAGGCCAGGGACTAGTTCCACCAGTTGCCGGCGAGCTCGATTTACAGTTTTGAGGATCTACGCAGGGGTTTTCTGTTGAGGTTCTCGACTTCGAAGAAGCAGAAGAAGGAGGCTGAGTGCCTGTTTGCAGTGAGGCAGAAGCCGGAGGAGACGTTGGGTCATTATGTTGACCGGTTCCAAGAGGAGATTCTCCTGATCCAGGAGGTCCCAGGGTATGCACTGAGGCTTGCCTTCACCCTGGGGCTGAGGCCGGGGTTTTTTAGCATGGAGTTGAAGAGAGTGCCCCCTCTCTCTTTTGAGGAGCTCATGGAGCAAAGGAGATAGACTTCGAGAGGGCAAACCCTGCATTTGCGAGGAAGCTGGCCAGGTTGGCGGAGGATGATGTGAAGGAGCCGACAGCAGGGAGGCAGAGGGAAGTGAGAGAGCAGAGGGAACCAAGGGAAGATAGGAGGAGAGAAGAACCCCGAGGGCAGGGGCAGCAGCATGGGGGGGCCAGGGAGCTGAACAACCGATTGGGTTGGAGGCCTCAGGAAGGTCGCCCCCAGGGCCAAGGGGGTTTTCAAGGAAGAGACAACTTCCGGGAGCCGAGAAGACTCGAGCAGGGAGGATGGAGGCAGGGACCGAGGGGTCACTTCCCACCACCACAGGAGGCCATGGAGGTGGGAAGAGGAATAGGAAGAAGAATCCGAGGAGCAGGGAGAAGGGGAGGAGGAGAAGGAAGTGGCGGAAGGGTGGCGTTGCCCTATTGTGACTTCCACCAGGAGGAAGGTCACGCAACGGCCACCTGCCCAGAGTTTTTGGAGATGAGGGAGGCCAGAGGAGCCGGAAGGCAAGATCCGCTTGCAAGGATCGTCGAGGTGCAGCACGGAGAGACTGAGGATAGATGTGAAGATAGGGTCGATGTGGGGACCCGAGGAGGGATCGGAGTGATCCATAGGGGAGTAGGGATCGAGGCAACCCACAAGGGGAGCCTTCAAACCATGTTCCGCAGAGGGGTCGCCTCGACCTCCCTAGCTCCCCCCCAGAAGAAAAAATCACCTTCTCATCCGCGGATATGCCAGACTACGAAGACCCGTTCTGCGACGCACTAGTGATCCAGACAGCGGTGGAGAACTTCACAGTCTCCCGAATACTAGTGGATAACGGGAGCTCCGTGAATGTGATCTTCAAGAAGGCCTTCGATGAGATGAGGGTGGAAGGAAAAAGGGTCCTGGCTTCCGATGGACCGCTTTTGGTTTTTCTGGAGAGAGGAAGGAGGTAGAAGGGGGAGTGGGCCTACATGTGAAGCTTGGGGGCGTCTCACGGAACTGTAGGTTCGTGATCGTAGACGCCCCAAGTAGCTACAACGCCATCTTTGGGCGTCCTCTCATCAGCGCCTTTCGCTGTGTCCCCTCCTCATTTCATCAATGCCTCAAGTTCAACAATGGAGGGGTGCAGGTCAGGATCAGGGGGGATCCGAAGGTGGCGAGGCAGTGCTATGTGACGGTGGTAAACACGGTGTCGTGGATGGCTGAGGCGGAGGAGCTGGAGAAAGAGATGGCTGGGCAGGAAGGAAGTATAGAAGTGGAGGAGGCGAGCCCGCAGGAGGCGGAGGACTTGATGATGGAGGAGGTAGTAGAGATAGAAGAGATGAGCCTGGGAGAGGCAAGGGAAGGAGAGCAGAGGCAAGGAGAAGGCCTGGTGGAAGTGATGGAGGTTGACGAGGCGGAAGGAGAAGAGCTTGAGCAGGAGGAGGCAAGGGCAGGTTGGGAGCGGTCGAGGCTGGAGTCGGCCGAGGAAGTGGTGGAGATGGAGGTACTCACCAGAGCGGGGCAAGTACAGAAGGTGCGGGTCAGCAGAGGCTTAAGCCTCGAGGACCAGGGGCGGATGCTAGCCTGCATCCAGAGCAACATCGACGTCTTCGCTTGGAGCGCGGCAGACATGCCGGGCATCGATGCGGACGTAGCTTGTCATCGCCTGAACCTGGACCCGAGGACTCGCCCCATGCGCCAGAAGATGAGGGCCATCGCCACCAAGCTGGAGGAGCCCATCCGAGAGGAGGTCAGGAAGCTTCTGGAGGCAGGCTTCATCTCGGAGATCCATTATCCGGGCTGGATCTCCAATATGGTAATGGTAAAGAAAGGGGGAGGAAAGTGGCGTATGTGTATCGATTTTTCCCTATTAAATAAATCATGCCCTAAGGATTGCTACCCCCTGCCTCGAATCGACGCGCTGGTTGATTCAGCCATTGGTTTTTCTGTTATGAGTTTTTTGGATGCTTTTTCAGGTTATCACCAGATCCGGATTCACCCTCCTGATGTCAAGGATGTCTCCTTCATCACGAGAGAGGGATGCTTCAGCTATAAGATGATGCCCTTTGGGTTGAAAAACGCAGGGGCAACATACCAACGCATGATGGATCGAGTCTTTCGAGACCAAAGGGGGAAGAATCTAGAGGTCTACGTCGATGACCTGCTGGTCAAAAGCAAAGGCATGGATTCCCATTTGCGGGACTTGGAAGAGACATTTGCCACCCTGCGGAGGTTTAAGATGAGGTTGAACCCCTTGGTGTGTCTTCGGGGCCAATCGCGGGAAGTTTCTCGGACACCTCTTGACTCCGGCAGGGGTAGAACCTAATCCGGACAAGGTGAAGGCTATATTGGACTTGGAGTCACCTCGCAATGCCAAGGAGGTCCAGCGCTTGACGGGAAAGTTGGCCGGGCTAAGCAGGTTCCTCTCTCGATCCTGGGATAGGTGCTCTTCTTTCTTCAAAGTGCTCCGCGGTAATCAGGTGTTCGAATGGACGGTCGAATGCGAAGAGGCCTTCCAGGGGCTGAAGAAGCAACTCTCCTAGGCCCCGCTGCTCCAAAGCCCCAAGGAAGGGGAAGACTTGGCCTTGTATCTCGGGGTGGGGGTGGAAGCTGTGAGCTCCGTCTTGGTTAGGGAAGAAGGGAAGAAGCAGCTACCCGTCTATTATATAAGACGAATACTGAAAAAGGCGGAATTCCGCTACCCCATCCTGGAGAAGCTGGCTTATGCCTTGGTCGTTTCGGCAAGGAAGCTTCTTCCATACTTTCAAGCGCACTCGATTGGGGTGGTCACCGACCATCCTCTTCGCAAGATCTTCGAGGGGGTAGAGCATTCGGGAAGGCTGGCAAAGTGGTCTATCGAACTGAGCGAGTTCGACATCTCGTTCGTCCCGAGACTCTCCATCAAAGCTCAGGCCGTGGCGGACTTCCTGGCAGACTACGTTACTGAAGCTGAGAGTGAGGAGCCGAAGCCCTATGAAGCATGGAAGATGATGGTCGATGGGGCCTCGGGAAGGCACTCCCTGGGAGGGGGTGTAGTGTTGGTAAGTCCTCAAGGGGTTACCATAGAACAGGCGGTAGCTTTCCACTTCCCTGTTACCAATAATCAGGCGGAGTATGAGGCTGTGATAGTCGGCCTTCGATTGGCAAGGGAGTTGGAGATCCAGGAAGTGGAGACCTTCACTGACTCGATGGTGGTAGCGTCGTAGATCGGAGGGGAGTTTGAGGCTCGGGAGCCTACCCTCGTGAAGTATCTATCCAAGGTAAGGGCAATCATCGGAGGGTTCCGTTCCTTCTCTATTCAACACGTTCCCAGGGAGGAAAGCGCAGCAGCTGATCGGTTGGCGAAGTTTGGGCCTCGGGGAGGAGGAACCATAACTGAACTTTTCCGACCAGCGATTGAAGAGGGGGAGTTGATGGAGGTGGGTCGGCGATCCTCATGGGTGGACCCATTGGTGACCTTCCTTACCACAGGCGAGCTGTCAGAGGGGGTTAAGGAGGCGAAAAGCTTTAGGCGAAAGGCAGCCCACTACCTGATGTTGGAAGGGGGCTTGCACCAAAAGATGTTATCGGGGCTCCTCGCGAGATGTGTGACCGAGGAGGAGGTCCCGAGAATCCTGGAGGAGGTGCATTCGGGAGAGTACGGTAGTCATTCGGGAGGAAGAACGTTGGAGGCAAGGGTGATAAGACAAGGATACTTCTGGCAGACCTTGAGGAAGGATACAGTCGAGTTTGCAAAGAGATGTCTGAAATGTCAAGTACACGCCCCCCTCCAGCTCTTACCCGCACAAAGGCTTTGAAGTATCATGGCCCCATGGCCCTTCGCCATTTGGGGAATGGATCTAGTTGGACCCTTTCCTCCAGCCAGCGGGCAGAGGAGGTTCCTCCTAGTCATGATCGACTACTTCTCAAAGTGGCTGGAAATCAAAGCCCTAGCCAAGGTTACCTCCCAGGTCATCAGGAACTTCGTTTGGGGGGAAATCATATGCAGGCATGGGCTACCCCAAGCGATAGTGACGGATAACGGTCCTCAATTTGCTAGTGAAGAGTTCATCAGCTTCTGCGCCCAACTGGGGATTGACCTCAGGTTTGCCTCTGTCCATCACCCCCGGAGCAACGGCCAGGTGGAAGCAGCAAACAAGATCATCGTGAACTTGCTCAAGAAGAAGGTGGAAAACCTGAAGGGCAACTGGGTGGAGCAACTCCCTTCCATCATGTGGGCCTTGCGAACAACTCCGAACACGGCCACAGGGGAGACCCCCTTCAAGCTCTCTCATGGGTGTGAGGCGGTCCTCCCGGTGGAATTCAAGGTTCGGTCTCCACGGGTCGCAACCGCGGGTGAGGAAAGCGAAGCTTGGAGGTTGGAGAACGAGGAGGGATTGCGCCTCTCATTGGATATGGTGGAAGAGCTACGGGATGTTGCTGCCATCAGACAAGAAGAGATAAAAAGGCGAACGGCCAGGTACTTCGATAAACACATTAGGGTTAAGCAATTCGCCGAGGGGGACCTAGCGCTAAAAAAGGTCGACGCAGCAAGAAGGTCGGCCCCTGTGGGCAAGCTCAACCCCAGCTGGGAAGGGCCTTACATAGTAGAGAAGGCTCTGGCTAATGGGGGTTACTACCTCCAGGATGTGGAGGGAAGGACCTTGAGCCACACCTGGAATGGTGATGACTTAAAACATTTCTACCCTTAAAGGGAGAGAAGGATTGTAATATGGTAAATAAATATTATCATTTCAAAGTAGTCTTTTCAGAATGTTGACTCTCTAAAAAATGCTATCATAAGAATAGGTCTTTTCTACCCTAAAATGCTTTTGCTTTAACCCACTATGTCTCCCCATCTTGATGATAGAATAGACCGGGTTGAAGGAATCTTGATCAACACCCCGAGCTCGGCTCGGCCCCAGGTAGACCCGCTGCGCAGGCTCTCATCTAGCTGGCAGGTCCGAAGGCTCGCATGTGGGGGAGAGGTTTGGCTTGATCTTCATCAATACCCCGAGCTCGGCTCGGCCCCAGTTAGACCCGCTGCGCAGGCTCTCATCTAGTTGGCAGGTCTGAAGGCTGGCCTGTAGGGGAGAGGTTTGGTTTGATCTTCATCAACACCCCAAGCTCGGCTCGGCCCCGGGTAGACCCGCTGCGCAGGCTCTCATCTAACTGGCAGGTCCGAAGGCTCGCCTGTGGGGGAGAGGTTTGGCTTGATCTTCATCAACACCCCGAGCTCGGCTCTGCCCCAGGTAGACCCGCTGCGCAGGCTCTCATCTAGCTGGCAGGTCCGAAGGCTCGCCTGTGGAGGAGAGGTTTGGCTTGATCTTCATCAACACCCCGAGCTCGGCTCGGCCCCAGGTAGACCCGCTGTGTAGGCTCTCATCTAGCTGGCAGGTTCGAAGTCTCGCCTATGGGGGAGAGATTCAGTTTGATCTTCATCAACACCCCGAGCTCGGCTCGGCCCCAGGTAGACCCGCTGCGCAGGCTCTCATCTAGCTGGCAGGTCCGAAGGCTCGCCTGCGGGGGAGAGGTTTGGTTTGATCTTCATCGACACCCCGAGCTCGGCTCGGCCCCAAGCAGGCCCGCTGCGCAAGCTCTCATCCAGCTGGCAGGTCCGAAGGCTCTCCTGTGGGGGATAGATTGAGTATTTGGCTTGTGGTCCTTGGTTCTTGATTTATGGTTACTCAGTGTTACAACAAGCCTGGCTCAGCCTCCGGTAGACCCGCTGCGCAGGCTCCCATCAAGCCGGCAGGCCCGAAGGCTTGCCAATGGAGCATAGATCCAGTTTGTGGGAAGGTATCTTGTCATGACCCTGGCCTAGACCAGAGACTAAGCCCTAAAGGTCTCAGCCAGTAGAGGTCTCGGCCAGTTAGGGTCTCGGCCAATAGGGGTCTCGGCCAAAAGGTCTCGGCTGGGGGGATCTCGTTGAAGAAGGCTCCCGGCAGACTTGGGCAGGACGACCTAATCGATGGCGCAAGGCTCCCGCCTAATCAATCTCTAAGGAAGGTGACCCTAAGGAGACTAAGGGTCTCGGCGGAAGCTCGCGCGGAAGCCACTTGGCCGACTAACCTATTCGTTCAAGCAAACAGCAGCAGTGAAAAATGAAACATTGCATTATATTTAATAGTTACAGGAGTTTGGAGCTTCTCGCTCATTACAAAAGAGTATCAAAAAAAGAAAAGGCACTTCAAGGGGACGCGCTGTAATCCCCACTGGTGCTCTCGCCCGAATCCTCGCCGGAGACCTCGCCCGAGCTCGCCCCAGACGTCTCGCTGGCAGCGGAGGAAGACTTCGGGATATCCGAAGGAGGAGAGTCGGGCGCGCCGGGAGGCTTCGGGACTGGATCGAATAGCCAGGGGAGGAGTTGGCGAGCGTCGATGGTTACGCCGTCCTTCCGAAGCAGCTTCGCGTCTCGCAGCGTCTCGACCGTCAGCCTGACGGTAGCCTGAGCGTTCGCCTGCAGCAGCTTGTCGATGTCGTACACTGAGAAGTGACGATTATTTAGTCTTTCATCAAGCGTCGGAGGCGGGCCTTTCGCCGCTTCCGCACGCCGGAGTTGGTCCCTCAGCAGGACGTTCTCGCAGCGTACGTCAGCCAACTCCGCACGGAGCGCCATGGCTTGGGCGGAATCCTGTGGAGAAGAGATGAGCTCAGCAAATACTGCGCAAACGTGACTACGAGAAGCAAGAGCAAGGGTCCAGGAAGATCCCGCTTACCTCGGCTGCGGGGCGTAGGGACAGCGCATGTTGAGCATTCGCCAACTCCTGCCGAGCACTCGCGAGCTCTGTCTCTGAAGAGCGTGCTCTGGCCACCGCCTCTTCCCTCGCCTTGTATATGTCGGCCAAGTTCTTGTCGATGATGATGCTTCGACGCGCGCACATGTACGCAAGTTCGAACCCGCGCAGCAGGGCCCGGGTAGAGTCGAAATCCAGGAGCCGGGTGGGCATCTGGTCGAAGACACTGGCGCCCTCTCGGCTATAGAGGCCATAGCCTAGCGAGAAGGCCTCGCCAGTAACCTCATCTCGCTCTGACCAGCTGGGGAGGAGCGTTGAAACCGCAATCCTGTTGGATTCGGGATCCCATTGGAGCAGAGGCTTCCCTTCTGCGTCGACGTGCTTCACACCGAAGCCATAATTTTTGTGCCCTTTCGGCACTTCCTTGGGCGGGGTCCGGGCAGAGGTCTCGACAATGACTCCCTCTCCTCCAGCCACGCTTACGGCCGGAGGGTTCTCGGCAGTAGCCTCGATACGTCTCCTGGCGGCAGCACCCGTCTCGCTGGCCATCTAGAGCAGCCCTTCGAAGGACTTGCCCGAGGCGGGATGTCGGGCGGGCGAGACGGCCAAGCCCTTGCCCTTATCCGCAGCGGATGGCTTTGGCCTCTTCAGCGGTCGCGGGGCGGGAGCGGTGCCTTTTCGCTTCTTAGCTTCGGGAGCCAAAGGCTGAACGGGCTCTTCCTGGCAGGCGCGAGCACTGGCCTCCGCGAGAGCGAGAGAGCCTCTCGCAGCCCGATCCTCGACACCAGGGGCCGCAGCGAAAGGTTGGCGTAGAGGGACCTCCCGCTCTCCTGCAAAGTTAGCGCTATTCAACACAGGAAGATCCTAACAAGAGATCAAATCTAGGGCGAGACCATACCTTCTCCCGGGTGGACGGGAGGAAGGGAGTCGACGTCTCGCCGGAGGAAGAGAACGTCAAACTCCTTTGTTCCGAAGAACTCCAGGAGTGCGCTCTCGCGCGACCCCAGAGTGGGCGGTTTGTAAGCAGCATTCTCGTACTGAACAAGTCGGAGCGGGACGTTGCCGAAGTCCCCGGTAACGTAGACAAACTTCTCGCCCCAATGGTGATGTTTATTGGCGAGACCGGTGGTCTTGAGCAGCTGCCCGGAGAAGAAAACCACCCCGCCTTTGGCGCGGAAGTTCAACAGCTTGCGGAAGATCGGCAGACTAAACTCGATCCTATCGGATCGCATGTAGCATATGAATGCCACAAGGATCGCAACGGAGTTCGGGTTCAGCTGGGCGGGAACCACCCCGTAGTAGCGGAGAGCTTACCGAATCTCCGGCCAGAGGGGAAGGCGAAAGCCCACCTCGAAATGTTCGAGGGGGATGGCGAGCTCTCCCGCCTCCGGGGTATTCACCTTGTCGTGATTACCCGGGTTCCGCGCCGAGAAGCCAGCGGGAATGAAGTGGTCGACGATCAGGTTGTACTCGTCCAAGGTGAGCGTGCAGGAGGGGAAGAGATGCTTGCAGAACGCTTCCGCGCAATGAGCGCGACCCTCGTTCTCGCCCGGCATTTTGGGTTTAGGGGTAATAGCGAGAACAATAGAGAGGTAGAAGCGGAAGCAAGAGGGCGAGAGCAATGAAAGGAAGTTGAGGTTCCGGATCAGAGAAGTAAATGTGGTTGGTAGATTCTCTATTTATAGGGAACCGTGGTCGTTACGGCTCCGTCCGATAGAGAGAGAAAATGACGGCGGAGTACAGCTGTCACGATCTGGGCCGGCGACACCTCGGTTTTCCCCCTCGGGATGACAGCAGTCGACGATCGTCTCTAGTTTCGGCGCAAGCCTCTTAGTTTTGGCGCAAGCATCCTAATTCCAACACATTCTTAAAATTCGCAGCACAATAAAAGAAGAGGCGGATAGTAACTTGCTCTCGCTGCCGAGAGCTGAATAAAGTTAATAACTGTTATTACAGAGGAATAAAGGTACATGGCGGAAGGGAAGGCTAAAAAGGGAGAAGGGGCGAGACCTAGATGAACTAATACGGTTCCCAGCACCATCGCCCTCGCTCCCGCCGCCTAGTTCTCGGAGGCACCAGCGGGTTGAAGTAAGATGACAGGGTGGTACACCCTAGGTTGATCCGCCTAGCATGATCCCGGATCTGCGCGATGCATCTCCCTGGCGAAGACTCGGCAATAGGCCCTCCCGGTCGATCAGTCTCGCCCAAGAAGAAATCCCGCTCCAGGGCCTCCAGCCTTTGTTCCACGGATTCACGGAACGCTTTTGCCATGGCAGCATGGGCGCGGTCTCGCCGAATGAGCTTGGCCAAAATGGCCGAGATCTTCCTCCTCCGCTCCTTCGCGTTCCTGGTGCCGTTCAAGGTTTCTTCTATCTCGCCAGGCAAAGGAGGAAGGGAATCATCTTCTTCTGCTTCTTCTTCTTCTCTCTCCTCGTTGGCTCCCGACCGAGAGCTGGGATCCCCTGCGAAAAGTGCGCCCAAGGTTTTGATTAAGGCATAACGATTAGCCGACAAGAATGTCTCGCATACCTGCAGTCTGGCGAGAGCCATTGACTGGCATCGGGTGAGAAGGCCCGACCCCTCCGTCAGTTCCATAAAGGAGGAGGAGAGGCTTGCCTCGCCCTGAGCGGAAGGGTTTGCGCACAATGGTCCCAGCCTGGCCGGAAGCATGGAGAGAGTTGTCCTCTCTCAAGGGATGATCGGCATCCTTAGTAGTGGATGGTTCAAAGGCCACCCCTCCCGCCTGCAGGGCGGGATTTGCCGCAGAAGGAAGCAGCTCACCGGTTATCGCTTCATCTTCCCGGGTGACGAGACCCGGGATGGCGGAAGCTGGCTCTGCGAGAAGACAGTTCAGAAAAGGAAAGGTACGGTTGAAGTATTAAGAAGTGGCGGAAAGCGTACCTATCACCCGGGTCTCGGCTGGAGGAATTGTCTTCGAGACCCTCGTTCGATCCTCAGGAGGGGTGCTGACGAATCTGGGGGAATCGGGGAAGACCCGGTGACGTCATTTGGAATGGATTCCTGCGAGAGGTCGCGTTAACTATCGGGCCTGTAACGTAATCAGCTCGGTAAGCATGGCCGGAAGGCATACCTTTTGCGAGGAGGGGTCCCCCGCATGAATGGGAGTAGGAGAAGGTGAATCCCTGTTCTCGCGAGCAAGGTCTCGCCGGACCACCTTCGCTTTCCTCTTCCCCTTTTTCCTCTTCGGCTTAGAAGGGCCGGTGTCTGAGGATTTCCTTGATAGCCAGGGTGCTACCGCAGCGCTATTTGCTAAGGCTCGCGCTTGAGCCGCGATTAACCGATCTTGAAGGTCCTGCGGAAGTGGCTTACCAGCAAGCTTAGCAGACATCTTGGTATCGCGCATAAAATCCCGGGCGAGAGCTCAGTGAAGAAACAGTAGTTCGGAGGCAAGACTTATGGTCACCCGTCGGCGTGTATTTATAGCCGCAGTAGGGCCCGCCAAAAGATTCTCTTGGCTGACAGGCACGTGTCCAGCGAATATTTTGGGGTTGGACTTGTCTTGTCGAGCGCAGGGCTAGCTCGAAAAGAGCGGGGATTGTGTATAACCCCATATTCGTTGGGGAGGACCAGGAAGCCTAAGACTTCAGTGGTCAGGGTTGGACTAGTCCCGGGTTAGCCCTAGGACGGACCGGCAGAGTTCTCGTCCTTAAGGTGCTCCCGCCTACTGATAGGCGAGATCGTTCGTGCCAGGACTCGGGTCTTCAGGTCATCTTTAGGCTTCGGGACAGGAGAGTTCCCGCCCAGAAGGAACTCTCCCTGGAGGCGGGCGAGAAGGCATTGGGTGAGCTTCACTCACTCAACGCCGTGTTCGGTAGTAGAGGGCGTTGAGTAAGCTCCACTCGCTCAACGCCGTGATTAGCAGTGAAGGCGTAGAGTGAGCAGCGCCACGTCCAACGGCAATGACGTCGAGACCACCGAGAGCGAGAACCCTCTTGGCGGGAGATCTCGCCAAGGTGAGCCCAACTAAGGCTCAGCGAGAGCCTTCTCGCCTGGGGTTCTCGCCAAGCAGGTCCATGAGGTGGGGCCGGGCGCCCAGGAAAAATGATTATTTTATTATTATTTCATTATCCTCGGGTTAAATTACCTGTATGCCCCTGGGATGACAGCGGGATTTGGCTATTGGCAGACCCATCAGGGGTATTTCAGTATTTTTTAGGTCAGGAGAAGACTATAAAAAGACCCAGAGGGGCTCTTTGGAAAGCAGGCTTTCATTATTCTCTAACTCCAGTGCTTTCTGAAGAGCTCCCAGTCCAGCTATTGGTTTCGGAGGGGAAGCTCTCAGAGATCTTCCGAGTGTGAGGTGGGACCTCCCAGCTGAGGCTTTGGGTCAGTCTTAGGACCTTAGCAACTAGTCAGGGGTCGAGATTTGAGAGAAGTAGGCGTCGGCTGCACTTTGGTTTGTGAACATTCGTTGAGGTCAATTTTGGCTTCAACAACCCGTGTTTTCTATTTATTAATAACAATACAATATTACCCCTTTCCAAATGAAGTACCAAACAGAATCAACCAAAAATTCAAAGAAAATTTCTAGATAATAATATTATCATGAGAGTGTGAAAGTCAAGCCTATGGGTAGAAAGTCACCTAGGGGGTGAATAGGTGACCTATTAAAATTCTTTACAGTTCTTTAGACTTTAGCAATGTGCCCTAATGCAATTCAGAATATAAGTGGTACCCAGCATAAATAATAGATCAACAAGAACTGATCACAGCATACACAGCACATAACACAAGGGACACAACAAGTTTATTGTCGTTCCCCTTTCTAGGGTACATCCACTTTCCCCCTTCTTCCTCACTAGCAATGTGCTGGATAAGGTTATAGCTCCTCCTTCACAACTCAGATCCTCAGATCCTACAAGGCTCAGTTTCTCTCAAAGAAACCTACACTCAAACCCACTGGTCCTACCTCAGAGATATCTCAATCTCCTACATCAGAGATCTCCTCAATCTCCTACCTCAGCCTTTATAGACTATGCCTACAATCTCAGTGATTTACCCCAAATCACCTACCTTATATTCACTCAGAATCCTCATTGGGTACACTGGAAACTGTGTACCAGATTTGGGGAAGCCTTACTTAACTCAATGATATACATCAATGTTTATTTGATGGGATGTTGAGTTTAAATGTGCAGGTTAAAGAAATACAGGAAAATATTCTAAGTACAAGTGTCGACACTTGTGAGGGAAATGTGTCGACACCAGAAGCCAGTTGTATCGACACACAAGACTTGTGTCAACACACAGAAATTCTGTCAGCAGCAATTGTGTTGACATACAGGACTTGTGTAGACATACAGAAATTCTGTCAGTGGCAGTTATGTCGACACACGAGACTTGTGTAGACACACAGAAGTTCAGACTAGAAGCAGTTGTTTTGACACACAGGACTTGTGTCGACACACACTCAAGAAATCTGTCAACAGAAGCTATGTCGAGACTAGAAGCAGTTGTGTCGACACACAGTACTTGTGTCGACACACACTCAAGAAATCTGTCAACAGAAGCTATGTCGAGACTAGAAGCAGTTATGTCGACACACAGGACTTATGTCGACACACACTCAAGAAATCTGTCAACAGAAGTTATGTCGAGACTAGAAGCAGTTGTGTCGACACACAGAAATTGTGTCGACACATCCAACAGAAGCTGTGTCGAGAAGATAAAGAATGACTGTGTCGACATATTAGGAGGTGTGTCGACATCATCAAGACTTGTGTCGACACATGGTCTATTTGTGTTGACACATTTGAAGTGTTATCTTGACAAGTCTCTGTTGTAATAGAAGTTCAAGGAGGGGTCAAGTATCAAGACTGAAGACCTGACTGTTGTCATAACTAACAAAGCTATCACAACTGTCAGAGCTATCAGAAGGCCGTTATGTACTGGATCAACCGATAACCTTGGATGGGTTCTATATAAATACCTATTCAATCACAAACAGCGAAGAGAAAAACAGTGAAGAGTGAACGGCGAACTAAGAGATAAACACAGAAGAAGTAAAGTAAGATGAAGGCAGATCCTGAACAAGTCTGCAAGAGGAGTTCAGATCTAATTTTGAATATAAGAAGGAAGCTAGATTGAAGATCATCTCCAACTTCATTTGAAGATCAACCTTACTTTGTTCAGATTCAAGAAGCTTTGAAGAAGCTAAGACAGGTTGGATCTTAAGAAGTCAGTTCAATCAAGAACTTATCAAGAAAGTCTTCACCTCATTCTCTTTCTATCTAGGTGAAGAGTTTATTATTTTAAACAATCAATTTTTCTGTAAGATCTCTTGTAGATCTGAGTGTAGTAGAGTTGTCTCTCTGAGTTGTAAGCCTAAACATATAAAGGCTGAGGTAGGGCTGTTGCCTGAGGTAGGATCTTGGTGATCTGAGTTGTAGGCCTGGTGGTTAAGGCTGAGGTAGGGCTGTTGCCTGAGGTAGGATCTTGGTGATCTGAGTTGTAGGTCTGGTGGTTAAGGCTGAGGTAGGGCTGTTGCCTGAGGTAGGATTCTTGGGAAGAATCTGAGTTGTAGGACTTGAAGAAGTCTGACCTATAAGAACCAGTTGGGTTCTGAGTTATAAGATCTGAGGATCTGAGATAGTGGAAGGAAATTTGGCCGAATCCAGTACTCTACTGGATAGGTGAAGGGGGAGAATGGACGTACCCATAAATTGGGGAACCACTATAAACCATTATGTGTTGTGCTGTGAATTTTCTGTGATTGTTATTCTTTGTGCTGTGATAGTTGTGCGGTGTTTAAGATTTCAACCTATTCACCACCCCCCCCCCCTCTAGGTATTTAGGCTCTATAAACCAAATCTTTCAAGTGGTATCAGAGGGAGGTTCACTAAAATATAGACCTAACAGTCTGTGTAGATCTCTAAGGAAATTAACTGTTAGCCAGAATGTAACGACTCCACCCATTAAATAACATATAATAGAAGGTCCGGCCGGGGGCCCAAACTATATGCTACAAACAGACAGTGAGGTCACAGGATAATACCATCAACGCATCCTAACACAGAGCATGCTAGCGTAATAGATACACAAGTAGCTGAACTCATAGCAGGAATATCCACTAGATATATATAAACAAACGTTATATACAACCACTCAAACGAGGGCATAGCAAATTCTACAGTTTTGCCTTAAGGCCTTACATTTCCTCTTTAAACTGTATGGATTACATAAATCAGCGCGCAGGCCGGTCATACATGAATAATAGAAACTACAAAAGCTAGCCTTTAAGGGCTAGTAGCAACAGCAAGAGCGACAGCAGCAGCAGCAGGGCATCAGCCCTTCATTTTCCGCTTGGCTCTCCAGCACCTGCACAGGGACAATCCACCCAGAAGGAGGCAAACAAGGCAACGGTCAGCATTCAGCTGACCAATTTATAACAATCCTACCCCTTACCTGGGGCAGAGGCATTCCTTCCCTACAGAGCAATACAGCAATTGACAGCTCATATATATATTATGCTCTCACGCACAAGCAATCCATCACAACTGTCGGCCACCCGTCCCGACGATCTGTGCTCTCAGGCATACTTTTGGGTACACCGGCGAACCAGGATCAACACCATTGAGCATTCAGTCTTACTGGCGCGCAGGCCTAAGACTCTCATTATGCTACTGACGAAAGCCCAAAGCCTTGGCACTTCCTTGTATAGTCAACATAACGCAGGTACAGATCTGCCACCCCCCCCCCCCCCCCCCCGTTGCTCAAGTCGCCTTGCCCTCACCAAGCACATCGTACTTGCGGCTATAATAAAAGTCGCGGGTCGGCTTCACCTTTCCTTTTCGGCACGAGGCCTTCTTGAGCTCGCAGCTCCCCATCGCCATAACGTCCACCAAGGACTGGCATCACAATACCTACACTGTCCACTTAGGACTGGCTTCATCGTCCATCAAAGACTGGCTACATCGTAGCCATAGCACATACAGTACGAGGGCATTTTCCTGGAGTTCCACATTCCAGTACTTCCTGCTACTCCCCTTCACAGGCATAACCCAACGACCCCACTAACTATACGGGTATACGCGGAGCCTTTTCCGGTGCTTAAATGCAACATCACTAATCTAGACCAACATGTCCAGATGGGCTTCACACAGCATGCCTATCCCGTACTATACGTTTCCGGGTCTATATGCAGACTCAAGCTAGGGATAGCAACTATCACCCACTGGAATCACCCACTTTTCCACCTTTTGGTGGAGAGGATTCCTTACTCATGCATAAAAGAGGACTTCACATGTCCAAGAAGGAAGATCATTACCCTTAACGATCTCTTGGGAGCCATCGAAAATCTGGCCGGTTGGAAAGCACCGCAGCAGCTTTGCCTCCACTAAACTAGCCTCGGATCGCGAATCAGACTGCGGGAGCACCACCAAAGCCTTGCTTTTCTCCTCCTTCTCCTTCCTCCAAGCTCTCTCTTTTTTTCTCTCTTGATAAGAATGAGAGAAGGAGTTACTACTCAGTCTTATCACAGCAGGAAAAGACCAGGGCCATTGGATCCAAATAGAAATAATTGGATGGCCAAGATCTGTCCAGAATTCCATTTTTGACTTGACACGGCCTGTGACACGCCCGTGTCCCAGGCTGTGTACCCCAAGCGGTGTATGAACCGACTTAAAATGAACCAGAACACGGGCTCCACATTCCCGTGTCAGAGGGCAGACACGCCCGTGTCAACTTTGACACGGTCGTGTTACTGGCTGTGTCACCTGTTGTAACACCAGAGCAAATCACCCAAGAAGGACACGGCTAAGGCACACGCCCGTGTCCCTAGCCGTGCGTCCAACACGCCCATGTGACACGCCCGTGTCACATGCCGTGTTCCACACTCAACGCCACTCAACGCCATTTCTCTCAGCGCCACTCAACGCCATCGATTTTCTCCCGAGCAGGACACGCCCTGGGATACGCCCGTGTCCCAGGCCGTGTCACTTCTCGACGATCATTTCTTGCGTACTCGAGTCGATGCCTCGAGATAAGGACACGTCCTAGGACATGCCCGTGTCCCAGGCCGTGTGCTTGGACACGCCCGTGTCCCAGGCCGTGTCACCCAGCCTGACTCCATCTTAAGATTTTGCGGTGTTACAATCCTCCACCCCCCTTAAGATAAATTTCATCCCGAAATTTGTGCTCAGCAAATAAATAGGAATCCCAAAGCTATAACATTAAGGGTCCGTTCGTTTCGCGGGAATTGAGCTGCAGGAATTGGAATTGAATTCAATTCCCATTCCCGCAGGAATTGGAATTGAATTCAATTCCAATTCTGCTGTTCGGCTAAATGCAGGAATTCTGTCACAGGAATTGGAATTAGCAATTCCGATGTTCGGTTGTATCCTGGAATTCAAAGTAGGGAATTCAAATTTGTAATTTTTATTACAAAATGATTTGAAATAGCTAAATAAAAATCATACTTCAACAGAATAAAAATTCATAGTTCATACACCGAACATTAACAAAAGTTCAAAATAGTTCAAAATAGTCTACAACATTATAATAGTCCGCACATTCAACCAAAAGTCGTAAATGAAAGTGAAGGGATAGATACTACTCTAGAGGGGGGGTGAATAGAGTAATCAAATTTTGCACAATACAAAACTTAACTGTCTACCCAACTCCCTTGGAGTGAAGTGCGGAATGAAGAAATTATAGATATTGATTAAACCTTAAAGCCTAACACAAGTGATGTGTACAAACACAAGCTAACTGTAATTACAGTTAAGGCTTGGAAAACCTAAACAGCAACTAGCAACCTAGTTATTTCTATTCACAGCCACAGTACAGGAATTAAATAGTTGAATCCAGACGACACAAGGAAGTTTATAGTGGTTCCCCAAACAACTTGGGTACGTCCACTCTTCTACCCACACAGTAGGAATCCACTCAAGTTTTTGATCAGGTGTCCTGCCACCAACAGAATCTGATTCAGGTAGATTCAGAAACCCTTTAGACTTTTGATCAGGTGTCTAAAAACCAAGCACAGGTTTTTGATCAGGTGCCCTACCACCAAGGGATACTTTTGAAGGGAGTAATAACCCTGTACAGGAGGGGGAAGAAGGTTAAGATGTCTTCTCTATTTTACAATAGATTAGAGAAGCACAAAAAGCTTGCACTGAGCTAGAATGCTCTAAAGAATCAAGGCTCCCCCTGGCTCAAGAATGTCCAGGTGAAGTCTTGCTTCAGTGCAGAGAAAACTCTTCAGAAAATTCTGAAGGAAAAAGCTACAGGAAGAAAGTAAACAATAAAAAGAAACAGTCTTCAAGCAGCAATCTTCTTCTTCTTCTTCTTCAAAGAAACTCTGAGTTGAACTTCCTGAAAGCAGGAGAACTCAGGTGAAGAAGAGATGAAGATCTTAACACTTCTCAGTTAGATGGAGTTTGCTGAGAGCAGGAAGCTTTTGCTTGATGAAGGCTTGAGTGCTTTTGAATATGTGTGTAACTTGCTTCTATTCACTTCTGTTAACTAGCTTGAATCCTTCTGCAAAGGGTTCTTTATATAATCATCAGCAAGCAACGGCTCTCTTCCATTTGAATTATTTGTCTTCTTCTAAGCCTTGAGACCTGGGCTGTAAATATCAAGAAGACAGAAATATCTCTGCAGCAAAACATTCTATAAAAAGGAATAAACCTCTTTCTAAGAAGCTGCAGGCTTAAATCAAATAAACAGATAGACTAAATAAAGTCACATCAGAAACAATCTCTTTATAGCAAAAGAAGACTTTTCAGTCTAACGGCTATAAAGGGCTGTCAGCAGATAAAGTAAATTAAAATGACAGCTAATAAGACAAACAACTTTATCTTAAAAAGATTTTAACTCAGGCAATAAGAATGGAGCAAATAATGCCTGGAAATATTATCATACAGCTTAAAATACTGTGCCAGAAAATGTATTAAATAATTAAATATAATAAATAAATACAAAATATAAAGGCAGACAGAAAACGTCGAACGACCTTCGAAGATCGTCGAACGACGCCAGGAGATCGTCGAACTATCGGGCAGATAGTCGAACGATCCAGATAGTCGAGCTATCAAACAGATAGTCGAGCTACCGCAGCAGATAGTCGAACTATCAGGACAGATAGTCGAACTATCAGATAGTCGATCTATCTAGGACAGATAGTCGAGCTATCAAGCGCACAGAGATAGTCGAACTATCAAGCAGATAGTCGACCTACCTCAGAAAACAGATAGTCGATCTATCAAAAGATAGTCGAACTATCAGCGCAGAACAGATAGTCGAACTATCAACAGATAGTCGAACTATCAGCGCAGAACAGATAGTCGAACTATCAACAGATAGTCGAACTATCAGCGCAGAACAGATAGTCGAACTATCAACAGATAGTCGAGCTATCAGCGCAGAACAGATAGTCGAACTGTCAACAGATAGTCGAACTATCAGCGCAGACAAAGCGTCGACCAACTGATGGTCGATCGTCGATCAGCCGATAGACGATAGTCGAACGGCGTTCGACTATAGTCGAACGAAAAACCTACTTAACCAAATTCTCAATTTGGAAAAGCGAGGACCCTACAGCTAGACTCCTAACCATTGACCATAGATATTTCTTGGGTCAAGGGGCACAAAGGAGAGGACTGAACTCAAATCAAACTAGGGTACCAACAATCTCCCCCTATTTGAGTTAAGTCTCTCAAAAACTAAAACAGCTAGCAATAGAATACTAAAAATAAATTCAGCAAATAGTTAACAATAAACTGACAGATTAGCAATCAGATAAATAAATAATCAAATATATCACAGCAGTTTAATCAAACTATTAAGAATCTTTAGGGTCAGGTAATGGATCAGAAGAACTAGAGACAAAAGAAATTTTTCTAAGAGGGTCATCTGATTCCTTCTTTGACATCTTTAAATCCTGCACTCCAAGGATCTTTAGTTCTGTAGCTCTGGGGACAACAGCTTCAGGATGTTTTTCCATGTACTTTGCTGGATCAAAAATCTCAGGATTGACTTGGAATTTCTCAAATTCTTTCTTTCTATACGCTGACATGGTAGTAAAACCAGTTGTATCTTTACCTTCGGCTCTTGCTTTTCTTATTTGGGCTGCTCCTACAAGCTCTTGAAAGCGAGCCATCCTAAAATTAGGATCGAGCTCAGGATTTTCATATACGGGTTCTGGAGAAGCAGCATCAGCTATTTTATCTAGATAAGACATTAGAATAAACTTAGCAAAAAGGACTTGCTAGAAGGTTTTAAAACACAATAAACTATTTACCTTTCGAAACACTTTTCTCAGATTGAACTGGAGAAGGAGGTGGGGAAAAAGTTGGTCTTTGGGCCACAACCTCCTTCACTTGTCTTTGAGAACCATAAGATGATCTGCCTTGAGAACTTTGATGGCCTTGTCTAGGTTGGGGCTGAGCAGACGCAGATTTTCCATATGCGGCAGATTGATTAGCAGGTAGATTCCCAGAGGCTCCTGCACCTGGAGGTGGAGGAGGACCTTTGGGAGTCCATCTGGAGACTGGACTGTCATACCTCTTAGTTCTCTTCCTTTCTTTTTGCTGATTTTTCGAAAACCACATCCAATGCTTAAAATCCTTGGATTTGGGGTCAATGCCCTTCAAAATGTAGTAGGGAATGTCATTATCCTTGTTTGGAGGTGGAGGAGGAGCAGCTTTTCTTTTCTTTGCAGCAGATTTCCTTTTCTTTGACTTTTCAGAAACATCTGAATCATCATCATCATCAGAATGGGATGATGGAGGGTTCTCATAGGGATCATAGGCTTCTGAGACAGCCTTTTCTTTAAGCTTTGAGGTAGACTTTTCTTTTTCTTCTTCCAGGGCATCCATAGCCAGAAGGGAGTCTAAATCTAATCCTGGAGAGTCATCCCAGATGGATGACTTTTCACATTGCACCTCTTCTGATTCTTTCTCTTTTAAAGATTTTACTCTCAATTCCCATGCTGCTCTTGCTTGAGCATCTTCCAAGCTCAGAACAGAAGAGTCAACTTTGACTTCCTCTTTCTCAGACTCATCTTCTTTATTATCTAAGAAGGATTCCAACTCAGGGTCTACTTGAGTAGCAGGAATACTTGGGTCAGCCTCAGAAACTACTGCTATTTTTTGAGCAGTTAAATCTTCTTTATTAATATCTGTAAAATTATGAATATAGATCTGCTAAATAAACAGAGATCATTCCTTCAAGGTATTCACAGACTATCAAATTAATAGACTCATCAACAAAGCGGATGAAAGAGTTACCTTCATATTTAACCATTTCCCATGATTCATTTAGATAAGAGGTTATGATTCCTTCCAGGAATCTGGCAATTATAGGAGAGGTTAGATCTTCTAAGCATACTTTCACTGCAATTTCTGATAGCAGGATTCCATCTGATATTTCTTTCTCAGTCAAAACTGGAGCTACAACTTGCTTAACTGGAGCAATCTCTTCCTCAGCTGGAACAATTTCTTCCTCAGCTGGAGCAATCTCTTCCTCAGCTGGAGCAATTTCTTCCTCAGCTGGAGTTACCACTTCCTCAGCTGGAACAATCTCTTCCT
Organism: Platanthera zijinensis; assembly: GCA_039513925.1. Lineage (NCBI taxonomy): Eukaryota > Viridiplantae > Streptophyta > Magnoliopsida > Asparagales > Orchidaceae > Platanthera > Platanthera zijinensis. The sequence goes on from CM077088.1 coordinate 176,841,874, forward strand.
CAGCAGGAGCTGTCTCTTCCTGAACAGACATAACAACATCTGGAACTTCTTCTGGCTCAACTTGAGCGGATTCTGGCTGGGCAGATAAGACTAAATCTTTCACAACTGAAGGAGAGGCAGGAAGGCCTGAGACATCTTCATTGAACATCTCCCCCTGCCTGATTTCAGTGGGTACTGAAACCAGGCCCCTAGAGGAAGATGGCTCAGCTGATTTGGAGAGGGATTTGATGGAAGCAGATAATAGATCAATGGAGGCAGCAAGGGGAGCAATTGCCTCGTCAATCATGGTTTTGATTGATGGGGTAATCAGCTCCACAATGCGGAGGATGAAATCAGGAGTGATTTCAAAAGATGATGGATGAGAGGTTGATGGAGCTGCAGCAGATATGGTAGATGTGCTGGGATGGAGGATGGTGTGAACAGGGGATCGAGCAGGAGATGGAGCAGGTGATGGAGCAGAAGAATTTATTGGGGAATGAATTGGAGAATGAATTGGAGATTCAGGAGGAGTAGGGAATCTCTCTGATCCTAACAAATCGAAGCTAGGAGCAGATATCCTAGCCAGATGAGCAGGTAGAGGAGAAGCTGGAGGAGACAGAGGAACAACCACGGTTGTTTCAGGTGCAGCAGAAGAAGAGGGTCGTACCTCAGCAGAAGTTGATGGTACTTCAACTGAGGTAGACGGCAAAACAGAGGAGGAGGAAGGAATAGCTGAGCCAGCTTCAATAGGTTGAGGAGCGACTGATGCAGTCCTTGTGTCCTCAGATTGTGCTGGAGCAGATTTCACAAATGTCCTCTTCCACTTAGAGAATAAGTGGGGATCCATCTTCTTGCTGGCGTTGATTGTAGTTGCGGCAGAACTCAGCAGCTGGGGGAATTTCTCCTTAAGGAAAATTCCAATAACCCTTCCCAGGGTGACTTCCTTCTTTCCTGTCTTCTTCCTGATTAAATCAAACAGAACAGCTGCCCAATCGATTCTCTTTCGATTAACAATTGCACACATAAGTGCGAATTGCTGTCTTGTTATATTATCATGGGCAGAGTGCTTGCCCAGAATCACTTTTCCTACTACCTCAGCGAGGAACTTGATCTTGAAGGGGAAGTTTACCTTGAGCAGCTTGGTGGGAATGCCCTCGGCATGTCCCAGCTCAACAAGCATCCTTCCGAACTCCTGAGCATCTTGCTCATAATCTTCGTCACCAATAACTAAACCAAAAACATCAGAAAGGACGGCCGGAGTCAGGATAACTTCTACTCCGCCGATGGTACCGATCATCGATTCGTCTGTGGAAGACGACGTGAAAGCCCATTCTTTTATCTCTGGAATGTTGATCTTGATCCTTTCAGACATCAGCTTCTCTAGTCCTTGATCCCTGCAGAGCTGGAGAACTTCCACGATTCCGTCATCGCAACTGCTGAAAGCTTCGAAATCCACACTGAATCCGGCGTCAAACTTTACTACGGCTAGAACAGCTGGAGAAATCGCCATGGATTCGCCGGAGAAAACACGAGAAAGCTGGAGAGAGAACGAGAAAGACGAAGCGCCAGAAAATCGCAAGCGGGAAAGCAGAATACGAAAGGGCACGCTCCGTCGACGATAAAGCACACGATCTTTTAACCTAGGTCGACTATCGGCTTTATATTGGACCGGAAATAGTCGATCTATTAAAAAGATCTTGAACCGATAGTCGAACGGCCGTTCGACGATCGGCTCAGAAGCAGAATAGTCGAACCATCGTTCGGCTAATTCTGGCTTCACAAGCAACAAGCTGTCGTCGAGTAGAGATCGACGATAAGCTTAGCCTGTTCGACGATGGTCGAACGTCGATCGACGATCTTCAAACAGATAAGCTATCATTAACCAGAGGTCGACGATAGGCTCAATCCGTTCGACGATCTTCGATCATCGTTCGACGATCTTCAAGCAGACCTCAACATAGGCAGATATCGTCACACTTAGTCTCGTCCATTGATCATGCCTAGTTGGACTAAAAAGAACAGATGCTTCTGTTCATCTAAAGGCTTGGTGAATATATCACCTCTCTGAAACTCAGTGGATATGAACTCAAGACAGATCTTGTTCTTTTCCACACAATCTCTCAGGAAATGGTGCCTAATCTCAATGTGCTTGGTTCTAGAGTGGTGCACTGGATTTTGTGCAATTGAAATAGCACTGGTACTATCACACATGATCTTGGTGTTCTTGTGTGAGTAACCATAATCCACAAGCTGGTTTTGAATCCACAGGATCTGTGAACAACAACTGGCAGCTGCTATATATTCAGCCTCTGCAGTTGAAGTTGAGACAGAAGTCTGCTTCTTACAGAACCAAGAGACCAATCTCTCTCCCAGGAACTGGCAAGTTCCTGAGGTGCTCTTCCTGTCAACTCTGCAACCAGCATAGTCAGAATCAGAATATCCAATTAATTCAAACTCTGACTCAGCTGGGTACCAAAGTCCTAGATTTGGACATCCTTTCAGGTATCTCAGGATTCTCTTTAGAAGAATCAGATGAGATTCCTTGGGGTTGACCTGGAATCTAGCACAAAGGCATGTAGCAAACATTATATCTGGCCTACTTGCAGTTAGATATAATAGGGAACCAACAATGGCCCTATAAGTCTTTTGATCAACTGGCTTGCCGTGATCATCAGAATCAATAACTACATTAGTAGCCATGGGTGTAGGCATTGCTGAAGCATCAGCCATCCCAAATTTCTTTACCAATTCCTTGGCATATTTGGATTGGGAGATGAAGATACCATCAGCATCTTGCTTAACTTGGAGACCAAGAAAGTAAGACAGCACACCCATGCTACTCATCTCAAACTTAGAATGCATCAAGTTGGAAAACTTTTTGCACAGTTTGGGATCAGTGGAGCCAAAGATAATATCATCTACATACACCTGAACTAACAGGATTGTGTCCTTGTGATGCTTGACGAAAAGGGTTCTATCAACTACTCCCCTAGTGAAGTTGTGCTCTAACAGGAAACTAGCTAGAGTCTCATACCAGGCCCTAGGAGCTTGCTTTAGTCCATAAAGAGCTTTTTGCAACTTAAAAACATGAGAAGGCTGAGTTGAAGAAACAAACCCTGGTGGTTGTTCAACAAACACCTCTTCCTTAAGCTCACCATTTAGGAATGCACTTTTGACATCCATTTGGAACACCTTAAACTTCATGTAGGCTGCATAGGCCAAGAAGATCCTTATTGCTTCTAGCCTTGCAACAAGAGCAAAGGTTTGGTCATAGTCTATACCTTCCTCCTGTCTGTAGCCCTGAGCTACAAGCCTAGCTTTATTCCTTACTATTATTCCATTTGCATCTAACTTGTTTCTATACACCCACTTGGTGCCTATGATCAGTTGGCCTTTAGGTCTTGGAACCAAAGTCCAAACTTTACATCTCTCAAACTGATTGAGTTCCTCTTGCATTGCAATGATCCAGTGGGGATCTAGCTCTGCATCTTTAAAGGTGAGGGGCTCAACCTGTGAGAGGAAACAAGCATGCATCACATCCTGTCTTAATTGATGTCTTGTTTGCACACCAGCTGATATGTCTCCAATCACTTGAGATGTGGGGTGATCTCTAAGTGTGACAATATCAGCAGGTGGGATGTGATCTTCAGCAACAGTTGGGATTAATTCCTCAGGAGGAATTTGATCTACAGTTGGTGGTACAGCAACAGCTTCAACAGCTTCAGCAATGTCTTCATCACTGTCTGATTCAGTGATCTGAAGAGTTGAAAGTTGAAGGATTTCTTGAGGGGCATCATGTACCTTCAAAGAACTAGATGAAGGAGAATTTTCCTTCTCCTTGTAAAACATCTGAGACTCATCAAAAGTCACATGCACAGATTCTTCTATCTTACAGGTTGATTTGTTATAGACCCTATAAGCTTTGCTTACTTGGGAATATCCAAGCATGATTCCCATTGAAGCTTTTGCTTCAAACTTTCTAATATATTCTTTATTATTGTTATGAATATAAACAGTACAGCCAAAAATTCTAAAGTAATTAATTTTTGGTTTCTTTCCTTTAAGCAACTCATAAGGAGTTTTACACTTAAGTTTGTGTATCAAACTTCTATTCAAGACATAGTTAGCTGTACTAACAGCTTCTGCCCAATAGGATAGAGGCATGTTAGCATCTGCCAACAATGTACTAGCAGCTTCAATTAGTGTTCTATTCTTCCTTTCAACTACCCCATTTTGTTGGGGAGTTCTAGGAGCTGAGAAGCTATGTTTGATACCTTCTCTCTCACAGAATTCTTGCATGAGAAGAGAGTCAAACTCAGTACCATGATCACTTCTGATCAAGGCCACATGAGTAGAGTACTCAGTCTGCACACAAAGTAGAAAGTCTGTAAGGGCTTTGAAGTTATCAGACTTAGTTCTCAAAAAGAAAACCCAACTGAACCTTGAGAAGTCATCTACAATCACTAATGTGTAATACTTCCCTCCTAAACTCTGTACATTTATTGGGCCAAAAAGGTCCAAGTGTAATAAATACAGGATTCTAGGAGAATCACTTTTATTAATAGATTTAAATGAATTCTTGGTTTGCTTGCCTAGCTGACAAGCCTTGCATAGGCTCTCCTTCTTGTAGGGGCAAGAAGGTAAACCTCTAACAAGGTTGTGCTTAGATAACCTAGATATGTTCTTGAGGTTTACATGACTAAGCCTTTTATGCCATAAAGAATTATTATTAAGGGTTAATTCATTAAACAGGCAGATTTCAGAGTGAGATGAATTAAAATCTACTAAATATATATTGCCTATTCTATTACCTATTAAAACAACATTATTATTTAAAGTAATATTGCAAGAGGAGTTAGAAAAAGAAACCTGGTAGCCAGCATCACATAGCTGGCTGACGGAAATCAGGTTATGCTTCAGTCCATTGACATAAGCAACTCTCTTGAATGTAACAGCTCCAATCGTGATCTTGCCATATCCTTCTGTCTGACCACAGCTGGAGTCTCCAAAGATAACCTTTGGGCCGAGCTTAGCTTTGTACTTTGACAGAAGCTCTTTGTTTCCTGTCATATGCTTAGAGCATCCACTATCCAAATACCACTTATTTTGAGTGATTGGATAGGCCTTCACCTGCAAAACAACTATTTAGACAGAGTGGACCCAGGTAACCTTGGGTCCCTTGTTTTTCACATAAGAAAAACTGGAAATATAAGAGAATGCAGGCTGAGGGTGATAACCTAGTGGGTGAGATCTCCTAGGTGGGATTCTCCATGCAGATGATGGGTCAACAAACCTAGGGTTTCTATTTTCATTTAGGTTTCTATGATACTGATTATGATTTTGAAAATCATGTTGAAATCGTCGATCGACGTTCGACGATGGGCGCTCAGATCGTCGAGCTTCGTTCGACCATGGAGCATCCGATCGTCGAGCGGCGTTCGACGCTCTTTGCATTTCTTTGAAAAACTTCTTTCTCTTTTCTCTCTTAGCTTTATTTAGGGTTTTATTTACAAGGTTTACTTGCTCAGTGTTCTTCTTTCCACTAGCTGAAATGAAGTTCACTGGAGTTGAAAGGTTATTTTTAAGGAGGACTGGGGGTTCACTGGGAGAAGCTCCTAAGCCTAATTTATCATTACCTGACCTAGTGTTAGTCATGCTGGTAATTTCTAACAGCTTAAGGCTTCTACCATTAAGGGATTCTTCTAATCTCTTAGACTTAGCTAATTCTATTTTAAGAAATTTGATTTCTTCACTACAAGTAGTGAGTTCTTCCTTTAACCTAACATTTTCAGAGGCCATTGATTCAGAGTCAGCTAGCCTATTTCTAAGTTCTTTTATCTCTTTTTCTGAACTAATTAAATCTAAACACAACGATTTAAATTCTAACTTAAACTCTTCTGAAGTAAAATCATAAGATGAAAGTACCTCATCTTCAGTAGGCATCTCTTCATCAGAATCAGAACTCTCTGCAGCAGAGTGGTTGCTGCAGGCATCTATTGCCATGAGGCAAACTTCTTTTGCCTTCTTTTCTTCTTCATCCTCACTAGAGCTTGAGGATGAGGATTCTTCATCAGAATCACTCCAGGTTTCAGCAATGAAACCTCTCTCCTTCTTCTTGTTTTTGTAGGAGGATGGCTTGGAGTGCTTCCTGTGTTGTTCTTTATCTTTTCTCTTTTCTTTGTTTTTCTCCTCTGGACACTCTGGCAAGATGTGTCCAGGCTTCCTGCACCCATAACAAATAATTTCTTTAGTTGGAGTACGATCATACCTTGGCTTTTCTTCATACTTTGAAGATTTTCTTCTGAACTCTTTTCTCCCCATTTTGAGAAATCTCTTGGCAAACAATGCCATGAGCTCCTCATTTGATTGGCTGCCTTCTGAGGCTTCAGCAGCTTTAAGAGCTAGAGATTGCTCTTTTCTTGTTGGAGTGGGGGTCTTGGCTTCTGCTTCAGCTTCCCTTGTCTTCAGCACTTGCTCAAAATATTTGAGCTTGCCGAGAAGGGCTTCAGTTGATATCTCATTGGTGCTTCTGGCTTCTTTGATGGGCCAGATTCTTAGATCCCATGTGCTAGGGAAGCACATAAGAATCTTATCATTGACCTCTGTCAATGATATGTCCTTGTCCAGGGTCCTCAACTCATTGATGATTGAGCTGAGCCTGGTGTACATAGCCTCAACTGATTCAGCATCAGTCTTCTTGAAGTTCTCATACTGTGAGATAAGGTTGGACCTTCTGTCCTTCCTTTCATCAGCTGAACCAGCTACAATCTGGTTCAGTGTGTCCCACATGGCCTTTGCTGAGGAGCAGTCAGCCACCTTCTGGAACACCTCATCAGACATTGTCTGAGCCAGTATGTTCATTGCCTTGGCATCAGCAATTTTAGCCTTCTTGTATTCATCATTATAATCTGGAGGAGGCACTGCACTCATATCAGATGATGAGGCAGTGGCTGCAGCAGGTGCTCTTGGGGGACCTGACAAAATAGAAGCAAAAATACTCTCATCAATAGAATTCATATAAAGTTTGATCCTTGCCTTCCAGATGCCAAACTTTGCTAAGTTGCATGCTGGAGGTCTGGTGCTAGAGTAATCCTTGGACTGGGCCATGATAGTGAATATCTATAAGCTCTTGGTATCTATCAGGATCTTGTGACTTAGGTGTTAGCCTATACAGTCAGTCAACCTCCCTCTGATACCAATTGAAAGTGAAGGGATAGATACTACTCTAGAGGGGGGGTGAATAGAGTAATCAAATTTTGCACAATACAAAACTTAACTGTCTACCCAACTCCCTTGGAGTGAAGTGCGGAATGAAGAAATTATAGATATTGATTAAACCTTAAAGCCTAACACAAGTGATGTGTACAAACACAAGCTAACTGTAATTACAGTTAAGGCTTGGAAAACCTAAACAGCAACTAGCAACCTAGTTATTTCTATTCACAGCCACAGTACAGGAATTAAACAGTTGAATCCAGACGACACAAGGAAGTTTATAGTGGTTCCCCAAACAACTTGGGTACGTCCACTCTTCTACCCACACGGTAGGAATCCACTCAGGTTTTTGATCAGGTGCCCTGCCACCAACAGAATCTGATTCAGGTAGATTCAGAAACCCTTTAGACTTTTGATCAGGTGTCTAAAAACCAAGCACAGGTTTTTGATCAGGTGCCCTGCCACCAAGGGATACTTTTGAAGGGAGTAATAACCCTGTACAGGAGGGGGAAGAAGGTTAAGATGTCTTCTCTATTTTACAATAGATTAGAGAAGCACAAAAAGCTTGCACTGAGCTAGAATGCTCTAAAGAATCAAGGCTCCCCCTAGCTCAAGAATGTCCAGGTTAAGTCTTGCTTCAGTGCAGAGAAAACTCTTCAGAAAATTCTGAAGGAAAAAGCTACAGGAAGAAAGTAAACAATAAAAAGAAACAGTCTTCAAGCAGCAATCTTCTTCTTCTTCTTCTTCAAAGAAACTCTGAGTTGAACTTCCTGAAAGCAGGAGAACTCAGGTGAAGAAGAGATGAAGATCTTAACACTTCTCAGTTAGATGGAGTTTGCTGAGAGCAGGAAGCTTTTGCTTGATGAAGGCTTGAGTGCTTTTGAATATGTGTGTAACTTGCTTCTATTCACTTCTGTTAACTAGCTTGAATCCTTCTGCAAAGGGTTCTTTATATAATCATCAGCAAGCAACGGCTCTCTTCCATTTGAATTATTTGTCTTCTTCTAAGCCTTGAGACCTGGGCTGTAAATATCAAGAAGACAGAAATATCTCTGCAGCAAAACATTCTATAAAAAGGAATAAACCTCTTTCTAAGAAGCTGCAGGCTTAAATCAAATAAACAGATAGACTAAATAAAGTCACATCAGAAACAATCTCTTTATAGCAAAAGAAGACTTTTCAGTCTAACGGCTATAAAGGGCTGTCAGCAGATAAAGTAAATTAAAATGACAGCTAATAAGACAAACAACTTTATCTTAAAAAGATTTTAACTCAGGCAATAAGAATGGAGCAAATAATGCCTGGAAATATTATCATACAGCTTAAAATACTGTGCCAGAAAATGTATTAAATAATTAAATATAATAAATAAATACAAAATATAAAGGCAGACAGAAAACGTCGAACGACCTTCGAAGATCGTCGAACGACGCCAGGAGATCGTCGAACTATCGGGCAGATAGTCGAACGATCCAGATAGTCGAGCTATCAAACAGATAGTCGAGCTACCGCAGCAGATAGTCGAACTATCAGGACAGATAGTCGAACTATCAGATAGTCGATCTATCTAGGACAGATAGTCGAGCTATCAAGCGCACAGAGATAGTCGAACTATCAAGCAGATAGTCGACCTACCTCAGAAAACAGATAGTCGATCTATCAAAAGATAGTCGAACTATCAGCGCAGAACAGATAGTCGAACTATCAACAGATAGTCGAACTATCAGCGCAGAACAGATAGTCGAACTATCAACAGATAGTCGAACTATCAGCGCAGAACAGATAGTCGAACTATCAACAGATAGTCGAGCTATCAGCGCAGAACAGATAGTCGAACTGTCAACAGATAGTCGAACTATCAGCGCAGACAAAGCGTCGACCAACTGATGGTCGATCGTCGATCAGCCGATAGACGATAGTCGAACGGCGTTCGACTATAGTCGAACGAAAAACCTACTTAACCAAATTCTCAATTTGGAAAAGCGAGGACCCTACAGCTAGACTCCTAACCATTGACCATAGATATTTCTTGGGTCAAGGGGCACAAAGGAGAGGACTGAACTCAAATCAAACTAGGGTACCAACAGTAAACATAAACTAATCAATCGCATAGATGTAAGCGGAGCCAGGTCCTCCTAATTGGCATCGGTAAAGCCATGAACACGTCGGCCTTGTTGTCGTCAACACTCAGCATATCGATAGCCTGTATGACCTCACTCTCAGTCAAATCCGTAATAGCTGCAATGGCCGCATATATCCTGTCTGCCCTTGAGATCGGCGGCGGTGGTGGTGGCGGCTGAGAAGTCACGCTACTATCATGCTCCATGTTCCTCGCTATCACAGAAATAGCATCAGCAATAATATCTACCGCGGATGTTTTCTCCTTCCTCTTCTTGCTCTTTGGCTCAACCTCCTCCATGCCGTTTTCGTCCACTGAGTCTTCAATGTGGATCTCGTTCATTTGCTCAGTCGCAGTAGCAGCATTAGCTCCAGTGGCCCGATCAACCCCACAAATCATAGCTAAGTCCCCCCAATTGACGATCACCTTGCTCCGATAATGTCTCACTGTCGGATGCGCCTACAAGTTTAGGGTAAATTAGAATCAAAATGTAATATAGTTTCTACACAGTTAAATATTTGCTCAATTAAAATTTTACATGTACGTAGTTAGCCCAGACTTCCTCGCTGTCAACCTTCACCACATTACGCTCCCAATCCCATCCGAAACCACTGGTATCCAGCATTATCGATATTTCCTGGTAGTATTTGTTCCATGTTTTAATCCTTGCCATTATCTTCTCCTTACTAATATCAACGTGGCAATCATCCTTCAATGCATGTATTGCCGCCGTGTACGCGACACTTTTCCAGCCGCTAGCCGCCTTATTTCCCAGATTTTGCTGCTCAAGGAGAGCAGTCGATAACGCATAATCCATCTGCGACGTCCACGGAACATAGGACCGTTCACTTGGCTTGGCCCCCTTTCCTTTTTTATCCATTTATTTCTGCATATATAAATCAGACACACAAAAAAGTGATTAACACGTGCACATAAATGGATTAAAAAGAAGTTAACAAAACATACAGGTAACACGTGCACATAACATACCAACATTGCAGAACAGAAATGGATTAAAAAGAAGTTAACAAAATGTACGCAGACATAGCCATAGTTTCCCTAAAATAAGTCAGAAATTAACACAACAAACATATTTTAATTGCCCCGATGAGCACAGTACTCATTAAACATATTCATAGCCATAGTTTCCCTAAACGTGCTCCACTCTGGTGTTGCTTGGACTGGAGCCAATGTATCCGCGTACTCGAAACTAGCAGAAGTTGTATCTTGATTTAATATTTCCGCATCTACCTCGGCAAGCATTCGACCATGATTTTCTAATCTCCTCTCTATAAGAAAATTATGCAGAATGCAGCAAGCATTTATAATTTGAACCTGTTAAAAGTAAAAGGTAATTAAAAACACAATATGAATTAACTTATTCAAATGTTAAGATTTAAATGTGTATACCTGGACTTTGATGCCATAGAATGATGGTCCCCTCAAAATCGCCCATCTTTTTTTAAGGAGACCGAATGTCCGCTCTATGACATTCCGTTCCTTTGAGTGTCGGAGATTGAATAACTCTTTATAATTGGTAGGGTTATTGCCTTGTGCCGCCCACTCTTTTAGGTGATATCTGGTTGACCTATATGGAGCTAGATAGCCAGGCCCATTGGTGTATCCCGCATCCACCAGATAGTACTTTCCAATTGGCACCTCAAAACGATCTGCTCTTTCGAGTGCATTGCGCAAAACTCTGGAGTCCGATGAGGACCCCTCCCATCCAGGTAACACATACAAAAACCTCATATTTGAATCACATGCGGCCATTACATTCGTTGTAATGGCCTGTTTCCTATTCCGATACCTACCCTGGTCTTGAGTAGGAACTGTAACTTCAATATGAGTGCCATCAATCGCACCAATGCAATCCTATGTAGACATATGAACAATTTAGATATTGTTAAATATATTTTAAAGTAAAACTTAGGGTTGTAAAAGAATTAACATACATGAAAATGACGCCATCTTTGTACTGTTGACGCATCAGGGAGTTTTATAAAGTCAGGACCTAATTTCAGAACTGCTCGCAACACCGTGTTGAAATGACGGCTAATTGTATCTGTTGATCATAGATAAGTCCCGCCAACAACCCTAAATTTTTTGTTGTGCCCCAAAACATTTAAAAAAAACACTGACTGCCTCTCTAACTCCAACATTTTTTGTGTCTCTCAGCAAACCACGCTGGGTTAGCATGTTACACAAAACTTCGAACGAGCTTCTATTCATCTGAAGCTGGTTAAAACAATTTATATCTGTTCCGCCATACAACCGCCTAAACAAACTTTCCCTTACAACATTCTTTGCATCAGTATGCACGATATTTCTTCTAGCCCCACATCTCATCAACATTATGACAGAAGCAGCAAGAGCAGCAGCTACAGCTGCTCTCCTACGTCTACGACGTTTCACTGTTTCATCCATCTAAACATTAAAAAATGCACATTATTTAAAAAGGACAGAAAACTAGTAACAGTATTATGTTTGATAGAACCAAAACCAAACTAGTTGGCTATAATAACTAGAAGATATGGCTAATGTGATACCAGCATGTAATTAAGTGTTGGGGGTATGAATAACTTGGCCACTACAGTAGTTTATTAACACATATATGATTTGGCACCTATATACACCATGTTAACCAAGTGTATATGATTTGGGACCAATTATCAATATCACTGTAATCCTAAGATAACGTTACCCTTGCTATCATTGTAATCGTAAGATAACATTACCCTTGCTATTATAATCCTAGGATTATACCAATGTAATTTTCTGGATCCAGAATTTCCGGATCCTGAATTTTCAAAGTCGAGCAAATAGTGTTGATTAGGAACTGTAACACATTATTTACAAGTATCTGGTAATAATTCCACACAAAGACAAGTGCTAATATATTCCAACTTGGCTAGAGCATCTAGAAGCATAGCCTAAAATCAACTCTAGAGATATTCAAGTATAAGTTTAATCAAGATAAATAAACAGCATAGATCCTTTCTTACCCCATTGCAATTGTAATTAATTGATAGGATACAAAAATAACATCTATGGCGATTCTTCTTGCACTTAGATCAAACTGATTCTCGAGATTTTTGTGTTCCATTGGATAGCATATCTGACAACTTCATTGTATGGCACAGAATATCAATTATCACATAATTTATTGAAACTGAAGCATGTGAAAATGGAGTTGGTAAGACCATATTTGGGTTCAATAAGTAAAAAATTTGAGAGCGCAATTATGGTTTATCCAAGAAATCTTGGGCACTGCAATTTGGGCCTCAAGTTAACAAACAGCTATTACAGGAAGAAGAAGAAGAAGAAGAAGAAGAAGAAGTCTTCTGACCTAGCGGAGAATCGGACCTAGCGGATAATCGGGAGCCGGGAGCCGGGAGGAGCAGCGAGCAACGGAGAATCGGGAGCCGGGAGAGGAAATCAGGAGAGGAAATATGACCTAGCGGGATCGGGAGCGGGATTGGCCGCGACGGGAGAAGGAAGCGGAGCGGGGCAGCGAAGCGGAGCGAAGAATCGCGAAATCTGACCTATCGAGGTCGGAAATGCATGAGCCGCGTTTACATAATGCCCATTTCCGACGGAATTCGGAATTGAATGCCGATTTCCGTGTTTTTTTTGGCTACCGAACGCTTAGAATTGGAATTGGTAAATGAATTCCAATTCCAATGGCCCAATTCCCGCGAAACGAACGGACCCTAAAAGAGTTGTGATAATAACATATACATGATCAACAGTTTATACAAAAAGTTCGGGAAACTCAGCTCGCATGGTCTGCTCATGCTCCCATGTTAGCTCCTCTCGGCCACAATTGTCCCACCAAACTTTTACCATCCCGATTATCTTGTTCCGCAACTGTTTCTCGACTCGATCCTCAATCCGAATGGGTCTAACCTTCGTCGTTAGCCTATACTCGACCGGTACATGATCATTCGCAACAATATGCGTTGGTTCCTTGACGGCTTTGCGAAGTACAGAGATGTGGAAGACATCATGCAACCCACTCAACTCTGCCGAAAGCGCTAGCCGATAAGCAGCTTCCCCGACTCGCTCCACCACTTCAAACGGACCAAGATATCTAGGACTTAGCTTTTTAAACCGCCGAATCCGAGATACGCCTTTGAAGGGTTTGATCTTCAAATAGACCCAATCGCCCTCCGGTAACTCCACGTTCCGATGCTTGGCGTTGTAGTACTTTGCTTGTCGATCCTGGGCTATCAATAGCCTCTCCCGAAAAGAGCGTATAATCGAGGTAGCTTCCTCAACTTCCTTTTGCCCATTCAGCTTGGATTCTCCTACCTCCGCCCAAGCTAATGGTGTACGACATTTACGACCATATAGAGCCTCAAACGGTGCCATACTGATGCTCGCTTGGTAGCTGTTATTATTGGCAAATTCAACCAAGTAATGTACTCTTCCCATTGCTTACCGAAATCTAGGGCGCACATACGAAGCATATCTTCCATCGTCCTGTTGGTTCGCTCAGTCTGGCCATCCGTCTGGGGATGAAATGTCGTACTGAATGCTAATTTTGTACCCAACATTTGATGAATAAACCTCCAATCAGTTGAGGTGAATCACCCATCACGATCACTAACAATGCTCCGAGGAACACCGTGCAGTCAAACAATCTTTTCCAAATAGAGTTTAGCCAAGGTTTCCACTGAATCATCTCTCTTGTTTGGAAGGAAGTGAGCACCCTTTTGTCAACCGGTCTATAATCACCCAGATAGAGTCATGACCGCGTTGAGATCTCGGCAACCCGTGCACGAAATCCATTGAAATATCATCAAACTTCCACTCCGAAATCGGTAACGACTTCAGGAAACCACCAGGCTTCAGGTATTCCGCTTTTACCAAAGAACAAGTTTGACATTTAACGTGCTATGTCTTTCTTTAGTCCAGGCCACCAGAACAACTTTTTCATGTCTCTATACATTTTTGTGCTCCCAGGGTGAATTGAGTACTTGGCAAAATGCGCTTCGTACATCAACTCTTCTCTCAACTTCCCTATACTTGGGACGCACAATCGACCATCTTTTCGCAACAATCCATCATCTCAGGAGAATTGGTCACCAGGATCATCCTTTGCATAGCGTTGGAGACTTTCATCAAGCTCCGTTGCTCGCCGAACTCTATCTGCAAGGTCATATTGTACCTCCGTCCAGTTCAAGCAATCGGCTGTAGCATCCTTGTCAACACAAGATATCTCTAACGCTTCCATCTCCTGGATTAGCCGCACATCATGCCTTTGCAACCAGTTTGCACATATTGGCGTCCTACGACTCAAAGCATCAGCGACCACATTTCCCTTCCCGGGAGTATAGTGAATATCGAAAGTGTAGTTCCCCTCCACCTCCGTTGTCGCATATTCAGATCCTTTTAATATAACAAATACTTTAGGCTCTTGTGATCTGTATAGATATCTACTTTAACGCCATAAAGATAGTGTCGCCACAACTTTAGCGCAAAGATTACCGCCGCCAACTCTGAATCGTGGACGGGGTAGTTTCATTCATGCACCTTTAGTTGGCGTGAGCCATAAGCAATCACTTTACCAAATTGCAGAAGAACGCAGCCTAAGCTGCACCTTGAAGCATCAATGTAGATCTCATAGCCATCTGTACCACATGGCGATGTCAACACAGGCGTTGTGGTCAAACGACTCTTCAGCTCTTCAACAGCTCGCGCACACTCCGCTATCCAAACGAACTTCTGATCTTTTCTCATCAACGTGGTCAGAGGTAAAGCAATCCGTGAGAAGTTTTCCACAAACCGTCTATAGTAGCCTACCAGGCAAAGAAAGCTCCTGACCTCGGCCACCGAAGACAACACTGGCCAATCCCGTATGGCACTTATCTTTGCCGGATCTACTGATATGCCCTCTCCACTTACCACATGGCCCAGAAAAGCCACTGACGATAGCTAGAACACACACTTTGAGAACTTGGCATACAATTTATTCCTCCGCAGGGTATGCAACACCAACCACAAATGGTTTGCATGATCATCTCCCGACTGAGAGTACACAAGAATATCATCAATGAACACAATTACGAATAAATCTAAGTACTCTCGGAACGTCCGGTGCATTAGATCCATGAATACCGAAGGCGCATTACATAAGCCAAACGGCATCACCGTGAATTCATAATGACCATAGCGTGTCCCAAATGCTGTCTTGGGAATATCACCTTCCTGAATCCGCATTTGATAATAACCCGATTTCAAATCCAACTTTGAATAGACGGTTGACCCCGCTAGCTGATCAAATAGTTCATCGATCCGTGGAATCGGATATTTGTTCTTTTCCGTTAGCTTATTCAATTCGCGGTAGTCAATACACAAACGCAAACTACGGTCTTTCTTTTTCACAAATAGAACAGGCGCGCTCTAAGGTGACATACTTGGGCGTATGTATCCCTGCTCTAACAATTCTTGCAATTGGACTTTAAGCTCAGCCATTTCCATTGGCGCAACGCGATATGGTGAGCGGGCCACGGGTTTTGCACCTGGCACCAACTCAATCGCGAAGTCGATCTCCCGCTGCGGCGGTAACCCAGGAGATCCTTAGGAAACACATCTGCAAACTCCGACACAATCGGAACTTCACTTACACTAGCCTTTGGCTCAATAGCCTGAATAAGCGTGAAGAATAACTCTGCGCCCTTCCGAACAGCACTGATGACTTGGAGTGTAGACAACAAGGTCCCGCCTACTCCTTGCATACCAGCGAACTTCGTCTCAAGTTCGGTATTCTGGCCCAGTGTGATCTTCTTGGAAGTGCAATCAATCAAGGCACGCTGCTCCGAGAGCCAGTCCATGCCAAAGATCACATCAAACTCCGATAGTGGCAGCACGGATGCTCGCAATCCGAAATCTCGATTTCCTATATGCACGTCCACATCACAAGTCCTATCCGCAAGCATGATACACCCATTCGGTAGTAGCACCTTTACACCATCTGTCGTCACATGACTCGGTACTCTAACTCGAGTTATGAAGTCCTTAGACAGAAGATAATACGAAGCACCCGTATCAAACAGGGCTGTCGCCGGATTGTTCCGAATCAGGACAAAGCCTGTAGCACACACATCATGCACAAGCAACATACAAAATATGCAATCAATACAACAAGCATTAACTTAACTCGTACCTGTGATGACGTCACTTTGCGTAATAGCCTCTTGTTGGCCAAGATTATAGACTCTGGGCTGCGCCTGTGATGCAGAGGAATCAACCACTACTTTTCCCTTCTCAGCATAAGACGCACCCGTCTTCTTTTCTCCTTTGGGTTGAGCAACCCGACAATCACCGGCTAAGTGCCCCACTTTGCCATAGGTAAAGCATGCACGAGACTCCGGCCTCGACGTTGCTCCCGATGTAACCGTCCCAGAAGTTTGCCCCGAAGGCTTGGACCTCTTCCCCACTTCATTTGGTAGTACGATTTGCTAGAGCGGGGTGCTTTGAACTCGGGATTTGCCACAGCCAAGTCCTTCCTGCCTTGCACCTGCTTCATGTCCTTTTCCAGCGCACCCGCTGTATCAACCAAAGCTTGAAATCCCTGGTTCACTGAACTAGAAAGCAGGAACCTCAACTCGTCCCGCAATCCTTCATAGAACCGATTTGTTTTTCTTTTTTCATCAGCGAAGATTGTTCCTACATACCATCCCAATCTTGTAAACTCATGTAGGTACGCATCAATGCTAGACTCTCTTTGCGTTAGCCGCTGGAACTCATTCTCCATCACAATGTGCTATGCCGCTAGAAGATGTTTAGCCAAAAACATATGAGAGAACTCCTCAATCGATACTTGAGTTAATTGCCTGCCCACCAAATGGTGTAACTAAACCTCGTCCCACCATAACTGTTAACCCCAGAATCCACAACATATCCAGCTAGACATCTCGTTCCTCCTTGGCCGGATTCCAGACCTCAGTCTGCCAAGGTCGCCCTTGGTTCTCAACTCAGCTAGATCGTCGACCTCCCGTCGACGATAGTCGAGCTCAGATCGGCGAGCTCCGAGTCAGGTCGCCCAGGTCGCTCAGGTCGCAACTGGTCTGACAGGATCGCGCTCGACGCGACCAAGGGAGGATTCCAGTTCGCAGGCCCAGTCCGCCGGTCCCGCGCGGACTGCTTCTTCTTTCTCTTTTGTTTCCCGTGACCGCTGCCCGGCTCCTTTGTACCCCGGGCAGCCGGTTATTTTAGCCCTGCCCGTTTGGGCAGGCCCCCAGCCTATAAATAGGGGGAAGTGGTGCACTCAAAGCACGCTGACTCGAGCCCAGGAGCCCACTTGTTAAAGGCTGCGGACTCGAATCTCTGGCTTTGCGATCTCCAGCTTGCTTTCTGCTTTGCTTTCCTTTTCCCTTCTTGTAACCCCTTCTTTGCAATCAAAAGTAAGCCCGTCGCAGGAGAGGCATTCAGGCCGCGACGGGCGAAGTCTGGTGTTGCCGTGCTCCACGGCTCTTGCTTTTCTGTTCCTTTTCTAGTCCGCCAAGTAGACTGTTGCTCGCAGTTTGTTTTTCCTTTCTTCCCTAAGTGCTCGAACAGTTAGCTGCTGGTGCTCGTTTCCGCCTTCGCTTTTCGCGCATCAACAGTTAACACGCGACCTTCAGATTCGAGCAGTTTTTTGAAAACCGTGGATAGAAATGTCGGACCGCCGAGCTCGCCGCTCCGATCGCTCCAGCTCGCCTGATGATTCGTTGTGGGAAGCGTTGGAGCAGTCCCGCTGGGAAGCTGAACTATCTCGAAGAGAGACTGACCAGCGGCTCGATACAATCAGCCAAGCCCTGTTAGCACTGACTCAGCGACTTGCTCCTCAGGTCGCTGAAGAAGTTGCTGAGACTCCTGTCCGCCAGACTCCGGTCCGCCGGACCCCAGCTCGTCACACCCCTCTTCATCAGTCGCCTGTAACCGCACCTCCGCCTCTCCACCAAGCTCAGTCCGCAGCTCCCCTGCGACCTCAGGTTGGAGAGTTCGCCCCCCTGATAGATTTCTTCAGGGAAGCAGCCCGAGGGACTCCGGCTCGCCGACTAGATTTTGTTGATCGGCAGTCCGCAGAGCCCGCAGAGCTTCGCCCTCCAGTCCGCCCTTCTGATGATTCAGAGACTCCCTCTCCCTTCATCGATCGAATCCGGTGGGAGTCAGCGCCAAGCAATTTCAGAGAACCTCGTCTCCCTTTTTATTCAGGGGAGACTGATCCGGTCTCCCACCTGCAGGCATTCGAAGGGGCAGTTGCATTAAGGAGCCTCTCTGATGCCTTGAAATGTAAGCTTCTGGTGACCACTCTTGATGGTCAAGCGAGAGAGTGGTTTTACGAGCTGCCTTCGGGCACGATTTCTTCCTTCGTTGAGCTTCGCAGCGAGCTGCTCCTGAGGTTTGCAACCTCTAAGAAGAGAAAGGATAGGCTGGCAGCCCTTTTTGACATCAAGCAGAGAGACAACGAGTCAGTGGCAAGATTCGTTGATCGGTTCCAAAAAGAAATCCAAGGGGTAAGGAATGTGAACCCCGATTATTATAAAGTTGCCCTGATTCACGGCCTCCGGGAGGGCCCATTGAAATTCAAAGTGACAACAAAGGCACCATCAACTTATCAGGAGCTCATAGCGATAGCTAATCGCTTTATTGAGGGAGAAAATACCAACCCGACCTATATCTCATCCCTGACAGCTAAAGCTGGAGGAAGGGATGCCTCCAACTTCTCCAACAATCGATATCACAGCAAGCCTCCTCGGCCTGATTTCCAACCTCCATCTCAGAGGGGACGTAACCTCCGCCACAAGAAACCCTTCCTCGGCCATCAACAGTTTCATGATCAGAGACTGCCGTTGGCCGCCACTCCCGCCGTTCCCCTTCAAGCACTCCCCATTCTTCAGGGCACCCTGCCAGCTT
The DNA here is from genome assembly GCA_039513925.1 of Platanthera zijinensis. Classification (NCBI taxonomy): domain Eukaryota; kingdom Viridiplantae; phylum Streptophyta; class Magnoliopsida; order Asparagales; family Orchidaceae; genus Platanthera; species Platanthera zijinensis. The sequence continues at coordinate 176,861,093 of CM077088.1, forward strand.
CAAATCCTTATGAGAGCAGCCCCATGGAAGAGCTTGCAGATCTGGGCCTCGACTTTGAAGAGGTCGTCCAGATAATCCAGAGGAAGGCTGAAGAAAAGAGGCAAGGGCCTCAGAGAGACTGGAAGCCCAGGGACAACTCTCAGTTCTGCAATTTTCACAAGGAGAAGGGCCATCTGACTAAATATTGCAAGGCTATTCAAAATCTAGTTGAGAGGTTGCTCGCCGAGGGTAAAATCGAGGACCTGGGCAGGAAGAGTGACTCTTCAAAGCCTTCCACCTCCAAGGGCAAGGAGGTGGCTGAAGTTCAGCAGGAGTGTATAGAGGTAAGGGATGAGGGCCATCTGGGGCTCATCGATATACCAAGTGAATGTACTGACGTTGTCGACAAAGGAGTCTTGGGAAGACTCTTTTACATCCATGGCGGAGCAGGGGCTGAGTCTACTCGGAAGTCTTCTCTGTCAAGGCTTTCCCAAACTGAGATTGCTTCTACTTCTTCTTCTGCCCCACCTTCTGAAATCATCACCTTTGGCCCTGCAGACCTTCCTATAACCGCTAATCCCTTCGATGATGCCATCGTAGTCCAAGCAGCCATCGGAGATTTCACGGTCGATAGAATTCTCATCGACACTGGCAGCTCCGTGAATCTCCTCTTCAAGTCAACTTTTGAAGCCCTGAGGACAGGAAAGCCTCTGCTTTCCACCGAGGGGCCACTTTATGGCTTCTCGGGTGAAAGAAAGGAAGTTGAAGGAAATGTCACACTCCCGGTGGTGCTCGGAGGGGTGACCAAAGAGATCCAGTTCATAGTGGTGGATGCTCCAAGCAGCTATCATGCTATCTTTGGGAGACCATTGCTGAACAAGTATCGAGCCATCATTTCAACGTACCATTTGGCCATCAAGTTCTGCAAAGATGGCCGTCAATGCAAGGTCAGGAGCGACCCAAGGCAAGCTCGAGAGTGTTACCTCCGAACAGTCAGTATGACTGAGGTTTCCCCCCCCCCCCAGCTTTTCCAGCAGCAGCAGAAGCCACTCCTCCATCAGAAGCTGTTGTGGATAGAGAAGGTGCTCACCTGGAACCTGCCCAGATGACGCAAGAAGTCCCCATTGCAGAAGGGGAAGAAAGAAAGCTCTCCATCAACTCCGAGTTGCCAGAAGATCAAAAGGCAGAGTTGATATCTTGCCTATTGAAGAATCTGGATGTCTTCGCTTGGTCAGCGGAGGACATGCCAGGGGTGGCTCCTGACGTGGCTTGCCATCATCTCAATGTTGATCCAGCTGCCAAGCCCGTCCAGCAGAAGAAGAGGGATGTAGCTGTCAAGTTAGCAGAGCCCATCAGAGAGGAGGTTGCCAAACTCCTCAAAGCGCGCTTCATTCAAGAGATTCAATATCCCGAGTGGATCTCAAATGTTGTAATGGTTAAGAAACCCGGGGGGAAGTGGTGTATGTGTGTAGACTTCACCCGTTTGAATAAAGCATGCCCGAAAGATTTTTACCCCTTGCCTCGGATAGATTTATTAGTTGATTCTGCGGTAGGGTATCCGTTTATGAGCTTTCTAAATGCGTTCTCTGGTTATCACCAAATAAGAATGCACAAACCCGATATCCCTCGCACATCGTTCATCACTAATGATGGTTGCTATTGTTATCTTGTGATGCCCTTTGGGCTCAAAAATGCTGGCGCGACTTATCAACGCATGATGGACCATGTGTTTAAAGGGCAAAAAAGTAGAAACCTCGAAGTGTATGTGGATGACCTTTTGATTCAGAGTAGGTCTCTTCCACAACACTTGATAGATCTAGCAGAGACCTTTTCCACTCTGCGAGGGCACAAAATAAAGCTTAACCCGTTAAAATGCATCTTTGGGGGGAGTAAGGGGAAGTTTCTCGGCCATCTCCTTACTCCTGCGGGTCTTGCTCCCAATCCTGATAAGGTTAAAGCCATCCTTGATATGGCTCCTCCCCGTTCTCCAAAAGAGGTTCAGCAGTTGGGGGGGAGGTTGGCAGGACTCGGGAGATTCATCTCTTGAGTTGGGGATAAAAGTGCGCCGTTCTTTAAGACTCTTCGGGGAACGTCCAAGTTTCAGTGGACAGAAGAGTGTTCTTTGGCCTTCAAGCAGTTGAAAAAGCATCTAACCTCGACACCTTTACTCCAAAGCCCCCGAGCAGGGGAGATGTTGTTCCTATACCTGGGGGTTGGTCCCGAGGCAGTTAGTTCCGTCCTGGTCCGAGAAGAGAGCAGGAGGCAGTTCCCCGTTTACTATGTCAGTCACATTCTGAAAGATGCAGAGGCAAGGTACCCCATCCTTGAGAAGCTAGCTTTGGCATTGGTTATGTCAGCCCGCAGACTCCGTCCATATTTCCAGGCTCATTCAATTCAGGTGGTTACTGATCAACCTTTGAAGAATGTGCTAGAGAAACCAGAGCATTCAGGCAGGCTAGCTAAGTGGGCAATTGAGCAGAGCGAGTTTGAAATTTCCTATGTGCCCAGGACAGCTATCAAGGCACAGGTACTTGCAGATTTTCTGATTGACACAACAGAATCTAGCTCGGATCAGGCAGCAAGATCTCTTTTAGCTTGGACCATCTATGTGGATGGAGCTTCTGGAAGAAACTCTTCAGGGGCATGGGTGTTTTTGATAAACCCGAATGGCGTCAAGCTTGAGCAGGCCATCAAGTTCTATTTTACAGTGACTAACAATCAGGCAGAGTATGAAGCTTTATTGGCCGGCTTGAGGCTTGCAAGAGAGCTTGGAATTGATCATGTCCATATTAAGACTGATTCTCTGGTAATGGCTTCACAAGTTCTTGGTAACTTCGAGACCAGGGAGCCAGTGTTGAAAAAGTATCTTGCGCTGGTAAAGGTTGAGGTTGGCAGGTTCAAAAGTTTTACTATTGAGCTCATTCCGAGGGCAAAGAATGAGGAGGCTGACGTTCTTGCCAAGTATGGGCTCTCGTCAGGAGGGACAACCTCTGAACTTTTTCACCCGGCAGTGGAGGAGGAAGGGTTAATGCAAATCGATCAGTGTTCCACTTGGATGGACCCATTCATTCTCTACCTGTCGACTGGGAACTTGCATCAGTCGGTAAAAGATAAGAAGAGATTCAGGTTGAAAGCAGCACACTATTACTTGATATCCGATATTCTCTATAGAAAAACCTTCTTGTCTACAATGGCAAGATGTGTTTCAGAAAGTGAAATTCCTACTGTTCTTCGAGAAGTGCATTCTGGCGAGTGCGGGAGTCACTCGGGAGCAAGAACATTGGAGAAAAGGATCCTGTGGCAAGGTTACTTCTGGCCCACAATGAAGAAAGATTCGGAGACCTATGTGAGAAAATGTGTTCAATGCCAGAAATTCGCTCCTCTTCAACATCAAGCAGCTCAATCTCTCAGATCGATTGCAACCCCTTGGCCCTTTGCTGTTTGGGGAATGGATCTCATTGGTCCTTTTCCCATGGCAAGTGGGCAGCGACGTTTCATTATAGTTATGATCGACTACTTCAGTAAGTGGATTGAGGCTAAAGCACTGGCAAAGACAACAACCCAGGTCGTGAGGAATTTTATTTGGGGGGAGATAGTCTGCCGGCATGGAATCCCTATGGCAATAATCACTGATAATGGACCACAGTTCAATAATGCAGAGATGATAGACTTTTGCAGACAGATCGGAACAGAGCTGCGCTTTGCATCAGTTCATCATCCCAGAAGCAATGGTCAAGTAGAAGCAGCTAATAAGCAAATCCTCAACCTGCTTAAGAAGAAAGTTCAAAATCTCAAGGGCAGTTGGGTTGATCAACTTCCCTCAGTTCTCTGGACCCTGAGAACAACGCCTTCATCTGCAACAGGGGAAACCCCGTTCAAGCTTTCTCACGGGTCCGAAGCATTAATTCCTGTTGAGTTTGAAGTTCTGTCACCTAGAGTGCTGCTTGCTAGGCAAGGTACGGAGGATTGTCTTGAGCTGAACAGTGAGGAGATGAGGTTCAGTTTGGAATATATTGAAGAGGTTAGAGACAAGGTTGCCATCAGGCAAGAGGAAGTTAAAAGAAGAATGGCTCGTTACTTCGATAAGAATGTAAGGATCAAACACTTTCAAGTGGGAGATCTAGTTCTTAAAAAGGTCGACACTGCTGCAAGAGCCAGCTCAGTTGGGAAGCTTAATCCTAGTTGGGCAGGACCATTCATTATTAAGAAAGCACTTGAGAATGGAGCCTACCGGTTACAAACATTTGAAGGAGAAGATATGCCGCACACGTGGAGTGGAGATGACCTAAAGCGGTTCTATTCCTGAACTTCTTTTCTTTCCTTCTTATGTAAACTCTTTAATAGGTTCATTATTAATGAAAGTTCCTTGCTAACGCTTCATCAAGTGTCTTTGTGTTTCAAGTGTTGACAGTTAATATATTGAGTAAGGACAACTCTAAACGGTTCTATCTCTGAACTCTCTCTTCTATGTTATACGAATCTCTCAAAATTGATATTTGTCTAAATACTCATACTAACACTTCTTCAAGTGCCTCTTCTCTCTTACCTCCTCAAGCAACTCCTGACAGTTGCTTAATGCCAGGAGATATCGCCGAGTTCAGCAAAAACCTCCCCTAGAACCGTTGGTGTCAGCGTAACACCACGAAGACCACGTGTTGCGGGGAGATTTCGCACCGTGTAGTGGGAGCCTACCAACTCTAGTGCGGCAGGATACTGGATTTCGGATCCCGACTAGTACCTAACCCCACTTCTGCATTATGGAGGAGCAGAGTGGTGGACAGCTCTACCATGCCACTTAAGGGATATCGTTACAACCCAGATGATCGCGCGGGGAAAGCAATACCGCTCCGGCCGCACCTGCCCCCAGATCATCTTAAGGTTATAACCCTCGAACACTCCTTGGTACCCTCAAGCAGTGCCTGCAGGAGACCCACAGTCTTGTCGATCTCAAAGGAAAGCAATGCCGCTCCGGCCGCACCTGCCCGAGAGATCGACTTAGACTGTACTCCAGGCAAGAGGGCAGTGAATTGAGTTGTTGAGTCTGCAGATTTTGAGGTCCTGTGAGGAAAGCAATGCCGCTCCGGCCGCACCTACCCGCTTGGCCTCTAGACTGCAGCTTTCTTCTTCACAGGGGTCTTTAATTATTATTGATGTAGTGCGGACTCCAGTTATCTTATCCGCCCAGTCCGCCGGTCCTTGGGTTGATTCTGTAGTTCATAACCCTGTGAGGAAAGCAATGTCGCTCCGGCCGCACCTACCCGCTTGGTTATGAATTACGGGTCATTTCTGATATTATTATTGATGCAGTGCGGACTCCAGTTATCCTATCCGCCCAGTCCGCCGGTCCTTGGGTTGATTCTGTAGTTCATAACCCTGTGAGGAAAGCAATGCCGCTCCGGCCGCACCTACCCGCTTAGTTATGAATTACAGATCATTTCTGGTATGGTTATTGATGCAGTGCGGACTCCATTTATCTTATCCGCCTAATCCGCAGGATTCATTCAACTTATATAATTTAATGATTATTTGGAAAAAATTCAACTATAAATATCAGCGGACGGTGACCCTAGTCCGCCTAGTTCGCTTATTCATGTTATTTGAGTTAGCAGATTATGGTTTTCGTCATCTTGGTTCTCGCAAAAACTGGCAAAGGTTCTGCAAAATGCGGACTGTAAACCGAACTCGTCCAAGTCCGCATCATTCGTTCTCTTCGCTAAGAAAGCATTCCGTTCATATTGCAGCGAGATGTGCAATTTCCGCTAGAGTTTTTAACAGGCAATAAAGCTATAACGAAGATTGATATGAGAAGTTCGACCTCTAAGTATAAGCGAGAAATAAGCAGAACATCTCAGAAGACGTCAAAAATATCCTTTTTCTATTCATTCAAAATTATATACATGTCCTGGCGGACTCGCGCAGAGTCCGCCCCCCCCCCCCCCCCCTTTACATTGAAAACCAAAAATTACAATTTATCCTCCTATTCGGTCCTTTGCTTCTTGTCTGAAGGCTTCTCCGGGCTTAACCCGTCCACATCCACCACAGGCAAATAGCCGCCCGACTCGCCGCTGCTGCTGTCACTGGAACGAGAAGCTGCCATGGGTTCTGTCCGCATGCTGCTCTCGTCAGAGCCGGAGTTGGAGGATTGGTCAGACTGGCCTCCTTGCTGCTGACTGGAGGCCGCGTCTTCAGGAGCTTCCTTATCAGCGGACTCCTCCTCATCGTCCTCAGAAACCGCTTTTCCTTTAGCCGCTCGCTCGAACTCGGCAACCTTGTCCTTTAGCTCTGGGAAAAGCTCCAGGAAGGGAATGGAGTCCACCCCTGCTTTCACATACCCTTCGCTGATGATGCGTTCGATTGCCACCTCCACGCTTTCCCTAATAAAAGGAAACATGGCCTTCTGGAAGTCGGGGTTCGTTATCTCATATGCGGTCTGGAGAAGAAACCAAAAATGTCAGTCCGCGAAAGATAAGCGAGATAAACTGCGATTAACTGGCACTTACAGCCTTGTCCTCTTTGTATTGATTGATCTTTGCGCCAAGTCGCTTATTTCTTTCTTTCAGCAAGTTGCTTTCCTTCCTATGCCGCGCATCTTCCTTAAGCAGCTCGCGCGTGAGCCTGCCCATGTAGTGGTTGGTGACGGCGCAGTTTGCACTGGCTTGTGCGGCGAGAAGAGGAAGGTCGTCAGGAGCCACACTCTGCAGTTCGCGAAGGTTTTGCTTCCCGTACAAGGCAGAGAGGGCGACATGGGCATGGCGAGATGGGCGCGGGCTCCTCCAGGAGGGAAGAGCCGTTGACAGACGGACATATTTTTTCTTCTCATGCCAATGGATCATGGGGTTACCCCTTAGATCCTTTTGCTTCTCGCCGAAGCCCGCAATATTGAAGCTGTCATTGGAAGAATAACTCGCGGCGGGATCTCCGTCTTCTTTCCTTTTTCTCGCAATTTCTTTTCTTCTTTCTCCTTGCGTAGGAGTCTGTCCAGCCGGCGCGAAGGGCAGATTTGCGGGTACCGCCAAGGTCGCTGCGAGAGGAAAAATTAGCAACTTCCAGGTCGCTGCGGATACAAATGAAAGTCACGAAACTTACTCTCCAGACGGTTTACGGTGTCCAGTCCGGGCAGCAGTGGGATGTAGTAGTCGACGTCAAGCCTCGCTCCCTCAAGGAACTTGACGATGGCGGTCTCGATATCACTCAGTCGCACGCTTTTGAAGTCTGCGTCTGAGCGCAGCTGCGGGTTGGTGTGAAGGAATCCAAGGTCGCCTTCAAAGATAAGATACCTAGAAGTCCAGTTGTGGATCTTATTCGGCAAACCCACAACTTTCATCCCCCTGCAGTAGAAGTAGATGATACCTTTGTACTCACGGTCTCCTGGTGGGGTTATCGAGCGAACAGAGAAAATCTTCCTGAAGATCTTCAAGGAAAACTCGACCTTCTCAGCTCGCAGGTAAGCGAGGTAGCTACAGATGGCGACCATGCTGTTCGGCGCGAGCTGACCTGGAACCACCCCATAGTGCTCGAAGATCTCTGCGATCTCCCAAAGCAGGGGGAATTTGAACCCGCAATCAAAGTGATCGATTGGCACCGCAAGCTGGGTAGCTGTGGAGAAGTTCAATCGCTCTTGATGCTCGGGAAGCCGCGCAAGTACTGGAGAGCACGCCATGTGCTTCTCCAAAAAGGCTTCCAAGTCAACTGCGGTTAGCCTGCTTCTTTTGTGCTCGGCAGTATGGAAGGCGACTGCGGCATCAGTACGCGCGGATACCATGTTTTCAGACCGCAGGGCTTCAGTTCTAACTGTTTCCTATACAAAGAGAAGATTAAGACCCTATTTATAGAAAACCGTCTGACATGACAGCAGTTAATCCGCCCAGACCGATTGCTCAGTCCGCGCAGTTCGCTTCTTCCCTGTTTTCCCTGCAAATTCAGACAATTCTCAAGGCTTTGCGGATTCAAAAGCAGTCCGCGAAGTTCGCTTCTCCCCTGCTTTCCTTCTCTTTATCTACAAGTAATCGCGAACTCACAGGAGGCCCGCAGAGACCACAATTTTCCAGTAAACAAAATAAGCGAGCATAAAGCCAGCCCGCACAATTTACGTTCGACAACAAGGTTATCCAAAGTTTAAAGAATAACATCATACAACAAACAGAAGTAGCATCACAGCACAAATACAGTTATACAAGATGTTCAAACATCGAATCATACAACACAATATTTCGACTTCAGCGCCTTCTGCGGTCTCGTGGGGCAGGTCGCTCCTCATCATCCATCCCAACATGAGCCGCCTGGTCGTTTCCTCGCAAGATCTCACAATAAAGTTGAGAAACCAGGTGGTGCATATTGTTAAAGGTGCGGTGCATATGAGCGACATCCCTGGCTACCCGCGGAAACGGAATTAAGGGAACATCTGCCGGGGTTGGATCTGCGACCACCGCGGCCTGCCCGCTTGCCGCCGGGGCTGACCCCTCTCCCGCAACAGGTTGAGAAGACGGTTGCGGCCTTATCCCAGCAGCTTCGCTCATTTGTTTCTTCCCTTCTCTCGCCAAGGCCAAGTACTTGTTCCTGTAGTGGCTGGCATCTCCGCTTAGTCGATTTTTCTCCTTCTTCACTCCTTCGAGCGCAGATGAAAGGCTGGCGACCTCGTTTTCTAAGATCTTTTCTCGCTCTTTACTCTTTTTAATTCAGCCCGAATTTCGCATAACTCCTCCTCATACTTTCTCGCTAATAACGTGTACGTTTCCTGAGCAGGCTGCTCCTCCTGTGCGAGTTCAGCAGCAGTCCGCGCCGCAGTTTCCATTGATATGTCTGGTGGCGTAGGCACGATCTCGCCGGCCTCGACGGAATCAGGTGTTGACTTCTGAACTGCAATAAAAAATAAAATTCGCTTCAGTATCCAAGTCGCAATAGGCCCAGAAAGGTAAAAAATAAAAGTTCAATTCACTTTTGGTAATCATTGCGGCGATCTGGTGACTATCAAGGATAGGTCGCCTCACGCGCTCTGGATCAAAAGCGTCTAGGCGACGCCTCCATTCTCGGCGGACTATCGCTCTCGTCTCGGCCAGCGATCTGCTTGAGGCGACTATATCACCAGTTTCTGTAATGATCTTGACCGGCCGCGATTTCCGTGGAGGGGATTTATATAACCATGAACTCTGGAATCGCTTGGGCGCCAGCTGCAACTTACCTGACCCCATCAGCTCGGCAGCGGTCCGAAGATCCTCAGCCCGCTTATCCACGGCAAGCTTCTCCGAGACCGCTTAGACCTTTGCCTTCATTGCGGCAAGCTGCTCCTTAGTGTTTTCCCTCTCTTCAGCTGGAAGAAAAGAAGGATCAGCGAGTTTCTCTCCTCTAATCTCGGCATCAGGATGCAGCACTTCCAGCAGAGAGAGATTCATGCTCGCAAGCTGCTCGTCATCTATGGAGTCAAAGATCTCAGTAGTTGATAGGCTGAGCGTCGAAGGGGGATCACCTTCTGCGGACAGAGGAGCAGGGGTGACGAGATCGCTATCTTGAACCTCCTTTTCTCGCGGCTTATGCTGCAAGCTCGCAGCCCCAGTCCGCTTGGAGATATTCTTCTCTTTCCTAACCTTCAGCCTCTTCTCTATTCGCTCCGCAACAGTACTCTTGTCTCTTTTCCTCTTTTTCTTTTCAGGTGTCTCATCCAAGTCAATGGCGACCTGCTGCTGTTCGCGGACTGATGTCGGTGCGACAATCAGAGCCTGGGAAGACATTGGCTCCTTAGCTTGCTCAACGGAATCTTTAGCCGCGACTTCGGCGGGCTCTTTAACTCGTTCCTCGGCAACCTCTTCTTCCCTTTCCTCTATCTGTTCGTCAGTATGAAGCTTCTCCTCGATCATCTGCTGCTGGGCTTTCGGCGACGATACTTCCTTGCCCGTGTCTATCCACAGCATAATAGTCCCAGAAGCAGAGCGGTGTACCTCCATGCTGGAAGAGCTCGCAGGATTCTTGTCGGAAACAGATGACGGATTCAATTTCTCATTCGGTGGGTTTGGAGGAACAGCAGTCGCAATTTTCTCAGGCTCTATGTCGCGGGATGGGTCTGATTTCTTTTGACCTGAGCTCTCTCCTCGGTAGCGGGCTGGATTATCGTGACGGCGACTGGTCTTTTTAGGTCGGGAACTGACCTTGGGCTTCTCAGTCGAAGTAGCAAGGTTGCCGAAGAAATCCCCTAATCTTGCCATGCCGGACTGGAAAGTTGAGACCGCAAGAGGTGAGTAACGACCCGTCGCGCAGCCAATTCTGACAGAGGACAGGGCTTCTGGCGGTATTTATAGCGCAAACAGCATTAATGATAGTTGCGGACTCGGCGGTTAAGGAAACATTTTCGGAATTTTCCAAAACTCAAAAATATGCGGGGATTATGTTAACCCCAGAATCCACAACATATCCAGCTAGACGTCTCGTTCCTCCTTGGCCGTATTCCAGACCTCAGTCCGCCAAGGTCGCCCTTGGTTCTCAACTCAGCTGGATCGTCGACCTCCCGTCGACGTAGTCGACGCTCAGATCGGCAAGCTCCGAGTCAGGTCGCCCAGGTCGCTCAGGTCGCAACTGGTCTGACAGGATCGCGCTCGACACGACCAAGGGAGGATTCCAGTTCGTAGGTCCAGTCCGCCGGTCCCGCGCGGACTGCTTCTTCTTTCTCTTTTGTTTCCCGTCACCGCTGCCCGGCTCCTTTGTACCCCGGGCAGCCGGTTATTTTAGCCCTGCCCGTTTGGGCAGGCCCCCAGCCTATAAATAGGGGGAAGTGGTGCACTCAAAGCACACTGACTCGAGCCCAGGAGCCCACTTGTTATAGGCTGCGGACTCGAATCTCTGGCTTTGCGATCTCCAGCTTGCTTTCTGCTTTGCTTTCCTTTTCCCTTCTTGTAACCCCTTCTTTGCAATCAAAAGTAAGCCCGTCGCAGGAGAGGCATTCAGGCCGCGACGGGCGAAGTCTGGTGTTGCCGTGCTCCACGGCTCTTGCTTTTCTGTTCCTTTTCTAGTCCGCCAAGTAGACTGCTGCTCGCAGTTTGTTTTTCCTTTCTTCCCTAAGTGCTCGAACAGTTAGCTGTTGGTGCTCGTTTCCGCCTTCGCTTTTCGCGCATCAACAATAACCTCGCCTCTCCTTCTAACAAGAAGGTGGCCAAAGTGACCTTTTGAGTTTCCTCCGTCCAGATCGCCATTAAAATACGTTTGACTCGCGATAACCAGTCCTCTGCCTGCGTTGGGGATCCCAGTCCCGTGAACCTAGGCGGATTGAAGCTCATGAATTGCTTCAATTATCGTTCAGCTTCTTGCGGATCCACAGCTTCAACCGGTTCGGGTCGGACACCAACACGATCTGGCACCACTGCCAGCATCACCTTCCCGGTCGGCCGAATCATCGCAAATAGACCCTCAGCAACTAATCGAATAGTTTATGCAGAGGGAGGAGGTGTTGGCACCTCAGCTGGTGCCGCACTCTCATCAGAGCACAGGGGCTCAGATTGCCCAGCACCACTACGAGTCACCTATGGGTGGACAAGACACATATTAGCGATAATACGCAAGCAATAACAACAAAGTAGGAATGCGCAGATTCCTCAAACAAGTGTATTTGTTTGCATTTCTTAGTGGATATTCCAGAGTTCACTAGCGTTACAGCGGGTCGTAAAGACACGTGCTCGCCACCCCACAAAAGAATTCGACCACGAATTTGAAAGAGGAAGACCGAGACAAGCTGATACCAAAATGTAACGACTCCACCCGTTAAATAACATATAATTAAAGGTCCGGCCGGGGCCCCACACTATATTCTACAAACAGATGGTGAGGTCACAGGATAATACCATCAACGCATCCTAACATAGAGCATGCTAGCGGAATAGATACACAAGTAACTGAACTCATAGCAGGAATATCCACTAGATATATATAAACCAACGTTATATACAACCACTCAAATGAGGGAATAGCAAATTCTACAGTTTTACATTAAGGCCTTACAGTTCCTCTTTAAATAGTATGGATTATATACATCGGCGCGCAGGCCGGCCATACATGAATAACAGAAACTACAAAAGCTAGCCTTCAAGGGCTAGTACCAACAGCAAGAGCGGCAGCAGCAGCAGCAAGGAATCAGCCCTTCATATTCCGCTCAGCTCTCCAGCACCTGCACAGGGACAATCCACCCAGAAGGTGGCAAACAAGGAAACGGCCAGCATTCAGCTGACCAATTTATAACAATTCTACCCCTTTCCCGGGGCAGAGGCATTCCTTCCCTACAGAGCAATACAATAATTGACAGCTCATATATATATTGTGCTCTCACACACAAGCAATCCATCACAACCGTCGGCCACCCGGCCCGACGATTTGTGCTCTCAGGCACACTTTTGGGTACACCGGCGAACCGGGATCAACACCATTGAGCATTCAGTCTTATTGGAGCGCAGGCCTAAGACTCTTATTATGCTACTGACGAAAGCCCAATGCCTTGGCACTTCCTTGTACAGTCAACATAACGCGGGTACAGATCCGCCACCCCCCTTTTCTCAAGTCACCTTGCCCTCACCAAGCACATCGTACTTGCGGCTATAATAAAAGGCACGGGTCGGCTTCACCTTTCCTGTTCGGCATGAGGCCTTCTAGAGCTCGCAGCTCCCAATTGCCATAACGTCCACCAAGGACTGGCGTCACAATAGCCACACTGTCCACTTAGGACTGGCTTCATCATCCATCAAGGACTGGCTACATCGTAGCCACAGCACATACAGCACGAGGGCATTTTCTAGGAGTTCCACATTCCAGTACAATAATAGTAGGGCTTACAGGATCTACAATTTGACTACATAAGTTGTAGAAGAATCTGTACATGTAGTCTTTGATGAGTCTACGCTAATTAACTGTGAGCTGTCTAGCACTTCTGTTAGTCCTACAGGTTTGAAAGAAAAGATGGACAAGCTAATAATTAGTGAAGACCAACCTGCAAGACAGGATGAAAAAATTATGGATGTTGTCCAGGGGGAGTACAAGTCTCACTGGATGAAGATGAAGACAATGAAGTACATCTAGATGAGGACAATGAAGAAGACCAAGACGTGGACAGATTTCCTCCAGCAAGAAGACATTTGAAGGATCATCTAGCACACCAAATCATTGGTGATGCAAGACATCGAGTTTTTACCAGAAGCAAGAGCATGAACATAGTTCTATGTTCAAGCTTCCTGTCCCAGATGAAACCTAAGAAGTTTGAAGAAGCTATACAAGACACAAATTGGATTGATACTATGTAGGAATAATTGAATCAATTCAAAAGATGTAAAGTTTGGGAGTTGGTTCCTAAATCAAAAATCACAATGTCATAGGAACTAAGTTGATCTACATAAACAAGTTAGATAAAAATGGCACAATAATCAAGAACAAAGCCAGACTGGTAGCAAAGGGCTATAAACAGGAAGAAGGGATAGACTTTGATCAGACATTTGCCCTAGTGGCAAGGTTGGAAGCAATAAGACTGTTCCTGGCTTATGCAGCTTAGCAAGGGTTCAAAGTATTTCAAATGGATGTAAAGTAAGCATTTTTTTAATGGTGACTTAAATGAGGAAGTTTATGTTGAACAACCTTCAGGTTTTGTAGATTCTCTTTATCCCAACTATGTATATAGGCTTAAGAAAGCTCTATATGGATTGAAACAAACCCCTAGGGCTTGGTATGAAATACTGTCTGCTTTCCTTATTGAGAATAAATTCTCAAGAGGGAAGATTGACAAGACTCTATTCTTTAGAGAATCAAAAAGTAAGATCATCCTAGTCCAGATATATGTTGATGACATTATCCTTGGTTCTACTGAAAATAACCTTTGTAGTAAGTTTGCCAAACTTATGCAAGGGAAGTTTAAGATGAGCAGCATGGGTGAGCTGAAATTCTTCTTGGGACTCCAAGTTAGACAGACTGATGATGGATAGTCCATATCTCAGTCTAAGTTCACCAAGGAGTTAATTAAGAAATATGGCATGGAGTCAGCCTCCACCATAAAAACTCCAATGGGGATAAGTATGTCTATAGGCAAAGATGAGGCAGGAAAACTTGTTGATGAGTCTTTGTGTAGAGGGATAATTGGCTCCCTACTTTACTTACTGCTAGTAGACCTAACATCATGTATGTTATATGTGTCTTTGCTAGGTACCAAGCTTGCCCAAAGGAATCTCATTATTCTGCTGTTAAGAGAATCTTAAGATATCTTAAGGGCACACCTAATCTAGGTCTTTGGTACCCTAAGAATAGAGATTTCTTGCTAACAGGTTTTTTAGATGCAGACTTTGCAGGCTGCAAAGAAGATAGGAAAAGCACCACAGGCACATGTTAGTTCTTAGGTGGAAGGTTGGTGTCATGGAGCAGCAAAAAGCAGACAAGTGTAGCTATTTCCACTGCTGAATCAGAGTATATAGCTGCAGGCAGTTATTATACTCAGTTGTTATGGATACAACATAACCTTGAAGACTATGACATCGAGGTAAGTAGAATTCCATTATATTGTGATTCTACTAGTGCTATATCTATTGCTAGAAATCTTGTTCCACATAGCAGAACTAAGCATATAGAAATCAAGTTTCACTTCATCAGAGAACATGTTTAAAAAGAAGACATAAGTCTAGAATTTGTCAACACTAATAATCAAATTACTGACATATTTACAAACCTCTGGATGAAAGTAAATTCAATTATTTTAAAATTAAATTAGGTATGTTGAACCTAGAATGAGATGTTAGGTCAGCACAAAATTTCTCAAGAAATTTGGCAAAGTTAGAAAGTTTGTGTCGACACAAGCCAATTGTGTCGACACTATCAGCAAATTATGTCGACACCACTCTGTCGAGACCTTGTACTGGTAGATTTTTGTGTCGACACACAAAAATTGTTGTCGACACAGACATATCAACACCCTCAATACTCTGTCAAGACTTAAGTAGTCTATGTCGACATAGGCAAAAGTATGTCGACACATAGACATGACGACACCTATAAAGCTCTGTCGAGACCTAGGTCGTCTATGTCGACACATGTAAAATTTTGTCGACTAGTAAAATCCCTAGTCAGGCGCGTCTTTTGACCTTCCTTTTAAAAGTATACTATAAATAGGAGAAGACAAAATTTGGCCGACTGTGCTTTCAGAACTCTCGACTCTAGACTTTGTGTCGACAAGAAATTCTCCCGTCGACTCTCTTCTCTCTCTTTCACTCATGGCGCCATAACAGGAAGACAAGGTCAACGAGGGATATGAACTAGTACGCAAGGCGTTCGATACTGCCACCCCAGAAATCAAGGTCGTGATTACCCTAATCACTGAAAATTGAATGGAATACTTGGTCTCAGAACCTACAAGGATCTGGAAGAAGGAGGTTCTTGAATTTTACTCGTCAGCAACAATAGATTCTAAGGGAAAGAAGATAGAGTCCACTGTAAATGGTACTACCGTAAAACTCTCACCGAAGAATATAAGAAAGTCACTTCAGCTTCCCAAGATTAAGGAAGAAGATGATATCGCATCATCCATGACAAGGGATGCACTCCAATGGTGTGGACTGGATCTCACTACCAAGATTGGATCTTCAATTACCAGGAAGAGAATGAATTCCCAGGGTAAGTTCCTGTCTGAGATAATAGGCAAGGTTATTCAATGCAAAACAGGTGGACATGATAGGATTTCTACCTATATGTTCAAACTCATGACCAGAGTTATATACAAGGTGAAAAAAGACTGGTCTGCTGTAATATTTGACAAGATCAAAAAAAATGTCAAGAAGCCCAATCTAGGTAGAATACTAAGCCTGTTTCTGGCTTCCACCATTCCAGAAGTGATGAATCAAACTCCAGGAACCAAGATTAATCACATGAGGAGAATGGATCTGAGAATACTATCCAGATGGGATAGAGTTTTGACAAAAGATGTTTCTACCCCACAGAAACAAGTGAAGAAGGATAAGAAAAAGAAAACTACCACCCAGGCAGCAGAATCTTTTAGTGATTCTGAAGAGCAAGTTGACTTCAGCTCAGATGAAGAACAACCAAGAAAATCACCTACACTAACACACACTAAAGAGGCTCAAGCCCAAGGGGAGAGCATTCAACTACCAGAAAACCAGATGGTCTCCACTCAAGGGGGAGACAACACTGAGATTACAGTTGTTCAAGAACCTGAACAATCATAGCTTCCATCCCAAGGGGGAGGTATAGCTGAAGTTGCACTGGATAGTGAGAATGCAACTGATACTGTTATGGACATAGTCTCAGAAATCAACAATGTTGCAATAGTCATCACTGAGAAAGAAGCACAGGATGTGCATATGTCAGACCCAGATCAAGCTGAGCAACACCACTCCTCCAATTTAGAGAAAACCTTAGAAGAGAATCTTGATGTCCAGGGAGAACCATTTGTGGAAAAAGAGAACATTATTCCTCCTGTTCAGATGCAGCAGGAGGTAACTCTGAAACAGTTGTTTCCTGACTTCCAAGAAGCAAGGACTGAGGGAGAGCTGCCAAGGACTGAGGGGGAGATGCCGCTAAATGCCTCAAGTCTTAAGGAAACTGTGGCTATAGAAAGTTCATCAAATTCTTCTGATGATGAAGAAGCTACCAGGGCCAAGAAAAGGAAGTTGGTGGAACTCAGGAAGAAGAGCTAAAGCTATAAGAAAGCCTTGCATACTGTCCCTCAAACATCTGTTCTAGGAATAGACTTCAGTTCACTTTTGGTGAAACTACAAGTGAAAATGGATGAGCAAAGACTTGCTCTGGAAAAATATGTGGATGAGTCACACAAAGAAATGCAGTTTTAGCTAGCCCAAGATATCAAGTCTATCAGATTTGAAGTAAATTTACATAAGAAAGAGATGACAGATTGCTTCCATAAGGGAGGTAATGTTGTAGTATACTTGGCCACACAATAACAGGACATGAAAACTAAAATAGCTAACATTGCAGATAAACAAGGATATATTCTAAAAAATCAATTAAGAATGAATGAAAATCTCACAGACTCACATGGTGCTATTCTCATAAAAATGGGAGGTATTGCTACCGATGTGAAAATTGAAGTATCTAACCAGATCAAAGAAGATCTAGTTGTTGTCCAAACAGCAATTCAGGCATCTAAAAAGGCTATTTCTGATCAACTGTACAAGTTCGGACTCTACTACAAAGAGGGCATAGATTTTCTGGTTGATCAGGTTAGGTTTCAGAATGATGATCTAAGAGATCATGTGGCAAGAGAAGTCATAAAGGGGGAGAGAGTGTTAGTCAAAGCGAGCTCAAATCATGCCAAATGGGTATCCAATACCATCAGAGCTACTATTGGATATCCACCTCTTTGTAATGATGATAATACTGCTAAATCTAGTATTCAACCTGCTTACATTGATGGAGTTCAGCAGGAAGTTGCCCAAGTAATCTATCCTCCATCTGATTTTGAAAAAGTATAGTAGGCAGTACATCAAATGTATAGCCCTCTACAGGAGGCACATAATGTTATTATTGAAAAATTTTAAATGTCTGAAGCTCTTTTACAAAGAGGGCAAGAAGCACAAAAAGCTAGGGATGCTCAGAAAGAAGCTCAACTATCTAAGAAAAGATTCAGAGAGCAGGCTGAATTAAAGGCTGATTTTTAACAATGGAGTCCAACCTCCAGAAATATCATTCTTACTGCTTGGAAAGCTGTGAAAGATAATATGCATGATAGAGGCAAATGGTATTCTGAACAAGAGTGGGGTAAATATCAGAAAAGGAAAGATGTCATACATCAGTTCAGAAGGGATATCAAAGCTGGGAAGTTACCTGCTAACTCTGTGGAGCTTAGCAAGTACTTCCCAAAACCTTATCATTACTTTGAAAGGCAGAAGATTAAGGTAGAAGAGCTCAAAAAGAAATATCTGAAAGGGAAGAAGTCAGCTGATGACACAGAATCCAAGGTGCAAGCTAAGATTCAATCTGGCAAGGAAATAGTTATCAAGGAGCCTGATCAATCTTAGGGATAGATAGGCTAGTTTTAGAACTGTGTAATTTTCTATTCTAAGAAATCTTGTAAATCAAAAACTAATTCCTGATTAATGAATTTTATCATATTCTGTGATGATATTTCATGTTGTTTCTGCATTATGAGTTACCCTATCTGTGTAATGATTATATGCTTCTTAATTTTTGTTTTATTATAAGTGGTGTATATCATTGACTAAGGGTTATGACTTCTCCAAATAGGGGGAGATTGTTGGGTACACTAGAAACTGTGTACCAGATTTGGAGAAGCCTCACTTAACTCAATGATATGCATCAATGTGTATTTGATGGGATGTTGAGTTTCAATGTGCAAGTTAAAGAAATGCAGGAAAATATTCTAAGTACAAGTGTCGACACTTGTGAGGGAAATGTGTCGACACCAGAAGCCAGTTGTGTCGACACACAGAAATTCTGTCAGTAGCAGTTGTGTCGACACACGGGACTTATGTCGACATACAGAAATTATGTCACCGGCAGTTATGTCAACACACGGGACTTATGTCGACACACAG
Organism: Platanthera zijinensis; assembly: GCA_039513925.1. Classification (NCBI taxonomy): domain Eukaryota; kingdom Viridiplantae; phylum Streptophyta; class Magnoliopsida; order Asparagales; family Orchidaceae; genus Platanthera; species Platanthera zijinensis. Next base: position 176,879,605 of record CM077088.1, read on the forward strand.
AAGTTCAGACTAGAAGCAGTTGTGTCGACGCACAGGACTTTTGTCGACATACACTCAAGAAATCTGTCAACAGAAGCTATGTCGAGACTAGAAGCAGTTGTGTCGACACACAGGACTTGTGTCGACACACAATCAAGAAATCTGTCAACAAGAGCTATGTCGAGACTAGAAGAAGTTGTGTCGACACACAGGACTTGTGTTGACACATCACACAGAAGCTATGACGAGAAGATAAAGAATGACTATGTCGACATATTAGGAGGTGTGTTGACATCATCAAGACTTGTGTCGACACATGGTCTATTTGTGTTGACACATTTGAAGTGTTATCCTGACAAGTCTCTGCTGTGATAGAAGTTCAAGGAGGGGTCAGGTATCAAGACTGAAGACCTGACATCTGTCATAAGTAACAAAGTTATCACATCTGTCAGAGCTGTCAGAAGGCCGTTATGTACCGGATCAACCGATAACCCTGGATGGGTTCTATATAAAGACCTATTCTATCACAAACAGCGAAGAGAAAAATAGTGAAGAGTGAATGGCAAACTAAGAGATAAACACAGAAGAAGTAAAGTAATCAAAAGACAGATCCTGAACAAGTCTACAAGAGGAGTTCAGATCTAATTCTAAATACAAGAAGGAAGCTAGATTGAAGATCATCTCCAACTTCATTTGAAGATCAACCTTACTTTGTTCAGATTCAAGAAGCTTTGAAGAAGCTAAGACGGGTTTGATCTTAAGAAGTCAGTTCAATCAAGAACTTATCAAGAAAGTCTTCACCTCATTCTCTTTCTATCTGGGTGAAGAGTTTATTATTTTAAACAATCAATTTTTCTATAAGATCTCTTGTAGATCTGAGTGTAGGAGAGTTGTCTCGCTGAGTTGTAAGCCTAAACATATAAAGGCTGAGGTAGGGCTATTGCCTAAGGTAGGATCTTGGTGATCTGAGTTGTAGGCCTGGTGGTTAAGGCTGAGGTAGGGTTGTTGCCTGAGGTAGGATCTTGGTGATCTGAGTTGTAGGCCTGGTGGTTAAGACTAAGGTAGGGCTGTTGCCTGAGGTAGGATTCTTGGGAAGAATCTGAGTTGTAGGACTTGAAGAAGTCTGAGTTGTAGGAACCAGTTGGGTTCTGAGTTATAAGATCTAAGGATCTGAGATAGTGGAAGGAAGTTTGGTCGAATCCAGTACTCTACTGGATAGGTGAAGGGGGAGAGTGGACGTACCCATAATTGCCTAAGTTGTTAAAAATGATTTGAACCTATTCACCCCCCCCCCCTCTAGGTGTTTAGGCCCTATAAACCAAATCTTTTAATCCTACCTTAGCCTTTATAGATTAGGCTTACAAAACTGAGAGAACAAGATCTCCTACCCACTCAGATCTCTAGGAGATCTTACAATGAAATTTGATAAAACAAATTACAAAAAAATAGAAAACCTGTTATCTGTTGGATCTGTGTGTACAGATCTTTTCACTCAGCTGCAGTTTGATTTCTTCTTGATAGATCAGCAGGCTAAATAGAATTTTTTCTGAATCAGTAACTTCTTGATGAAGATCAGATTGAATAGTTTGAAGATGCTAATGAATAGATCACTTAATCCCCAGATCAACCTAAGAAAAGTTATCTGAAGACTTTCTTGAAGATCAACTTCTTCTCCTCTTTCTACTTCTTGATTTGTCTTTTAGAATAAAGAGACTGATGAATAGAATAGAATCGGTATTCGTGTCTTATTCTGAAGGCAACACCTCCTATTTATAGAAATATCAGACGGCTTGGATTGGTATTGATGACATCAGCAATTGCCAGCAAATCCTTCCTTGATCTGTCTTTATAGAAGTGAAGCCTTCCTGTGTCGACCAGAATGATCTGACTAGTCTTGACCAGATTGATGTTGACTCAGCACATTCTGTCATATAAGTGTTGAAGTAGAAAAGTTGTCTCGAAATCTGTGTTGAGACATCTTTGACAGACTCAACACTTCCATACTTCGAATAGTTTTCATCTCAGAACAGAAAGTGTTGAGATTGTATAGTTGTGTCGACACATCTGTTATTTGTGTTGACACACATGTTGTCTGTGTCGACACATCTTAGTTTTGCCTTATGTCGAGACAAAAGTATTGTCTCGACACATCTGTTATTTATGTCAACACATCTGTTATCTGTGTCGACATATCTTAGTTCTGCCTTGTGTAGAGACAGAAGTATTATCTCGACACGTCTGTTATTTGTGTTGACACATCTGTTATCTGTGTTGACTGCTGATCTGCCTTGTGTCGAGACAGTTAGGTAGTCTCGACACATGCTGTCTCAACACTTTAACTTAGAATAATTTCTTCAACTTTGAACCTGTACATGTAAACTTAGCATACATCAAATACATATTTGGGTATATCATTGAGTTGTCAAGGGGACTTCTCCAGATCAGGTACACTGTTCCCAATGTACCCAACAATCTTTTCTTATATGGAGAAGTCATAATCCCAAATCAATGATATACACCAACATAATAATCTTGATGATTATATCATAAAAGATTTAACATTCAACCAGATGAACTTTTACAGCAAAAAATAAAAATTATCATAAAACATATGAACATTTACAGCAGAAATAAAAATTGCCATAAACATTCTTATCCCAAAAAGTTATCAGTCTTAAAATTACAATGAGCTTATATAGAATTACATTAATTCTAAGCAAAGTAAATACATCCTAAGACTGATCAGGTTCTGTAATCACAATGCCTTTCCCTGGCTGTACTTTGGCCTGAACAGATGGAATACTTTCATCAACAACCTGCTTGCCCTTCTTGTCTTTAATGTTGGAAAGTTGTTCAGCCTTAATTCTTTGTCTTTCAAAATAATGAAAGGGCTTGGGAAAGTATTTGCATGGTTCAATAACAGTAGTAGGAATTAAACCTTCCTTCTGCTCCCTTTTGAACTTATAAATAGCATTTTGTTGCTCTTCATGCTTCCTCCATGCATGCTCTGAATACCACTTACCTCTGTCATGTTTGTTGGCCATGACTGATTTCCATGAAGTAAGAATGATGTTCCTTGATGTTGGACTCCATTGTTCAAAGTCAGACCTCTCCTCAACCTATTCTCTAAACCTTTTCTTTGGTAATTGGATCTCTCTCTCCCTTTGAAGAGTAGCTTCAGACATTTCCACCTCTTCAGAATTAACTCTATGTTTATACTGAGGTGGACTATACATAAGTTGAACTTGATTATGAATGTCCTCAAACTGTGAAGGAGGGTATATGATTCTGTTTGGCTCCTGAGCAATTCCTTCAATCAGAGCTGGTTGGCAACCAGACTCTGCAACTTGATCATCATCACACAGAGGAGGGTATCCTAGTGTGGCTCTTATGCTATTAGAAGTCCATTTGGCATGTTCTGAGCTAGCCTTGACCATCACTCTCTCCCCCCTTTATGACTTATCTCTCAATATGATCTCTCAGATCATACTTTTGAAATCTCACTTGATCCACCACATAATGGTTCCCTATGGTGTAGTATTTATTGAACTTTGTCATCTGATCATAGATAGTCGTTGATGAATCCTTTATAGCTTACAACATTGCAGCTAAATCCACTGTAAGCTTGGTCTGTAACTCAGTTAGTTGAGTATTTACTTTAGCCTCTAATGAAGTGGATTGATCAACTATCTTCTTAAGAAGTGATCGTATGAATTTCCATCAAATTTTCATGCAGTCTCTTCTGATTATCCAGACTAAAGCCTTGTTTTTGCACTATAACATTTATCTTAACTTTTAACTCTTTGATAGTTTTACTTTCAAGACAACCTAAACACCTTGAGGGGGGTGAATAGGTTCTAATGCTTGTTAACACTTTTTGGTAGAATTCAATTACAGAATTAAAACACACAGCACAGCAGTCACAAAAATTTAACCATCACATATTGCACACTGATTTATAGTGGTTCCCCAAGGTCTAGGTACATCCACTTTCTCCCTTCACCTATCTAGCAGTATGCTAGATTCGGCCAAACTTCCCCTTTACTCAGATCCACAGATCCTACAGCTCAGAACCTGAAAAGGTTCTTACAACTCAGGCTCAACAGCCCTACCTCAGCCTTATCACAAAGCCTACAACTCAGAGAAGAACCTTCTCCTACACTCAGGCAAACAGCCCTACCACTCAGAGATCAACTCTCCTACACTCAGCCTTTATAACACAGGCTTACAACTTAGATCTGTATTGACAGATCCTACAGAAATTAGAAAAGAATTTTTTAATGTCTTGCCTTAGTTGAGAGAGAAAAGAACAAGACAATTCTTGATCAGCTGATGAAATCAACTGAATCTGAGCTTTCTTCAAAGCTTCTTGAATCTGAACTTAGCTGAGTTGATTTCCAAACAGCTTCTTGAGAAACCAATGATGGCTTCCTTCTTCTTCTTCAAGTGGCTGGATCCCTCTCTATCCAACACCTTTGATGATACTTCTGAATTCTTGAAAGAACTCTACTTAGATCGATCCTGAGATCGTCTTCTTAGATCTTCTGATGAAGATCTTCTTTAATGCCTTGCACTTTCTTGAAGAGAGGACTTGTCTCTTAACTGATGTGTTGATTAAGAATTAATTTCCTCTTGTATATTGTTTATGTGTATCTTTCTTCTTCTGAATCTGTCTATTTATAGATCTTCTTCATGGTAACCGGCTGATCCGGTTTCTAACTGACTTCTGACAAGTCTGACAGCTTCAGTTAACCTGTCATAACCCACAGCTGTCAAGTCTTCAAACAGATCCTGTGCCTTAGTCTTGGACAGCAAAGTGTTGAGACAGACTGTCAGAAAGTGTCGAGACCAACTGTCTATATGTGTCGACACAAGTGACTTTGGTGTCGACACAGCCTTTGATGATGTCGACTAGTTTGCCTTTAAGTCGACACTGCTTCTTCAGAACTTCATCTTGAGAATGAGTCGACACAGAGAATTTGTGTCGACTCAACACTTCATCTTTCTTCAGAAAATAACTTGGTCTTGACTTTGCAGTGTGTCGACACAAGTCCTGTGTGTCGACACAGTTGTTGTAGATTCAGAACTCAGTATGTGTCGACTCTGCCTTCAGGTGTCGACATAGTTGAGGTCGACTATCTTTCTGTGAGTCGACACTGCTTCCCAGTGTCGACACAAATGTGGTCGACTATCTTTCTGTGAGTCGACACTGCTTCCCAGTGTCGACACAAATGTGGTCGACTATCTTTCTGTGAGTCGACACTGCTTCCCAGTGTCGACACAAATGTGGTCGACTATCTTTCTCTGTGTCGACACAGCTTCCTTCAAGTGTCGACACAATTATTCTGAAGTGTCGACACAATTTCTTCAGGTGTCGACATATGGACTTAGAATAATTTCCTATATTCTTTAATACTTCTTCACCTGCACATGTCAACTTAAAACAACATCAAATACACCTTGATGTATATCATTAAGCTAAGTTAGGCTTCTTCAAATCAGGTACACATTTTACAATGTACCCAACAATCTCCCCCTATTTGGAGAAGACATAACCCTTTTAGTTAATGATATACACCATTTATAACAAATATAATATGATGATGTATGACATTACAGGAATACTTAATATAAACAAAATATTAACAATTCATCACAGAGTGAACATGAATATATGATTCCAAACAAAATTTTGTTTATAACTTGGTAATGTTTGATTACAGATGTTTACATTGAATGATTAAACAAAACATTTCAAAACACTTTTGAAAGAACTTAGAACTAAGACTGATCAGGCTCTTTTATGACAATTCCTTTGCTAGATTGGATTTGAGCCTTCACAGGAGCTTCAGCAACTTCAGCTGGCTTCTTGCCTTTTAGCTCAGCTTTTTTCTGTGCTTCTTCCTTGAGCCTTTGCCTTTCAAAGTAATGAAAGGGCTTTGGAAAGTACTTGCTCGGCTCCTGAGCATCTGGTGGCAGCCTACCCAGCTTGGCTTTTCTCCTGAACTGTACTATAGCCTCTTGTCTAGCTTCATGCTTTTGCCACTCCATTTCATTATACCACTTCCCTCTATCATGTACTTGGTCCTTTACAGCCTTCCATGCAGTTAGTATAATATTTCTTGAAGTAGGGCTCCACTGCTCAAAATCTGGCTTAAGTTCAGCCTGCTCTCTAAATCTTTTCTTGGATAGTAGAGCATCTTGCTGTTCTTTCAAGTTGGCATCAGGATTATCAACTTTTTCAATAACAACCTTGGTAACCTCCTTTGGAGGACTATACATATCCTGAACTTGCTGATTAATCATATCAAAATCAGGAGGAGGGTAAATGACTTGGGCAACCTCAATCTCAGGTTGATTGCCTTCAAGTAGACATGTTTGAATTCCTGACTCAGCTACCATAGCATCATCACACAGAGGTGGATATCCCAATGTGGCTCGAATACTATTAGTCACCCATTTGGTGTGTTCTGAGCCAGCATGAACTAACAACCTCTCCCCCTTTATGACTTCTCTGGTAATATGATCTCTTAGATCATCCTTCTGAAATCTGATCTGGCCATCTAGATAATTCACACCTTCTTTAAAATATGGTTTTAATTTTTGAAGTTTGTCAGATATTTCCTTCTGAGATGTAGTGATAGCAGTCTTAACTGATTCAATGGCATCTTGAAGTTTCTTATCAAACTCTTCCATCTCCTTTGCTCTTGCTTCAGTCATCCTTGCAGTAGCCTTGTTGAACTCTTCAAGAATTTCATGATGAGATTCAGCCAAATTATCATTCATCCTCAGCTGATTCTCCAAAACATAACCTTGCTTCAAAGCAATATCATCCACTTTAGTGAGGATAGACTGCTATTGTTTAGCCAAAAACACTACAGCATTACCTCCCTTATGGAAGCAATCTGTCATCTCCTTCTTATTCATATTTACTTCAAATCTAATAGACTTAATATCTTGAGCCAAGTCAAATTGAAGGGATTTATTGCTCTCATCAACATACTTTTCAACATCCAATCTGTGTTCATCCAACTTAACTTGCAAATCTACCATAAACTTGTTATAATTAAATTCAAAAGGAGATTGGAGAGTTGTAGTCTGTTGAGTCTGCTTATAGCTTTTGCTCCTTCTCTTAAAGACCATGAGCTTTTTCTTCTTAGCCAGTCGGGCTTCTTCATTCTCAGAATCAGATGAACTTTCAATTTGAACTCTGTCAGGGGAAGGAGGAGGAATATCTGTCTCAGTGTCATGTTGTTCAGCCTCAACATGCACAGGCTCCCCCCTCAACTACTTGCTCCTCCTCAATTTCTTGCTCTTTCTCTATTTCTGGCTCTATCTCCATGTCTAGTACCTTCTCAATGTCTTGCTCCTCCTCTACTATATCAGTAGCAATTTCAACATTAGGAAATAACTCATCTAGAGTGTATTCCTTCTGAGCTGGAACAAATGTTGGATCATCCAGATCTGTAATATTCAAATCTTTTGATAAATCAATTTGTTCTTCCTCTTGCACTTGTGCAGACATTTGCACCTCCTGCACTTGTTTAGTATGTGGAATTTCCTGGGTAGGAGAATGCACTTGCTCCCCCTATACCTGTTCAGAAGTAAAAATATTAGGAATGACCTTGGCAGGAAAACTCACTTGCTCTCCCTTTACCTGTTCAGAAGTAGATACATTCTGGGCAGGAGAGGTTTCATTCTGAACTTGAACAGTCTCAGGCTGATCTTCAACCTGCTTTATCACTTGCTCTTCTTGATGCTGGGCAGTGCCTAGATCATGTGCAGGGGATCTCACAGGGGTGTCCTGCCTGTTGTCATCAGGCACATCTTTAGACAGCACCCTATCCCACCTTGAAAATAATCTTATATCCATTTTCCTCATGTGATTAATCTTTGTCCCAGGCAATTGTTGCATAACCTCAGGGATCACTCCAGTCAGGTATAAACTCACAATCTAGCCAGATTTGGCTTCTTGATTCCTTCCTTGATCTTATCAAATACTACAGCTGACCAGTCAGTTGGAATTGTAAACACAATTCTGGTCATTAGGCTGAACATATTGGCTGAAATCCTATCATGTCCACCTGGTTTGCACAAAATTACCTTCCCAACTACTTCTGACAGAAACTTGCCCTGTTGATTCATGCCCTTCCTGTTGATAGCTGCTCCAATCTTCAGGGTTGGATCCAATCCACACCATTGGAGAGCCTCACTGGTCTTAGAGGCTGGAACCTCTTCTTCATTCTCAATGTTTGATAATTGAAGTATTTTTCTTAAATTTCTTGGTGTCAGTTTCACCTTCGTCCCATGAACAGTGGATTTTATCTTGAGACCAGCTGAATCCACTGATGTAGAGGTAAAGAATTCAATCACCTCCTTCTTCCAGATCTTTGATGGTTCAGAGACTAAAAATTCTAATCCAGATTCAGAAATTAGAGTGACAACCCTTTGAACATCTGTCGGGGCATCCGCAAAGGCATTGCGCACCAACTCATATCCTTCGTTGACGTTATCTGCAACCTTTAGCGCCATTGATCAGACGAGAAATCTTGAGAGAGAAGAGAGAGAGAGAATGTCGACACAGGGTTTCAGTCTCGAAAACCTTGTTAGCGTGTCGACAGAATAATTTCTTGACCTATTTATACCTTCTATTGAAAGAAGATCAAAAGGCGGGCAAAAACAGTCTATATGTGTCGACACAGATGGAGTGTGTCGATACAAACTTCAATTGTCTTGACAGCAAGTCTGTCTACTATGTGTCGACACCAATTGTGGATATGTCGACACCTGAGAGACATAGTAGAGCATCAGAAATTCTGTGTCGACTCTTAGGATAAGTGTCGACACAAAATCTATAAGTGTCGACACCATTATTCTGGTGAAGTCGACACTACATTCCTGGATGAGTCGACTATTTGATTCTTAAGTGTCGACACAAATTCTCTGTGTCGACACATATTCTCTGACTAGTTGACATGACTTCACTGAGTCGACACATTATCACTGAATGTGTCGACACTATTTTACTTAGCCAATTTCTGTTTTTGTTTATACCACTTGATAATCTAATATCACTTGTAAGTTTGTTGATAAACTAATCAATGGTCAGCATGCCTAATTCAATTTTAAATTTATTGAATTTTGTTTCATTCAGTGGCTTAGTAAATATATCTGCTATTTGACAATCTGTTTTAACAAATTCCAATGAGATGTCTTCTCTTTCTACATGCTCTCTAAGAAAATGGTATTTAATTTCTATATGCTTAGTTCTACTGTGAGAAACAGGATTATTAGCAATAGAAATAGCACTTTTAGAATCACACAATAAAGGTGTTCTACTTACTTGAATACCATAGTCTTTCAACTGATGTTGTATCCACAATAGCTGTGCACAGCAGCTGCCAGCAGCAACATATTCTGACTCAGCTGTGGATATTGCCACACTGGTCTGCTTCTTACTACTCCATGAAATCAATCTTCCTCCTAAGAATTGACAAGTACCTGTTGTACTCTTTCTATCCTCTCTACAGCCTGCAAAGTCTGCATCTGAATAACCTGTTAGTAGAAAATCTCTATTCCTAGGGTACCAAAGGCCTAGATTAGGTGTGCCCTTAAGATATCTCAGAATCCTTTTGACTGCAATATAATGAGATTCTTTAGGGCAGGCTTGGTACCTAGCACAGACACATGTAGCATACATAATATCTGGTCTACTAGCAGTGAGATATAGTAGAGAGCCAACTATTCCTCTATACAAAGATTCATCAACAGGTTTACCTGCATCATCTTTGCATATAGGCATACTTGTTCCCATAGGAGTTCTCATAGTGGAGGATGACTCCATACCATACTTCTTAATTAATTCTTTGGTGAACTTAGACTGGGATATGGACAGGCCATCATCAGTCTGTCTTACTTGGAGTCCCAAGAAGAACTTAAGTTCCCCCATACTGCTCATCTCAAACTTCCCTTGCATAAGTTTGGCAAACTTTTTACAAAGGTTGTTTTCAGTAGATCCAAAGATTATGTCATCAACATAGATCTGAACTAAGATGATCTTACCTTTGGATTCCCTAAGGAATAGAGTTTTGTCTATTTTTCCTCTTGAGAATTTATTCTCAATAAGGAAAGTATACAGGGTTTTATACCAAGCCCTTGGGTCTTGCTTTAACCCATATAAAGCTTTCCTAAGCTTATAGACATAATCAGGTTTAAGAGGATCTACAAAACCTGATGGCTGCTCTACATAGACTTCCTCTTTTAAATCACCATTCAGGAATGTTGATTTCACATCCATCTGGTACACTTTGAAGTCTTGATATGCTGCATAGGCAAGGAACATTCTGATTGCCTCCAGCCTTGCTACTGGGGCAAAGGTTTGATCAAAGTCAATCCCTTCTTCCTGCCTGTATCCTTTTGCAACCAATCTTGCTTTATTCTTCACTATTATTCCACTCTCATCCAATTTGTTCCTATAAATCCACTTTGTGCCAATTATGTTGTGGCCTCTTGGTTTAGGAACAAGCTCCCAGACATTGCACCTTCTGAACTGATTCAGCTCCTCTTGCATAGCATCAGTCCAGTGCTGGTCTTGGATGGCTTCTTCAAACTTTTTAGGCTCCATTTGAGACAGGAAACTTGAATGCAGGTCTGTGCTTTGATTTCTGCTTCTAGTCTGCACTCCCTGTCTTGGATCACCTATTATCTGATCAGCTGGATGATCTCTTAAATGTCTTGTAGCTGGAGGAAGATTCCTTTCTTGTTGAACATCTCCAGCTCCTTCTTCATGCTGAACCTCTTGGTTTTCATCAGCTCTTATTGAGTCTTGTACTCCCCCTGGACAATAGCCATCATTTTTCAATGCTCCATCTTCCTTTGATGCTTCAGCAATGGATAGCTTGTCCATTCTTTTACTTATACCTGTTGAATCATTTGATCTACAAGACAACTCACAGTTGATTAATCTTGTTTCATCAAATACAACATGAACAGACTCCTCTACAACTTGAGTAGTCAAGTTGAAGACTCTATAGGCCTTACTATTTGAGCTGTACCCAACAAATATCTCATCCTGGGATTTGGCAGCAAACTTAGTCAAATATGACTTGTCATTGTTAAGTATATAACACTTGCAACCAAAGATCCTAAAGTAGGATAGATTTGGTTTTCTGCCTTTCATAATCTCATAGGGAGTCATTTTGTGGCTTTTGGTGATAGAAGCCCTATTGATTACATGACAAGCAGTATTTACTGCCTCAGCCCAGAAATATTCTGGAAGAGAGGTGTCACTCAATAGTGTTCAACCAGCTTCAATTAATGTTCTATTCTTTCTTTCAGCAATGCCATTTTGCTGTGGTGTTCTAAGTGAGGAGAACTCTTGGAAAATCCCAAAGTCTTCACATAACTTTGTCATGCTTTCAGATTGAAACTCAGTACCATGGTTACTTCTGATTTTGACCACTGTACTATTCAGTTCATTCTGAATTTGCTTCACAAAATTAAGTAAGACACTTGAAGTTTCTGATTTCTGTCTCAGAAAGAACACCCATGTAAATCTAGAATAGTCATCTACAACCACAAAAGTGTAGACCTTCCTACCTAGACTATGAACTGGCATAGGACCAAAAAGATCCATATGCAAGAGGTATAAGCACCTCACAGAATCCTTGTTTTCAAGGCTTTGAAAGGAGGATTTTGTCTGCTTGCCCTTTTGACAAGCTGAGCATATTTCTCCCTTAATACACTTAACTTGAGGACCATTCCTCACTAACTCTTTGCTAAAGAGTTGGCCAATTGTCTTGTAGTTAAGATGAGCCAATCTCTTGTGCCACTTGACACAATGAGAAGCATTATCATCAGCTATAAGACAGATGGAAGAAGCCTTGTTCTTACATACAAAATTAAGACAATATACATTTCTCTTCCTATACCCAGTCAATATGATCTCTTGATCACTTGACCTTTTGATATGACATCCATCCTTAACAAATGAAATGTCATATCCTAAATCACTCAGCTGGCTTATGCTTATTAGATTTTGTTTCAAACCTTTTACATAAGCCACTTGGGTGATAGTAATTAGGTTAGTAGAAATGTTACCAAACCCTTTGATGATTCCTTTTTCAGATCCACCAATGATCACTTTAGGTCCATCTTTGACAGATGTATACTCCTTCAGCAGCCCCTTTGTTCCAGTCATGTGCCTGGAACAACCACTGTCCAAGTACCATATAGGGGCATGGCCACTTGGACTTTCCTGCAACACAGATTTACTTACCCTTAGAACCCAAGTAAGTCTTGGGTCCTTGGTTCAGGTTAGCATTAACAAAGCTACCATTATCTCTTCTAACAGGTAGACTATTGTTCTTTCTAACACTTGTGTTATGCCAGCAGTCTAATGCAAAATGGCATCTCTTGCCACAGCACCAACATTCAAACTTATTGTATCTAGTTCTAGATACACTCTTGACAGAAGAATTTATGTCCATTGCTGGTGCTGCAGCAGCTTCACCCATTGATTTCTTATAACCATTGGGTTTATGTACATAGATAGGCCTGTTGGCATTTACACCCTTGTTTATCAGAACATTAGTCTTAAAATGACCATGAATATCTTCATGATCATATTGGTTAGAAGGCACTTGCACCTTTCTAAACTTAATAGGGACTGAAAAGTTCAGTGGCTTGACAGGAGCTTTGCCTTTCCTCTTGAATTGGGCTGCCCTGGGGTTACCTTTGAATCCTAATCCTGCCTTACCCTTTTGAGTCACAAATTCATCTATCAAGGGTAAGACAGACTTTGGCTTAGAGTAACTAGCCACTAACTCCTTTTCTATTCTTAGTCTGTCCTCCAGACTTTTCACTTGATCATTGGTATAATTGATTGTGCCCATCTGAATAATAGTTATATTCTTCAGTTTGGTAATTTCATTTAACTTCTGATCAATTACTTTTTCAAACTCAGTTGCAGCTACCTTTAGATCAGCAATTTCTTGAGCCTGAGATTTAACCAGGTTCTTGCTTTTCTTAAGGGCCTGCAACAAGTCCCCATACTTATCTATCAATTGATAGACATCTCCTTCAGATTAAAATGCATCTACATCACTTGATGCAGATGTAGCTGATTCTGCACTTGTACTACATACAGATTTTATTGAAGGACATAGTACCTTACTAGGACCAGACTGATTCTGGTACATGTCTTCTTCTAATCCTGCCATCAGTCTCATGCACTGATGATCTTCTTGTTCATAGATGGAGTCTAGCAATTGCATGAACTCCTCTTCTTCAGTAGCAGCATACAGTCCAATATATGTTTTAGCTTCAGATTCTGATTCTGAAGTTGATTGATCTGTTAGGCTCTTTTCCTTCTTTGCAACAAAGGATTTTTCCTTCTTGCCCTTTTGATAAGTCTTCTTCTTGTCTGATGACTCCTTTCTCTTATCAGGACAGTCAGCCACTACATGTTCAGGCCTATTGCAACAATAGCAGACAATCTTTGAAGTAGTGGCCTTGTTGGGCTTTGTTCTGCTCTTCTCTTTCCTTGATGACTTTTTCTTCTGATAATAGTCATCAACTTGCTGTGATGAGGAGGGCCTAGACTTCCACTGCTTCTTCTTTAAGAATCTCTAGAAGTGCCTTGTAAATGCAGCAAAATCTGCATCTGACTCACAGCTTTCTGAACCCTGATTATCTGAATTTTCAGAACTAACTTCTGCAACTTCCTTAGGAGGAGATGATGATATCCTCCTTATTCTTTCTAGTGGCTTCTGCCTTGAAGGCCACTGTCTTCTCTCTATGCTCTCCTTTTGAATTCTTTTCCTCCTCCTTCCTCACTATAAGTTGCATTTCATAGGATAGCAACTTTCCAAACAAGGTTGGAGGAGAAATCTCTGCTAGTTTAGCCACTTCTCTTATGGCACAGATCTTTGTGTCCCAATCCTTTGTCAAGGATCTTAAGAATTTGTCATTCAGTTCATAGGTACTGAATACTCTTCCATAGGACTTTAACTCATTCACAATTCTATAGAATTTCTTATAGCATTCAGTTATGCTATCAGTTTTTCTTTGTCTAAAACTTTCATATTCCTGGTTGAGCATAGACTTCCTATCCTGTCTTACTTCTTCAGATCCCTCCATGTAGACAATCAAGGTGTCCCACATCTCTTTGGAGGTCTTGTAGTGAATCAGATTCTGAAATGTAGAATCATCTATGGCACTCACAATAATATTCTGAGCTCTCTTGTCCATGGTTGCCAAAATGATTTCATCCTTGGTCATTTCAGAATAATTTTTTGGAGTTTGAATATTAGCATCAAGAACTGATACCTTCATTGGAATGAAGGGTCCTTCCTGAACTGTGATGTATATCCTTGGGTCAGATGCTTCCATGAACAATCTGACTCTTTCTTTCCAAATTCCAAAGATTTCCTTCCTGCAGATGGGTAACTTCATTGACCCTAACTCCTTGTGATTTTCTCTAGAACCCATCTTCTTGAATCTTGATTCTGCCTTTCAGATCTACCTCAGACTGTTAAGCCCTTTTTGAGGAACCTCCCTCTGATACCACTTGATAGTTTTACTTTCAAGACAACCTAAACACCTAGAGGGGGGGTGAATAGGTTCTGATGCTTGTTAACACTTTTTGGCAGAATTCAATTACAGAATTAAAACACACAGCATAGCAGTCACAGAAATTTAACCATCACAGATTGCACACTAATTTATAGTGGTTCCCCAAGGTCTGGGTACATCCACTTTCCCCTTCAGCTATCTAGCAGTATGCTAGATTCGGCCAAACTTCCCCTTTACTCAGATCCACAGATCCTACAGCTCAGAACCTGAAAAGGTTCTTACAACTCAGGCTCAACAGCCCTACCTCAGCCTTATCACAAAGCCTACAACTCAGAGAAGAACCTTCTCCTACACTCAGGCAAACAGCCCTACCACTCAGAGATCAACTCTCCTACATTCAGCCTTTATAACACAGGCTTACAACTCAGATCTGTATTGACAGATCCTACAGAAATTAGAAAAGAAGTTTTTAATGTCTTGCCTTAGTTGAGAGAGAAAAGAACAAGACAATTCTTGATCAGCTGATGAAATCAACTGAATCTGAGCTTTCTTCAAAGCTTCTTGAATCTGAACTTAGCTGAGTTGATTTCCAAATAGCTTCTTGAGAAACCAATGATGGCTTCCTTCTTCTTCTTCAAGTGGCTGGATCCCTCTCTATCCAACACCTTTGATGATACTTCTGAATTCTTGAAAGAACTCTACTTAGATCGATCCTGAGATCGTCTTCTTAGATCTTCTGATGAAGATCTTCTGTATTGCCTTGCACTTTCTTGAAGAGAGGACTTGTCTCTTAACTGATGTGTTGATTAAGAATTAATTTCCTCTTGTTTATTGTTTATGTGTATCTTTCTTCTTCTGAATCTGTCTATTTATAGATTTTCTTCATGGTAACCGGCTGATCCGGTTTCTAACTGACTTCTGACAAGTCTGACAGCTTCAGTTAACCTGTCATAACCCACAGCTGTCAAGTCTTCAAACAGATCCTGTGCCTTAGTCTTGGACAGCAAAGTGTTGAGACAGACTGTCAGAAAGTGTCGAGACCAACTGTCTATATGTGTCGACACAAGTGACTTTGGTGTCGACACAGCCTTTGATGATGTCGACTAGTTTGCCTTTAAGTCGACACTGCTTCTTCAGAACTTCATCTTGAGAATGAGTCAACACAGAGAATTTGTGTCGACTCAACACTTCATCTTTCTTCAGAAAATAACTTGGTCTTGACTTTTCAGTGTGTCGACACAAGTCCTGTGTGTCGACACCGTTGTTGTAGATTCAGAACTCAGTATGTGTCGACTCTGCCTTCAGGTGTCGACATAGTTGAGGTCGACTATCTTTCTGTGAGTCGACACTGCTTCCCAGTGTCGACACAAATGTGGTCGACTATCTTTCTGTGAGTCGACACTGCTTCCCAGTGTCGACACAAATGTGGTCGACTATCTTTCTGTGAGTCGACACTGCTTCCCAGTGTCGACACAAATGTGGTCGACTATCTTTCTCTGTGTCGACGCAGCTTCCTTCAAGTGTCGACACAATTATTCTGAAGTGTCGACACAATTTCTTCAGGTGTTGACATATGGACTTAGAATAATTTCCTGTATTCTTTAATACTTCTTCACCTGCACATGTCAACTTAAAACAACATCAAATACACCTTGATGTATATCATTAAGCTAAGTTAGGCTTCTTCAAATCAGGTACACATTTTCCAATGTACCCAACACTCTTGTTGTTGAATGGCAAGATAAACCACTGCATTACCTCCTTTGTGAAAACAATCAGTCATTTCTTTCTTCAATAGATTCACTTCAAATCTGATTGACTTTATGCCTTAAGCTAGGTGGAACTCCATATCCTTCCTATTCTCATCCGCATACTTATCTAGGTCAGTTCTTTGTTTGTTTAGCATTATCTACAGCAGAACCATGAGAGAACTCTCAGATATTGAAGCAGATGGAGTGGACTGGAGTGACTGTAAAGCTTTCTTGTAGCTCTGACTCTTCTTTCTCCTTTCATATATTCTGGTTTGTTTTTTACTTGTGTCCTCTCCCTTATCAGATTCAGATGAACTGGTAATTTCAACAGTTGTGTCTACATCAGCTGGTGCTTCAGTACCAGTCTTAGGAGACTTGGCTGATTGCTCCCTCAACTATTATACTCTATTGATCAAGGTGTATTTCTACTAAACTTGGTTCAGGTTGTTGAACTTATACAGGAACTACATTTTCCCTAGAAGGATCTGTTATCTCCCCCTGGATGTGAGGATCCATCCCTATTGTGTCATCAAGATCTTTTTTAGGAAATTTTTCATCCATAATACCATGCATATTCTCATCTTGTTGAGTATTCAGATCTTTGAGAACATTCTGTACTATGTCAGTGACAGTTTCACAATCTACCATAGTTGTTTCATCCGTGGTTTTCTCTGCATTGAGTGTTGTAGAGGATTTTAACTCCCCCTGGACCTGATCCCCAGTTCCATTTGTAATACTTGGAGTTTTCCTTTGGATTCTTTCTTCAGCTCCATCTGAACTAAAATTGATTTGTTCTTTTGAATCACTTGAGGATTCACTTTCTTATTGTAATGGTTTCTTATTCTTGATATCCTTAGACTTCTGTAGTTCTGGTGTATCTTTGGCCAAGACTCTCTCCCAACTAGATAAAATCTTCATGTCCATCCGTCTCATGTGATTTATCTTTGAACCCAATTTTGGATTGAGTTCACCAGGAATCACTTTATTCAGATACAAACTCAGTATTCTACCCAGGTTGGATTTCTGGACACATTCAGCAATTAAGTCAAACAACAGTCTACTCCAGTCTGTCTGGAGTTTGAAAATGATCCTAGTCATTATCTCAAACATGTGAACTGAGATTCTATCATGTGCACCTGGCTTGCACAACAGAACCTTAACAACAATTTCAGATAGAAATTTTCCTTGGCTGTTCATACCTTTCCTATTTAGTGAACTCCCAATCTTGGAAACTGAATCCAAACCACACCATTGAAGTCCACCAGTAGTCTTGGTGGAGTTGACTATATCTTCTTATTTAACTCTAGGTAATTGAAATACCTGGGCCAATCGTTTGCATGTGATCTTGACCTTCTGTCCATTTACGGTTGATTTGATCTTTGTGGTGTGAGAATCGATCGAGGCATTTATCAAAAGTTCTTGTACTTCTCTTTTCCATATGATCATCGGCTCTGATAATAGATTCTCAAGTCCAGCTTCTTGGATTAGGCCAATGACATTTGTAATCTCTTAGTCTACCGATTTGAATCCATGGCGCACCAGTTCGTATCCCTCATTGATATTATCATCCTTCCTTGGAGCCATTGTTGTTAATTTTGTAATTGTCGAACCGAGAAATTGACGAGAGTCGACAACAAAAAATCTAGGTTTCAACACTAAGCAAGAGAGAAGGACCTGGTAGAGAATTTCTACAGTTTATGTCCTTTTTATAGGCCATTCTACTGAGAAGGTGAAAGGGCGCATCGCCTAAATACATATTCATAAGTTTGGAAAAATCCCTTAGGTTAACACTCGGAACTTGTCGACAGAGAAAATGTGTCGACTTGTGTCGACACACCTCCAGCAAACTCGACAAGAATGTCGACACACTTCCTTGTGTCGACACAGGATAGTGTAGATTGTGTCGACACATATACATACATTGTGTCAACAACCCAAGTTTGTGTCGACATACTTGATTTGTCTCGACACAAAACATACTTAGTCAGATTTCTGACTCCTAAATTGTTGACTCCTGATCCTGATGATGTCCATATCTTGATGTGACAGCTGGATAGTAGGCTTGCATTTTTGTTGACTTAGTCTAAATTTAGGCTCATTCAAGACTTAGCATGTCTAGCTCAAATTTGAAGAAATTAAACTTTTCTTCTACAAGTGGTTTTGTAAATATGTCAACTATTTGCTTATTAGTAGGAACATATTCTAAACAGATGTCTTTGTTTTCTACATGTTCCCTAACGAAATGGTATCTGATTTCAATATGCTTAGTTCTACTGTGAGATACAGGGTTATTTGCAATTGAAATAGCACTATTAGAGTCACAAAATAATGTAGATTTACTTATCTGTAACTGATAATCTTGTAGCTGATGGTGAATCCACAGAAGTTGAGCACATCAATTCCCAACTGAGATGTACTCATATTCAGCTGTTGATATGGCCACACTTTTCTGCTTTTTATTACTCCATGAGACCAGCCTTCTACCCAGGAATTGACATGAGCCTAAGGTGTTTTTCCTATCTTCCTTACAACCTATATAATCTGCATCTGTAATCATATCAGTTCAAAATCACTACTCCTAGGATACCAAAGGCCAAGATTTGGTGTGCCCTTTAGATATCTCAAAATTCTTTTGACAGCAGTGTAATGAGATTCTTTAGGGCAAGCTTGATATCTAGCACAGATATAAGTAGCATACATTATATCTGGTCTACTAGCAGTTAGATAAAGTAGTGATCAAACTATCCCTCTGTACAAGGTAATATCAACTGTCTTTCCAGCAATATCCTTGTCCAAATACATGGTTGAACCCATAAGAGTTCTCATAGTAGTGGCAGATTCCATGCCATACTTTTTTATTAACTCCTTGGTGAACTTTGATTGACTTATGAAAAGTCCATCTTCGGATTGTTTAACTTGGAGACCCAGGAAAAACTTAAGTTCACCCATGCTATTCATCTCAAATTTACTTTGCATTAGCTTAGCAAATTTAGTGCAAAGTGAATCATCAGTAGAACCAAATATTATGTCATCAACATATATTTGTACTAAAATTATCCTACCTTTGACTTCCCTTAGGAATAGTGTCTTGTCAATCTTTCTTCTTGAGAATTTATTCTCTAGAAGGAATTCTGACAGAGTCTCATAACAAGCCCTTGGAGCTTGTTTTAATCCATAGAGAGCTCTAGAAAGTAAATAGACATGAGAAGGTTTAGTTGGATCAACAAAACCTGAGGGTTGTTCTACATATACTCTTTCCTTGAGGTTGTCATTCAGAAAAGTTGACTTAACATCCATTTGGTATACTTTGAAACCTTTGTAAGCTACATAGGCTAGGAAGAGTCTTATAGCTTCCAACCTAGCCACAGGTGCAAAGGTCTGTCAAAGTCTATTCCCTCTTCTTATCTATAACCCTTTGCAACTAGTCTAGCCTTATTTGTTATTACAACTCCATTTTCATCTAGTTTGTTTCTTTAAATCCATTTTGTTCCAATGATATTATAATCATTAGGTCTTGGAACCAACTTCCATACCTTGCACCTCTTGAATTGTTTCAATTCTTCTTCCATTGCACCAATCCAAAATGGATCCATATTTGCTTCTTCAAACTTCTTAGGTTCTGTTTATGACAGAAAACTTGAATACATCACTGTGTTATGATGTCTGCTTCTTATGGTAACTCCTTGAGCAACATCACCTATGATCAATTCTATTGGATGATCCTTTAGGTGCCTGACACCTACTGGTAGTATCACTTCTTCTCCTGGACCATCTTGATCATGTTGTTGAGTTGTTTCTCTAGGTTCTTCATGTCCCAGTGCTTATTCAATAATGTTGATTTCCTCTTGCAAATTATGTTTTCTTGTATTTGTATCTTCCATGGCCAGTTCTTTTAGCCTCAAGTCCACTTGTGTTGTGCTTGAAGTACCTGTCTTATCATCATAGAACATAGAACTTTCATTAAATACAACTTGGACTGACTCCTCTACAACTTGATCCTTCAAGTTATAGACCCTATAGGCTTTGTTATGGTTGTTATAACCAACAAATATCCCATCATAAGACTTTTTAGCAAACTTGGATAAGTAGGTTTTTCCATTGTTTAAGACATAACATCTACATCCAAAGATTCTGAAATAGGCTATGTTTGGTTTTTTGCCCTTCATAAGTTTATAAGGAGTTTTATTTAATCTCTTGTTGATTGAATCCCTATATAGAACATGATAAGCTGTGTTAATTGCCTCAGCCTAGAAATATTCTGGAAGTGAGGAATCACTTAGCAAGGTTCTACCAGCTTCAATGAGAGTCCTATTTCTCCTCTCAGCTATTCCATTTTGCTAGGTGTTCTTGGTGAAGAAAATTCTTGTTGAATTCCTAGTTCTTCACAAAACTTTGTCATACAATCAAATTGGAATTTAGTTCCATGGCCACTTCTCATTTTGACCACAGTACTATTAAGTTCATTCTGAATTTGTTTCACAAAATTCCTGAAGACATAAGGAGTTTCAGATTTTTTTCTTTAAGAAGAATACCCAAGTAAATCTGGAGTAGTCATCAACAATTACAAAAGTATAGACTCTCCTTCCTAAGCTATGAACTGGCATAGGACCAAACAAGTCCATATGCAAGAGATATAAACACCTCATAGAGTCTTTGGATTCACAGCATTTGAATGAAGCTTTAGTCTGCTTGCCTTTTTGGCATACTGGGCAGATGCTCTCCTTAGTGCATCTCAAGTTAGGATCATTCCTAACAAGCTCCTTGTTGTATAGTTTTCCTAAAGCCTTAAAGTTCAAGTGGGCTAGCCTCTTGTGACATATAACACATTGTGAAGCTTTCTCACTTACAGCTAGACATAGGGGTGAGTCAGACTTAATACATAGGAAGTTTAAACAGTATACATTTCCACATCTAGTGCCAGTCTAGATGATCTCTTGGTCACTTGATCTTTTTATTAGGCACTCATCTTTGTGGAACAATGTGTCATATCCCTATCACAAAATTGTCTTATGCTTAAAAGGTTGTGTTGCAACCCTTCCACAAAAGCTACATGAGTGATTGTGACTAGACCATTTGTGATCTTACCTAACCTTTGGTGATGCCTTTGTCAGCTCCTCCAAAGATAACTTTTGGTCCATTTTCCACAAGAATATATTCCCTCAGATCTCTTCTTGTTCCAGTCATATGTCTAGAGCATCCACTATCCAAGTACCAAATTGGTCTGGAGCTTGGACATTCCTACAAAATAAGAAATTACTTTTCCTTAGGATCCCAAATAGTTGTGGGTCCTAGGTATCTGTTAGTTGTGACTCTATCAAAGCCTCCAATTGATCTCTTGAAAGGAATTGTCTTTAGACTATGAGGCACTGTTGGATTGAACCAGCAATCTAGGGCAAAGTGTCATATCTTTCCACAGCACCAACATTCAAATCTATTATATCTCCTTTTAGGAGGAACAAAAGAATCTTTGTGCTGACACCCCTGTGGACAGGAGTTAGCACATTTGGCTTTATCTCTATTGTGAACAAAAGATGGGTCTTGTCTCACAGCCTTAAGATGTTCTCTTGAATAATTAGATTGTACAGCTGATTGTGGAATGGTCTGACCCTTTGACTCCTTTTGCTTTTTGCCCCTCCTTCTCTTGGGTTTAATAAACCCCAAACCACCTCTAGGTTTTCCTGAGAAGGTGTCTATAATAGGCAAAATAGTCTTTGGTTTTGAGAACTGCTCAACTAATTTCCTTTCATTTAGGAGTTTGGTTTCTAGCTCCTTAATGATTTCATCCTTTTTCTTAATTTCATTTATTTGGTCATTATTGATCTTAGTTAATATTGTTAACTTCGACCCCTGAAGACCAAGTTTCTGAGTATCCATCATGTGATGATACTCAAGACTTTTTAGTGATGTAATTTCTATAGCTTGTTCTTTAACAAGCTTCTTACTTTTGACTAAAGCAACTATCTGTTTACCAAACCTAAGTATGAGTTGCTTCTGTTCAGTCCCTGAGTTGATCACATGTGGATCAACCAGTAATTCACTTGAGTTTGCCTCATCTCCAGTCTCATAGACAGAAGTCTTAGTGCAGGAAGAGTTATCATAAACTATCTGAGAATTCTCACTGATGTGAGTTCCAGTTTCTGGATCATCAGTTATAGCCATCAGATTTATTTTCATGTCTTCTTCAGAGTCACCATAGGATGATAAAGTTTTGGAGTTATTTCCTTTGTAGATTGCTTTTCTGATGAACTCCTCCTCATATGAAAACAATCCCACATGTTCTTCTTCTGACTCAGTTGAATTAGAATCATTGTCAGACAAGGTCTTTGTCTTCTTAGCCATCAGACCTTTTTCTAATTTCTTATCCTTGAAGAACTTCCTTTCTTTTGAATTTTTATTGTCCTTTCTCTTTACCGGGCAATCAACAATGACATGCCCAGGCCTGTTACAACAAAAACAAATAACATCAGTCTTAGATTGTTTGTTCTGATTGGAGTCATACCTGATCACAGATTTGTCTCTGTGTTTGTCTTTGCTCTTGTGAGAACTAGAGCCAGAAGGTTTCCTATTATTACACTATTTTCTTCTTCTTAACATCTTCTTGAACTTCCTTGTAAATAAGGCAAGTTCATCATCTGATATCTCTTCTGAAGAAGAGCAAGGTCCAGTGCTATCTATCTCTTCATCTCTTCTAGGTGATGATGGAATTTCCCTTCTAGTTTTCTTGGAAGAGTTAGCTTTGAAGGCCAATGATTTAGACTAGGATGATTGTCTGGTAGTTTCTGCTTCAGTTTTTCTTGAATTGAGTTGAAACTCATGTGACATTAATTTCCCAAATAAGTCTTGGGGAAGCAGATTTCTCAGATTTCTCATTTCCCTTACTACACAAATCTTGATATCCCATTCTTTATTTAGGGATCTCAGGAACTTGTCATTCAGTTCATAGTTTGAGAAGTTTCTCCCATAGTTTCTCAAATTATTGACTATTCTAAAGAACTTTTTATATGTTTGTTAATAGAATCTGTCATTCCTTGTCTAAATGCTTCATATTACTGGTTAAGGAGTGACCTTCTGTCATCTCTCACCTCTACTGTACCTTTCATATACATTATCAAGGTATCCCACATTTCCTTAGAAGAATTACAGTGCACCAGATTCTGAAATATGGAGTTGTCAATAGCACTCACTATTATGTTATGTGCACTTTTGTCCATAGTAGCAAGTATGACCTCATCCTTTATCATTTCTGATAATGTCTTGGGAGTTTGAATATTTGCATCTAGGACAGATGATTTCATGGGAACATATGGTCCATCTTGAATTGTAACAAAGATTCTTGGGTTTGAAGCTTTCATGAACAGTCTTACTCTTTATTTCCAGATAGCAAAATTGTCCTTAGTGCAGATGGGCAATTTCATGGAACTGAATTCTCTATTTGATTCAGAAGCCATAGGTCAGATAACCATCAACTACCCTTAGGATCTTTTCTAGACTGCTAGGTCTATCTTTGGATAACCTCCCTCTGATACCTCTTGAAAGTCAAGCCTATGGGTAGAAAGTCACCTAGGGGGTGAATAGGTGACCTATTAAAATTCTTTGTAGTTCTTTTTGACTTTAGCAACGTGCCCTAATGCAATTCAGAATATAAGTTGTACCTAGCATAAATAATAGAACAACAAGAATTGATCACAGCATACACAGCAAAGAACACAGCACACAGCACAAGGGACACAACAAGTTTATAGTGGTTCCCATATCTAGGGTACATCCACTTTCCCCCTTCTTCCTCACTAGCAATGTGCTAGATAAGGTTATAGCTCCTCCTTCACAACTCAGATCCTCAGATCCTATAAAGCTCAGTTTCTCTCCAAGAAACCTACACTCAGACCCACTGGTCCTACCTCAGAGATATCTCAATCTCCTACCTCACAGATCTCCTCAATCTCCTACCTCAGCCTTTATAGACTAGGCCTACAATCTTAGTGATTTACCCCAAATCACCTACCTCAGATTCACTCAGAATCCTACCTCGGCCTTTATAGATTAGGCTTATAAAACTCAGAGAACAAGATCTTCTACCCACTCAGATCTCTAGGAGATCTTATAATGAAATTTGATAAAATAAATTACAAAAAAAAACATGTTATCTGTTGGATCTTTGTGTACAGATCTTTTCACTCAGCTACAATTTGATTTCTTCTTGATAGATCAGCTGGCTGAATATAATTTCTTCTGAATCAACAACTTCTTGATGAAGATCAGATTGAATAGTTTGAAGATGCTGATGAACAGATCACTTAATCCCCAAATCAACCTAAGAAAAGGGATTTGAAGACTTTCTTAAAGATCAACTTCTTCTCCTCTTTCTACTTCTTGATTTGTCTTTTAGAATAGAGAGACTGATGAATAGAATAGAATCGGTATTCATGTCTTATTCTAAAGGCAGCACCTCCTATTTATAGAAATCTCAGACGGCTTGGAATAGTATTGATGACATCAGCAACTGCCAGCAAATCCTTCCTTGATCTGTCTTTATAGAAGTGAAGCCTTCCAGTGTCGACCAGAATGATCTGACTAGTCTTGACCAGATTGATATTGACTCAGCACATTCTGTCATATAAGCGTTGAAGTAGACAAGTTGTCTCGAAATCTGTGTTGAGACATCTTTGACAAACTCAACACTTCCATACTTAGAATAGTTTTCATCCATAACAGAAAGTGTTGAAATTGTATAGTTGTGTCGACACATCTGTTATTTGTGTTGACACACCTATTTTCTGTATCGACATATCTTAGTTCTGCCTTGTGTCGAGACAGAAGTATTGTCTCGACACATCTGTTATTTGTGTCGACACATCTGTTATCTGTATCGACATATCTTAGTTCTGCCTTGTGTAGAGACAGAAGTATTGTCTCGACACATCTGTTATTTGTGTCGACACATCTGTTATCTGTGTTGACTGCTGATCTACCTTGTGTCGAGATAGTTAGGTAGTCTCGACACATGCTGTCTCAACACTTTGACTTAGAATAATTTCTTTAGTTTTTAACCTGCACATGTAAACTTAGCATACATCAAATACACCTTTGGGTATATCATTGAGTTGTCAATGGGACTTCTCCAGATCAGGTACACTGTTCCCAATGTACCCAACAGAGTGGTCAAAACAAATTTGCATAATTATCTATAGAAGTTATTCACAAATTATGATATTTACAAAAATGCCACTAGTCATCAAATATCATATCTACCCATCCAAAAATGCTACGAAAATTTACAAAGATCCATAGTACTTAAATAATGATCTAGTAAAAATTTCGTAATTATCTAAGTCATATTTGTCACCTTTTTAATCACAACATCTAAGGGCATAATTGTAATTTGTACTTTTCTTCACATGAAATAAATTCCACTAAATTTTCCAGAGTATTAAAATAAAATTTTAGGGCTTGTGACAGAGATCCAAAATTTTCCAAGTTAAGTTACCCCTATTTCCTATTGTGACATAAATATGTGCTATATTTAAAATAAATTAAAACCTTAGGATTTTTTATTCCAAAAATCATAACTTCACCATGGATGATGCATTTCATCTCCATAAACTCCTGCCATATTTTATTGACATGCAATGAGCCAAATGGGCTTAATTCTTCATTTTCATCTTTTTACTAAAGGCACACCAAATATACCTATACCTTCAACTTGCAAGTTGGATCCTCCAACATGCAGAGGTCCAAATGACCCTTAATTTCTGTCATGGTCCTTAAATGACCTCATAGTCATGCCACCCAAATTTGGGGTTATTTGGAGTTGTAAAACTCTCTAAATCCATTAATTTGATAAATCCAATAATGGAATAAAACTATAGAACAAATGTTCTCCTAAAAATCTAATTTTTTGGCACAAGCTTGGTCTAGTATATTCACATGAATGCCCCATATTTTATCACATTTGGAGTGGTCATCTATCATATATACTTATTTTAATTTCTGCCCTAGGCTAGGAGCAATCCTAGAAAAATATACCTATAAGGAGATAAAGTGCTCCAAATGACTTTATTAAGGCGCCTAATTAAAGGTAAGCCAATGGCCTACAATTTTTATATTGGAAACTTTTTTTGAATCTGCCTCTAAAGAGCCTAATTTTAACATGCATGTCACTGTATAAAGTGTGACAGAATATTAATTATACTATAGTTTAATATATACATAAAAATCAATGGGAACTTGTCATCGTCCCCAGCCAACCAACGACCGAGATCAATCGGACCTATACAACTTCAAACTACAACTCTGACCACTTGGGCCACCACCATTGTCGGCTATCATCACCACCACCTCTATTGAGTTTGTGGCTCGCATTTCCCGGCGACATGGCCGCCGAAGGTGGCTCCTCTAGTAAACCCAAGCAAGAAGAAAAGCTAGATAAATTTCCACTTTTCACTCATGGTATCGGGCTCAATTGAGCTTGATGTCTCTCTTAGTTGATCTACAAAGCTAGCACGGGGGGAGGAAAGGAGAAACGGACCTGGAGATGGGCTTGGCAGCGGGTGTGGTGGAGGTGCGCTATGGCCGACAACCTCTCCAGCGAGCTTGCTCCTAAACTCATTTCTCCACCTAAATCCTTGATCCAAATATCAAATTCCACTCCTCTATGCTCACTGAAGGTGATGATGAGGTCGATTTTGGCTGGAGGTGGTTGTATAATGAGATGCCATTATGGTGTGGTCGGCCATGAGCATAGGATGCTCCTCCTTGTTGCCATGTGTCCACCACCCATAAAATTCAGCTGGGAATGACTGTATGGGCTCAAAAATAAGGTTGGGCAGGGAGTAGGGGGGCCAAGTGGCCTTCATCCCTCATTTCCCTCTTCTCTCTCTTGAATTTGGGGAAAATGACCCAAATGCCCCCATACATGTCATCTCTCTCCAAAACTAGAGGACATGGATTGTCATTGGGCATGTGGGTTGTTGAATGGGCCATGGCCCATGGACTTAGCCCATTGGGATTGGGCTTAGTTCCTTAATTCCCCGTTTTGGCTTAATGTTGACCACGGTTGACTTTATGGTTGACTTGGTCAATTTGATGAGTGGGATGGCCTCACTTGATGGTCATGAGTCCTATGACACCACTAAATATTGGTTGGGCTATGGTGATGCCCCAATTAGGCTAGTTGAACCCATGTATATGATTTTGAACAAATTAGGGTTAAGGTTGACTTTAGTCAAATTGGCTCAATGGGTGACCATGTGATGGGGCTTTATGATCCAATGCACTCCAATTAGGATTTGGAGTTTAGTGGTGGGATTAATTTGACCATGAGATGCCTAATTGGGCCAATTAGGGTTGAGTTGACCTATGTTGACCTAAAGAGGCACTTTGATCAATTTGGGTAATTTGGTGACTCTATGATGGGGCTTTTGGGTCACCTAGGTTTTCTTTAGGGTTAAGGACATAGTGATGTGGTCAATTTGTACTTGTGGTTTCAATTTGGACTAGATTGACCTAAGTTGAACACTATAGTGGGCCCCATGTGAGTTCATCCTAACTCATTGGGTTCTAAGGTCACTACCTAACCTAACCCATCACACTCACCACACGTCCTACCCTAATGCATTTGTTAAGGGGGTCTAGAAACCAGGGATGTTACATTGCCCTTGGTGAAATTTATTTTTGATTCTGAATTTACTTAAAAAGCTTATTCACCTGCCCCTCTAAGGTTGGCCACCAGATCCAACAAGTTGTATTAGAGCCAGGTTACTTTGAAAAAGGATTAAAATCCTGAAGTAGATGGTCAATGCTAATCACGCATTTCTTGAGGGACAAGGAGTAATTAGGCCACCTTTTTTATGGGGAGTGATTATAGCCACTGGAAAACATGCATGAAAATATTCTTAATGACGCAGAGCATAGACGTTTGGGCCATGGTAGAAACGAAATACACTGCACCCACTATAACTGTATCTGATCAAATTATGGAAAAACCTTGTGATAAATGGGATGACACAGATAAGCTGAGGTATACTAACAATGCCAAGGTCATGAACTCTTTATTTTGTGCATTAAATAAGACTGAATTTAATTGAATTTGTAATTGTGAAACTACTTATGATATTTGGCGTTTACTTGAACTGACTCATGAAGGTACCTCGTATGAAGGGAATCAAAGTTGTTTTGTCTGGAGTCTGAATATGAACAGTTCTAGAAGGAGATCGATGAGGAGGTGGATATCATGTACACTCGCTTCACAAAGATCATCAATGCCTCTGGATCTCTCGAAAAGATTTTCTCAAATGGGGACTTAGTTAGGAAGATCCCACGGTCTTTTCCTCCACGATTCTATTGGGAATATTGCCCTTTAATGTTCCCTGAATTTGAAGAGGCATCACCATCAATACTAAGTGCATAATTGTATTTGATGCATGCCTAAGTTCAGTGTATATAGGTTGTCTACTATACCTTGATTATACAGGATGTTAGGGTCATAATACTAGTTGGACTAAAGACAAGATGCTGGCAAAGCAGAAATATGGCTAAGTCTAGAAGCATTGAGTGAAGGAAGTTCACTCGATGCAGGAAGAGCAAAAGCATTGAGAGAACTACATACAGTCAAAGCCGCAATGTTATTGATTGGAAATCTGGCTATGTCCAGATGTGTTGAGTGAAGGCAGTTTACTCAACCCAAACTCAACTGGAAATCTGGCCAAGTCCAGAAGCGTTGAGTGAAGGCAGTTCACTCAATGCAAACTCAACAAGATATCTGGCTAAGGACAGAAGTGTTGAATGAAGGCAGTTCACTCAATACCTCAATCAAGAAGACTGGTTACTAGACAGATAAAAAATCCATTAAGTCCAGAAGTGTTGAGTGAGCTCACCTCACTCAATGCCAGAAGAGCATAAACATTGACAGAAGCTCAAGCAGTTAAAGCCTCAAAAAGAGTATACATAAAATCTATCTAAGTCCAGAAGTGTTGATTGAAGGTTGTTCACTCAACGCCTACTCAACAGACAATTCGTCTAAGTCCAGAAGCGTTGAGTGAAGGTTGTTCACTCAATAGAAAGATCAACTATGTCCAGAAGCGTCGAGTGATAAAGTCTCACTCGACGTATAAGCTGTCAGACTACAAAAGTCTATTTGTGTTGAGTGATGAAGGCCCACTCAACGCACTCAATGCTTTGGATGCAGAATTCTACAAGTACTTTTGTGTTAAGTGACAAGGCTTCACTCAACGCCTGAGAAGTCTGTCTAGATTTTTCTAAGTCCAAAAGCCCTGAGTCATGCTGACGTTAGCAGAAATTCCAAATCACGGGTTTTTGGCTTGCTAGAAGACAAAAGGCGATGTTTGCCTTTAGTACAGCTTTAAATGCAAAAGTGATGGAGCAGTTGCTATTTCCGGCCAGTTCTACTGCGGAAAGAGCTGTTTGACGGCGGGATGCAAAAGTAGAGTATAGGGGAAAGAAGAAAGGAGCTTGAAAAGAGAAAAGAAAACGAGAACCATCTGGTCATCTTCTTCCTCGACAAAGTTGCAGAGCTTGAAGAACTTGCTCTCACTATTGGTCTGAAAAGTTCAGACAATTAGCTGTTGAAAGTCACATATTCAACAGCAAGTTCAGGAACTTCACTCTCTGAGTTAGAAGGAGGAGCAGAGCAAGCCTAAGCTGCTTTTCATCTTCAAGTTAACTGCACTCAACTCATATACTCAAAAGGCTTGAATAAATAGTGCTTTGTAAGGTATTTCACAACACAAGCAGAATAACCTTGAATATCTATTCTTGGTGCTGTGAAGAAGATAGGACCTAGTCTTTCTCAGTTCAAGAAGAAGAAGACTCGGAGGACTATTTCTCTAGAGTCAAAGTTAAGGCTGAGTTCAATCAGTCCAGGAAGTTAGACTCAAAAAATCATTTCTCTTGAGTCATATCATCATCAACAACTTATATTTTTTATAGGATCTTAATTGATCTGAGTTGTAAGCCTGAATATATAAAGGCTGAGGTAAGATCCTTCTATAGATCTGAGGTAGGATCCTTCTGTGAATCGAAGTTATGGCATGTATATCTGAGCTGTAGGAGATTCATTCTCTGAGGTAGCATCCTGTGTTGGATCTGAGTGTAGGGCTATCCTCCTAGCCTGAGTGTAGGACTTTGGTTAAAGTCTGAGGTAGGTGATCTGGTATAGATTACTGAGCTGTAGGAGATTATATCTCTGCGTGTAGGACCTTGGGACTAAGGTGGGACTTGGAGGAGTCTTAGAGATCTTGAGGTATCTGTGTTGTAAGCTCAATGAGCTAAGATTAGAGAAGTTGGCCTTATCTAACACACTGTTAGAAAGGTGGGAGGGACAGTGGATGTACCCATACCTTGGGAACCACTATAAATAATTGTTTGTTGTTGTGTGTTCTTGAAAGCTAACTTAAAATTAATTCACAACACAACAAAGCAAAAAGAATGTCTTAAAAAGACACAAAAACCTATTCACCCCCCCCCCCCCCTTTAAGTGTTTAGTTACTCTTGAAACAAAGACTTTCAAGTGGTATCAGAGGGATGTTGTTCAAAAAGGACTTAACAGTCTGAACAGATCTCTAAGGGTAGCTATGGATTATCCTTATGGGTTCAAGAGAGAACCCTAAGGAGTTATTCTCCGTGAAGCTTCCAATCTATAGAAAAGAAAATTTGGGTATTTGGAAAGAGAGGGTCGGGTTGTTTATGGATGCCTCGGGCCCAAGGATCTTCATCACAATACAGGAAGGACCCTTCATCCTCATGAATATTTCTGTCCTAGATGTTGTTGGATCGTGAGGCGCCCTTAGAGGGGGGATGAATAAGGGTTATCTCTAATTTTTTTTCTTTTAGTCTAATTTTTGAGTGAAATAATAACAGAATTCAAAATCAAATATCTCCTAATCAATTATGAATACTTAGTAAATCTGAAGAACACAAATGACTATAGTTTATATAAACTATTTCAAACAAAGTACAAAGATTCTCTATAAAGCTAGTGATCAAGGCTATGAAAAATAAACTCCTTTTGATTTCACTGGTCCTTCTACCAAGAAATGGTTGTCTATAGTATATCTCTCCCTAGATCTTACTACTAGCCTCCCCCTAGATCTCACCATGATCTAGTCATTGCACACAAGGCGAAAAAAACTCCATAAGTCATACAAGGACATAGACACCACGCACAAGGCGATGATTTCCTCCTAAGCCACACACGGACTTAGACGCCACGCACAAGGCAGCGATTTCCTCTACCGATTACAATGAAGAAATAAAGAATTATAATGAATAAATTTCAAAATGAAAAATCTCTCTAAATGAAGCACTGAAGGTGCCGATGAATTCTTGATACGGTTGCTTGAGATGTTGTGTACAAATCGTTGCACCTTCGCTCTTAAACCTTCTTGGAAGATGGAGTTTTTCTGGATACTTGAGCTCTCTAGATAGGATGCACGGGAAGGAACACTACAGAATCTAAAAGTCGTGATCTCCACAAAAAATGAGCTGTATATATGTTTTGGCGATATTGCTAGCGATACTGGATATCGCCTGCCAGCGATATCCTATTAGGCTGCCACGTGTCCCATGGATTTGAAACTCTTACAAGATGAATCGGTCGTGGCCAATCATGCGCTATCGCCTGAACAATATCGATATCATCCAGCGATATCGATGTTAATTGAAAATCATGGAGATCGTGCGGTATCTGTTCTGCGAGTTATCGCCAGGTGGCGATATCACCTTATCTTTTCTTTATAATCCTGAATACAAGCAAAAAAATGATTTGAGTGTTAGACTTATTATATCTGCACATCATAAACACACGATAATTAAATACAAACAAGATTTTTTATTAGCGAACCAAGAAATATGGAACGCATGCTCCAATAATCTCCCCCTTTTGATAATAACAAATCAACTTAGAAAGAAATCATGAATGACCTATGACGCGTTAGTAAATGTGATGAGCAAGACTAAGTATTTGTATGTGCACAAAAACTGCGCTTGGATGTTACTCTCCCCCTATATGTGTACTCCCCCTAAATAGAGCAGTGTAATTTGTATTGAAGTAAAATGTTGGTGTTGGTGTTGGTGTGACTGAAAGGTTTAAATTGAATGAATGATTTCTCAGAAATTTCTCCCTCATTTTGTATTATCAAAAGAAATGTGTGAACGAAACTTGTGAGTAAAAACACGGAAAATGGTTAAGTAGAATAAGAGAAACAATGTGTATAGAGGGTATGCGTAAGAAAAATAGGCCAATATAACAAGTGAAAAACAGGTGTAGTACATGTGAAACAATGTATTTGAAACGATGAGTGTGAGTGAACACGAACATTGATGAACTCATATAGTTATATCGTTGTTATATACACTAGTTAACATAATTAGAATCATTAACGGTCCAATTCTCATGAGAAGAAATGTTAGAGATGATAATGCAGAGTACAAGTGAAAGTTAGAGGAAAATGTCATATGTAGGAACTTAAAATGTACATGAACACGAAAATGTTAAAAAACCAAACCAAGAAATATACACAATTAACCATACTTGTACCCAAGAACTCATAGCACAAATAGTAAATGAATATGCATATAAAAATTACACAAGACACTTTACAATTTTGTCCAAGGTGCTCAACCTCACAATGCTTATGAAGACTTATCAGGAGGGTGAGTAGTGCTTAGTGGAGGTTCCTTGTCAGCCTTTTTTTTATTTTTTTTGTTTGTATTTTTGTATTTTTCCTTTTGGCTTGACACGGGATTCCGAATTCACTTGTGTGGCAATATATGATAAGTAAATATGAATTGTGCAAAGAAAATAAGGATAAAGCAACAGTTTTATCATGACTTTTCAGTGGTTATTGTAGAACACTCACAATTCATATAGGCATTAAGAGTAAATACATATGAAAATTTTCACAATTGTGTGTGAGAGAACATTATCTTAAATAAAATATTTCTCAGACTTAGAGGCATGCAAAAATAATTTCTCAATTAAAATACTCTAGAAGAGTTGTATATACAAAACGATAATAAAAGTTTGAATATGACACAATGTTTGAGGTAACCCAATATAATAGAATATATATTGTATAATGCCTAAACACGATAAAGGAAGACTATGGTGCAGTCATAACAATATGATGACAAAAAATAAAACATTAGAAATTTCGAGCTATCGCCAGGTGATAGCGGATATCGCCGATCGGCGATAGCACAGAATTATAAATAATGTCAGATCAGGAGTCAAAGCACCGTTTGGAGAACTTTTTCCTGAAGCCCTCAAGTGAAATACGGACCCAACGTCGGTGAAACCTCCAAATTAAGGTATGATTAGGATTTTTTGTTTCCTTTCTTTGGGATTTGATGATTCAAATGTATGGAGAGTAGATTTCATGAAATTTTAGGGGAAACTTTTCAGATTTTAGGTTGTTTTGCTAGGATTATGTATAAGTATAAAAAGTTAAGTTTTTGGTAAAGTGGGCATAGTTTCATGAGATAGGTGTAGTGTAACCTTAGATCTAGGAAGATGAAGTATATAAAAGCATAGATCTAAACCTTTTAATGATGGATTGCTTAACAAAAATGAAACTTTGGGGAAGGAGATGAAGAATAGTAAAAAAATGTGTTTTTAAAATTTGTAAAGTCAACCCGTGAATAAGTGATTTTTGTTGAATATCTAGGATGTAGGAATGTTGATTTAAGATAATGCATGTTAAAATTATAGATTGAATGAATTTTGATATTGCAGGCGATAGTCACTGTCGCCCGACGATATCGTTGCACTTTCTAAAACCATGTTTTATTACTGTTTGCAGGTATGGCTTCAAGTTCTAAGGCCAGGAGGAGTACAGACAGTGACACACACTCCACGTATTAAACATTTCCTGGTATCGAAAATGCAAACATCGATGTGGGGACAGTGATTGAATTTGATAAAGTACATCATGCACACATACACGACCTATTTATAATGGCAGGTATAATGTTAGTTATACTGCCAGACATGTTTTCTTCAGTTTTAATTAGGGAATTTTACAACCACTTAAGAGATCCGAATTTTACTGAATTGAATGGCCGAGTTAGATCTAAAATCCAAGGACAAACTATTGAAATAACTCACCATGACTTAAGAGATGAGTTTGGGCTTATAGAGCGTGACTATGTGCTTGATGTAGTGGAAAACTATGGAAAGATGGAGTTTGGACTTCATTGAATATGGTTTTACATGGAAATTCCATGAAAAACCTAATCCAGTCCATGGCCACACTCACCCCGGATGCACGTTTAGTGCAGGATATTCTGATATAAATGATTATGCTCAAATCCGGGGACACTAGAAAAATAATGGCTCAATTGAGTTATGTGACATACAGGATCCTGGAGAGGGAGACGTTTGACGTAGCGGACTTGATTTTATCCATTATTTGGTACACGTATAAACTGAAGAATCCAATGTAGAAAAAAACTCAATACACTACCGATGGGTGCAATCATCCAACGAATACTGTATAAGAAATACAGGTGGATCGACAAGGAATTATACTTTGATGATTGTGCACCTACAGTGTTCTATACGGGTGCCACTCATACTAGTGTTTGTGCATCACGAGGTGGATCCTTACGGAGTAGTGAACCTTCATCAGGTATCAGAAAACCACCACTACCAAGAGGTGGATCACTATGAGAAGGATTGGATGACTTGCGAGAGTCAATCAAGGAACATTAGCGAGAAGTGAAAAAGCACCATACTGGAATGCATAAATTTATTAAATTTCTAACAAAGAGTCTCAAGCTGAAGCCAACTCTGGCAGAGGAGGCAAAGTGGGAAAATCCTTTCATGGAGCCTCCACGACAGTCAATACACTGATCTTATCAAACACGGAGCAGCGGTCAAAGCTCCATTGAAGACTAGGAGGAAACCAATGTTGGGGATAGCAGAGACTTCTGATAGTTTGGACAGAAAAATGACTACTAGAAGATATCGCCATACAACATCTAGTATCGCCAGGCGATATTGAATCTCATTTTATTTCCTGTTTCAGTGATGAACAAGTATTCTAATAATTTTAATAGACTATTATGTGACATTTTTGTGTGTTGTTCAGAATAATTATGATGAGAATTGCTTGTTATTTTAATCTTAATTTTTGTTAATTATATATTTTTTAATTAAAATTTTTTGTCATAATATTTATGTTAAGTCATCAGCTTGAAATGTCTAGGATTCATAATTCTAGTCTTAGCATTGAAAAAAGGGAATTTGGAAGTGGTTTTGTGAAATTTTCCGCATACTGTGAATCTGTGCTTATAAAATTAACCTTTGCTGAAATTTTTTATATGGTCTCTAATGAAATGATGGCAAACATTTATATGTTTGGATCTAGAATGATGAACTGGATTATTAGTTAAATCAATTGCACTTTTATTGTCACACTTAAATTTTATAGTTTCTTTATGTATTCCAAAGTCTTCTAAAGTTTGTTTCATCCAAAAAGCTTGTTCATAACAACTACCTAGTGCAATGTATTTGACCTCGGTAGTGGATAGGGAAATAGAATTTTGTTTCCTACTTGACCACGAAATAAGTGATGGGCCTAGAAAGTGACAGGTGCCACTAGTGCTTTTACGATCTAATGAACATCCAACATAATCGAAATCAGAATAACCATGCAAAATGAAAATATAGTTATGTGGATACCACAAACCTATTTTAGAAGTACTAATAAGATATCTAAAAATACGTTTAACCGCTTTTAAATGTGATTCTTTAGGATTTGCCTGAAATCTAGCACATAAACAAACTGCAAACATAATATCAGGTCTAGATGCGGTTAAATACAAAAGTGATCCTATCATCCCTCTATATAATGTCTGATCAATAGATAGTCCACTTTCATCTTTTCCTAGTTTCAAAGAAACACTCATAGGGGTATTTGCTTGCTTTAGATCTTCAAATCCAAATCTTATTTAAACATCATGAATATATTTAGATTGACAAATAAAAATACCATCGTGTCTTTGTGTAATTTGAAAACCAATAAAGTAAGTAAGTTCTCTTACCATGCTCATTTCAAACTCATTTTTCATAATATTTACTACATTATCACATAACTCTTCATTAGTGGCTCCAAAATTAATGTCATCAACATAAATTTGTAAAACTATTAAATCATCATGAACATGCTTAATGAAGAGTGTACAATCAGCACTACCCATTTTGTAATCATTTTTTTAACAAATATAAAGTCAATCTATCATATCATGCTTGAGGTTCTTGCTTTAAACCATAAAGGGTTTTTTCTAATTTATATACATGATCAGGAAATTTTTCATTAACAAAGCCTGGAGGTTATTCTACATAAACCTCTTCCTTAATATACCCGTTAAGAAAAGTAGTTTTTACATCCATTTGAAACAATTTAAATCTTTTAAAGCTAGCAAATGTAAGAAAAATTCCAACTGCTTCTAAACGTGTTACGGGTGCAAAAGTTTCATCAAAATCTATCCCCTCTATTTGAGAATATCCTTTTGCTACAAGTCTAGCTTTGTTTCTAATGACCCTAGATTCACTATCCATTTTATTATTAAAATCCACTTAACACCTACAACAGGATGATTTGAAGGTCTTTCTACAAGTTTCCAAACTTTATTATGTTCAAATTAACTAAGTTCTCCATTCATAGCTAAAAACCAAGAATAATCATTTAAAGTGGTTTGCAAATCTTTTGGTTCTATATCAGATATAAAATAAAGGTTTGAAAATAAATCATGTAAAGATGAACGAGTACTTACTCCTCTTGATGGTTCTCTAATGACCAAATCTTGCAGATGATCTTTTGAAAATCTCAGTTCACTTGGAGGCACATATTCTACCACTTCTACTTCTAGTCTACAACTTGAAAAATCAAGTTTTAGAAGATTCTTTGAATGTAGACTTTGATGAATCATCTGTTGGATCCCTACTTGGATTTGTGTTAGGTTCACTAATTTAGGCTGAGTCTGACCCACCTTGTATAGCCAGGGTCAAGTCTAGTAGTCCTAGAGTGTAGGCTAAGTCATTAAGTTCAACCTTCTTGGACCAGCCAGCAGAGGACCTCAGAAAACTCAGACTTAGACGTTTTCAGAAAATAAGTTTGATTAGTTTGAAGTTCTTCAAACTCAGCTCGACGATCATCGATCTCAGATCGACGAACTCAGAGTTATTTCTCTGAGCTGAGCTCGACGATATTCGAGCTCAGGTCGATGATTAGTTTTCTTCAGACAGAATCTCAGCTCGACGAACTCAGAGTGCAGTTTTGGTAAGCCATTCTCAGTACGCAGTTCGCAGAGATCAGGTCGACGAACTAGAATTCTTAGGTCAATGATCTTGGATCTCAGGTCGACGAATTCTATTCAGTGATCGACGATATCTATCCAGTTCCAGAATGAGAAGTTTTCTTCCTTCTATTCCTTTATTTATATATTAATAGCAGTATTATTCCTGAGTAATTAATGCTTATATTCCTCTGAATATAGTCGTTATTGGCAGCATTAATCATGGTATTCATCAGGATATTTACTTGCTTATTTTATTAAGGGGCAGTTGGGGAACTCATTAATGATATATTCCAGTCGTTTGTATTCTCCAGATCAGCCAGCAATTAAGGCAGTAATTCAAATTTCAAAGGAGAAATTATTGACTGTGAATATATAAAAAAAGAATTTTTTCTTTTAGACAAGAACACAGAAGGAACCACGAGAACTTACAGAGAAAATATACAAAAATGAGATAGATTAATCTTTCAAAACTCTCTCTCTCACAATACAGAAAATTCTCTGTGTTTCACCTTGTCATGTCTGAAGACAGAAGAAGAACAATCATCACAATCAAGAGTCTTCTTCAAGCTTCACTTCCAAGAACAATCAGGAAACAAAGATTTATTTAGTCAGAAAAGTTCCAGGACTTCTTTCAGATAAGGCTGAAGACCTACACCCTGAAGCAAAGCTCCAGTCTTCCTGAACTATCAACATCTCAGGGGGAGCTTTGTCAACATCAAAGATCCACTAGTCTTCTCTGTTGATTAGAGAAAGAGAAGACATAATCACCTCCTCTCACCTCTTATAAAAGGGTTTTAACTCCCTTCAAAAGTTAGCTCTTGGTTGTCAAGTCTCCTGATCAAAAGACTTGAGTTGGTTTTTGGGCACCTGATCAAAAGCCTAAAGGGTTGCAATATATCCCTGTAAATAGATATTGTGGTGGCAGACACCTGATCAAAATATGCTAGTGGATTCCTACCAGGGTGGTAGAAGAGTGGATGTACCCAAGTTTAGGGGAACCACTATAAAATTTCATGTGTTGTCTGGTTACTTATTTATTGTTTTTGTTCTTGCTGTGGCTGTGATAGTTAGAATAGTTTAGCTTGTTTTTCCATCTATTATTATATTTGGGATCACTTATTTTCACTCTAATATAAATCTAAAAACTGCCAAGAATATTTAATACTCTATTCACCCCCCCCCCTTTAAAGTAAGCCATATCTAACCCCTCCTTTCATCATCAATGATTAATAGTGAGATGCCTAGATCTTCTAGATCTGCAGGTGTAGAGTTAAAGATGAATAAACGAACCATCAAGGACACTTCTCTAACTACCCTAGAAGAAGATGACGGTATGTACATTCCTGAAGAAGGACAAAGTACACAGGAGATGGCTGAAGACTAGTAAGATCCAGCCACTGAAGTTCATAGTGTTGAAGTAAGAATGCCTCCTGCAGTCAGGCATTTAAGGGATCGTCCCAAAAATCAGATCATAGGAGATGCTAGCCATGGGGTAACAACAAGGAGCAGAAGCCTTGACATTGCAATGTACTCCAACTTTCTATCTCAAGTTGACCCTAAAAGGTTTGAAGATGCCAGCATAGACCCAATTTGGACTGTGGTAATGCAAGAAGAACTGAACCAGTTCAAGAGATGTAAGGTCTGGGAGCTAGTTCCCAGACTATAAGGACATAACATCATAGGAACCAAGTGAATCTACAAGAATAAGCTTGATTAAAATGGTGTTATAATAAATAATAAAGCTAGACTGGTGGTCAAGGGATACAAACAAGAGTAAGATATTGATTTTGATCAAACCTTTGCACCATTAGTTAGATTAGAAGCCATAAGACTATTCCTTGTATATGCTATACATAATGGATTCAAAGTCTACCAAATGGATGTGAAGTCAGCCTTGCTAAATGGTGACCTAAAAGAAGAGGTCTATATTGAGCAGCCCTCAAGTTTTGTTAATTCTAACTTTCCTGATTATGTTTTTGGGCTTAGAAAAGCTTTATATGGGTTGAAGCAAGCCCCTAGGAATGGTATGAAACCATGTCTAGCTTTCTCATTGAGAACAAATTCTCAAGGAGAAAGATAGACAAGGCATTATTCCTAAGGGAAGTTAAGGGTAAGATCATTCTAGTCCAAATTTATGTAGATGACATAATATTTGGGTCTACTAATGATGGCCTTTGCAAAAAGTTTGACAAAATTATGCAAGGAAAGTTTGAGATGAGCAGTATGGGTGAACTCAAGTATTTCTTGGGCCTCCAAGTTAGACCATCAGAGGATGGTCTATCCATCTCTCAATCTAAGTTCACCCAGGAGTTGATTAAAAAATTTGGAATGGAGAGTGCCTCCATAATAAAAACTACTATAGGGTCAAGTGTGTCAATAGACAATGATGAAACTGGGAAACATGTTGATGAAACTTTGTATAGAGGCATAATTGGCTCCCTCCTCTACCTTACTGCTGGTAGGCAAGACATTATGTATAATACATGTGTTTGTGCTAGATACAAGGCTAGACCTAAGGAATCTCATTATTCTGCAGCTAAAAGAATTTTGAGATATCTCAAGGGCACACCTGATCTTGTTCTGCAGTACCCTCAGAATAATGACTTTGAACTAACTGGGTATTCAGATGCAGACTTTACAGGTTGCAGAGAAGATAGGAAAAGCACCTCTGGCACCTATCAGTTTTTAGGAGGGAGATTGGTCTCTTGGAGCAGCAAGAAGCGAACAAGTGTTCCTATCTCAGCAGCTAAATCATAGTACATCTCAGTTGGAAGTTGTTGTGCTCAGCTACTATGGATCTAGCATCATCTCCAGGATTACAATCTAAAGATAAGCAGAACTCCAATGTTTTGTGATTCTACTAGTGCAATGTCTATTGCTAGGAATCCTGTTTATCATAGCAGAACTAATCATATAGAGATTAGGTATCATTTCATTAGAGAGCATGTGGAATGTGAGGACGTCATTCTTTAGTTTGTCTCTACAGACAAGCAAGTGGCTGATCTTTTCACCAAGCCACTAGATGAAGCCAAGTTCAACACCTTCAAATTTGAATTGGGTATGATGAACTTAGTATAGCTTCAGTAGCTCTTCATGCATTTTTGTTGCAGTTAGTATTAATCCCTACAGGATAACAAAGAAGTTATAGACTGAGAAGAGAGATACTCTTACTGAGGGGGGGCAAGTTCAGTCTGATATTAGGAATAATGTTGAGGTTAAGGGGGAGATTCACTCTGAACTCCCTCCTCAAGATATAGTGAGTCAAACAAAGACTTTCAGGTGAGTCAAATAAAGACTTTCAAGAGATAGTAGGAGTTGTTGTACACAACTTCTATGGATACAACATCAGCTAGAGAACTACAATCTCAAGGTAAGTCATCCACCCTTATAGTATGACTCATCAAGTGCAATTTCTATTGCTGAGAATCCTGTCTCACATAGTAGGACTAAGCTTATAGAAATTAGATATCATGTGGAGAGTGAAGAAATCTGCCTTGAATTTTTCCTCACTGACAATAAAGTTGTCGATACCTTCACTAAGTCATTGGATGAGGCTAAGTTCAATTCTTTCAAAATTGAATTAGAAATGCTTAATGTTCTAATATACATTACATATTTCAATTATATATCTACATGTCTATATCCTTGTTTTCAATTCATAATGTAGTCCATCTGCCTTATTGTTCAAGTATATCTTTAGCAAGGTTAGATGGATAGATAGTAGTTAATCACTTTAACTTACTAGGATAAACTTCAGTGAGATCAGCTGAATCAGTTGAGTAACATACAGTGTTTCTTCTAAGGATGAAGGTCATTGTATCCACCCTGTTGGTTGAGGAATAAACTCTTCCTGAGCATGATGGTCAAAAGGACCAAGAGTAAAGTTCACCCATGATCCTTTCTCCACCCTCAATAGATGAATGTCTATTAAAGAAGCCAGAAAGGGGGAGGAGAGCAATGAGAGTAATGACCTGACATGTCAATTCACTACTTTAACTTGACATGTTGAGCCAGAAAGGGGGAGGGGAATGTTTAATGGATCTTTTAAGTGGTATCAGGAGGGCAATAACTTGACATGTCAAGCCATTACATTGAACAAGCCTACAGGAGAGAGGGTGAGGAGAGAAATGACTTGACATATCAAGTCACTACATTAAACTAAGCTTACATTTGCTTATTTAATATGTTTTCTATATTAATACATCTTAGCATTGATGTGTGTTCTGCCTTCTTCAAATAGGGGGAGATTATTGGGAATATTTCCTTTCAATGTTCCCTGAATTTGAAGAGGCATCATCATCAATGCTAAGTACATAATTGTATTTGATACATGCCTAAGTTCATTGTATGAAAGTTATCACTATACCATGATTAGACAGGATGTCGAGGTCATAATTCTAGTTGGATTCAAGACAAGATGTGGGCAAAGAAAAAATCTGGCTAAGTCCAAAAGCATTGATTGAAGGCAATTCACTCGACGTAAGAAGGGCAAAAGCGTTGAGAGAACTACATATAGTCAAAGCCGCAATATTGCTGACTGAAAATCTGGCTAAGTCTAGAAGCATTGAGTAAAGGCATTTCACTCAACGCAAACTCAACTAGAAATCTGGCCAAGTCCAAAAGCATTGACTGAAGACAGTTCACTCAACGCAAACTCAACAAGATATTTGGCTAAGGAAAGAAGCATTGAGTGAAGGCAGTTCACTTAATGCCTCAATCAAGAAGACTGGTTACTAGACAGGCAGAAAATCCACTAAGTCTAGAAGCGTTGAGTGAGCTCACCTCACTCAATGCTATAAGAGCAGAAGCATGACAGAAGCTCAATAATTCAAAGCCTCAGAAAGAACAGGTCAAAAATCTATCTAAGTCAAGAAGCGTTGAGTGAAGGCTGTTCACTCAATGCCTACTCAACAAACAATTCGTCTAAGTCTAGAAGCATTGAGTGAAGGTTGTTCACTCAATGCCTACTCAATGGACAATTCAACTATGTCTAGAAGCGACGAGTGATGAAGGCTCAGTCGACGCATAAGCTGTTAGACTACAAAAGTCTATTTGCGTTGAGTGATGAAGGCTCACTCAATGCCTGGGATGCGGAATTTTGCTAAGTACTTTTGCATTGAGTGACAAGGCTTCACTCAACCACTGAGAAGTCTGTCCGTATTTTTATAAGTCCAGAAGCGTTGAGTCATACTGAAGTTAGCATAAATTCAAAATCACGGGTTTTGGCTTGCTAGAAGACAAAAGGCATTGCTTGCCTTTAGTATAGCTGTAAATGCAAAAGTGATGGAGCAGTTGCTATTTCTGGCCAGTCCTACTGAGCAAAAAGTCATTGGACGGCAGGATACAAAAGCAGAGTACAGAGGAAAGAAGAAAGGAGCTTGAAAAGAGAAAAGAAAAAGAGAACCATCTTGTCATCTTCTTCCTTGACAAAGTTGTAAAGCTTGACGAATTTGCTCTCACTGTTGGTCTGAAAAGTTCAAACAGTTAGCTGTTGAAAGTCACATCTTCAATGGCAAGTTCAGAAAGTTCACTT
Organism: Platanthera zijinensis; assembly: GCA_039513925.1. Classification (NCBI taxonomy): domain Eukaryota; kingdom Viridiplantae; phylum Streptophyta; class Magnoliopsida; order Asparagales; family Orchidaceae; genus Platanthera; species Platanthera zijinensis. The sequence continues at coordinate 176,922,760 of CM077088.1, forward strand.
TATGAGTTTGTTTATCTTCAAGTCTACTACACTCAACTCATGTACTGAAAAGGTTTGAAGAAACAGTGATCTGCAAGGTATTTCACAGCATAAGCAGAATAACCTTGAAGATCTTTTCTTGGTGCTGTTAAGAAGATAGGACTGAGTCTTTCTCAATTCAGGAAGAATAAGACTCAGAGGACTATTTCTTTGGAGTAAAATTTAGGTCTAAGTTCAATCAGTCTAGGAAGTTAGACTCAGAGAATCATTTCTTTGGAGTCATATCATCATCAACAACTTATATTTTCTGTAGGATCTTAATTGATCTGAGTTGTAAGCCCAATATATAAAGGCTAAGGTAGGATCCTTCTATGGATCTGAGGTAGGAATCTTCTGTGGATCTGAGGTAGGGCATGTGTGCCTGAGCTGTAGGAGATTCATTCTCTGAGGTAGGATCCTATGTTGGATCTGAGTGTAGGTCTATCCTCCTAGCCTTAGTGTAGGACTTTGGATAAAGTCAGAGGTAGGTGATCTGGTGCAGATTACTGAGATGTAGGAGATTATATCTATAAGTGTATGGCCTTGAGCCTGAGGTAGGACTTGGAGGAGTCTGAGAGATCCGGAGGGATCTGTGTTGTAAGCTCATTGAGCTGAGATTGAAGAAGTTGGCCTTGTCTAACACAATATTAGAAAGGTGGGAGGGATAGTGGATGTGCCCATACCTTGGGGAACCACCATAAATAATTTTGTGTTATTGTGTGTTCTTGAAAGCTAACTTAAAACTAATTCACAACACAACAAAGCAAAAAATTGTTATAAAAAGACACAAAACCATATTCACCCCCCCCCCCTCTAGGTGTTTAGATACTCTTGAAACAAAGACTTTTAGATTCAATCTGAAGGTGTCTTCCATTACTGAATCTCATGACATCAGTACTCTATAGATAGAGAGCCTCATTGGGAACCCGAAGATCCACGAGCTTGACCTGAAAATACAAGCCAAGTAGTATCCCAGGGAACAGAAAAAGAAGGCACTAGCACTAAAGTCGAGTAAGGAGAAAGAGGTGACTGAGAAGACTGATGATGAGGAGAGTCTGTATGCTCGTGGTTTCAAGAAGTTCATAAGGAACCCAAAGAGATGAGAAAAGTTTCAAAGGTTCATGAAGAATGACACGGTAGAGAAGAAGAGTGGAGAAAATCATCAAAGGTGGCAATGAGTGATAAAGAAGAATTTACCCCTTTGTGCTTCCACTGCCACAAATCTGGACACCTTAAGCATGACTGTCTTTAGCTTCTAAAGGAGGAAAGGGAAAGGAAGACTGATGAATTGTAAATATTCATACTTTTTAGTACTTTGTATAAGTAGTTTTAAGTTATTTTTGTAGTTTTTAGTTAATTTTCTTAAATAATTTATTTCTTTTTGTAAATACTCTTCTAAACTTAAGTTTATTTTATTTTCTGTAATTTTGCAGAAAAGTCGCAAAAATTTCAAGATACACGCCCATGTCAAATTGGTCATGCCCGTGACCTGGGCGTGTTACTTTGATTCCAGCAAAAATTTGCTTTCTACAAAGATCAGCCGCATGTAATGCCAGCCACTCGACGATCGTCGATCTCAGCTCGATGCTTTGCCAGCTTATTGTCGATATCAGCTCGACTCTTCACCAGCCTATCGTCGATCTCAGCTCGATGCTTCGTTAGCCTTTCATCGATCGTAGATCAACGATCTCAGCTCGACGCTTCACCAGCCTATCGTCGATCTCAACTCGACGCTTCGCCAATTGACTTAACGATCAACACTTAATGCCTCCAGCAAGTCAACGCTCGATACTTCGCCAGATCGACGTTCGACGATCTCAGCTCGATGTTCATCGAGCTTAACCTGATCGACTTTTCAATCAAATGCCAGATCGACATTTGTTGATCTCAGCCCGCCGAAACATTGTTAGTGCTTCTCCGCTCGACGAAATGCTCCCTGCGCTCGACGAGTTTTCCCCAGCCCCTGCACTCAACGCTTCCAGCAGCCACTCGACGTTCGACGAGCTCAACCATAATGCCGCTCGACGCTTTCTGTCGACACTCGATGCTTCTAGTGAAGTTGACCATAACGTGTCCCTTACTCGGTGCTTCCAGAACCAAGCCAGTCATAAGAATTTTGGCTTCCCTTGCACACCTGCGTGCCACCTCCTGTAATTTTTTACTTATAAATAGATCTTCTTTGTAAGATCAAATGTTCCCCTTTTTGAACCATTTTGCTTAGGGTAGGTGCTTCCTTGGTGTATTTCCAAGCTATATAAGGAGATTTTCTCTCCCTCTCTTTAGCTTTTGTTTTAGCTTTTTGTAATCCGTCTTTTTAGCTTAATAAAATTAGTATATTTTATCTCCTTATGTGTATTGGAATGCATCTGATTCCCCTCCTTAAGCAATCTTATTTGTTTTATCTTTGTTTTTGTTCTTTTTTAAAATGGGTGTGTGTGTGTCTGAGAATAACTTGTTATTTTTATGTTCATCTTCTTTATTTTACTCCCCCCTTTTAGCTTTTATGCTTTTTAATAGCTTTTTACATTCTTATAGATTTATAAAAATGGTTCTAAAAGTGGTGGTGTTTTTTTACTTTGTCTTTTTATTTTTGTAAAATGTTTTGTTCTTTTACTCTTTCTTCCACTTTTTAAGCATTTTTATAGAGTTATAAGAATGAATTAGTTGTTATTTTGATTTTTCAAACACTTTAATTTTGCTTTTATTTGAAAACCGTTTTGCTTCTTTAATTTTTATTTCTTCTTTTTATGCATTTCTAGCGTATTCTAACGGTAGAAATATTGTTGTTTTAATTTTTCGATCACTTCATTTTTTTTTGTTTATTTGCTTGTGTGTGTGTGTGTGTGTATGAGTTAGATTTTCATTGCTTTTTCCTTCAAGTAGAGTGTGTGTGTGTATGAGATAGCATTTTTAGCTTTCCATTTCCCTCCTACTCGTTTGAGTAGGACTTGTAATTTCCCGCCTACTCGTTTGAGTAGGACTTATCATTTTATCGCTTTCATTTCCCGCCTACTTGTTTGAGTAGGGCTCACAATTTTCAGCTTTCATTTCCCGCCTACTCGTTTGAGTAGGACTTGCACTTTACTGCTTTCTTTACTGCTTTAATTTTCCGCCTACTCATTTGAGTAGGACTCGCATTTTCAATTATGCATTTTCTTTCCTTAAGCCGTCCCGATTCCAATGAGTGGCTAATCGTTCTTAGCCATCTGTTTCTAAGAGCATTGGGACAGATAAAATCATTTTAAATAATTAAAGGTCTTGTTTTTCTCGTTAATTAAAGCACTTAAGGTTTGCCCCGGGTCTACGATGCGTAGGACCACATATCGATGTGTGGGCTCTATTTCCATTGTCTATATGCTAGCTAGCTGAGAGGTCGTGCGTATGGACCGATCACCCTTGGGTAAAGATAATTGCATGCATAACCTAGAGAGAGGAGAAGCTTAATTCTCCCGGATTGGGTTCCCCACCCAATAGCGGGGTTCTTAGCGTAATGCGGGCATTAAGAGGAATCCTTCGTCGGACGAGAGTTCGGTCGAACAGTCTTAATATTCAGGTGAGCAATATTCCTAGAGCTAGGTGAGCTCATTTTTTTGGAACCTCCGCGGCCAAGTCGCCCTTTACTTAATTTGAAATTTAGGATCTCTAGTTATTAAAAATTATTTTAGTTCTAATAAATTCGGTGCTGGTGCTATTTCTTCATCGACTTTTTCAGTCTATTTTTCTGCTTTTATTTTCTGCTTATATATATAACCCGACCAGTTATCTTCGGTAAAATAATAGTCCCTCCAGGGAAGAGTAAAAATAATCAACCCGTCCCTGAGAACAATACGACCCCGATATTCCCCACCGGAATATCCTATACTACACGTTATAGGTGCACTTGCCTCCTTTCGTTAAAACTCGATTTCAACTTTTATATCAAATAAAATCCGTGCGCCCCACTTTTCAAACTAAATAAATCACAAACGAAAACAAATAAGCTGTGAGTTTTAACCATCAAAGACCCAGTAAAGGAAAGAAAAGGTGTTAAAGGCGTCAACATGGGACGATACATCAGCAGACAAGTCTGACACGTCGAGTTCAAGCAGTGAAGAAGAGGCAAATTTGTGTCTCGTGGGAAACATCAAGATAAGAATGAATCCAGTGTCCATAGAAACACTGAGGTAACTCCTACCACTTACGAAGAACTTTATGATCTATATGAAAAATTATGTGATAAATTAGATGATTTGAGCGATAAAAATAATTTTGAAATTTTGAAAATAAACAAATGAAAAGGGAGTTAAAGCGTCTCAATAATAAACTGATTAAATGTGGAAAAGAGAAGGTCGAGTATCAAGAGTGCTCTCACTCTTTGAGCACTATAAGAGAGTTGGAAGAGAGCCTATCCAAGACTTCCTCCAAAAATAAAATTCTTACCAAAGAGAGGAAGGACTTGGAAAGGAAGCTATGAACCTCTCTTAGCCACATTGAGGATGCAAAGAAGCAATTCCCAAACCGGTGTGTAATGCTAGTCACGGAAAACATTGTGTTAAAGGCGAAGATCCATGACATGAACAAGGCCATCCAAATGTTTGGAATAGGACAAAAATCTCTTAATATGTTGTTGGGATATCAGTGTCAGGGATTAGGAAAGTTCGGGCTAGGATACAAACACGTGAAGCTACCGTCTGATGGTACTACTACCACGTATAATAACTCTCCTCCAGCAAATCTAAAAAATAAGCTTCAAAAACATAAAATAAATTATGATAAAGCTGGAAGCATATGCCCATCTTCGAGCATGAGACCAAACAAAGCACAAAAGGTGATATCCATTGCCTATGTCAAGTGTGAAAAATGTAATAAGTTTGGTAATACTTCTGGCTCGTGCTTTAAGAAAGGATTAACGAAAATTGCTCAATTTTGGATGCTAAAGTCGACTGCCTATATGAAAGTCTTTAATTTCAAGGATAGCTAAATCACCTAGAGGGGGGAGAATAGGTTTCTTAGTCTCTTCTGACTATCTTTAGGTTTCTTTCTTTAAGTGCTTTGTGAGTTAGTAGTTTCCTGCATTCAAGACACACACCCCCTAAAACAAAGAAACAACACAAGGAGCACACACATAATTTATCGTGGTTCCCCAGATTATGGGTATGTCCACTTTCCCTTCCACCTTTCTAACAGCTTGTTAGACAAGGCACTTCTCTAATCTCGACTCCTAAGAGCTTACAACACGATCTCGCAGGACCACTCAGTCTCCTCCAAGACTTACAGCTCAGGCACAAGGCCCTACAACTCAGTGATCCAAAGATCACCTACCTCAGGCCCAAAGGCCCTACAACTCAGGCTGGGAGGACAGCACTACCTCAGATAGAATGACTCTCCTACAGCTCAGGCACAAAGGCCCTACCTCAGATCCAAAGGATCCTACAACTCAGGAACAAGTGCCCTACAACTCAAAGAGAATGACTCTCTTATCGCAGGCACAAAATCCCTACCTCAGATCAAAATTGGATCCTATTCTCTGGACAAAGCCCTGCCTCAGATCTACAACCAGATCCTATACTCAGATCCAAAATGGATCCTACTCTCAGGCCAAAGCCCTACCTCAGATCTGTAACCAGATCCTACACTCAGATCCACTTAGGGATCCTACTCTCAAGCCAAAGCCCTACCTAAGATTTATAACCAGATCCTATACTCGGATCCAAAATGGATCCTACTCTCAGGCCAAGGCCCTACCTCAGATCTGCAACCAGATCCTATACTCAGATCCACACAGGGATCCTACTCTCAGGCCAAAGCATTACCTCAGATCTGCAACCAAATCCTACACTCAGATCCACATAGGGATCCTACCTCAGCCTTTATAAAATAGGCTTATAACTTAGATCCAAAAAGTATCCTACACTCAGATCCAAGAATGGATCCTACAAGGAGAAAGGTTGGCTGGTATGGTTGATTTGACACCAGAGAGATTTATCTGTGCCTGCCTCCTGAGCTAAGTTTGCCTCAGCCCTAACTTCTTCTCAACAATAAGAAACTTGTTCTTCAATAAGTTGTTGCTTGTGCTGGAAGTAACTCAGAAACTTGTTTCTTAACTTGCTGAAGAAGACTGATGATTTGATAAATCTTGTGTTCTTCAATCAGCTAAATTGACTGCATAGACTAGAGTGCTCTGCTTCTTATTCTATCTCAGAACTTCCTTCTAAACTTGCTTTAGCAGATAAAGCTTGCTGCATCTAACTTACTTGAACCTCTAGATCAATAGATTTGTGTCCTTCAAGCTTCAGCCTCAACAACAATGACGAGGAAGAAGATGAAGTTCTTTCTATTCAGAATAATCCAAAAGTTATTTTCACCAAGCTGATCCTCGTTCTTTTATTCCCGAGGCTCAACGGCTATTTTGACTCATTGGCCCCACTGAATTTGACAGCTGTACCTTTACTTTATCAGTCAAAAGTTGCACTATAGGCTTGCAGCGCTATATGTCGCGTACTATAGCCATCCAACCTCATTTTGAATTTTGTTGACTTTTCCTGATGTCAGCATCTGTGGACTTAGTCAAATTCAAGCAATATTAATATAGGCATTGAGTGAGCAACCTTAACTCAACGCCAAAATACTTAGATAGATTTTCTGCCACTTGGCATTGAGTGAGTAAGCTTTATTCAATGCCAAAACTCTTAGACAGATTTTCTGTCACTAGGAGTTGAGTGAGTAAGCTTTACTCAATGCCAAAATATTTAAACAAATTTTTTGTCACTAGGAATTGAGTGAGTAAGCTTTACTCAACGCCAAAACACTTATACATATTTTTTGTCACTGGGCGTTGAGTGAGTAAGCTTTACTCAATGCCAAAACACTTAGACAGATTGTCACTAGGCGTTGAGTGAGTAAGCTTTACTCAATGCCAAAACATTTAGAAAGATATTTTTGCACTAGGCATTGAGTGAGTAAGCTTTACTCAATGCCAAAACACTTAGACAAATATTCTGTCGTTAAGCGTTGAGTGAACCTTCATCATTCCACGCAATTGGACTTGGCCAATATTTCATTTACAAAAGCGTTGAGTGTTACTTCTTCACTCAACGCTATCACCCTCAGTCAGCTTAGTTGAAGAGGCGTTGAGTGAATAGGCTTCACTCAATGCTTCTGTCCTTAGACAGTTTCTTAGGCATTGAGTGAATAGCCTTCACTCAATGCTTTTGTCCTTGGACAAAATTCCTTGACTGATTTGGGATCAGTCAATGCTAATACCTCTTGGCGTTGAGTGAATAAGCTTCACTCAATGCCTCTAGACTTAACCAGATTTCTCCATAGATTTTCTTTGGCTTTGACTAAAGCAGCTTGATTCAATGCTTCTGGCTATATGGCGTTGAGTGAGTTGACATCACTTAATTCTTGTGGACTTAGCCACTTATCTTTAGTGTTAAGGCCAAGGCTTTGACTGACTTGTCTTCTCTCAGTGCTTTTTGGTATCTGGCATTGAGTAAGCTTTCTTCACTCAATGCTTGTGTACTTAAGCACATTTCTTTGCATCTTGCGTTGAGTGAGCTTGCTTCACTCAATGCCTGTGGACTTAGATAGATTTTTTGTCTTTCCACCTATCTACCTTATTACCACCTGTCACTGTCACTTAGACAACCTGTCTAATCATGTTCCTATGAACATCCTGCACAAATAAAGCTTGTGACAACTGTTAGATTACACACATGTATATACTATTGTCTATTAGGACTTCTTCAAATCTTGTACATTGGGATCAATGGACCCAACAATCTCCCCCTATTTGAAGAAGTCAAAACCTTAAGACAATGTTATACACTAACTCAAATATACAACAAATACAGTAAATAACATATTGCATAACATAGACATAATGAACACATATTTGATTAAAATGAAGTTCATTAACAGAGGGATAATTGTTTTTAATGTGCATAATACAAAAATCACACATCCTTCAGTCCTCTAAGATAAATAGGAAACACTCTAATGTTTCAGGTTCAGTTATAATAATGTCACTACTTCTGGGCTTCTTAACAGTCTTCTTAGTTGCAACTTCAGACTTTTGACTTTCTGCCTTTGGAAGTAACTGAAGGGTTTTGGAATGTACTTTGTAGGCTCAACAACATTTGGAGGCATGGTGCCAGTATTCCTGTCCTTTTTGTATTGCCTTCTTTCATTCTCCCTCTCTTCAATCTTAGCCCACTTAATAGAGTTATATAGCTTTCCTCTCTCAGTATTCTTGGTCTTTACCTACTCCCATACTGACAGAATGATGGTCATTTACTCAGGGCTCCACTGCACAAAGTCAGGCATAGCTTCCATTTGCACTATGTATCTTTTCTTGATGGCTCTGACAGCTTCTTACTCTTCAATAGCTGTAGATTTCTCGTTTGCCTTCAGAATCTGGTCAGTAGTGGGGCTGAATGATGGAATATCAGCAACTGGTTCATCCCACTGAGCACCTTCTTCAGCATACTGAGCTGACTGACCTGCATTCAGGGCTTCTTGAATCTGTGTAGGGAACATAGGAATGTTATCATACTGAACTGGTTCTATCCCGAATGATCCCTTTATGACATTTGTGACCCACACAGCATTCTCAGTGTTGGCTTTGATTGTCTCTCTCCCCCTTTTTGACTTCTTCAATCAGTTCTTTGGTTTGAGAGAGGCTGGCCTTGCTTATTTCAGATTCAAGGTGGTTTACACTAGTTGTGACTTGGTTCTTTACCTAAAGCAAATGATCATCCAAGAGTTGGGTACAAACATCCATCTTTGTGAATATAGAAGCCTTTTGTTGATCCAACAATACTTTATCAGCATTGTGGACAACAACCATGTTGTTAGCTTGAATAGTCTGATTTTTTATTATTGTAACAGCATTTTGGCCCACCTCGTCTAGTTTTTCCATAGTGTAATCAACAGTTGGGGCTGCCCTAGTGAAGAATTTTACAGTTTCATCCTTCAGAAGATTGACTTCAAATCTGATAGTAGAAAAATGGCTTTTAACAGTTTTTTTGTCGTGGCTAATAGTGAGTATTAGCAATTCTGGCTATCTAGTATTAGCCAACTAATCTGTGGCTAATACTACTTTTAGCCACGGTTTGCCTGATGGCTAAAAGTCTAGTATTAGCCACGGTTTGCCTGAGTGGCAAAAAGTTATGGCTACCATACCGCCAAAACAAAATGTTTTTGGTTTATAAGGAATTTATTTCAATCCGGCGGCGGCCGGGCGGCGGCGGCACGGCCTGAATTTTTATGTTATGAGTGGCATCCAAAAGTCCAATATTGACCCATGACAATCAGTGGCTAAAAGTCCATCTACTTTTAGACGGTTTGGAAGCCACATTACCCATGCCCATTTTCCGTGGGTAGACCGTGGCTAATCTGATTTTGGACTTTTAGCCATGGCGTTCTGCCGTAAAAGTCATTTTCTAGTACCAACTCATCCATTTCTTTAAGGCATCATCAACAGAGGTCTCCAGAGTTCTTTTGTTCATCCATCAAGCCTCTCAGTTGATCTAGAAAGACAGGTGGCAATTGATCTGCCCTGGTAGATGTACCTTCATCATAGACGGCTTCTTGTTCTGGTCTGATATCTGCCCTATCATCAGAGACACCCATTTTGTACCTTGAAGAAGGTGCTTTCTTAGATAGCTCCTTTTTAGACGCAAAGGATTCAAAATCATATAATAGACCTTGAGTGGGGAGTTCAGGATCAATCTCCCCCTCAACTACTTCCATGTCTTCAGTGACATGCAGAACAGCAGCAGCAGATCCTTCATTCACAGTATCCTAAATTTCCTCTAGAGGACACTGGGATTTCTCCTCCTCAGTAACTGCATTCTCTATTACTTGATCCTGATATATCTCCCCTTCACGATGTGGACTGTTTCCATCATGAAGATCTTGGGGTGTTGGAGTAGATACATCAGCAACTGGGAATTTGGAGGTCTCCCCCTCCATCACTGCAGAGATTTTGTAAACAATTTCTTGTGCCACTTGGCCAGCTTCCTCAGCTGATGGTAGGTTTGCTTCAGCCGTATCATTAAATATGGAGGCATGGGCGCTCTTGTCCCTCCTAGACTCATCAGTTGAGTCAATCAAGTTGGGATCATGAGGCTCTTCTTCACAATGTTCAGATGAACTGCTGGTGGTGCTTTCTTCTGGTACATGAGCTTGTTTCTCTTTCTTCTTAGCAATAGACGGGTCATGGGGCTGAAGGACCCGGTCCCATCTGTCTAGCATCTTTATGTACATTTTTCTCATGTGATGAATCTTTGTTCCTAACCTCACATTGAGGATCCCTGGAACACTATTCAGTAGGTATAGGGAGAGAATTCTTCCCAGATTTGGCTCAGCCAAGCATTCCACTATTCTGTCAAAAAGAATTCTTCCTCAATCTATCCTCTTAGATAAAATTACCCGGGCCATGAGCTCAAACATTTTCTTAGATATTATACCATGGGAGCATGTCTTGCATAATAGGGCCTTCCCAATCACATCAACTAGTAACTTACCTCACAAGTTAGTTCCTTCCTAAGAATAGAGTCGGTGGTGTGTTTTGATAGACCATACCACTTTAGGGATGATTTTACGTCTGACTGATCAAGGTCTTCTTCTTCATCCGTCTTTGTGAACTTAGGTAACTGCAGTGCCTTACTTAACCTTCTTGGGGTCATCTTTATCTTTGTCCCACTGACCACTGACTTGATTTTGCTGGAGGATGAGTCGACCAAGGCATTCGAGTATAACTCCAGAACATCCCACTTCCATAGCAATCAGGGCTCTGACAGAGCGTATTATAGGTCATTGACCTTGAGCATATGTAAAACAAACTGTACTTCCTCGAGAGCGTCTTTGAAGCCATTCTGAACAAGTTCGTTGCCTTTGAATAGAAAATTCTGACCTTTAGGAGCCATCTCTATCGTGAATTTCTGGGAACGAGTAAAACTATTTTGTCATCTCAGCGATCTCGGGTAGTGAAGGGCAAGGAATAGTGTGGCTTGTCTTATGCACAACTCCTCCTATTTATATTTATATTTTTATTTTAGAAGCAGAAGAGGCGCATACCTGTTTGAGATCAAGACCTGTGATCAACGGCTGGGATTAATTCCTGACACTTACCCGCAAACAGTCAATTTTGTCGTATCCGTTGAGCGAACTCCCAATGCAGTCGATGCTCTTAAAATTAGTCCACTTTGACTGAACTTACCTACATGGATTAGATCAACTTGCAACATATAAACACAATGTATATATATTTATATAGTAGAGAGCAGATTAAGCTTCATCCTGGTATGAGTCTGACTCAGCAGTGGATATAGCTTTTCCATGAAGTCAACCTACTTCTTTTGAAATGACAAGTTTCCTCCTTGCTTTTCCAATCTCCCTTGCATTCTCTAATGATCATTGTCTACTTCCATGTTTGGCTTATCAGGGAGGTTATGACATTCTCCTCTTCTCTAGTAGGGAGTTCAGCAGGAATCACCACCTCAACCTTTGCATTGTTCCTTTGGAACACCCCTTATTCCAGTATAATTCCTAGAGCAACCACTATCCAAGTAACCCATGGGGGTGAGGGCACTTGGACTATCCTGCAAAATAGATTACTTTACCTTAGGATCCCAATTTTTATTGGGTCCTAGGTTCTTGTTATCTTTAAACTGAGCTTGTCTTCCTGCATATTTTCTGACAGGAAGACTAACTCTAGCTCTTGGTATAGTAGGATTATGTCAGCAATCTAAGGCAAAATGTCCTACTTTCCCACAGCACCAACACTCATGTGTGTTGTATCTTATTTTCTGTGTTGGTCCTGTAGTTTGGTTAACTACTGACTGAATAGAAGGAAGAGGTGCAACAACCTTCTTCAAGTTCCTTTCAGTAAGAATCTGACTAAAGGTGAGCTTTTCAGCAGTCTTTCTATGTTGGCTCTGACAACCATTTACAGCAGTCTTCTTTGCAGATGACATGATGTTTATGGTATTAGAGATAGCTAGATCAGGTCTAGTGACAAACTTACCCTTGGTTAGAGTCTTTGTTCGAAGGTCTTGAGTGAAGGCTACTGTCTTGTTCTTGAGAGTGAGGGCTGGGGTACCAAAGACAAATGGTCTATGGTGGGCCATTTGAATTTCCTCATGGGCAGCCTTAAAGGCACTCATTCCCCTACTATACCTTCCACCATTGTTGTGAACATATTTGTTCACACAAGTGGATCTACCATTCATCCAGTGACCATAGATGCTCTCTTGGTCATACCTGTTTGACAGTAACTGAAATTTCCTAAAAGGAATAGGAGGCATGGAAGCTAGTGGCAGAACAGGATCTTTTCCTTTCCCTTTAGACTGGGCAACTCTTGTGCTTCACTTGAATCCCAACCCTTTCTTACCTTTTTGAGAGGAGAAGGAGTCTATCAAGGGAAGCACAGTACTTGGCTTAAAATAACTAGCCACTATCCTTTTCTCCCTCTGGAGCCTCTCTTCAAGGTCCCTAATGAGATTGTTCTTATCATTGATGGTGCCAATCTGAATGATAGTGATATTTTTTAGTTGGCTAACTTCCCTTGCTTTCTGATCCAGCAGGGTTGTTGTCTCAGCCTGCTGGGCAGCAACTAGCTAAAGAGAGGCAATCTCCTCAGCTTGCTTTTTAACCAACTTCCTGCTCCTCTTGAAGGCATCCAAAAGTGCACAATACTTGTCAATCAATTTATTGACATCATCCTTTGATTCAGATCCATCATCAGCACTTGATGTGGAAGCATCAAAGTTTGGACTAGTCTCTTAATCAAATTCTGAGGATGAGCTAGAAAGGGAATGTACCTGATCTGGACCAGGCTGATCCTAGCAGGATTCTTCTTTTGTCATGGCTATTAGCCCATAACTTCTGTAGTCATCTCCCTCATCATCATCCTCCTCTAAATCACTATTTGAATGTGACAGAGGGGCCCTGATCTCTATTCTTGCAACTTGATAGACATCATCTGTATCACTGTCACTAAACAAAAAGGACAGTGGGGCTCTAATTCCTATCCTGGCAACAGGATAGTCTTCATCATCTACAACAGCTACCAACAGCCCATTATAGGTGTTTTCCTTTCTACATACTTGAAGCTTCATTGAGCTCCACTCCTTATGGTTCACTCCTAAACTCATAAGAACAACTCTTTTAGCTATCCTTGGAGATCACTTAGACTGTTAAGTCCTTTTTGAGCAACCTCCCTCTGATACCACTTAAAAGTCTTTAATTTCAAGGATTGCTAAATCACCTAGAGGGGGTGAATAGGTTTCTTAGTCTCTTCTGACTATCTTTAGGTTTCTTTCTTTAAGTGCTTTGTGAGTTAGTAGTTTCCTACTTTTAAGACACACACCACCTACAACAAAGAAACAGCACAAGGAGCGCACACAGAACTTATAGTAGTTCCCCATATTATGGGTACATCCACTTTCCCTCCCACCTTTCTAACAGCTTGTTAGACAAGGCACTTCTCCAATCTTGACTCCTAAGAGCTTACAACACGATCCCGCAGGATCACTCAATCTCCTCTAAGACTTACATCTCAGGAACAAGGTCCTACAACTTAGTGATCTAAAGATCACCTCTCAAGCCCAAAGGACCTACAAATCTGGTTGGGAGGACAGCCCAACCTCATAGAGAATGACTCTCCTACATCTCAGGCACAAAGGCACTACCTCAGATCCAAAGGATGCTACAACTCAGGACAAGTGCCCTACAACTCAGAGAGAATGACTATCCTACCTTAGTCTCAAAAGCCCTACCTCAGATCCAAACTAGATCCTACTCTCAAGCCAAAGTCCTACCTCAGATCTACAACTAGATCCTACACTCAGATCTAAAATGAATCCTACTCTCAGGCCAAATCCTTACCTCAGATTCTCAACCAGATCCTACACTTAGATCCACATAGGGATCCTACTCTCAGGCCAAAGCTCTACCTCAGATCTGCAACCAGATCCAACACTCAGATCCAAAATGGATCCTACTCGCAGGCCAAAGCCCAACTGAAAGTCTTGTTTTTAAGGTCAGCTGAGCACCTAGAGGGGGGTGAATAGGTTTTTGGTCTCTTTTTTTTATCTAGACCTATATCTGATTATCTTGTGCTTGTGATTAGTTTGTTTGGCTTTAAAGATAAACACATAGAAAACACAGATATTTTATAGTGGTTCCCCAGATTATGGGTATGTCCACTATCCCTCCCGCCTTTCTAACAGTGTGTTAGACAAGGGTCTTCACCAATACTCGACTCCAAGGAGCATACCACACAATCCCGCAGGACCACTAAATCTCCTTCAAGACCTACAACTCAGGCACTAGGCCCTACCTCTCAGTGATTAAACAATCACCTACCTCAGGCCCCAAAGGCCTTACAACTCAGGATGGAAGGACAGTCCAACCTCAGATCCAAAAGATCTTACAACTCAGCCTTTATAACACAGGCCTACAACTCAAATTCACACAGGAATCTTACACTCAGATCCAAATTGGATCCTATCTCAGTCTTTATAACATAGGCCTACAACTCAAATTCACACAGGAATCTTACACACAGATCCAAGACTAGATCCAACAGAAAATAAAAGAGAGGTTACAATGATTGACACCAGAGATATTTCCATGTGTCTAACTTCCTGGGCTGAGAAATTATCTCCCCTTGATTTTTCATAGCAACAAGTTAAAATATCTTCAGTTTTGGGTTGCTTGTGCTGGAATTAACTCAAAATTAAGATTCTGATCTGTTGTTGAAAACTGTGGGTTTGACAGTTCTGAAACTTCCTCAAACAGCTAACCTTGACTGCAAAAATATGAAAGCTCTGATTCTCCTTTTTTCTCTTCCTCAAAAATCACTTCTGATCTTGCTTTCGCTGATGAAAATCGCAGCAGCTATCTATGTTAGCTTTTAGGTCAACTGATCGGAACTTGTGATTTAAGCTCGATGATAATGGAGAGGAATAATATGAAGTTCTGCCACTATGTGTAATCAGAAAACCCTAAAAAAATTCTTGTTATCTAGCAATCTATTTCTTTTTATAGATTGATGATCAACAGCTCTTTCGGACGTGGGCCCAGCTTTAATTGCCGATATATCACCATCCTCTATCATAGAAGATTGAACAGCTAGCCACCGGCGCCATTAAAGGCATACTGCATCTTTCCCACAAAGAATTTGAAATGCGCTGACTTTGTTGATCTTTGCTGTCTCATGCTGATGTCACCCTTTCTGGACTTAACCAATTTCTCAGAATCAACTCAGATGTTGAGAGCGTTGAGTGAATAACCTTCACTCAATGCCAAAACCCTTAGTCAACTGCCAGAACCATTCTGCATTTTAGGCATTGAGAGCGTTGAGTGAAGCTTCATCACTCAACGCTTTTAGTTATATGGCGTTGAGAGCGGTTAGTGAAGCCTCATCCCTCAAAGCTTTAACACTTGGTCACTTCTGCTCTTCTTGGCGTTGAGAGCGTTGAGTTAAGCTTCTTCACTCAACGCTTTTATACTTAGCTGCAACACTGAAGTTTGCTAGCTTGCTGAGGCATTAAGAGCGTTAAGTGAAGCTTCCTCACTCAACGCTTTTGCTCTTAGCCTCTTTCTGTCTTCTGTCTTCTTAAGCTTTGACTGCAGCAGCATGATTTGATGCTTATGTCATCTGGCGTTGAGTGAACTGGCTTCACTCAATGCTTTTGTACTTAGAATCTTTTTCTTGGATAGAGTCTCTATGGCTTTGACATATTGAGCTTTACTCGACGAATAAGTTGTATGGCGTTGAGTGAGTTGACATCACTCAATGCATGTAGTCTTGGTCAATTTTTCTGCTTGCTGATGTTTAGCCTTTGACTCAGCACTTTTATTTAGCATATGGCGTTGAGTGAACTGGCTTCACTCAATTCTTGTGGACTTAGCAGAATTCCTTGCTTGCCAACATCTTTCCTTAACTTCTGGCATTGAGTGAGCTTGCTCTACTCAACGCCTGTGGACTTAGTAGAATTTCTACCTGACCAGCAGCCTACTTGGTGTCCACCTGTCCAATAAATGTGATGAGGACTAGCCTGCATGCATGAACTTAAACACGCATCAAATACAACTTATGTATATGCCATTGACTTGTTTGACTTCTTACAAATCTGGGACATTGGGATCAATAGACCCAACTATCTTCTCCTATTTGAAGAAGTCAAAACCCTTTTTCAAATTTATTAGTCAGTGACATACACAACATATGCAGCAATAAAATGTACTATTATAACAGAACAGATCTTGGAAGGTTACCACATTTCCTGC
This sequence comes from Platanthera zijinensis, assembly GCA_039513925.1. Taxonomy (NCBI): domain Eukaryota; kingdom Viridiplantae; phylum Streptophyta; class Magnoliopsida; order Asparagales; family Orchidaceae; genus Platanthera; species Platanthera zijinensis. The sequence continues at coordinate 176,939,062 of CM077088.1, forward strand.
CTGTATGGTGAGCATCACCTACTCCCCCTATTTTGATGTAAGGTGTGTGTCATCACTTGAATGCTGTATGGGAACATTTCTTTCTCCCCTGAATTTGTTTCCTTTGATACCACTTGATCACTTGATCAGCCTCTGATTCCATCACTTAAATAATTCCGTCTCTCCCCCTTTTTTACTTCTGTAGAATAGTCAGGGAGAAGCTGGCATATCTTGATTTCCTTCTCCCCCTATCTGATTGTAGATGATCCCATTGGTGTTGCTACTAGCTTCCTCTTTTCATGAGGCTAAATCTGCTCCTACAGCTGCTGGACTTGCTCCCTCTCAATAGAAGCATCTTTTACCATCATTTTACTGATTGATACTTTGGTCTCCTTACCACTGAATGTCTCCATCTCCTGCAAGAAGAATAAATCCTGCACCAAAAAAATACTATAGGGAGAAACTAAAGCTAGACCAAGTTCAACATACCCAACTCAAACTTGAAGGTGTTGAACTTTGCTTCATCTAGTGCCTTAGTAAAGATGTCAGTCACTTGCTTGTCTATGGGGACAAACTCTAGACTAATGTCTTCCTTTTCCACATGCTCCGTAAAAAATGATATCTAATTTCTATGTGCTTATTCATGTTGTGTGAGATAGGATTCCTAGCAAGATAAATGGCACTAGTATAATCACAATATAGAGGAGTTCTACTTACTGGAGGTTATAGTCCTGGAGCTAATGCTAGATCCACAGCAACTGAGTACAGCATCTGCCTCCTAATATGTACTCTAACTCTGTTGTTGAGATGGCAACACTTGTTTGCTTCTTGCTGCTCCAAGACACTAGTCTTCCTCCCAAGAGCTGACAGGTGCTAGAAGTGCTTTTCCTGTCCTCTTTGCAACCTGCAAAATTTACATCTGAATAGCATGTTAGTTCAAAATCTCTATTTATAGGGTACCATATGCCAAGATCTGGTGTGTCGTTAAGATATCTTAAGATCCTCTTTGTAGTAGAGTAGTAAGATTCTTTAGGGCGGGCCTGATATCTAGCACAGGCACATGTGGCATACATGATGTCAGACCTACTAGCAGTGAGGTATAGAAGGGAGCCAATTATCCCTCTATACAAAGTTTCATAAACAGGTTTCCCTGCTTTATCTTTGTTTATAGGCATACTTGACCCCATGAGATTTTTCATGGTGGAGGCATTCTCCATACCATATTTTTTAATTAACTCTCAGATGAACTTGGACTGGTATATGGACAAGACATCATCTGTCTATCTAACTTGAACTCCCAAGAAGAACTTGAGCTTGTCCATACTACTCATCTCAAACTTCCCTTGCATAAGTTTAGCAAACTTCCTGCAAATGTTATCATTAGTAGATCCAAAGATAATTTCATCAACATATATCTGGAGTAGGATGATCTTGCCCTTAGATTCTCTTAGGAATAGGGTCTTGTCTATCTTCCCCCTTGAGAATTTGTTCTCAATGAAGAAGCTAGACAAGGTCTCATACCATGCTTTAGGGGCTTGCTTCAACCCATATAGAACTTTCCTAAGTCTATAAAAAAAATCAGGTGAGTTAGAATCAACAAAACCTGGAGGCTATTCAACATAGAGTTTTTCCTTTAAGTCCTCATTCAGGAAGGCTGACTTCATATCCATCTAGTAGACCTTGAATCCTTGGTAGGCAGAAAATGCAAGGAAGAGTCATATAGCTTCCAATCTGGCTACTGGGGCAAATGTCTGATCAAAATCAATCCCTTCTTCTTGCATGTATCATTTAGCCACCAGTCTAGCCTTGTTCTTCACTATAATGTCATTTTCATCAAGTTTATTCCTGTAAATCCACTTGACTTCAATGACATTATGTCCTTTTGGTTTGGGAACCAGCTTCCAGACATTACATCTCTTGAACTGGTTTAATTTCTCTTGCATTGCTCAAATCCAAAATTGGTCTATGTTGGTCTCTTTAAATTTCTTGGGCACTACTTGTGACAAAAAACTTGAGTAGAGTGTTATGTTGATACTCTTGCTTCTGGTTTGGACTCCTTGGCTTGCATCACCAATGATCTGGTGTGTTGAATGATCCCTTAGATGCCTGACAGCTGGAGGCAATCTAACTTCATCTTATTGTTCTTCATTGTCTTCAGCTAGTTATTCTTCATCCACAACTTATGAGTCTTGTGATTCCTCTAGACAGCACTCATCTTTATCCTTATCTTGGACTGGTGGATCATCTTCCTTGATGGTAAGCTTATCCATCAACTATTATGTACCTACAGTATTAGGAGAAGAGCTAGTCAGTTCACTGTTAATCATATTTGATTCATTAAACACCACATAAACTAACTCTTCTACAACTTGACTTGTCAAGTTGTATATTCTATATGCCCTGATGTGGTTGTTGTACCCAACAAAGATCCCTTCATAGGACTTGGCAGCAAACTTAATCACATAGGACATTCCATTGTTCGGCACATAGCACTTGCTACCAAAGATCCTGAAGTAGGATAAGTTTGGTTTTCTATCTTTCAAGATGTCATAGGGAGTCTTCTTTTGGCTTTTGGTGATAGAAGCCCTATTGAGGACATGACATGTAGTCTGCCTCAGCCTAAAAATATTCTGGGAGAGTTATGTCATTCAGTAAGGTCTTTCCAGCTTCTATGAGTCCTATTTTTTCTCAAAGCAATTCCATTTTGCAGTGGTGTTCTAGGCGAGGAGAATTCTTAGTGAATTTCTTGCTCTTCACAGAAACTTGTCATGCTTGCAGACTGAAATCCAGTCCCATGGTCACTTCTAATTTTGACCACAGAACTGTTTAGTTCATTCTGTATCTGCTTGACAAAGGTCTTGAATACATCAAGGGTTTCATCCTTTCTCTTAAGAAAGAACACCCAAGCAAACCTAGAATAGTCATCAACCACCATAAGGGTGTAGACTTTTCTACCAAGATTATGAACTGGCATGGGACCAAACAAGTCTATATGCAGGAGGTACAAACACCTCACTGAGTCTTTGGTACCAATGCTCTTGAAAGAGGTCTTGGTCTGTTTGCCCTTTTGGCATGCAGAGCAAATACCCTTCTTAGTGCATTTCAACTTGGAACCATTTCTAACTAGCTCTTCACTATAGAGCTTCCCAATAGTCTTGTAGTTCAAATGAGCTAATCTCTCGTGTCATTGTACACAATATGAGATTTTCTCAATTGCCACTAGGCATATAGGAGATTCCTTATCTAAGCATAGAAAATTTAAGCAATAAACATTTCCACTCCTAGTGCTTGTTAAGATGACTTCTTGGTCACTTAACCTCTTAATGTGGCACTCATCGTTATGGAAAACTATGGCATAGCCAAGATCACAGAGTTGGCTAATGCTTATCAGATTGTGTCGTAACCCTTCCATATAGGCTACTTTTGTGATAGTAAATATGCCATTAGAGATCTTACCATAACCTCTTGTCACTCCCCTATCTGAGCCACCAAAGATGACTTTGGGTCCATTCTTTACTGGAACGTAATACTTCGGTAAGCTCCTTGTTCCAATCATGTGCCTGGAACATCCACTGTCCAAGTACCATTTTGGGGTATGGATACTTAGACCAACCTACAAGACATAAGTCAATTAACCTTAGGACCCAAATTCTTATTGGGTTCCTAGGTGCATGTTAGTCTGATAATAATCATGCTTACCTGCAGCTACTCTGACAGGTAAGCTTACTCTAGTTCTGGCCACACTCGGGTTATGCCAGCAATCAATAGCATAGTGGCCCACCTTGCCACAGCACCAACACACATAAATATTGTACCTTCTTTTTAGAGCCGGTCTTGTAGCAATGATGTCAGCAGCTCTCAGTCTAGAAGGTACAGCAATAACCTTATTCTTGTATCTCCCAGACGCAGTCTGACTTGGGATATGTCTGGAAGTAGAAGTACTTGGAATATCATGACTCCTAACAACATTAGTCTTCCTTTCAGAATACACACTCTTGATGGCTTCAGATATACCCAAGTCTGGTCTACTGACAGACTTGCCCTTGTTCTGATTGTGGGTTGGGAGATCCTGAGAAAAGACTATTGCCTTACTCTTTAGTGTTGGAGCTGGTGCACCAAACACAAATAGTCCATGATGGTCCATTTGGATCTCCTCATGGGATGCCTTGAAGGGACTTGCACCCTTACTATATCTACCACCATAGTGTAGAACAACTTTGTTCACACTAGTGGATCTACCATTCTCCCAGTGACCATAGATGCTCTCTGGTCATACATGTTAGAAGGTAATAAGACTCTCTTGAATGGAATAGGAGGCTTGGAGGCTCATGGATGCACTGAAGCTTTGCCCTTTCCTTTGGGATTGGAAACTCTTGTGTGTCCCTTAAAGCGCAACCCCTTCTTATCCTTTTGGGAGGTGAAGGAGTCTATCAAGGACAGCGCTGAACTTGGCTTTGAATAACTAGACATTATCCTCTTCTCCCTCCCCAGCAGCTCTTCCATGTCCCTTATTCGGTTTTCCTAGTACTCTATAATTCCTATCTAAATGAAGGAAATAGTTTCTAGTTCACAGATTTTCTTCATCTTTAGATCCAGTAGGGAAGCTGATTCTGCATGCTTAGAAGCAGCAAGCTGAAGGGAGGAAATTTCCATAGCTTGGTTCTTAGCCAGCAACTCGCTCTTCCTAAAAGCACTCAGAAGGACACCATATTTATCAATTAAAGAATTGACATCTTCCTCAGATTCAGAGTCTCCTTCATATCTTGATGAATGAGCTTCAAAATCTAGGCAATTCTTATAGCCTGACTCAAAAAAAAGACTTAGACAGAGAATGTACCTTTTGTTGACCAGGCTGATCCTGGTTGGATTCTTCATCATTTATAGTCATCAGCCCATGGCAGCAGCTGTCTTCTTCTTCTTCATCCACCTTTGAATCACTATCTGACTATGATAGAGGGGCCTTGATTCCAATCCTGGCGGCAGGTTAATCTTTATTAGTTTCTTCTACATCAAAAAACAGTCCTATGTAGGCTTCATCTTCTTCATCATCTGACTCTGAAGAGGAAGTCAGTCCAACTTTTTTGCTTTTTAGCCACAAAAGACTTTTCCCTCTTGCCCTTATGTTGATGGTGGTGCTTCTTCTCACCATCCTATCTTCTCTTCACTGGGCAGTCGGCTACCACATGCCTTGGCTTGGCTTGCTGCAGCAATAGCAAATTATATTAGTAGAAATATGTCTACTAGGTTTAGAACCATACCTGTCCTCCTTGGAGGATTTCTTCCTATGATGTGAGATGAGGAAGGTCTGCTTTTCCAATGCTTCTTCTTCATTAACTTCTGGAACTTCCTGGAGAAGGCAGCAAAGTCCTTATCATACATGTGGTAGTCTGATGTGCTTGTCTCTAACTTTTCTGAGTCGGACTCAGCATCCATCCTTAGTGGAGGAGTTTTTCTTCTGCTCCTCCTTGTGGCTTCAGCTTTGAATGCCACAGACTTTTCTTTGGCCTGAGACTTGTTGTTTTTCTCCTCCTCCTTCCTAGCAGTCAGCTGCATTTCATAGGACAACAGCTTCCCGAACAATATTGGTGGTGGAGTGTCAGCAAGCTTTGCCACCTCTCTGATGGCATAGATCTTAGTATCTCAATCTCTAGTTAGAGACCTGAGAAACTTATCATTCAGCTCATAAGTGCTAAAGACCCTGCCATAGGTCCTCAGCTTATTGACTATCCTAAAGAATCCCTCATAGCACTCTGTTATGTTATTAGTATTGCTCTGTCTGAAAGCCTCATACTCTTGATTGAGCATGGACTTTCTATCATCTTTGACTTCCTTTGTGCCCTCCATGTAGACCACTAAAGTGTCTTATATCTCCTTGGAGGTCTTGAAGTGCACCAGATTTTGGAAGGTGGAATCATCTATGGCACTAACTATATTATTTTGTGCCCTCTAGTCCATAGTGGCGAGGATGACTTCATCCTTTATTATTTCAGAATAGGTCTTGGGTGTCTGGACATTTGCATCCATAACTAAGAATTTCATAGGGATGAAAGGTCCCTTTGTGACTGTAATAAAGATCCTAGGGTCAGCTGCTTTTATGAACATCCTGACCCTCTCCTTCCAGATGTCAAACCCTTCCTTCCAATAGATTGGAAGCTTCATGGCACCCAGCTCCTTATAGTTCACTCTTGAACCCATAAGGACAGACTTGTAGCTAACCTTTGAGATCTTACTCAGACTGTTAAGCCTTCCTTGAGCAACCTCCCTTTGATACCACTTGAAAGTCTTTGTTTTTAAGGTCAGCTAAACACATAGAGGTGGTGAATAGGTTTTTGGTCTCTTTTAATTTATTTAGACCTATACCAGATTATCCTGTGCTTTGTGATTAGTTTGTTTGGCTTTCAAGATACACACATAGAAGAGATAGATATTTTATAGTGGTTCCCCAGATTATGGGTACGTCCACTGTCCTTCCCGCCTTTCTAACAGTGTGTTAGATATGGCTCTTCACCAATACTCATCTCCAAGGAGCTAACAACATGATCTTATAGGACCACTCAGTCTCCTTCAAGACCTACAACTCAGGCACTAGGCCCTTCCTCTCAGTGATTAAACAATCACCTATCTCATGCCCCAGAGGCCCAACAACTCAGGCTGGAAGGACAGCCCTACCTCAGATCCAAAGGATCCTACAACTCAGCCTTTATAACACAGGCCTACAACTCAAATTCACACAGGAATCTTACACACATATCCAAGACTGGATCCAACAGAAAATAAAAGAGAGGTTACAATGATTGACACTAGAGAGATTTACCTATGTTTAACTTCCTGGGCTGAGATATTATCTCCCCTTACTTCTTTACAGCAATGAGTTAAAAGATCTTCAATTCTGGGCTGCTTGTGCTGGAAGTAACTCAGAATTAAGATTCTGATCTACTGTTGAAGACTGTGGGTTTGACAGTTCTAATATTCCTCAAACAGCTAACATTGACTGCAGAAATATGAAAGCTCTGCTTCTCCTTTTTCTCTTCCTCAGAAATCACTTCTGATCTTATTGTCGCTGATGAAAATCGCAGCAGCTATCTGTGTTAGCTTTTAGGTCAACTAATCAGAATGTGTGCTTCAGGCTCGATAATAGTGGCGAGGAAGAAGACAAAGTTCCTCCACTATGCGTTATCAGAAAACCCTAAAAATTTTTTGATGCCTGGAAATCTATTTATTTTTATAGATCGATGATCAACGGCTATTTCTGACGTGGGCCCAGCTTTAATTGCCGATATATCACCTTCCTTTTTCATAGAAGATCTAACAGCTGGTCGTCGGTGCTATTAAAGGCATACTGCATCTTTCACGCAGAGAATTTGAAATGCATTGACATTGTTGACCTTTGCTGACTCATGTTGATGTCACCCTTTCTAGACTTAACCAATTTCTCATAATCAACTCAGGCATTGAGAGCGTTGAGTGAATGGCCTTCACTCAACGCCAAAACCCTTAGTCAACTGCCAAAACCATTTTGCATTTTAGGCATTGAGAGCATTGAGTGAAGATTCATGACTCAACACTTTTAATTATATGGCGTTGAGAGCGTTGAGTGAAGCTTCATCACTCAATGCTTTTACACTTGGCGGCTTCTGCTCTTCTTGGCATTGAGAGCATTGAGTGAAGCTTCATCACTCAATGCTTTTATACTTAGCTGTAACACTTAATTCTACCAGCTTGCTGAGGCGCTGAGAGCGTTTAGTAAAGCTTCCTCACTCAACGCTTTTGTACTTAGCCTCTTTTTGTCTTCTATCTTCTTAGGCTTTGACTGCATCAGCATAACTTGACACTTCTATCATCTAGCATTGAGTGAACTAGCTTCACTCAATGCTTTTGTACTTTGAATTTTTTCTTGGACAGAGTCTCTGTGGCTTTGACATATTGAGCTTTACTCGACGAATAAGATGTATGGCATTGAGTGAGTTGACATCACTCAACTCCTGTGTTCTTGGTCGATTTTTTTGCTTGTTGATGTTTAGCTTTAAACTCAGCGCTTTTATTTAGCATATGCCATTGAGTGAACTGGCATCACTCAACGCTTGTGTGTTGAAACCAACAAGGTCAGTCCCTCCTAAAGCTCGGAACTAGAGGTGCAACTCACACTTACTCTTTCTGGAACACCCTCTCGACAAGGCTCTCGAAAGACTAGACCGGGGGCTTCAGCGCGGAGGTCTCACCTCATACTCAGAAGAATCAGAAATTCTTCCCCTCCCTAGCCAATGCTGAGCTAGGTGTCTTAGAAGAAGAAAAGAAGGAGAGTTAGGAAAAAATGTCTCCCTTTTAAGGCACCTTGTCGGTCTATTTACAGGCCTCTGAACTTGGATTGCCAATAACCAAATGGAGTTGTCCTGAAATTACTAGAATACCCTTAGTCGGGTCTGCCAACAGCCAAACTCTGCTGTTCTGAAGGGTTATATGCAGACCACCTAGGGCAAAAGCGTAAGATCCCATGGGGCTAAAAGATGGACCCGGCCCTACCTGAACCGGTTTTAAACCAAACCAGTGCTTGGCGAGAACTCCCTTCTAGGGTCCTCTCACCTGACGAGAGCACCATCACGCTAGCGAGAGCTCTCCTCTGGAGCCCTCTCACATGGCAAGTTGGCCACTCCCCCACGAGTGCCTCCTCCCTTGGCACTTGCTCGCCCATCTCATGGCACAGCTCTCGCTTAGACCCTTCTCGCCAGGATCCACTCGCTCTGCGAATTGACGGCCACCCTAGGCCGTCTCGCCTAGCTCCCTTCCTCAAGCCTTTGGCTCCTGCAAGCCCGAGGTTGTACATAATCCCCTCTCTTTTTGAGGTTGTTACAAACTCGGAAAGATAGTCCAACCGAGACTCGTGTCATTAAAGTGAATTTATGAGGAAATATTTTGGTGGGCCCCTTGCCCATCCTATAAATATAGGACTGATCTCCCTACAGGGGGGCGCTTCCTTCGCTCCATCCTCTTCTAGTCTCTGCCCCTATGTCTCTCAGCCAAAGTTTCCGTGACCGCGTCGCGGCAGTGCGCTAGAGGAACAAGGCGACCGCGGCGGCTCTGAATAAGATCCCGGTCTGCGCTCCTCCTTCCTTACCATTATCCTCTTCCCCTCCAAAGAAGGTGAAAGCCGTTGATCCTCACCTCTTGGCAGGGGAGCCTTCTCGCACCGCCTCGGGGAGGCGTATCCCTCCTACCCCGGCCAATCCTAGAGAAAAGGAGGTAAATCTATCGATATAGACATGCCTTCATCTCCATCTTGCTTGTCTTCTTACTTGCTGCTCGTATTTAGAAGGTATCGGCGCCTTCTCATCGTCCGGAGACCATACGAATCAATATCTCCGAACACCACCATCAGTCCATCTCGCCACAACCCTCTACTCCATCATCTACTCCCGCGACAAGAAGGGGAGATCCTCTTAATACTGTGGGTTCCTCTCGCCGCTTTGGTAAGAAATTTTTCTTTTGACCCCTTCTTCGCTACCATTTCTCCATTTTACCTTCCCAATTTTTCACGCAGGTATGCGCGACTCTCATGCTGAGGACTCGCCGGCCGATGACTCGCCCGTTGAAGATTACTCAAAATAGATGGTCATCTCGCCCCCTCCTCCCGTAGATGAAATCAAGGACTACCTAGGCGACCCCATGGATCTGTTGGAAATGAAGCGTAGGGTAGCGGAGTTATTACAGAAGCATGTACGCATCATCTAGGAGCTGGAAAAGGGGAAACAAGTTGCAGACCATCGAATTGATTGGCTGGAAGGGGAGTGCGCCCGCCTGTCTTCGGAGATTGATGCCGATATTGAAGTAGACGAGACTGACCCCCAGGCGATCTTGAGCGAGGTCGACCAACAGCTCCGTCTCGCTTGCCGTGGTGTTGACGCGGATCGCGCTTTCCACCTCCCAAACCACCCTCCTTGTGCGAGATCCCGCGGTGTAGGGCGCTGGAGGTGGCACAAGAATTGACGAGTTCTCGTCTTGTCTCGCGTCTCTTTCCTCTGTTTACGGCTTGTAATAAATTATTTATGTTTTTGTCTCGCGCAAGCTATGCGACCTGTGAACTTGCCGCACGCCTCGCTTGGGATGAACTTTATTAATTTAATAATTGTCCCTTTCTCTGTATTTGTTTATTTTTCTGTAATCAGTATTTGAATTCTGCGTTTATGCTAATTTTCTCTGATCTACCGATTTTTCTTTCAATTTTAACTTATTCATGCCGCTTGGTTGTGCTGAGGGCCCACCCCGGGCTGCGCAAATCAAGGCCTGGAGAGAGGAAAGGCCGACCGCATCTTCCCCTTCCCCCGCACAATTTTTCCGTCCGTACACTCTTTTCCCAAACCCTATGATTGCTATAAATATCCTCCTCCCCGGGGTCAGACCCATGCCTTCAAAAATCGCTGTGCTCCAAGCTCCCCATTCTTCTTCGTCCCTCTCGCGTGCCCACCGTTCGTCTTCTATCTCGCCTCCTTACCCTCGGGTCACCTCGCCAGCCTCCTCTGCCTCCCCTTCCAACCGTTTTGCACGATTATGGGGAAGAAAAAAGTTGAAGAGGGTGAGGGACGCAGCCGCTGCGGGAAGCGATTCGCGAATCACGATTTTCCACCCGGGCGTATCTCTGCGGACGAGTACAACGCCTTCATTCGTGAATACTTGCCGGAAAGTTTCGAATCGCGCCCCCCAGAGTCCGCGAGAGCATAAACACGTTCTACCCCAGGGAGCTTGCCTTCCCCGTCTCGCACTTCGAGGCGGGGTTAAGACCACCCCTCTGGTCGTAGGTGAAGCAGGTCTTAAAGTACTTCGGCGCCGTGCCAGCCCAGCTGAACCCTAATGCCATCTCCGTCCTGGTCGCCTTTGCGAGCTACATGTGGCGAGAGCGAATAGAGTTCAGCCTAACTGTCTTCCACAAGCTGTTCATTTACCACGCCAATTAGGACGGGGTGTCATACTTCACAGGGCTAGGCCTCAAAGACTACGAGACGCCCAACAAAAACCATCATTGGCTCACGCGATTCGTCTTCATTCGTGGTAACCTGGGTGGTGTCCCGATCGCGCCTGTCTCACCCGCCGAAATCTTCTACCCAACCCCCCAAGTCGGCGCCACGGACAAGCTCCTCTGCGAGTACTTTGTCGGAAAGAACTTTGAGGTCCAGTATTTGAGGCACGGTCTTGGATCACTCCTCCCCATGCTTCCTAGTGAAGGTATGCTCGACCTTCCTTTTTGGTCTCTCCTTTACTACTTTCCTCTCGTTGATTTCTTCCTTTAACATTCCATCTCGCCTTTATCATGAGAGAGGAACGTGCATGTTCACCCCCTTATAAAAGAAACATCAAGCCGTCCAAGGGCGTCGCTCTCGCCAACAAGGCGGCCGAGGCGGCTAAAGAATCACTGACCCCCTCCCTAAAGAGGCTGGCCGAGGCTTCCGCTCCATCTTGCCTCAGTCCTTCGAAGAAGAAGAAAGTGAAGGTGAAGAAAGTGGTCTCTCTCCCGCCCAACAAGAGAACTCCCGAGGAGACGGTGGTGGTGTCGGGGTCCCTAAGCCCATTTCCCTAGGGTCCCAGTCCCCCCAATCCCCTCCTCGGGTTTCTCCTCGCCAGGCCGTCTCGCTATCTAAAGAGACGGCACTGCTCGCACAACGCGCCAGCTCTTCCCAACAACCATCCAAGTCTCCCTCTCACGAGGGGGCTCTTTCTTACTACCCCGCACCGTCTGCCCACTTCAACTTCAACATGGGACCCATTGTCCCTGATTCCGCCAACGACCCGACACTGATCAGGGACAAGGGGGTGCACCGAGTCTCAGTCTCTACCCTGCTCCCCTCCTGGAGGGAGCAGGACCGACCTACAGGCCACGCCTTCTCCCTGGGCTTTGGTCTCTACGGAGGTCAAGGCCCGGATCCCCTTGACAAGGCCTCCTCATGAGACCTGGTCCTGAGGGCGACGCACTCCCAACTGCACACCTTGGAGCTTTCGCACAGGCTCTCGCGCCGCCTAATCTACAACAACCAAAACTGGAAAGAATCTGATGCCAACCTTGCCACCGAGCGCGAGAAGTTGGGAGATCTCGCGAAGAGACTAGAGGTAGCTGAGAACCTTCTCGCCAAGGCTTGCGGCAGAGTGGTGAGTTTTCCCTTAGCTCGTTTTCTATGTTCCTGACACCAATCAAACCAAGGCTTTCTGCAGGATGCCGAGACAGCGGAGAGGTTACACTCGCGCGTAGCGGAGCTGGAGACAGAGATGAAGGAGCTAAGGGCCCAGATTGTCCAGCTCAAGGATGCCGCTCCTTCGACCTCTCGCTCGGTGATTCCCCCACCTCCCCCTTCTTATTATGCCCATGAGGAGGTCGAGGAGTTTTGCCGAGACGCGAACATCAGAACTGCCGAGCTGATCCTGAAGATGATGCGCGAGATGGGCGTCGTCAAGGATGATTGCGAGGACATCACCTCCCGTGACCTCGTACCGGAAATCTACGGCGAGGAAGAAGGCTCGCCTTCCAGCGAGAAGGAATAGCAAGCTTCCAGAACATGATATTTTTGTCATTCTAATGTTCCTCTCTTCTTGTAATTGACCTGATTTTGTACTGGACTACATCTAATGGCTGTGATATGTAATACGCATTTCTCTTTTTGTAATGCGCTGTTCCAAGGTAGGTTCCTTTTCGTTTGGGCTATTTTAGAGATGATCTGAAGATCTACTCATATTTGCGGGACAGGGTCACGCCTCGTCTTGCCTCCGGGAGGGAGTATGAACCTTGCCCAGAGCGTGAGTCATCGCGCCCCCGTCGCTCTCGCGCGTGGGGCCAACTTTTTCCCTCTTCTCGCCTCGCTCCCAAATACCTTCTGGCGCGGGTGGTCTCGAGGGTTCAGTTTCCCCCCTCTCTTTTTTCCAGGCAGGAAACTTTCCTATACATCATGACCGAGATCCCCCTTATTGTGCCGACTCACGATGATTTTTTTCCTTTAAGACATTTCATCATTTGTATTGCTACTCAACCTACTCACGATTTCGCGAGCTAGGCGGACCCGGTCAACATGTTTCTCTAGGGTCCCCTCCGAGACCATCCCCAACCACCGAGTGGGCCTACGGCCCTGCCGGCTTGATGAGAGCCTGGTCAGCGGGTCTTCTCGGAGTCTTTTCTTCTCAACCGACTCTAACCATCGAGTGAGCCTACAGCCCTGCCAGCTAGATGGGAGCCTGGTCAGTGGGTCTTCTCGAGGTCTCATCTCCTCAACCGACTCCAACCACTGAGTGAGTCTACAGCCCTGCCAGCTTGATAGGAGCCGGGTCAGCGGGTCTTCTCAGGGTCTCCTCTTCGCAACCGACTCCAACCACCGAGTGAGCCTACAGCCCTGCCAGCTTGATGGGAGCCTGGTCAGCGGGTCTTCTCGGGGTCTCCTCTTCTCAACCGGCTCTAACCACCGAGTGAGCCTACAGCCCTGGCAGCTTGATGGTAGCCTGGTCAGCGGGTCTTCTTGGGGTCTCCTCTCCTCATCCAACTCCAACCACTGAGTGAGCCTACAGCCTTGCCAGCTTGATGGGAGCCTGGTCAGCAGGTCTTCTCGGGGTCTCCTTTTCTCAACCGACTCCAACCACCGAGTGAGCCTACAGCCCTGCCAGCTTGATGGGAGCCTGGTCAGCAGGTCTTCTCGAGGTCTCCTCTCCTCATCCAACTCCAACCACCGAGTGAGACTATAGCCCTGCCAGCTTGATGGGAGCCTGGTCAGCGGGTCTTCTCGGGGTCTCCTCTCCTCAACCGACTTCAACCACCGAGTGAGCCTACAGCCCTGCCAGCTTGATGGGAGCCTAGTTAGCGGGTCTTCTCGGGGTCTCCTCTCCTCATCCAACTCCAACCACTGAGTGAACCTACAACCCTGTCAGCTTGATGGGAGCCTGGTCAGCGGGTCTTCTCGGGGTCTCCTCTTTTATACCAACTCCAACCACCGAGTGAGCCTACAACCCTGCCAGCTTGATGGGAGTCTGGTCAGCGAGTCTTATCAGGGTCTCCTCTCCTCATCCAACTCCAACCACCGAGTGTGCCTATAGCCATGCCGGCTTGATGGGAGTCTGGTCAGTTGGTCTTCTAGGGGTATCCTCTGCTCAACCGACTCCAACCACTGAGTGAGCCTACAGCCCTGCCAGCTTGATGGGAGCCTAGTCAGCGGATCTTCTCGGGGTCTCCTCTTCTCAACCGACTCCAACCACCGATTGAGCCTACAACCCTGCCAGCTTGATGGTAGCCTGGTCAGCGTTTCTTCTCGGGGTCTCCTCTCCTCATCCAACTCCAACCACCGAGTGAGCAAGCAGTCCTGTCAGCTTGATGGGTGCCTGGTCAGCGGGTCTTCTCGGGGTCTCCTCTTATCAACCGACTCCAACCACCGAGTGAGCCTACAGCCCTGCCAGCTTGATAGGAGCCTGGTCAGCGGGTCTTCTTAGGGTCTTCTCTCCTAATCCAACTCCAACCACCGAGTGAGCCTACAACCCTGCCAGCTTGATGGGAGCCTGGTCAGCGGGTCTTCTCGGGGTCTCCTCTCCTCATCCAACTCCAACCACCGAGTGAGCCTACAGCCCTGCCAGCTTGATGGGAGCCTGGTAAGCGGGTCTTCTCGGGGTCTCCTCTTCTCAACCGACTCAAACCACCAAGTGAGCCTACAGCCCTGCCAGCTTGATGGGAGCCTGGTCATCGGGTCTTCTTGGGGTCTTCTCTTCTCAACCGACTCTAACCACCGAGTGAGCCTACAGCCCTGCCAGCTTGATGGGAGCCTGGTCAGCGAGTCTTCTCGGGGTCTCCTCTCCTCATCCAACTCCAACCACTGAGTGAGCCTACAGCCTTGCCAGCTTGATGGGAGCCTGGTCAGCGGGTCTTCTCGGGGTCTTCTCTTCTCAACCGACTCCAACCATCGAGTGAGCCTACAGCCCTACCAGCTTGATGGGAGCCTGGTCAGCGGGTCTTCTAGTGGTCTCCTCTTCTCAACCGACTCCAACCACCGAGTGAGCCTATAGCCCATTCAGCTTGATGGGAGCCTGGTCAGCGTGTCTTCTCGGGGTCTCCTCTCCTCATCCAACTCAAACTACCGAGTGAGCCTACAGCCCTGCCAGCTTGATGGGAGCCTGGTCAGCGGGTCTTCTTGGGGTCTCCTCTCCTCGTCAAACTCCAACCACCGAGTGAGCCTACAGCACTGCCAGCTTGATGGGAGCCTGGTCAGCGGGTCTTCTCGGGGTCTCCTCTTCTCAACCAACTTCAACCACCGAGTGAGCCTACAGCCCTGCCATCTTTATGGAAGCCTAGTCAGCGGGTCTTCTCGGGGTCTCCTCTCCTCATCCACAGTAACCTCGTCTCTCAAGGAAGGTCATCTCGAAGTGCATTATATTAAGAAATCGCGCCATGCATACAAATAGGAATATCTTTAGAAACATGTTCAAATAAGTACAAAAGGGTATAATATTAGGGGTAGAATCGCTTCAGATCATCGCTGCTTCGGGCGCGATCCAGGGGTATCCCGTCCACATCCTGCAGGTGATACCCTCCTAACTTCAAGACTTCCTTCACAATAAAGGGACCCTCCCAGTTGGGGTTGAGCTTCCCCATGGAGGCCCCCCTGCCCGCGGCATCTACCTTTTTGAGGACCAAGTCCCCCTTCTAGAACTGTTTTACCCTGATGTGTTTATCAAAGTACTTGGACATCCGACGTTTGACTTCCTCCTATCGGATTGATGCTAGCTCCCTGAGCTCCTCTACAAGGTAAAGGGAGAGCCTTTGCTCCTCTTCATTGCCCACTTGCCACCCTTCATCTCCCCTCCTTGTTGCTGCCACCCTAGGGGATTAAACCTTAAATTCCACAGGTATGACGACCTCCGAGCCGTGGGAGAGTTTGAAGGGCGTCTCTCCCGTAGCCATGTTCGACGTAGTCCTCGGAGCCCATAGAACGAAGGGGAGCTTCTCCACCCAACTTCCCCTCAAGTTTTCTACCTTCTTCTTTAAGAGGTTTACGATGATCTTGTTTGCTGCTTCTACCTGTCCATTGCTTCGGGGGTGATGAACGGAGGCAAATCAAAGATCTATGCCTAGCTGGACACAAAAGTCTATAAACTCTCTACTAGCAAACTGCGGCCCGTTATCCGTGACAATGGCCAAAGGGAGCCCGTGTCGGCAGATAATTTCTCACCATACAAAGTTCTTGGCCACCTGCGACGTCACCTTTGCCAAGGCCTTCACCTCCAACCACTTTGAAAAGTAATCCACCATGACCAGCAGGAACTTCCTCTGACCACTGGCTTGGGGAAACGGGCCTTCTAGATCCATCCCCCATATGGCAAAGGGCCATGGAGCTATAATCGTGCGCAATCTCTGAGCCGGGAGGAGTT
Source organism: Platanthera zijinensis (assembly GCA_039513925.1). Lineage (NCBI taxonomy): Eukaryota > Viridiplantae > Streptophyta > Magnoliopsida > Asparagales > Orchidaceae > Platanthera > Platanthera zijinensis. The sequence goes on from CM077088.1 coordinate 176,955,415, forward strand.
GAAGTGGGACAAACTCCTGACACTTTCTGCATCTCCTTGCAAATTCTTCAGCATCCTTCCTGAGGGTAGGCCAAAAGTAGCCCTGCCTCAGCACCCTCCCTTCCAAGGTCTGACTCCCTGAATGTCTTCCGCATTCCCCCGAGTGAACTTCCTCCAGTACCCTTGACGCCTCCTTCTCGGATACACACCGGGCTAGCAAACCAGACAACATTTTTCGATAAAGGATCGCCTCCTTCAGCAGGTAATAGGCCGACTTGTACCTGAACCGCTTCTTCTCAAGGTCCCCCTCGGGTAGACGTCCCGATGTCAAGAAAGTCACAAAGGGGTCCATCCAGGACCCATCTGGATCCACTTCCATTAACTCCCCTTCCTCTATAGAAGGTCTAAAGAGCTCTGTCATGGTCCCTCCGGACTGAGGGCCGTGCTTTGCGAGCAGGTCCTCCCTAGTATTCTCCTCTCTTAGAACGTGTTGGATTAAGAAGCGGTGGAACTGACCTATGATGCCCTTTATCTTTACCTGGTACAATTGGAGGGTCGGTTCTCTCACTTCAAACTCTCCGTTGATATGCCCCGCGACCACCAGAGTATCCGTGGAGACTCTGATGTCCTGTATGCCCAGCTCACGAGCCAGCCTGAGCCCGACGATGATGGCTTCATGCTCGGCCTGGTTATTCGTGAGGGTGAAATGGATCTTCAAAGCCTGCTCAATTCTGGTCCCCTCGGGACTTGTAAAGACCACCCCTCCTCCAAAAGAACTTCTGCCTGAAGCCCCATCCACGAGCATTTCCCAAGCCACTACGGGAGATGTCTCTGCCCCTTTGACCTCAACCACATAATCTGCTAAGAAATCTGCCACCACCTGCGCCTTGATAGCTACCCGAGGGATGTAGGCGAGGTCGAACTCACTAAGCTCTATTGACCACTTGGCTAACCTCCCCGAATGCTCCACCCCCTCTAGAATATGGCGGAGAGGGTGGTTCGTCATGACCTGAATAGCATGGGCTTTGAAGTACGGCCTGAGCTTCCGGGCTGAAACGATGAGGGCGAAGGCTAGCTTTTCAAGAATGGGGTATTTTAGCTCCGCCTTTTTGAGAACCCTGCTCACATAATATACGGGGAACTGTTTCTTACCCTTTTCTCGCATCTGGGTGAGCTGTTGCTTCAAATCTAGGAAGGCCCTCTCGTATTCGGGGGTCCACTCAAATTCCTTTCCTCCCCTCAGAGTTCGAAAGAAGGAGGAACACCTCTCTCCTGCCCTGGAGAGGAACCTGCTCAACCCTGCCAACTTACCAGTAAGACGCTGGACCTCCTTAGCATCCTTTGGAGATTCCAACTCCAGGATTGCTTTTACTTTATCTGGATTAGGCTCCACTCCTGAAGGGGTGAGGAGGTGCCCTAAATACTTCCCCCTGCTAGCCCTGAATACACATTTTAGAGGGTGTAGTCTCATTTTATATTTTATTATAGTTCTAAAAGTTTCCTGCAGGTTCAGGACGTGGGACTCGAGGTCTCGACTCTTAATCATCAGGTCATCTACGTAGACCTCGAGGTTCCGCCCCTTCTGCTCCCGGAATATCCGGTCCATCATCCTTTGTTAGGTCGCCCCTACATTCTTCAATCTGAAGGGCATCATATTGTAACTGAAGCACCCATCCTCGGTGATGAAGGTGATGTCTTTGATGTCCCGGGGGTGCATGCGTATCTAGTGGTACCCTGAAAAGGCATCTAAAAAACTCATTAGTGGAAAACCGATGGCTGAATCAACCAGCGCGTCGATTCGAGGCAGAGGGTAACAATCCTTCGGGCATGCTTTATTTAAAAGAGAGAAGTCGATACACATTCTCCATTTCCCCTCCCCTTTTTTTACCATTACAACATTGATCACCCACCCCGGATACCTACTTGAGGATATGAACCCCGCCCGGAGCAGTTTCTCCACCTCTTCCCTGATAGGTCTGGCCATCTTGGAAGCGATGGCCCTCTTCTTCTATTGGATGGGGAGGACCTTAGGGTCAAGGTTGAGACGATGGCACGCCATATCCGCATCGAACCCCGGCATGTCAGCTGCACTCCAGGCGAATACATCAATGTTCTCTTGCACGCACCCTCGGATCTCCTCTTGATCCCTGGGGGCGAGCTCTCCGCTAACCTTGATCTTCTCTTTTATCCCATCCTTCGTGAGGATGTCCATCTCAAGAACCTCCACTGCTTCCCTCAGCCTCGAAGGCTCCTCCTCTTCTTCTTGCTCCCTCGGGTTTTCCTCCTGCTCCCCGACCTGCGCTCCACCACTTCTCGCTCCTTATCAACCGCAGCCACTCTCTCCCAGGTCCTCCCCCTCTCTTCCTCGGGACTCCTTCCTAGCGATGATCCCTTCCTCCCTTCCGGCTGAGTCTCCATTCCAGACGACTCCCTCATTTCCCCTATCTTCCTTTTCCTGCCCCCGACACCTTCTACCTCCCTCCTACCTTCCTGCTCTCCCGCTATCTCTGGCTCCACTGCAATGCCTCTCTCCACTTCAGCCACCGCTCTCTCCTCCTGCTCACCTCCATCCGCCTGCTCTCCCGCCATCTCTGGCTCCACCGTAATGCCTCTCTCCACTACAGACACCGTTCTCTCCTCTTGCTCACCTCCATCCACCTGCTCTCCCGCCATCGCTGGCTCCACCGCAATGCCTCTCTCCACTTCAGCCACCGCTCACTCCTCCTACTCACCTCCATCTGAAAGTGAAGGGATAGATACTACTCTAGAGGGGGGTGAATAGAGTTATCAAATTTTGCACTAGACAAAACTTAATGGTCTACCCAACTCCCTTGGAGTGAATTGCGGAATTAAAAGATTATAGATATATAATTAACCCTATAGCCTAACACAAGTGAGGTGCACAAACTCAAGCTAACTGTAATTACAGTTAAGGCTTGGAAATCCTAATCAGCAACTAGCAACCTAGTTATATCTATTCACAGCCACAATGCAGGAATTAAACAAGGGAATCCAGACGACACAAGGAATTTATAGTGGTTCCCCAAACAACTTGGGTACGTCCACTCTTCTACCAACAAGGTAGGAATCCACTCAGGTTTTTGATCAGGTACCCTGCCACCAACAGGATCTGCTTCAGGTAGATCCAGAAACCCTTTAGACTTTTGATCAGGTGTCTAAAAACCAAGCACAGGTTTTTGATCAGGTGCCCTGCCACCAAGGGATACTTTTGAAGGGAGTAATAACCCTGTACATGAGGGGGAAGAAGGTTAAGATGTCTTCTCTATTTTACAATAGATTAGAGAAGCACAAGAACTTGCACTGAGCTAGAAAGCTCTAAAGAATCAAGGCTCCCCCTGGCTCAAAGATGTCCAGGTGAAGTCTTGCTTCAGTGCAGAAAACTCTTCAGAAAGATCTGAAGGAAAAACTACAAGAAGATAATAAATAATAAAATTAAAGATCTTCAAGCAGCTATCTTCTTCTTCTTCAAAAGAACTCTGAGTTGAACTTCCTGAAAGCAGGAGAACTCAGGTTGAAGAAGAGTAGAAGATCTTAACACTTCTCAGTTGGATGAGTATTGCTGAGAGCAGATGAACTTGATCTTGATGAAGGCTTGAAAGCAGATGAACTGGGTAACTAGTTAGCTATTTAGCTAGCTTGAATCCTTCTTCAAAGGGTCCTTTTTATAGCAGCAACAAGCAACGGCTCTCTTCAATTTGAATTACTTGTCTTCTACTGAAACTTGAGACCTGGGCTGTAAATATCAAGAAGACAAAACAATCTCTGCAGCAAGACATCCTATAAAAGGAATAAACCTCTTTCTAAGAAGCTGCAGGATCAAATCAAATAACAGAAGGACTAAATAAAGTCACATCAGAGAAATACTCTTTATAGCAGAAGGAAGACTTTTCAGTCTAACGGCTATAAAGGACTGTCAGCAGATAAAGTAAAATACAAAGTCAGCTAATAAGACAAAAAACTTTATCTGAAAAGATTTGACTCAGGCATAAGGGATGGAGCAAATATTGCCTGGAAATATTATCATAAAACAACTGAAAAGATATGCCAGATAATGTATTAATTAATTAAATATAATAAATAAATACAAAATATAAAGGCATACAGAAAACGTCGAACGACCTTCGGAGATCGTCGACCGACGCACGGAGATCGTCGAACTATCGGACAGATAGTCGAACGATCCAGATAGTCGAACTATCACAGGAGATAGTCGAACTATCACAGCAGATAGTCGAACTATCAGAAGATAGTCGAACTATCAGATAGTCGACCTATCAACAGATAGTCGAGCTATCAAAGCGAAACAGATAGTCGAACTATCAACAGATAGTCGAGCTATCAGATAGTCGACCTATCAACAGATAGTCGAACTATCAAGGCAAAACAGATAGTCGAACTATCAACAGATAGTCGAGCTATCAGATAGTCGACCTATCAACAGATAGTCGAACTATCAAAGCAGAACAGATAGTCGACCTATCAACAGATAGTCGAGCTATCAGATAGTCGACCTATCCAAGCAGATAGTCAAACTATCAAAGCACACAGATAGTCGAACTATCAGCCGATAGTCGAACTATCCACGCAGACTGAAAGTCGAACAACTGATAGACGATCGTCGAACAGTTAGTCGACGATAGTCGAGTGGCGTTCGACGATAGTCGAACGAACAAACTACTTAACCATATTCTCAATCTGGAAAAGCGAGGACTCTACAGCTAGACCACTAACCATTGACCATAGATATTTCTTGGGTCAAGGGACTAAAAAGGCAAGACTAAACTCAAATCAAACTAGGGTACCAACAATCTCCCCCTATTTGAGTTAAGTCTCTTAAAAACTAAAACACAGAGCTAGCTATAGAACACTATAATCAATACAGAAAATAGATAGCAATTAACTAGCAGTTATCAAACAGATGAACAACAGTCAAACATATATAACAGCAGTCAAACAAAATTAAGGATCTACAGAGTCTGGCTTAGGATTAGACGAACTAGGAACAAAGGAAACTTTCCGTAAAGGATCAATTGCCTCTCTCTTAGACATCTTCAAGTCTTGCGCCATTAATCTTTACTTCTGCAACCCTTGGAACAACGGCTTCCGGGTGCTTTTCCATATATTTTGAAGGGTCAAAGACCTCAGGATTAACCTGGAACTTTTCAAACTCCTTATTTCTGAATGTAGACATGGTGGTTAAGCCAGTAGTATCTTTTCCTTCAGCTTTTGCTTTTCTGATTTGAGCTGCTCCAACCAATTCGTGAAAACGAGCCATCCTAAAGTTAGGATCAAGCTCAGGACTTTCATAAGCAATCTCAGAAGGAGCAACCTCTTTATCTTGATTAACTAGATAAGACATGAGAGCAGACTTAGCAAAGTTCTTGCTAGAATATTTAAACAAAATAAACTACTTACCTTTTGAAACAATTTTTTCAGACTGCACTGGTATTGGAGAAGAAACTCTTTTCTTTGGAGAAGGAGGAGGGGAAAAGGTTGGTCTTTGATACACAACCTCCTTCACTTGTTCTCTTACTTCAGTAACATGTCTTTGAGAACCAGAATAAGATCTGCCTTGGGAACTTTGAGAGCTTTTCCTTGACTGAGGCTGAGAAGGTGCAGATTTTCCAGAAGAGGCAGATGGATTAGCAGAAAGGATCCCAGAGGCTCCTGCACTGGGAGGTGGAGGAGGAGGACCTCTGGGAGTCCATCTTGAAACAGGACTATCATACCTCTTAGATCTTTTTCTCTCTTTCTGCTGGTTCTTGGAGAACCACATCCAATGTTGAAATTCTTTTGATTTTGGGTCAATTCCTTTCAGAATATAGTATGGAGTATCATTATCACGGCTGGGAGGAGGAGGAGCAATTGCTTTTCTTTTCTTTTGAGCAGCTTTCTTTTTCTTTGAATTTTCAGATAAATCAGAATCCTCTTCATCTTCAGAGTGAGATGGAGGATTGTCATAAGGATCATAGGCTTCAGAAACAGCCTTTTCCTTTACAGCAGCTTTCTCTTTTTCCTCTTCAATGGCATCCTGAGCCAGAAGGAAATCCAAATCCAACCCTGGTGAATCATCCCAAATAGTTGACTTTTCAACTTGCAAATCTTTTTCTTTTTCTCTAACAAAGATTGAACTCTTTGATTCCAAGCAACTCTTGCTTTCTCTTCTTGATTTTCAGATACATCTTCCATGTCATCTAAAAATGAGTCCAATTCTGGATCTTCTTGAACATTAGGAACATCTGGATCAGCTTCAGAAACAACTGCTATAACCTGAGCAGCTAAATCTTCTTCAATATAATCTGTAGATTTATGAATACAAATCTGCTAAATAAGCTAAAATCATTCCTTCTAGGTATTCACAAGCTAGCAAATTAATTGACTCGTCAATAAAGTGAATGAGTGAATTACCTTCATATTTTACCAACTCCCAAGACTCATCTAGGTAGGATGTAATAATCCCTTCTAGGAAATGGGCAACCACGGGAGTGGTGAGATCTTCTAAGCAAACTTTCACCGCAAATTCAGATAACATAATAGCATCAGATATTTCTTTTTCCGATAACACAGAAACTGATTCATCTTGAACTTGAACTGCATCAGTCTCTTCTTGAACTGCTGAAAGAACTGCTGGAAGGGAGGCTGGAGGCACTGAGGCATCTTCACAGAACATCTCCCCCTGCCTGATTTCAGTGGAAACTGAAACCAGGCCCCTTGAAGAAGAGGTCTCAGCAGATTTAGAAAGTGATTGGATGGAAGCAGTCAGGGTGGCAATGGAGGAGGCAAGTGGAGCAATTGCCTCTTCAATCATAATTTTGATTGAAGGGGTAATCAACTCCAAAATGCTAGAAATGAATTGAGGGGTGATCTCAAAAGATGATGGAATTGCAGTGGATGGAGATGCAGCAGAGATGGTTGTAGTGTTAGGATGAGAAGTGGTGTGGACTGGAGATCGAATTGGAGATGGAGCTGGAGAGTTAACAGGAGTGTTAACTGGAGAATGAATAGGAGACTGAGGAGGTGTTGGAATCCTCTCAGATCCTAACAGATCAAAACTAGGAGCAGATATCCTAGCCAGATGAGAAGGAAGAGGAGATGCTGGAGGGGAAGGAAGAACAACCGTGGTTGTTTCTCGAACAAGAGACGGGGAAAGTCGTACTTCAGCTGAAGTTGATGGAACTTCAACTGAAGCAGACTGCATAGCAGAAGAAGATGAGGGAAGGGAAAGAGCTGAGCCAGCTTTTACCGAGTGAGGAGCGACCGAATCAGTCCTGGTGCTCTCTGATGTCGCTGGAGCAACCCCTGTGAGAGCGGGTTTCACAAAAGTCCTCTTCCACTTGGAGAACAGATTTGGGTCCATCTTCTTGCTTGCATTTATTGTTGTTGCAACGGAGACCAGCAGCTGAGGATACTTTTCCTTCAGGAAAATTCCAATAACCCTTCCTAGGGTGACCTCTTTCTTACTATTCTTTTTCCTTATTAAATCAAACATTACTCCTGCCCAATCAATCCTTTTCTGATTAACAATTGCATACATCAGTGCAAATTGTTGCCTTGTTATATTGTCATGAGCAGAGTGCTTTCCGAGGAGCACTTTTCCAACTAACTCAGCGAGAAATTTAATCTTAAAGGGAAAATTGACCTTGAGCAGCTTGGTGGGAATGCCCTCCGCATGTCCCAGCTCAGTCAGCATCCTTCCAAATTCTTGAGCATCTTGCCCATAATCATCTTCACCATTTATCAAACCAAAAACATCAGTCAGAACGGCCGGAGTTAAAATTACCTCTTCTCCGCCGATGGTGCCAGTCATCGAATCGTCAGAAGATGACGACGTGAAAGCCCATTCCTTGATCTCGGGAATATTTAACTTTATCCTTGATGACATTAACCTTTCTAGACCTTGATCCCGGCACAACTGAAGAACTTCTACTATTCCTGCTTCACAGCAACTGAACGCGTCAAAATCGACGCTGAAGCCTGCATCGAACTTTACAACGGCTAACACTGCGGGAGAAATCGCCATTGAATTGCTGGAGAGAGCGCGAGAAGGACGGCGAAGACGAAGGAGACGAAACGGCAGAAAATCGCAAGCGGGAAGACAGAATGCGAAAAGTCACGCTCCGTCGACGATAAAACAAAAGATCTTTTAACCTAGGTCGACTATCGGCTTTATATTAGACCGGAGATAGTCGATCTATCTAAAAGATACTAGACCCGATAGTCGAACGGTCGTTCGACGATCGGCCCAGAAGCAGAGTAGTCGAGCCATCGTTCGACTATTTCTGGCTTCTCAAACAATCAAGCTGTCGTCATCCAGAGATCGACGATAAGCTCGACCTGTTCGACGATCTTCGAACGCCGGTCGACGATCTTCAAACAGATAAGCTATCATTAACCAGAGGTCGACGATAGGCTTAATCCGTTCGACGATCTTCGATCATCGTTCGACGATCTTCAAGCAGGTTTCATCATAGGCAGATATAATCACACTTAGTCTCGTCCATTTATCATGCCTAGTTGAACTAAAAAGAACAGATGCTTCTGTTCATCTAAAGGCTTGGTGAATATATCACCTCTCTGAAACACAGTGGATATGAACTCAAGACAAATCTTGTTCTTTTCCACACAATCTCTCAGGAAATGGTGCCGAATCTCAATGTGCTTCGTTCTAGAGTGGTGCACTGGATTTTGTGCAATTGAGATAGCACTGGTACTGTCACACATGATTTTGGTATTCTTGTGTGAGTAACCATAATCCACAAGCTGGTTTTGAATCCACAGGATCTGTGAACAACAACTAGCAGCTGCTATATATTCAGCCTCTGTAGTTGAAGTTGAGACAGAGGCCTGCTTCTTACAGAACCAAGAGACCAATCTCTCTCCCAGAAACTGACAAGTTCCTGAGGTGCTCTTCCTGTCAACTCTGCAACCAGCATAATCAGAATCAGAATATCCAATTAATTCAAATTCTGACTCAGCTGGGTACCAAAGTCCTAGATCTGGACATCCCTTCAGGTATCTCAGGATTCTCTTTAGAAGAATCAGATGAGATTCCTTGGGGTTGACCTGGAATCTAGCACAAAGGCATGTAGCAAACATTATATCAGGCCTACTTGCAGTTAGATATAATAGGGAACCAACAATGGCCCTATAATTCTTTTGATCAACTGGCTTGCCGTGATTATCAGAATCAATAACTACATTAGTAGCCATAGGTGTAGGCATTGCTGAAGCATCAGCCATCCCAAATTTCTTTACCAATTCCTTGGCATATTTGGATTGGGAGATGAAGATACCATCAGCATCTTGCTTAACTTGGAGACCAAGAAAGTAAGACAGCACACCCATACTACTCATCTCAAACTTAGAGTGCATCAGGTCAGAGAACCTTTTGCAAAGTTTGGGATCAGTGGAGCCAAATATAATATCATCTACATACACCTGAACTAACAGGATTGTGTCCTTGTGATGCTTGACGAAAAGGGTTCTATCAACTATTCCCCTAGTAAAGTTGTGCTCTAAAAGGAAACTAGCTAGAGTCTCATACCAGGCTCTGGGAGCTTGCTTTAGTCCATAAAGAGCTTTCTACAACTTAAACACATGTGAGGGCTGAGTTGAAGAAACAAACCCTGGTGGTTGTTCAACAAACACCTCTTCCTTAAGCTCACCATTCAGGAATGCACTTTTGACATCCATTTGAAAGACCTTAAACTTCATGTAGGCTGCATAGGCCAAGAAGATCCTTATTGCTTCTAGCCTTGCAACAGGAGCAAAGGTTTGGTCATAATCTATACCTTCCTCCTGTCTGTAGCCCTGAGCTACAAGCCTTGCTTTATTCCTTACAATAATTCCATTTGCATCCAACTTGTTTCTATACACCCACTTGGTGCCTATGATCAGTTGGCCTTTAGGTCTTGGAACCAAAATCCAAACTTTACATCTCTCAAACTGATTGAGTTCCTCTTGCATAGCAATGATCCAGTGGGGATCTAGCTCTGCATCTTTAAAGGTGAGGGGCTCAACCTGTGAGAGGAAACAAGCATGCATCACATCCTATCTTAATTGGTGTCTTGTTTGCACACCAGCTGATATGTCTCCAATCACTTGAGATGTGGGGTGATCTCTAAGTGTGACAATATCAGCAGGTGGGATGTGATCTTCAGCAACAGTTGGGATTAATTCCTCAGGAGGAATTTGATCTACTGTTGGTGGTACAACAACAGCTTCTGCAATGTCTTCATCACTGTCTGATTCAGTGATCTGAAGAGTTGATAATTGAAGAATCTCTTGAGGGGCATCAGGTACCTGCAATGAACTAGAGGAAGGAGAATTTTCCTTCTCCTTGTAAAACATCTGAGACTCATCAAAAGATACATGCACAGATTCTTCAATTTTACAGGTTGATTTGTTATAAACCCTATAAGCTTTGCTTACTTGGGAATATCCAAGCATGATTCCCATTGAAGCTTTTGCTTCAAATTTTCTAAGGTATTCTTTATTGTTATTATGAATATAAACAATACAACCAAATACTCTAAAATAATTAATTTTAGGTTTCTTTCCTTTAAGCAACTCATAAGGAGTTTTACACTTAAGCTTGTGTATCAAACTTCTATTCAAGACATAATTGGCTGTACTAACAGCTTCTGCCCAATAGGAGAGAGGCATGTTAGCATCTGCCAACAATGTACTAGCAGCTTTAATGAGTGTTCTATTCTTCCTTTCAACTACCCCATTTTGTTGGGGAGTTCTAGGAGCTGAGAAACTATGTTTGATACCTTCTCTCTCACAGAATTCTTGCATGAGAAGAGAGTCAAACTCAGTACCATGATCACTTCTGATCAAGGCCACATGAGTAGAGTACTCAGTCTGCACACATAGCAGAAAGTCTGTAAGGGCTTTGAAGTTATCAGACTTAGTTCTCAAAAAGAAAACCCAACTGAACCTAGAGAAGTCATCTACAATTACTAAGGTGTAATACTTCCCTCCTAAACTCTGTACATTTATTGGGCCAAATAGGTCCAAATGTAATAGATACAGGATTCTAGGAGAATCACTCTTATTTACTGATTTAAAAGAGTTTTTGGTTTGCTTGCCTAGCTGACAAGCCTTGCATAGGCTCTCCTTCTTGTAGGGGCAAGAAGGTAAACCTCTAACAAGGTTGTGTTTAGATAACCTAGATATATTTTTAAGGTTAACATGACTAAGCCTCTTATGCCACAAAGAATTATTATTAATTGTTACTTCATTAAATAAACAGATTTCAGAGTGAGATGAATTGAAATCTACTAAATAAATATTACCTATTCTAATGCCTACTAAAACAACAATATTATTTAAAGTAATATTGCAAGAAGAGTTAGAAAATGAAACCTGGTAGCCAGCATCACATAGCTAACTGACTGAGATCAAATTGTGCTTCAGTCCTGTCACATATGCAACTCTCTTGAAAGTAACATCTCCAATTGTGATCCTGCCATAGCCTTCTGTCTGACCACAGCTGGAATCTCCAAAGATAACCTTTGGGCCGAGCTTAGCTTTGAACTTTGACAGATGATCTTTATTTCCTGTCATATGCTTGGAACATCCACTATCCAAATACCACTTATTTTGAGTGATTGGATAGGCCTTCACCTGCAAGACATTTATTTAGACAGAGTGGACCCAGGTAACCTTGGGTCCCTTGTTTTTCACATAAGAAAAACTGGAAATATATGAAAATGCAGGTTGAGGGTGATAACCTAATGGGTGAGATCTCCTGGGTGGGATTCTCCAAGCAGATGATGGGTCAACAAACCTAGGGTTTCTATTTTCATTTAGGTTTCTATGGTACTGATGATGATTTTGAAAATCATATTGAAAACTTCGATCGACGTTCGACGATGGGCGCTCAGATCATTGAGCTTCGTTCGACCATTGAGCTTCCGATCGTCGAGCGGCGTTCGACGCTCTTTGCATTTCTTTAAAAAATTTCTTTCTTTTCTCTCTCTTAGCCTTATTTAAAGTTTTATTAACTAGGTTTACTTGCTCAGTGTTCTTCATTCCACTAGCTGAAATGAAGTTCACTGGAGTTGAAAGATTATTTTTAAGAATAACTGGGGGTTCACTTGGAGAAGCTCCTAAGCCTAGTTTGTCATTACCTGACCTAGTGTTAGTCATGCTGGTAATTTCTAACAACTTAAGGCTTCTACCATTAAGTGATTCTTCTAACCTCTTAGACTTAGCTAACTCCATTTTAAGAAATTTAATTTCTTCACTACAAGTAGTGAGATCTTCCTTTAACCTAATATTTTCTGTAGCAATTAATTCTGAGTCAGCTAACTTATTTCTAAGTTCTTTTATCTCCTTTTCTGAGCTAATCAAATCTAAGCATAAAGATTTAAAATCTAATTTAAATTCTTCAGAAGTGAAGTCATAAGAAGATAGTACCTCATCTTCTGTAGGCATCTCTTCATCTGAATCTGAACTCTCTGCAGCTGAGTGGTTGCTGCAGGCATCTATTGCCATGAGGCAAACTTCTTTTGCCTTCTTCTCTTCCTCATCCTCACTGGAGCTTGAGGAGGAAGATTCCTCTTCTGTATCACTCCAGGTTTCAGCAATGAAACCTCTCTCCTTCTTCTTGTTCTTGTAGGAGGATGGCTTGGAGTGCTTCCTGTGGTGTTCCTTTTCTTTCCTCTTGTCTTTGTTTTTCTCCTCTGGACAATCTGGTAAGATGTGTCCAGGTTTCCTGCAACCATAACATATAATTTCTTTAGCAGGTGAACGGTCATACCTTGGTTTGTCTTCATAGCGTGAAGACTTCTTTCTGAACTCCTTTCTCCCCATCTTGAGAAACCTCTTGGCAAACAATGTCATTAGCTCCTCATTTGATTGGCTGCCTTCAGAAGCATCAGCAGCCTTAAGAGCTAGAGATTGCTCTTTTCTTGTTGGAGTGGGGGTCTTTGCTTCTGCTTCTGCTTCCCTTGTCTTCAGCACTTGCTCAAAAGACTTGAGCTTGCCGAGAAGGGCTTCAGTTGAAATCTCATTTGTACTTCTGGCTTCCTTGATGGGCCAGATCCTTAGATCCCATGTGCTAGGGAAGCACATAAGAATCTTATCATTGACCTCTGTCAATGATATGTCCTTGTCAAGGGTCCTCAGCTCATTGATGATTGAGCTGAGCCTGGTGTACATGGCTTCAACTGATTCAGCATCAGTTTTCTTGAAGTTCTCATATTGTGAGATAAGGTTGGACCTCCTGTCCTTCCTTTCATCAGCTGAACCAGCTACAATCTGGTTCAGTGTATCCCACATGGCTTTTGCTGAAGAGCAGTCAGCAACTTTCTGGAATACCTCATCAGACATTGTCTGAGCCAGTATATTCATCGCCTTGGCATCTGCTATCTTGGCCTTCTTGTACTCATCTTTGTAATCTGGAGGAGGCACTGCACTCATATCAGTTGATGATGAGGCAGTGGCAGCAGCAGGTGCTCTTGGGGGTCCTGACAAAATAGAAGCAAAGATGCTTTCATCAATAGAATTCATATACAATTTTATCCTTGCCTTCCAGATGCCAAACTTAGCTAAGTTGCATGCTGGAGGTCTGGTGCTAGAATAATCCTTGGACTGGGCCATGATAGTGAATATCTATAAGCTTTGGTATCTATCAGGATCTTGTGACTTAGGTGTTAGCCTATACAGTCAGTCAACCTCCCTCTGATACCAATTGAAAGTGAAGGGATAGATACTACTCTAGAGGGGGGGTGAATAGAGTTATCAAATTTTGCACTAGACAAAACTTAATGGTCTACCCAACTCCCTTGGAGTGAATTGCGGAATTAAAAGATTATAGATATATAATTAACCCTATAGCCTAACACAAGTGAGGTGCACAAACTCAAGCTAACTGTAATTACAGTTAAGGCTTGGAAATCCTAATCAGCAACTAGCAACCTAGTTATATCTATTCACAGCCACAATGCAGGAATTAAACAAGGGAATCCAGACGACACAAGGAATTTATAGTGGTTCCCCAAACAACTTGGGTACGTCCACTCTTCTACCAACAAGGTAGGAATCCACTCAGGTTTTTGATCAGGTGCCCTGCCACCAACAGGATCTGCTTCAGGTAGATCCAGAAACCCTTTAGACTTTTGATCAGGTGTCTAAAAACCAAGCACAGGTTTTTGATCAGGTGCCCTGCCACCAAGGGATACTTTTGAAGGGAGTAATAACCCTGTACAGGAGGGGGAAGAAGGTTAAGATGTCTTCTCTATTTTACAATAGATTAGAGAAGCACAAGAACTTGCACTAAGCTAGAAAGCTCTAAAGAATCAAGGCTCCCCCTGGCTCAAAGATGTCCAGGTGAAGTCTTGCTTCAGTGCAGAAAACTCTTCAGAAAGATCTGAAGGAAAAACTACAAGAAGATAATAAATAATAAAATTAAAGATCTTCAAGCAGCTATCTTCTTCTTCTTCTTCTTCAAAAGAACTCTGAGTTGAACTTCCTGAAAGCAGGAGAACTCAGGTTGAAGAAGAGTAGAAGATCTTAACACTTCTCAGTTGGATGAGTATTGCTGAGAGCAAATGAACTTGATCTTGATGAAGGCTTGAAAGCAGATGAACTGGGTAACTAGTTAGCTATTTAGCTAGCTTGAATCCTTCTTCAAAGGGTCCTTTTTATAGCAGCAACAAGCAACGGCTCTCTTCAATTTGAATTACTTGTCTTCTACTGAAACTTGAGACCTGGGCTGTAAATATCAAGAAGACAAAACAATCTCTGCAGCAAGACATCCTATAAAAGGAATAAACCTCTTTCTAAGAAGCTGCAGGATCAAATCAAATAACAAAAGGACTAAATAAAGTCACATCAGAGAAATACTCTTTATAGCAGAAGGAAGACTTTTCAGTCTAACGGCTATAAAGGACTGTCAGCAGATAAAGTAAAATACAAAGTCAGCTAATAAGACAAACAACTTTATCTGAAAAGATTTGACTCAGGCATGAGGGATGGAGCAAATATTGCCTGGAAATATTATCATAAAACAACTGAAAAGATATGCCAGATAATGTATTAATTAATTAAATATAATAAATAAATACAAAATATAAAGGCAGACAGAAAACGTCGAACGACCTTCGGAGATCGTCGACCGACGCACGGAGATCGTCGAACTATCGGATAGATAGTCGAACGATCCAGATAGTCGAACTATCACAGGAGATAGTCGAACTATCACAGCAGATAGTCGAACTATCAGAAGATAGTCGAACTATCAGATAGTCGACCTATCAACAGATAGTCGAGCTATCAAAGCGAAACAGATAGTCGAACTATCAACAGATAGTCGAGCTATCAGATAGTCGACCTATCAACAGATAGTCGAACTATCAAGGCAAAACAGATAGTCGAACTATCAACAGATAGTCGAGCTATCAGATAGTCGACCTATCAACAGATAGTCGAACTATCAAAGCAGAACAGATAGTCGACCTATCAACAGATAGTCGAGCTATCAGATAGTCGACCTATCCAAGCAGATAGTCGAACTATCAAAGCACACAGATAGTCGAACTATCAGCCGATAGTCGAACTATCCACGCAGACTGAAAGTCGAACAACTGATAGACGATCGTCGAACAGTTAGTCGACGATAGTCGAGCGGCGTTCGACGATAGTCGAGCGGCGTTCGACGATACGAACGAACAAACTACTTAACCAAATTCTCAATCTGGAAAAGCGAGGACTCTACAGCTAGACCACTAACCATTGACCATAGATATTTCTTGGGTCAAGGGACTAAAAAGGCAAGACTAAACTCAAATCAAACTAGGGTACCAACACCATCCACCTGCTCTCCCACCATCGTTGGCTCCACCGCAATGCCTGTAACACCCCGAAACTCAAAAGAGGGACGGGTGACGTTTCAAGCCAAGTCTAGGACTTGGAGCATGTGACACGGGCATGATACGGGCGTGTTCGGCCACGGGTTGTGTGGTCGACGTTTTGGCGATCAGCGATCGTCGAGTTGAGGCACACGGCCTGGGACACAGGCGTGTCCCAGGGCGTGTCACGCTAGGGAGATTTCTGAGTTATGCACACGGGCCATGACACGGGCATAGACACGGGCGTGTCACATGTGACACGGGCGTGTCGGGTGCCGTGTTGCAGGCCGTGTCCTCCTCGGGAAAAAAATTGTTTGTAGTTGCACACGGGGCGTGACACGGGTCTTGACACGGCCGTGTCACATGTGACACGGGCGTGTCGGAGGCCGTGTTGAAGGCCATGTGCTGGTCGAGACGTCGAGCGAGACGATGAATGGGCGACATGGCCCTGGACACGGGCGTGTTGCAGGCCGTGTTTGGCCCAGTTTTGATATTTTTGGCCCCGATCGTGGCCGTTCGTTTTCTTATGATGGGATCCGACGGCTGGGGGTTGGTGCTGGCTGTTTAAACCCGAAATTAGGGTTTGCAATCCCTCATTTCATCCACTTGATTCTCTTTCTAAAGGCTAGAGAGAGGGGAGAGCAAGGAGGAGGAGGAAGGCAAGATCCGGTCACCGGCGGAGCTTCGGAGCTCCAAATCGCGAGCCGACTTCGGATTCGCGGAGGCGAGGAGATTGCGGTGCTTTTCATCTGCATAGATTTCCATGGCGCCAAGGAGAAACGCAAGGGTAACGATTTTCATCTCGAGCATGTGAAGCTCTCCTTCCTTTGCATGGGAAAACCCTTCTCCCGCGAGTGTGCGGTGAGATTGTGGTATTCCTTGGGGTAGATATGTAAAGTCACCCTTGTTAGAGTCCGGAATCGTAGAACGGACATAGGCATGTTGTGTGAAGCCTACCCGGACAAGTTGGTCTTGATCGGTGATGTGCATTGCATTTTAGCCGGAGAATACTCCGTGCCCTTTATTGTTTTAGGGTTTCTACGGGGTAGATTGCAGCAGGAATTCCTTGGGGAGTAACCCTAAGGCGCACCCGGAAAATTGGGCGGAAATGCATTTCTGCCATCTTGGTGGTCGGGGAGCCAACCATGAACATAACTGGGTTATGTGCTTATGTGATCGAACAATGGGATCCGGGAGAAGCTTGGCCCACGCATACGTCTTAATATGACTATGCGATGTGAGCAACGGGCAAGTGGATGCGGACCCGGGCTATGCGGTTTGGTGACAGACATCTGAAAAAGAGACTGGCCATTGGCATGGTCGTGCAAGTCTTAGGATTAGACCGAAAAGACTAGATTGCTCACGAGTTTTGCCTTCCAAGGGACGGTGGTGAGACCACGGTTGCGACCGGGTTCACCGAGTTAGTGCCCTGAGAGCACGGGGTGCGTAGCTGTTTGAGCCCGCATCTGTGATGTTATGCTTATTCTCTATTTCATTGGCTAGGCTAACAAGTGCAGGGAAGAAGCTTTTCCACCCCGAGCTTGGGGGAGGAATCGTTATAATTTGGTCAGCATAGCTGACCGTTGCCTTTATTTACCACCGTGTGGTGGATTGTTGCTTGCAAGTGTTGCGAAGACGAGCGGAAAATAGCGGGCTAAAGCCCAAGTTGCTGTGCCGGCCCTCGAAGGCCAATTTTTGAGTGTTTTCCTTTTGTACTCATGTGTGACCGGCCTGCGTGCCGAGGTTTGGAAGACACTTTTATTAAGTAAACTCTTGTAAGGCCATAAGGTCATTATTCGTGTATTATACATTCCTATGGGTTTTTGTAGTGGACATTCATGCTTGGCTGGGTTCTTTTACTTGCGCAACTTAATAATCTGCTTCCGCTAGATGCTCTGTGTAGGACGTTGTGATTGGTTGAATGGTTTCAATAAGTAACCAACCAGTTTGTCTGTAGTATATGGCGTCGGGCCCCGGCCGGACCTACTGTTATATGCTATGTGACGGATAGGGGTGTTATAAATTGGTATCAGACTACTGGTTTCGGTCAAGCTTAAATGAATTCGTGGGCGAATTCACTTTAAGGGGTGGTGAGCACATGCGTGTGCATCATCGTTATAACATGAAAAGAACCCATGAATGTCCACTTAGGAATGAAAATACACATGTTTGAGGAACCTACGTGTTCCTATAATTGCTGTTTGCAATATGGTTTGGTCGCTTATCGGTGTTTTACACGATTATAGGTGACCAGGAGTGGTGCTGGACCGTCAGAATGGCCAGGTTCTGAGGCAAGCAGCGCACCAAATGATGCGCCTGCAACACCTCCGTCAGCCGAGACCATTAGATTGGTGGCATAAGCTGTCTTTGCAATGATCAATGCTCAGCCTGCAAGGCAGGTGCAGCAGCCTGCTCCTGCTGCGGAGTAGGTGCCGCTCCAAGCGGCGGAGCCTAGAAGGGTGGAACAGGTGATGGTGGAGCCGGAGTTGCCTCGAAGAGCAACTAAGAAACAACTTAAGCATGTGATGGGCTTCCATCCGCCAGTGTTCTCGAAAACAGGAACACCGACTCAGGCAGAGGATTGGCTATCGAGAGTCAAGAGAGTGCTGACAGCAACGGAGACCGAAGAGTGGCAGAAGACCACGATTGCCACGTTCTTGTTGGACGGAGACGCGAGGTTATGGTGGGAAGGGCTTGAGCTACGCCACCTAAGGGTAAGGCAGTTGGCGGATATCTCTATGGAGGAATTTTTGAGGTTGTTTATGGCTCGATACCTCCCCTCAACGCAGAGGATCAGGTTGGAAAATGAGTTTCAAAAGTTGATGCAAGGAGATAGCACCGTGGACGAGTATCTCCACGAGTTCACTCGTTTGGGAAGATACGCTAGCGCTACCTTTGCCGATGAGGAGCGCAAGACGAACCGCTTCTATGAAGGGTTAAGAGACGATTTGAGGTTATTATTTTTGGGGTCAATGGCGCAGGGTTTCATGACCTTGGTCAACTCGGCTCGGTCCTTGGAAAAGGACATGAAGAATGTTCAAGCAAAGAAGGAATCCGGTGGCAAGAAACTGGAGTTTAAGGTGTCGACTTCAAAGTCGGGCTTTCAAAGATGGAATAAGAAGGCTAGGACGTCGGGTCCAGCCCCTTCTTCCGGTGCCTCGGGGGCAACTACTGACCGAACCCCGGGAGCTCGCTTTACTTGCGGAAAGACGGGGCACTTTGGCCGCGATTATTGGAGCGGACGTCCGAAGTCCGAGAGAAAGCAAGGAGCTACTTATGAAGAAAAGGGCAAGGCGGTGGAGTCAACCGCGTCCCATTATGCTCCGACTCAACTAAGAGTCTACAACTTGGGCCAGCAAGAGGCCATCAAGCAAGCCGACATGGTGACAGGTACGGTTTAATTTATAGCAAGTTAGCTTTAAATACTGTTACCTAGTGCTTGTTATCTTAATACTGTTTGTGTAGGCTTTGTTCTTATTAGCAATAGTCCGGCATGAGCACTATTCGATACAGGAGCTTCACACTTCTTTTTGTCTGAAAGATTTATATCGCGCATCGGAGTCCCTTCTTCGATGGCGAAGGACAAATTGGATGTGCTACTACCGAATGGGTGTTCGATGCGTGCGGACAGAGTATGCGCCGTAAAGGTTCATATTGGAAGCTAAGAGTTCGACTTGCTAGCATCATTGTTGCCGCTAGTAGAGTTCGGCGTTATCTTTGGTATGGATGGCTTTCAGAGCAGAAGGCTTGTATTGATTGCAACCGTAAGGAGGTCAAGCTGGGTGTTGGGCAGGAGATGACGTTTGCGGGACTGGAGGGGTCGAGCAAGACACGGATGTCTGCTCTTCAGGTGGTGAAGGCGGTTCGTGCTAGAGCAGAGCTACTCTTCACGTTAGTGGAGGATGTAAAGCCTAAGTCCACTTTGGATAGTATCTTAGTGGTATGTGAGTACCCCGACGTGTTCCCGGGCGATCTTCCTGCAGCCCCACCGCAGCGAGAAATTGATTTCACTATCGAGCTAGTGTCAGGTGCCAAACCTGTGTCACGTTCTCCTTATAGGTTGGCGCCTAAGGAGATGGCGGAATTTAAGGTTCAACTAGAGGATTTGATGGAGCAAGGGTATGTGCGTCCAAGCTTGTCACCTTGGAGCGCACCGGTCCTCTTTGTTAAGAAGAAGGACTGGAGTTTGCGACTATGTATCGACTACAGGGAGTTGAACAAGTTAACAGAGAAGAATAAATACCTGATCCCAAGGATTGATGATCTCTTCGATCAGTTAGTTGGATCGTCGGTATATTCAAAGTTGGATCTGAAGTCTGGATATTATCAGCTGAGGATAAGGGAGTGTGATATCCCGAAGACGGCATTCAACACAAGGTATGGGCATTTCGAGTTCACGGTCATGCCGTTTGGACTAACGAATGCGCCGTCGGTGTTTATGGATCTGATGAACAGGACCTTCATAGATTACCTGGACCGCTTTGTGATCATCTTTATTGACGATATACTAGTATACTCGCAGTGCAAGGAAGATCACTTCAAGCACTTGCATTTGGTGCTGGAGACTCTGAGGAGGAATGAACTCTATGCAAAATTCTCCAAATGCGAGTTTTGGCTACCCTCAGTAGCATTCCTTGGTCACATTGTCAGTGGGGAAGGTATAGCGGTGGATCCGGCGAAGATTGTTGCAATACGGGAGTGGCCTGTGTTGTCTTCGGTAGCGGAAGTCCGGAGTTTTCTTGGGCTTGCCGGCTATTACAGGCGCTTCGGGGAGAACTTCTCGCGGATAGCGTTACCTCCCACGAAGTTGACAAGGAAGGATCAGAAGTTCTTGTGGACGCAGGAGTGCGTGCAAGCATTTGAGGAGCTGAAGGGTCGGTTGACCACGGTGCCAGTGCTAAGTTCGTCAAGTGGGACCGAGGGCTTCGAGATTTATAGTGATGCCTCAGGTAGTGGTTTGGGCTGCGTGCTGCTG